>CM035273.1:4941022-5402697 GCA_020226075.1 Hydropotes inermis
TCTTGAGAGTCCCTTGGACTGCAAGGAGATCCAACCAGTCCATCCTAAAGGAGATCAGTCCTGGGTGTTCATTGGAAGGACTGATGCTGAAGCTGAAACTCCAATACTTTGGCCGCCTGATGCGAAGAATTGACTCATTGGGGAAGACCCTGATGCTGGGAAAGATTGAGGGCAGGGGGAGAAGGGGATGACAGAGAATGAGATGGTTGGATGGCATCACTGACTCGATGGACATGGGTTGGGGTGAACTCGGAGTTGGTGATGGACAGGGAGGCCTGCTGTGCTGTGGTTCATGGGGTCGCAAAGAGTCCGACAGGACTGAGTGACTGAACTGAACTGAAGTTACTTTTCCTCCTCATTGACACAGAAGTCTTTTTAGTGCTCTTATTAAAAAAAAAAAAAGAAGAAGAACAAAAGAGAGAGAGATGTGTCTATATAGTTTCCTTTTGTTGTTTAGCTGCTTAGCTGTGTCTAACTCTTTTGCGACCCCGTGGCCTGTAGCCTGCCAGGCTCCTCTGTCTGTAGAATTTCCCAACAAGAATACTAGAGTGGGCTGCCATTTCCTCCTCCAGGGGATCTTCCCAACCCTGGCATTGAACCCCCATCTCCTGTAATCCCCCTGCACTGTAGACATATTCTTTACCACTGAGCCAGTGGGAAGCCTTATATATTCTCCTAAAAGACATTTATTTAATGGTGATTATGTGCCTCAAAATCTTCATAGTATTTAGCATGTGTTACATTCAACACACTATGTAATAGGTACTCTAAGTATCCTTGAAAAAATTAGGGTGCAAAAAAGGAGTATAACTCACACAGATAAACACAGTTATTAAGTAGAAGTCAGAACTAGAATAATAGATCTGTATGAATTTGAAGTCTGTTTTTTGTTTTTTTTTATTAACTACTAAACTACTAAACTCTGAGGTCCAAAAAATTTGCACTTTGCAAGTTCATTCAGATTATGAGTGATTAAAGCCCTGTTTAAATACAAATATTCAGATTGTAGAATTTGTATTTTTAGACCTGATAATACCCTGCCTTCAGAAATAGTGTTTGCTAAATATACATTATTACAAGTAGGATATACTTAAAGCTATATCTGGCTAAATTTTCTCTTTGGTTATCACACAGCACTTTTCAATATAGATACCAATGACCCATTCATTTTGTGACCAAGCTTCATTTTGCATTGTGTAACCAAGCTTCACATCTACTTTTATGTAAAATTATTCTTTGAATTAGATAATTTCTTTATTTTACCCAATATTGGGAGTGGATGGGAGATTAAGAGACTAAAGCATAATACCTGACATATTTTTCAATAAAATGTATGTCATTTCACAACATTAGATGAAAAATTAAAGTCTTACAGAAAATATTACTTTATGCCTTCAAGATTCATGTGTTTTGTTTTGTTTCTCTCTCTTTATTTAGAAAAATAAAAATACCTGTGCTCTTGAAGAACTGAGCCGTTGATCAGTCAAAGGCTCAGAAGTTCAGAGCAGGCAGCATCCTTAAAGCTGACCTAGTCCCAGCCCATCTCTCCCCACTTCCGGCCCTCTTGACACCCTCGAAAGAGTCCCAGCCCCCTGAGACATGCAGAGCAGTGTAAGAAGCCAA
Source organism: Hydropotes inermis (assembly GCA_020226075.1). NCBI lineage: Eukaryota > Metazoa > Chordata > Mammalia > Artiodactyla > Cervidae > Hydropotes > Hydropotes inermis. Next base: position 4,942,646 of record CM035273.1, read on the forward strand.
GGAAGCCAGATGGACCCGAAAGAAAATCCAAAATCTGCTTCTCACCAAGTCTGTTGCCTTCAGCGAGCTCATTAGCTTTTCTCAGGTGCCATTCCCTACTCTATAAAATGGGGGTGTTAACTGCTACCCACAGGGTTGTTGAGGAGCGCTGGTGGGCGGGGGTCTGGCAGATGGAAGGGCGCTCAGTTAGGCTTGGCTGCCTTGGCCGCCCTCCCTTCCGCCGCATTCAGGCCTGCCTCGGTGCGCTGCTCCGCGGCGCGGCATGCGCACGCTTGTCCTTCTCTGACCCTCGGGGAGGTGGCTGCCCCCTCGTCCGTGTCCTCCCAGCGCTGTGTCCGAGACTCCGCGAGGACACCATACCCTCAGGGCCATTTCTATGTTTGTCTGTCTCTCTTTCTCTCTCTTTTTCGATGGACAATGAGCTTCACAAAAGAGAGAAAACTTAGCTACTTATTTTTGTTGTATCCTGATCACCTACAATAGTTCTAGGCACACAGTAACCAAAGTGTAAACAGTCATTGAATGGAAGTGATTTAATTTACGAGTCTTCACAGTCTTGGTTTCCTTAACATTCAGTTCAGTTCTGTTCAGTTCAGTCGTGTCCAACTCTTTGTGACCCCATGAATCGCAGCAGGCCAGGCCTCCTTGTCCATCACCAAATTACAATAGTGAGTTGACTGCAGCAAGAATCAAATGAGATATGCGTTGTTACCATGAGTAAACTAGTTTCAAACAGTTGCAATAGCACCTGTTTGGGCATTATCATGAAATAACATCTTCTCAGAGAGACCAGTCAATCAAACTGCTCAACATAGATCTCCCCTTATTGGTGAGATATACTTGCTCACTCTCTTCATATTTCTTCATACCATCTGTCACTCCCTGATACTATCTATTTCTTTTATTTATCATTTGGTTACTCTTACAAGAATACAAAAGCTAAGAAGTCACCTGCAATGTCTTTTTCATTCATTTCTGAAATAGCATCCACTTGAAGAATGCCTAGCACATATAATTGCCTAAAATATGTGTATTCAAAGCATTGAAAAGCAATGAATGAGTAGAAAATTAAGTGGCAGAGTGACAATCAGGAAAAAATTTGAGACAAGGTAGTTTCTCTTACCACCATTAAAAACCAATTGATAGTCATGTAAATAGGATTCCAAGACGGTTCTTCTCTTAACAATGGGGTTTGTATAAATCAACGTGCTACCTCTTAAATCTAAATCCCTTTTCACACACACACACACACACACACACACACACCACCCTTTCAGAATGATAGTGAATGCTTTAGTAGCATTTCCAGGTGACCAGCGTCACACTTTTTCTTCCTTCTCCTGCCTAGAGAAGTTCTTTTGGCATTTGTTGTAAAGCTGGTTTGCTGGTGCTGAATTCTTAGCATTTGCTTGTCTGTAAAGCTTTTACTTTCTCCCTTGAATCTGAATGAGAGCCTTGCTGGGTAGAGTATTCTTGGTTGAATGAGAGCCTTGCTGGGTAGAGTATTCTTGGTTGTAGTTTGCCCCCTTTTATCACTTTGAATATATCATCCAGTCCCTTCTGGCCAGCGGAGTTTCTGGTGAGAAATCAGCTGATAAACTTACGGGGATTTCCTTTTACTTTATTTGTTATTTTTTTCCTTGTTGCTATTAATATTTTTATTTATATTTAATTTTTGTTAGTTTGGTTAGTACGAGTCTTTGTTTGTTTCTCCTTGGGTTAAGGATACTCTCAGAGAACTGAGCAGGTCACATTCATTACCAAGGAATGCACACACCACATTTCTCTTTTCATCCCATGGTAAATTGTGGAAATCTCCAAAATCACTGTGAATGGTGACTGCAGTCATGAAATTAAAAGACACTTTTTCCTTGGAAGGAAAGCTATGACCAACATAGGAAGCATATTAAAAAGCAAAGACATCACTTTGCCTACAGAGATCCGAATAGTCAAAGTTATGGTTTTTCCAGTAGTCATGTATGGATGTGAAGTTGGACTATAAAGAACGCTGAGCACTGGAGAATTGATGCTTTTGAACTGTGGTGTTGGAGAAGATTCTTGAGAGTCCCATGGACTGCAAAGAGATCCAACCAGTCCATCCTAAAGGAAATCAATCCTGAATAGTCATTGGAAGGACTGATGTTGAAGCTGAAACTCTAATACTTTGGCCACCTGACGTGAGGAGCAGACTCATTGGAAAAGGCCCTGGTGCTGAGAGGGATTGAGGGCAGAAGGAGAAGGGGGCAACAGTGGATTAGATTGTTGGATGGCCTCACAACTGGATGAATATGAGCTTGAGCAAACTCCAGGAGATAGTGAAGGGCAGGGAAGCCTGGCGTGTTGCAGTCCACAGGGTTACAAAGAGCCAGACATGACTAAACAACAGATTTTGGAAAGTTGCTCAGTCACTGACCATTGCCCACATCTCCATGCTATGAACTATGACTGTGAATTCTGACTGTGAACTCTGACTATGAACTAAGTAGTCTTGAAGGTGCAGTTCCTGGTATAGTAGTGAATACAGAGGATCATAGGTTGCTATGTATGGCTAATTGGAAAGGGAGCCTGTCACGTCTCATGAGAGGTGTTATTTTTCATTGTCAGCATGTCTCAGGATGTGTCATTTATTTTATCCTACTCTTTCTACTTATTTTTGCCACTATCATTTTCACTGTTATTGATATTAATATCATCACCACAATCTTGAGCACCCACATTGTGCCAAATAGTGTTCCAGGAAATTTACACGCATTCAGGAGCATTTTCACTTATTTTGAAAATAATCAAGATATTGTTAGATATTATGCACAGTTGATGGATAAGGAAATGGAAGGTCACTTACACAGCCAATGAAGCATAGATGTAGACCCAGGGTTCAAATCCAGTGAGCTCATATCCAAAGACTGCTGTTCTTCCACTTTATATGCTTACATTCATAAGGAAGGCCAGACAGATACTGCACTGTTTTACTTTCTGATTTTGAATCTTCTGTGATGAATAAAAAATCAATATTCCAAAATGGATACTTTAGCATCACATTTCCAGAAAATAAATCCCAAGGTTAATCTGTAGCTTTTTCACATTTATCAATGCTCATATTTTTCCTTTTATAATGCACTAACTCTATACCTCTGATGCCTCAGGGCAAAAAAAAAAAAAAATTGCAGAAGAATGAAAAGTTTTTTTATTGCATTTCTGGACACTAAATGAAGGGTCTAATGAAGTTTTAAGGTTCTTCATAAGCAGAAGGAAGAGAGAGTTTTAAAATCTTCTATTTATTAATGCAGGAAAGAATTTAAGGATGGTCGTCAACTTTGATCCACCCGAACCGTATGAATCCAACCACAAATCACATAATCAAGTTCGAAGAGAGTCAGGGGAAAGGGAAGTTTAAGGAGGAAAAAAGGTCACAAATGGTACCTTTTGAAAAAATATTTTCTGACAATTACAGAGATATCAATAATCTAAAAGGGTAGAGAGAAGGAAAGAAAGGAGGAGGCGAGGAGGGGAAGATAGGGCGTGAGAAGAAAAAAGCAATTTAAACTAACTGCTTCAAGTTCCTCAATGGATAAAATGATTCTGAATTACTATCCATGTTTACTTCATTACTTATTCAGTTATGAAAAAAATATTAATCATTTTACTAGTAGAAAACTCAGACTAGACCATTTGCTGGCAATAGCTAACAAGTTAATATAAGCAGCTTAATCTCATAAATTAAATCTTAAGAAATATGTCTTTATTTCTGTTCGGTAAGGATGCAATCACTCAGTATGCTTAATGTTTTCAAAAACATTAAGGTTGAACTATTGATGACAATACTGTATTTCACCCCATGGATCGACTTTGTATATGAGTGACTGGAAAGAAGTAGTGTCGAAGGTCCATTGATTGGCTAGCCCATCACGTCTGATGCTACAAAAGCCTTTACGTGGAAAGAACTCAGTTTTGTTTTGTAATCTAGTACCCTCCTATTGCAAGCATTCTCTCCAAAACACCTGTAACAGAAACATCTTTAAATAGATAACCTAAATAATTTAAGACACTTCATTCTCTCTTTCTTTAAAGAGAAGGGAGAAAGAATGTGTACCTTTAGGCTTATAGTTCACGACTATAAGCTATGGCTCTTCTGGAGGCTCAGAAAGTAAGGAATCTGCCTGCAGTGCTGTAGGCCCAGGTTCCATCCCCGGGTTGAGAAGGTCTCCTGGAGCAGGGATCGGCTACCCACTCCCATATTCTTGCCTGGAGAATTCCATGGACAGAGGATCCTGGCAGGCTACAGTCCAAAGAATCACAAAGAGTCACAAAGAGTCGGACACGACTGAGTGACCAACATGGTCACTTGACTGGATCACTTTTTCTTTTTGCAGCAGCTGCTGCTGAGCCGCTCCACTTGTGTCTGACTCTGCTCATTAATGAAAACTGAGAGTCACAGGGGGCTCCGCCCCTTTTTCTTAAGTCAATCACGAAAAAGTCCATCTCCTCTCTTCAGAATGTGAGGGGTAGTGATCAGATCACTAATACTTTCCACCTTTGTGGTTTCAGAAGCAATTTGAGACAGAGACCATTAGCCTTAAGGTTGATAGAGGTAAAAAGGTCCATATATTGTGAATTTTGCCCTATTGTTCTCCATTTCTAGCAGACTAAATTGTATTGCCAGCTTCATTCTGTTAACATATTTTTTTCCCTGTACAGAAAGCCATGAAATGGTTGGAAATAGATTAATTTATATCAGCCTTTTGAAAGGCAATGAATGAAGAAGAACGAAACATTCGAAACGCAGGATATAATACTTTCTGGGCCATTGGTCAGGATTTTCCAATTTTCAGTTATTTCAGTTATTGTATAGAAAAGCATTGAGTGTAGGCACATTATAAGCAAGCTTTGGTGTATTTAATGGATCTGAAAATGCCTTGAATTCCATTTATGCATGCTTCCATTAGTATTTTAAGATTCTAATTGTGTTCCCACAATGAGTCATTTTGTATCAGTGGCTGACAGTTGACAATCAGGGTGGCTTAGAAAGGAGTATTTTTCACCTATCAAATTAGGCTTTGTATATTTAATAATTACTAAATGAAAGACACTGACAAAAGCAATTTGATCACAGTGTGGATTACCAAAATCTGCTTCTCATTATAAAATATTTCCAGAGGCTATTAGGAGAAATACTAGGGATTTTCAGTGCAGTAGATAAGCAGTAACAGGCTCAAAGGTCTACATTTTAAAGTGGACCAGAGAATTCCACATTCCTTTTAATATAATACTCTTTAGATCTTTCTGTTCAACATGGATTGACCGAGATGCATAGTTGTGTATACAGAAGAAAAACTTGTATTCTTTTTTTCTCCCAATTTATGGCATTGTGGCTGACCTGCATGGCTCAGGAAAGCAATATTATGCTTAATAGCTTTCTGAAAGCAGTTCAGTGAAACTTTTAGATAATGAAATTTCCCAAGTTCAACCTCATAGGATATGATGACCTCTACCTTTCAAATACTTGTTTAAAATGTCTTAATCAGTTTCTCAATTATGTCAGCTTAAAACACTGAGCTATATCAACCACAAATCCTCCTTTGAGTAAGTAGACCATCAAATGTAGTGTCAACAAAGTTTCAAAATAAGGATTGTAAAAATTACAAAGGTAAAGAAAAAAAAAAAACAAAGTTAATATTGTCTAACTGGACTTTAAGGCCAATCAATCCAGAAAGATAAAGAGCAGCTTTACCTAATAATTCTCAAGGGGAGAAAGATGGATGCTTCTAGACTCTAACACAAATGACAAATATTTTATAAACATTATTTGATCAGAAAGGTTCTGAGAGAGGGGGACAGTTGCAAAGCAATCATTAAGATTATAATATTTAAAGAGACAGGGATCACATGGAAGTTGGGGTAATTTCGAGCCATGAGACTGTTGTAAATATTTCTCTTGTATCTCTGGTATGCAGTTAATCTCACAGAGAAGATTAAGAAATAGTTGCTGACTAGATAAACGCATGGCTTTTCTGCTAGAGTGAGTTCCTGGGGGGCAAATTCCATTACTTATACTTTTCTGTGGTGCCAGCACCTGGCAATAGAGCAGAGAGTGTGTTCATCAGCGGTCAGTGAAACACGCTTGATCAAGGTGCTTGTGTTAAGCCACTAAGAGAGGAAATTAGAGACAAGATGACGGTTTCACTAAGACCAAAACCACTTACAGTGTAGAGATCTGAAGGATGAGGCACTCAGAAATTCTTGCACATATTCAGGTAGACTGAGAAAGTTTATCTTTTAGATGATCTGAATTATGATGCTAAGAAGGATAAAGACACCATGGAACCTGTGGCCACAGTGTAGACAGTTGTCAGGATGATGTCTTTCTGAACTCATTTATATTCTTCCTTAAATACATCCAAAAATCTATCCTGATGATCTCTGATTCTGAACCCTCAGAATGTTCAGGGAATTCATTTCTATGTGGAGATAACAGGATCACCCGAGAGCAAATATCCAATTCCCAGCTTCATCTTCTGGTTTCTCTTGTTTGACCTAAATAGGATAATATTAAAGCACACACACATACACACATGCAGCTTTACAAATTGGGAAGGTCCATGTAAATGCATGTTGCTTCTATTATCATCATTTGATGGGCACTCTCTCTATAACGTGTAGAGCACAGGGCATGTAAATTAATTTGAGGTTGGTTAGCTAGGAGCGTCTGCTGATTCTGATTGCTGGTAATGTTGCAATTCATTTCTAAGTGAGCACTGCTATTTCCATCATTGTGCGAAAACAATAGCTTTGTGGGAATGCTTTCCCAAGGGAACGTAGGGTAAGCATTACGAGAAGCAGCTGAAGAGCAGGACTATTGCAGTATCTATATTTCTTCTTTTAAGAAAACACAAGGGATAAGCTGGGGCTTCACTGCTGGCTCAGCTGGTAAAGAATCCACCTACAATGCAGGATTTGCAGGAGACGTGGGTTCGATCCCTGGGTCGGGAAGATCCTCTGGAGAAGGAAATGGCCACCCACTCCAGTGTCCTTGCCTGGAAAATCCCAAGGACAGAAGAGCCTTGAGGGCCACAGTCCAGGGGATCACAAAGGGATGGGCATGTCTTAGCGAACAGACTACCACCCCAGAGAGATTGGCTATGGTATAAAATTGAAGCTGTCCTGTTCTGTCTGCAAAGCTTTTCTTCAGAAAAGAGTTACAGGAGACTCGGTCCTGTTCTAGTAGAACTACACTCAGGCGGCTGCATGGACTCTACGTTTCCATGTCTCCACTGTTCCTGTTCCTCTCACCTATAACCCCATTCTCTTCCCTCCCACGCTCCACGCCCAGATGCTCTGGCTCACCTCATCACCTTTTCCATCCTTGGACCTAACGTGTACTTCACTCCAAAGCCTTTCCTGATTTCTCCATGGAGAATAAATATTTGGGAATACACACATCCTAAAAGAATGAACTTCATTGTCACATTCTTTTAAATATTTTCCAGAAAATATGCTTTGTTTATCTGTTGTGTCTGTCTTCAATAACCAACAAAGTTACTACGTGAAAAAACTATACAAAAATAGTCAGGTTCAGATTTATGTATACCTGACTGTATGTCTTGGAGCATCCCAGGTAGCACAGTGACAAAGAATCTTCCTGCCTATGAAGGGGATCCAATAGACGAGGGTTCGACCCCTGGGTCAGGAAGATCCCCTGGAGGAGGAACTGGCAACCCACCCCAGTATTCCTGCCAGGATAAGCCTATGGACAGAAAAACCTGGTGGGCTATCATCTATGGGGTCACAAAAGAGACACGACTAAATGACTGAGCACGCATACCTGACCTATTTCCTGTATTTCAAACATTTAAATGTATAAGTTAATATTTTAAATGAGGACAGAATATTTCTTTTGAAGGATTTTTAGGGAGAGATAGCTGAGTGAGTGGAGAAAGCAATGGCAGCCCACTCCAGTCCTCTTGCCTGGAGAATCCCATGGACGGAGGAGCCTGGGAGGCTGCAGTCCATGGGGCCGTGAAGAGTCAGACACAAACGAGTGCCTTCACTTTCACTTTTCACTTTCATGCATTGGAGAAGGAAATGGCAACCCACTCCAGTGTTCTTGCCTGGAGAATCCGAGGGGCAGCGGAGCCTGGTGGGCTGCAGTCTGTGGGGTTGCAGAGTCGGACACGGCTGAAGCGACTTAGCAGCAGCAGCAGCAGCTGAGTAAGGTTATCCTGAGTCTTGAATGGTTGCTTCTACATATTAAAGTTTGACACATAGAAAATATTTCTGAAAACATTTCTATAGGCTTCATGTAATATTTTGCAGCTCAAAAGAAATGCCCAAACATGTTTGAATATATCTGTGAATTAAACTGTGGCTTTTGTTATTTTAGTTTTCTGTTAAAGACATTTATTATCCTATAACCTTGAAAAAAATCTGTCCCAATTCTTTTTATCATTAGCATGATTCAGTGAGACAATTACTGAGTTAATTTTGCATAATTACAAAAATGCCTCACTGTATCTTTTCTTTTTTTCTAATTTACTTTAAAAAATGCCACACTCAAAGCTTAACTCTCTAGCTTGTTTGTCTAGGGCTTGGGTGAACTCACTCAGTTGAAAACAGGAAAAGAATAGGAAATGGATTTCATTTTGAACACAGCTCTTACTATAGAGTAAAAACTGGAATAGAAGATAAAAACATGGTTGTCTACTTTTTGGTCCTCATGACCTGTGACTGTCACTGATGCTAAAGGCTTCATGTATTTAAAATCATTTAGTCCTAATAAAACCCCTGTGCAGTAGATGTCATAATTTTTCCTATTACAAAATTTGTATAAATTAGAAAACTGAGGCAAACTTGCCTGAAGTCACACAGCTGGAAAATCACAGAGCTGAAATTTGAATACAGAGTCTCTAAAACAAATTGCTTATATATGTTAGTCTTAAAAGTTAGCAAACTGACATTTTCACCAAAATAGGCATTGTTCTAGAAGTGCAATTAGTAAGTAAATAAATAAATGAATACGAAATTTCTTTAGAACAATAACCATGATAACACACATGAGAAAGAGATAGCTTATCAAAGCAAAATGGAAATAAGAAAAAAAAAAAACAAGAAAAAGAAATGATGTAGGCTCAGATGAATTTGCAGCTTGGTTCTTTGTAATGTTCATAGAATAAATAATTTTCATATAATTTGAATATTTGTAAAAACCTTAGAAAGTTTTTGTAAATAAGCCAGGTTCTTAAATGAAGTTAGTATCATCCTTATAGAAACTTGGACAGAAAGCAGAAACAGAGAAACACATACACTTGCATATACTATCTTTCAAACACAGATTTGTAAGGCTCCATTCTCTGTGGGTTATGATGCAGAAATCCTAAATAAAAGACTAGCAAGCAACATTCAAAAGATATTAAATTAATAATACAGGAAGATTATATGCTGGCAAAACAGATGTGAATTCGCCATTCAATATCCAGGAGTGAGAATTATCTCATTTCTTTATGTTTCTAAATGAAATGAAGGCTGGCTTCATGTTCCACTGAGTCATTCCATCCCCCTGACCGCTGCCATACACACAAAACTATCTCCAGGTGTCACACACATAGCCTAGCAACGACAGCTTCTGAGAGAAGGAAGGAATGGTCACCATCATTCCAGCTCAGTGATCTCATTCTTTTCTCTTGCACTTTCTGTTTTATAGCACAGTAACCCTTAGCATCTTCTAAATGTTGATGCTTCATGCAGCTAAGACATACCCTCAGCCACACATAACTTGAGATCAGAACACCCCACCGAGGTCCTCAGAATCTCAGTACTTACTGAGCAACCACCCCTGTCCGTATTTCTGTTTCTTTCATGAGCCTTGTGTGGAAGCAGGTTTGCAACCCCTGAAAGAAACCATCCACCTTCTCTTCCCTTAGCCCCCATCCATGATCTAGCCAGTCCCTTATTCCTGTCCAATTCTCCCACATCATCCATGGACTCACTCTGCCCTGATTCCTTGATGAATTTTTTTTCTTGGTCAAATACCTGTAAAGGTATTTTCTTTAACCTAAACAGTGAAATAGGAAGAACTATTGAGTTGAGAGGGAGAGGGGATGAGGAGGCAGAAATGACTGCTTTATTTTCTAGGCTTGCTCCATTTTCCTGAAAGAAGAGAAAAGAAAAGGAAAATGTGCTTTGGTAGCCTTTCTCCCTACAACAGCAAAACACATCAAAAGTTAATAGCATTTTCTAAAACACCAGGAATCCAGAAGTAGCTTTATATTATTAAAGCCATTAATACATTATATCATATCCATGTGTCAAACATACAATAACTATATGATTCTTTAAATAGGTCTTGAATTTAAAGAAAAAACAGAACCAAAAAACTGATTACCCAACACCCATTTGTGGAAGTCTGAAAAAGCGACTTGGAACTGAAAATGAGAAAACTCTTCAATTAGAACCCAAAATCAGCATTAGTGGTAAATTAGTTCAGACAATTCTGCTGAATAACAGCAACAGTTAAAAAAGAAAAACAACACATAATATTTAATAGACTAGTGGGTAAAAGAAATCAGTATGGGGGTTGGTAATGGCACCGGAATGTTAGTTTTCAAGATATCACACACACACAAACAGGCAACACAGTGGCTTTAAATCCACTGAGAGAAGTGTTCCTGCTTGGCCGTAGCAGTTCTGTCTCAGTGGATGTGTGCCCTGGGCCACAGAGCCCCCGGCTTAGAAGGACCTGTGCTCATTTTAATGTTCTGCTGCCACTATCTTGAAATCCTCAGTCCATTTTGAACAAAAGGCTCCTTATCCTCCGCTTGCCTTGAGCCCACGGGTTGCAGAGCCCCAGCCTGGCAGTGGGGATCCGAAACCCTCTGACGCTCTTCCCTGTGTGGCAACGAGAGTGAAGCTGCTTGGCCAGGACGGAGCTGGTCCAGTTTGTAATTGTGACCCTTTAACAAAGTTATTTAACTTATTTGTGCCTCAGTATCCTTGGGGCTTCCCAGTGGTAAAGAATCTACCTGCAGTGCAGATGTGGGTTTGATCCCTGGGTCTGGAAGTTTCCCTGGAGGAGGAAATGGCAACCCACTCCAGTATTCTTGCCTGGAAAATTCCACGGACAGAGGAGCCTGGTGGGCTAAGGTCCACGGGTTTGCAGAGTTGGACAGGACTGAACCAACTGAGTGTGCAAACGCACGCTCTCTTGTAACTTTTAACGGGGAAGACAAGAAAATAAACATCCTTAACTGTAAAATGGAGAAACCTATTTTTCATTCTTATGATGGCTTTTGTGGGGATCAAATCTGATTATAGACACAATGTACTTACCAAGTGACATAATGAGCACTTGATAAATGGCATCTAATCACTAATATTATTGCTACTGTTACCATTGCTACCATTATTAGCTTCTTAAAACATAAGCAGCTAGGTGATAAAAGATGTGTTTCACTGCTGAAATTGCAGGATTATTTATATTTTATTTTCTGAAAAGAAATATTCTTTACAGAATATATAATAAGGACTTATAACAACTTAAAATAAGGATTTAGTTAAATGTCTTAAGACATATAGATAATAGGAAAAGTTATAGCACTGAAAATTGTCTTTAAATAATACACTATTAAGTTATACACAGTGGCCAAATTACTGCATATACATCACAACCACTATATGTTTTATTTTTAATTTTCTTAAATATTTATACACTTTTTAAAGGTTTCTTTCCATTTGTGGATATTACAGGTTGTTGGCTCTATTCCCAGTGTTGAACAACACATCCTTGAGTGTATCTTACATCTAACAGTTTGCAGCTTCCGCTCCCCAACTCCTGGATTACCTTCCCCCCAACCTCCTCTGAAAACCATGGTTTGGTTGCCTTGCAGTATTGTGCTATTTTCTGCTGTATAGCAAAGTGAACCAGTTGTACAAAAGAAAATAACACAACAGTAAAACAGCTATACATCAATAAAATTGTTTTAAGTTTCTTCTCTATGTCTGTGATTCTGTCCCTTTTTTGTTACTTAATATCTCTATATACTTCCAATATGCATCACAAGGTAAGAAGTTATTCAACAAATTTCAAAGATCATTTTCATCCTGGTGAGATACACAATTTTTATCTTATACTCTTTACTCTCTGCTTTTTTAAAACATTTCAACTGTGAGCTCAAAAAAGTTACAAATGAAAATAAAAATATTTTTGAAATAGCATCCCACATTGGTACATGCTCACACACACACACACACACACACACACACATTCATACATAGACATGCATAACTCTAGATTTATTTAGGAAAGACGTCCTTAAATGAAAGTAATTCTCAGAAACTATTGAAATTAGGATTATTGGGAACAGTGAATAGTCCTTGAAAACTTCTAAAGATATTCTTTTCAAGAGAAAGTATAGTTACAAGAAATTAAAATTGCTATCTATTATATTTAAACTCAGGAGAGCACAGAGGAGGTGTGTGCTTTAAATTATTCTAAAATAACATAGACATCATTTTGAGAAATTGTTTAATACTAGTATTTTAAAGACAAGTGTCTCCATTATGTTTTTGTGAGGCACGCTCAGTTTTTTTCATGAGAGACATTATATGTTTGACCTTAAAATGTCTATATATTAGTTATTATTAAGATCTGTAAAGTGAAAGAGTCACGCATACGATGAGAGCTCTGGAGAAACTTTCAGAAATACATAAAGATATAGTAGAGGATAGTGGATGTCATAGCAGGCAATATTAAAAAGAAAGATGCATGAGTTTATCAAGAACCTTTGTTTCTCACAGAAAGCTTCCTATATTTCCTGTTCTTGTCTTCCACACTGAGAGTTACAAGAGAGGCAGTCAGTGTAGTTTTGTGTGTGAGCGTCATTGCTGAAGTCAGCTATTAATTTGCTTTTCATTTAGTATCTCTGCTACTTTCAGCAGATTCAGTTCAGTTCAGGCGGTCATGTCCAACTCTTTGCCACGCCATATTGCAGCACACCAGGCCTCCCTGTCCATCACCAATGCCCAGAGTTTACTCAAACTCATGCCCATAGAGTCGGTGATGCCATCCAGACATCTCATCCTCTGTCATCCCCTTCTCCTCCTGCCTTCAATCTTTCCCAGCATCAGGGTCTTTTCCAATGAGTCGGTTCTTCACATCAGGTGGACAAAATATTGCAGTTTCAGCTTCAGCATCAGTCCTTCCAATGAACACCCAGGACTGATCTCCTTTAGGATGGACTGGTTGGATCTCCTTGCAGTCCAAGGGACTCTCAAGAGTCTTCTCCAACAACACAGTTCAAAAGCATCAATTTTTTGGCACTCAGCTTTCTTTATAATCCAACTTTCACATCCATACATGACCACTGGAAAAACCATAGCCTTGACCAGACGGACTTTTGTTGGCAAAGTAGCGTCTCTGCTTTTTAATATGCAGGGTGGTTAGTCATGACTCTTTTCCCAAGGAGTAAGCGTCTTTTAATTTCATGGTGGCAGTCACCATCTGCAGTGATTTTGGAGATAAAACATAAAGTATGTCCACTTAAGCAGATTCCACAAATTCATTTGACTTGTCTTAGGACACAGCTTAGAGACTGAATAACAGCAAGTTTTTCTTATGTTTTTATTATGAGTTTGCTTTTTTAGAGCAGCCTTAGGTTTACAACAAAATACAAAATATTTCTTATATAACCCTTACCACCCACCATGCATGACATCCTCTATTATCAACATCAGTCACAAGAATGAGATATTTGTCCCTAAGTATTAACATACACTGACACATCATAATCACCCAAAGTCCACAGTTTGCTTAGGTTTCATTCTTCTTATTGCACATATTTTGGGTTTGAAAAAAGATATAATGACATGTATGTATTGTTATAACACTGCTTATTTCCTCTATGCTCTCCCTGTTCATCCCTCCAGCCCTCATCCCTAGCATCACTGATGTTTTTAATGTCTCCATGGTTTCGCCTTTTCCAGTGTCCTGTAATTGGAATCACACAGTATGTCTTCTCTTCAGCTTGGCTACTTTCACTTAGTAATATGCATTTAAGCTTCCTCCCCATCTTTGCAGGACTTACCAGCACATTTTTCAGGGCTGAATAATACTGCACCGTCTGGATACACTGCAGTTTTACTTGTTCATTCACCTACTGAAGGACATCTTGGTTTTGGCTTCTAGGTTTTGACAATTATGAATAAAGTTGATACAAACATTTGTGTGTAGGCCTTTGCATAGACCTAAGTTTTCCACATCTTTGGGTAAATTCTAGAGAACATGATTGCTGGATCATATGATATGGGTATGTTTAACTCAGTAAGAAACCTGCAAACTGCCTTCCAACCTGGTGTCCCAAGCTTCACTGTTACCAGTGATGATGAGTGTGTCTGTTGGTCCACATCCTTGTAAGTGCTCAGTGCTGTCAGGGTTTCAAATTTTGGTCATTCTTTTTTTAATTAGTGACTCTATTTTTTGAGAAGTTTTAGGTTCACAGAAAATCTATCAGCAGGTACAGAGCGTCCCCATATACCCTCATTCTCCACCTGCACAGTCTCCATCAACATTCCCACCAGAGTGGTATCTTTGTCACAGTCTAGGAACTCACATTCTAATAGGTGTGCAGTGGTAACTCATTACTGTTTTAATTTGCATTTCCCTAATGACATATGATTGTCTTCATTTTTAAGCTTTAAACACATAAAATCTATTTCACTGCACTAAAATAATGTGTTAAGTAATATAGTATATAAAAAGCATTTAACACAATACCTTCTGCAGTGGTAATTATAGTAATGTTGGTGATGTTGGATATGATGATAAAGAGAAAATTACTGAGAAAAGAATTATCCATTAAATTTGAACCACAGTAAAGATCTCAAAAGTGTCCATTATTTCAGTCAAAAGCACTCATTTTTTCTTACTCTTAATAAACCTTAATGTGTTTTATTAATAATAAATACACATATATGACAGCAACTCTGTGTAAAATGTAAATATCAGCTAATAGCAACAATGGTAATATTACCTGCAAAATTCTGGATGTATCAATTCTTAGAAAGCCAAGTGTGTTGGTAGCATTGTAATCCTGACAGTCTGATTTTCTCCATCCACCCTGCTGCTTTTATTGCAATCCTGTAGAAAGCACTTTCCAGGACCTTTCAATGTTGGGATTTAAATTTGTGTCAGTGACAGCAAACTGACTACACTGGAAAGATTAAGCAGAGAATATGATTTGGCTCTTTATAACAATTTCTTAAATGCTAGCTGGGAATAGCTCATCCCTCTTGGATTTTTCTCTTCTAGTCATTAATAAGAGCAT
This sequence comes from Hydropotes inermis, assembly GCA_020226075.1. NCBI lineage: Eukaryota > Metazoa > Chordata > Mammalia > Artiodactyla > Cervidae > Hydropotes > Hydropotes inermis. The sequence continues at coordinate 4,957,957 of CM035273.1, forward strand.
GATCTCAATTATAACAAAGACATAATCATGACAGATGAAGACTGTCTCATAACAATGGTCACTGTGAAAAAGTAGGTCATACTTTCTCAGTTAAGGTTAGCCTATTAAAATGTAATTTATTTATTGCAGTAAACAGAAAAGTACAACTTAGTCTATGGCTTTCAGAAAATGAAATTCCTCCCTTTCAAGTCCTTTGCCCTTTGGTTAAAGGAATCCAGGCATTCTTTGAAGATTTCAAAAGGTCATACAATAATAATAAAAATGCTGTTAACTTTACATGCCCTAATTTATCATTATAAAAAGATGAACATGATGTATGATCAGAAATGCAAGCTTCTACAAGGATGCAATGTGTTCTTTTTCATGGAGAACTGGAGGTTTCATTTTTTCGAAATTTATTTCCCAAGTAGAGCATTTCCTTTTCATGCCTTTTCCATATTATATGCTTTGTGAGCTTTCAGAATTCTATAACAACCAGTAATAAAATTTACAAGATCAGAGGCATTCTGACATACTGTGCTCTTTCATGTTAATTAAGAATGACTATTAATCATATGAGGCTTTATCGACCTTTGATGTGCAGGAGATTCACAACTGGAAGAACCAAGAAATTTTTGTAAATCTGAGTGGTTCTCGAAGTACAATGGAGACCAATTTTAGCTTATTATTAGCCATAGATTTGCATAATTAAGGCCAAATTGTGTCATCTAACTCACAACTTATCTTTGTAAAAGTGTTTTTGATAATCAGAGCTCTATTTTGAAGATGATATGATCTTTCTCTGAGAGAATATCTTCCTGTTTTCAAAGTTACTATTGTTAACAATTCTGGAGAGGCAGATTATTAACAAAGTGGGTCATTAGGGAGAAGAAACCATCTCTCTATTACATTGCTTTCGAGGAAGGCATATGGAAAGGTCAATAATAGTGTATATTTTAAAGATATGTCTTGTTTCTGAATCTCAATTTACAAAATCACCCAAATACTTTATGCAGTTACCAAAATAAGATAATTTTATCTGCATGGGAAAATGAAACTGGATGGTTAAGAATAATAAAGCAAGTAGCAAAACTATTATCTTGTGACCCATGCATGTATTATAAGTATCAGAAAGAGTTGCAACAGTGTTACAAATTGTCAATCTACAATATTTGTCTTTAGAGAATAAATTTATGATTGGAAAATGAACACTTTTAATCCTTTATTTTATGCACTTTAATATACATAATGGAATTTTAGATGAACATGTATTTATTTTAGAAAAATAAATAATAAGTTAATCTAAGATCTAATCTATTTTTATATTCTGTCTAGTATAATGTGATGTGAAGATTACAAATATTTATTTTTTTTTCCATTCTAAGAGAATGGAATACATTGACTTTCAGCCTTTTTTTGCACATAGAGTTTCTGAAGAATTATTTCTAGGATTGAATGATTGTTGACCAGGTGATGGAATATTAAACAGGAAACAAGGTTCTTTGCAGAGAAGATACTTGAAAGTGTTGCTGTGGTAAGAATAGCATGAGCTGAATAAAACATGTATCATGAACTGGAAAGAGGCTGAGGAATTAGAGAAAGTGGTTAGAGAAGAGATATAACAATTGGCACTTAAACCTCAGGATGCGTTTTAGGTGTTTTAACACATGGACGTTGCAGTTAAAAGTATTGTTGAGCTTTAATCAAGACTTCTGCAAACCAAAGACTTCTGCAAGATTTAATTCATAGTGAAGAAGGTTGGAGCATTCCTGCACATTACTCCAACAGTATTTATCAGACCAGGTACAGACAAGAGGGAAGATATGGAGGGTTGACCTGGGTGAAGAAGCCATGCACAGTAGGACTGCTTTGCAACAGTGACTTAAAGGTAGGAGAAGCCCAGAAGAGGAAGAAGCCATGGGCCTCACGAACGTTTGAACAGGATCTGTTTGTGTATGTGAATTAATGTGAAAGATCACAGGAGGAAAATTTGCAGGCAGTGAGAAGACACCTAAAACCAAATTTGGTTATTGAGGCATACTTGGGATGGCTTAGCCTCGTCTAGATGTATGGAACAGAGTGATGCTTAGGTAAAGCAGATGGAATATGTAAATGAAAGTATCTCAGATTGAAGTCATCTGAAAGTATATTTGTATTAAAAGATTGTAAGATGGCATTATTAATACGAGAGTGGTTTCAAACCATTGCGGAATAAATCCATTGGACATTAGGAGAAAAGAGTAACAGTAATTGTGGCAAGTGAGTGGAGGGGTATGTAGCCTTCCTCTGACGTATGGAGAGGTATAGTGTTCTGATACGGGTGTGGCAAGCTTGAGAATATCTGTAACCATCTATCAACATGATGGGCTTCCCCGGTGGCTCAGTGGTAAAGTATCAGTATTTTTGCCTGGAGAATTCCATGGACAGAGGAATGGTGGGCTGCCGGCCATGCGATCACAAAGAGTGGGACATGACTGAGCAACTAACACCTCACCTCATCAACACGATGTGTCTTGAGTTTGTAGACAGGTAGCATAAATGTTAATTTAATTATAATGTTGGTTTCTTGTCTTTTTACTGATTTATGCTCTTTTATCAAGTGATTTTCTCCTTCTTTGATGTTTACTAAGCTCTTCCTCATCTAGGTGCTTGTGACACTACCTTTGGTCATTGATTTTAGAGCTTTATTTTTTACCACTATGATCATTTAAAGCTATGCATTTCTCATGAAGCATCACTTTTGGGGAATCTCAAAGTATTGGGCATGTTTTACTTTCACTGTTATTCTAGATGAAATATTTTTCTATTTGTCCTTATGATAATTTAAAATCGTGGGTTATTTGAATATGTACTCTTTTTAAACAAAGGGAGAATTTGACAGCTTTCTGCTTTTCTTTCATATCTTTTTCATTGGGATTTCTATTAGACAATCAATAGTGTCAGTGGGATGAAAACTTCAACATACTGTGTGGTAAAGGGGGTTGTATTAAAGAGGACATATAAGGAGGTTTGGGTGGAGAGATTGAGACCTTGAGTAAACATAGGATTTATTGAGATAGATGAATGTGGGGTGGATTGTACTGTTTTCAAGGATATGATTTTGTTTTCTCAGTCTTAAGATTGATGCAAGAGTTATAACATCAACTAGACAAAGCAATTCAGAGGCAATATTCAAGAGGGAAACCAAGGTACTGTTTTAGCTGATTCTGAAGTTCTAATGTAAACTAACTCCCCCTGATAAGCCAGTATTTCCAAGCCATTCCATAAGACTATTATTTAGGAGCAAGAGTTTTCTGAAAAAAAAATGTTCATACGTTGTCCTTTCATTCAAAAGGTAATTCAAGACCAAAGTTAGAGTGATATAGTCACCTGTTTATGTTTGAAAATCACGCAATGTCTGTGTAAGTTTATTTTCTCTTTAGAATGTCTCTGGGGTTCTTAGAAACCAGATTTTCAAATATACACTCATTTTTATTTTGAGTGCTTATATGTTTATGCAACAAGTATCTCTGGGTGGGGGAGGCAAAGTTGCGTTTATTGGAGCCTCAAATTCTTGCTCCTGGCCTGAAATGGAATTCTGTCTCAATGTCCAGAAGAAAATGTTATCTTCTCCTCAAAGGCCAACTGATTCATATTCCAAAAGTGCAGATAAACTCTGTGTAAAATGGCTGATTCTAAATTGCAAAGATTAGGGCTATACAAACTTCTTTTTTAAGTATATTTTCCACATTCATGTGTCCTCCTCTACAAATAGAAAAATGCAGTGATTTTTTTTTCTTTTTGCTGTCTCTGTTTCTCTTTCTCACTCAAACTGAGATTTTTGTGTTCGCTCTATTTTAGTCTGTTATCCGCACTTCAGTTCAGTTCAGTTCAGTTCAGTTTCTCGGTCGTGTCCGACTCTTTGTGACCCCATGAATTGCAGCACGCCAGGCCTCCCTGTCCATCACCAGCTCCCAGAGTTTACTCAAACTCATGCCCATTGAGTCGGTGATGCCATCCAGCCATCTCATCCTCTGTCGTCCTCAATCCCTCAATCCCTCCCAGCATCAGAGTCTTTTCCAATGAGTCAACTCTTCCCATCAGGTGGTCAAAGTACTGGACTTTCAGCTTCACCATCAGTCCTTACAGTGAACACCCAGGACTGATCTCCTTTAGGATGGACTGGTTGGATCTCCTTGCAGTCCAAGGGACTCTTCTCCAACACCACAGTTCAAAAGCATCAATCCTACGATGCTCAGCTTTCTTTATAGTCCAACTCTCACATCCTTACATGACCACTGGAAAAACCATAGCCTTCTACACAGCTAATATTGCTTCACATTGCTCCCTCTCTGGAATTCGAATTAGGAAGCTCTCTAGTCGCAGCTGACTGAAGCAACTCAGCACACAGGCAGTCACAGTAAACTGCCCTCGCCTAGACTCTCCACTAGTCTGTGTGTTACCTCACCCACCAAGGCTGTGAGAACTGAGGTGTCTTGCTGTTTGCCGATTGTATATTTTCTCTCTGTCTCTAGAGCTCTCAGACTTGAGTGCTTCGTGGCTGTAGCCCCGCAGGAATCACATAAACACACCAACCCCGAGGATATAAATCAATCTGAGAGAACAAGGCTCCCAACTGTAAGATTTTCTCAACTTAAAATATATTGCTAAAGGCTGCAAGAAATCCACTGCCTTTCCTATTTAGTTCTGTGAGTGTCGCAGAAGTTAAGTGTCTCCTGACCCGACTGGTGGGTCGATCCTCTAGCCTGGTGCCAAAGTTGTGTGATGCCGCCGATGGCAGATGCAACAATCACATGCAATGAGAGATCCAGGCTGGTTCCCCAGCCTTTCATCACCAGAAATCATTTCCCTTGTTTGACGCCGCATTGGCAGCCTATTTGCATGAGAAAACTGACTCACTGAATTGTTTGCGACGTGTTGAGCTGGAGCAAGGCACAGTCTCTGCTCTGATTTTCCTCAGACTGCCGCTCCAACTACTACACGAAGGTCATTGCTCTTAGGTTGCAGTGATACTATTGTTATTATTTAGGTTTTTTATTTTTTTTTAACTTCCTAAGGCACAATGAAATATGACTCTTCCAAGTTTGAACCCCTGAGTGCAATGGCATTTTATCTGACTTCCTCTGAACTTGTGATCTAACAGCTGTTGGGTAAATCCACTGTAGCTTGTAGCACAATAATCGCAGTGTATCCTGAAGGCTTGTACTCAATTTTCATTCTTCCTGTATGAAACCTAACAAGGACCTTAACCACCAAGTGAATTCTATTGTGCTACCCTGGGAAAAGTTCTCACTAGCAGCCCTGTAGCTGGCAGGGGAAACACACAATTGGAGATATCAATTGAGAGTCTCCATCCCAACTTTGCTACTGACCCCATAAGCAACCTCAGCAAATCACTGAAATTACTTTCGTCCAGCTTTCCCTTTGTAAAATGAAAGCAAAATTATTTATTATTTCTGTCACAGGTTGGGGACAAGAGAGGTGCATTCATTTTACCAAATGAGCTAGCAATACCAAAGTTCACTCTGGTGGGGGAATGCTTTATTACGGTATATTTATTACGTTACATCAGGAAATATTGTTCTTTAGCAGGGTGAAGATGGATAGGGAAATGGAATGTTAGAGAAATATAGCCTTTCTTTAAAACAAGTGATTCCTTGGGCCTAAACTGCCAACAGCATCTAAGTCTCTAGGACCACTAGTGGCTATCCATTAGAAAAATTCTAGAGATCAAAGTCTGATATACAGAAACCTGGAAAAGAGACAGAAAGTCTAACAAGTCAATAATTTTACAGTGTGCAAATCCAAACCTCCTTATGTAACCACTACCCCAGTCCCTGTGTTTCTCTTTTTAATATACAAAAATGTTTACAAATTGGTGTTACAGTCTAATAAGTAATCACAAAGTGAATGCATCATTGAACAATAGCCAAGTCAAAAGTAGAAATGATCAACACCCTTAAAAGGCTCTCTTGTACAATCTCATAATCATTACTAAACCTTTTGTTGTTGTTTTCAAGTCACTAAGTCATATCTGACTCTTTGCGACCCCATGGACTACAGCAAGCCAGGCTCATCCATCCTACATTATTTCCCCGTTTGTCCAAATTCACATCCATTTGGTCGATGGCACTATCTAACCAGCTCATCCTCTGCCACCCCTTTATCATCTTGCTTTCAATCTTTCCCAGCATCAGAGTCTTTTCCAATGAGTCAGCTCTTCACATCTGGTGGTAAAAATATTGGAGCTTCGGCTTCAGCATCAGTTTTTCTGATGAATATCTGGGGTTGATTTCCTTTTGGATTGACTGGTTTGATCTCCTTGTTATCCAAGGGATTCTCAAGAATCTTCTCCAGCATCATAATTCCGAAGCATCAGTTCTTCAGCACTCAGACTTCTTAATGGTCCACCTCTTGCATCCATAAATGACTGCTGGGAAAACCACAGCTTTGACTAGACAGACTCTCATGAGCAAAGTGATAGCTGTTTTTTAATAGGCTGTCTAGGTTTATTATAGCTCTCCTTCCAAAGAGCAACTGTCTTTTAATTTCAAGGCTGCAGTCTTCACCCACAGTAATTTAGGAGCCCAAGGAAATAAATCTACCACTGCTTCTGCTTTTTCCCCTTCTATTTACCATGAAGTAATGATACAAGATGCCACAATCTCAGTTTCTTGAATGTTGAGCTTTAAGCCGGTATTTTCCACTCTCCTCTTTCATGATCATCAAGGGGCTCTTTAGTTCCTCTTCACTTTCTGAATAGAATAGTATCATCTACATTTCTGAGGTTGTTGGTATTTCTCTCAGGAAACTTGATGCCAGATTGTGATTCATCCGGTCTGGTATTTGGCATGATGTACTCTGCAGATTAGTTAAATAAGCAGGGTAACAATATGCAGCCTTGTAATACTTTCCCAACTTTGAACCAGTCCATTGGTCCATGTCGGAGAAGGCAATGGCATCCCACTCCAGCTCTCTTGCCTGGAAAATCCCATGGACGGAGGAGCCTGGTAGGCTGCAGTCCATGGGGTTGCGAAGAGTTGGACATGGATGAGCGACTTCACTTTCACTTTTCACTTTTATGCATTGGAGAAGGAAATGGCAACCCACTCCAGTGTTCTTGCCTGGAGAATCCCAGGGATGGGGTCGCACAGAGTCGGACACGACTGAAGTGACTTAGCAGCCATTGGTCCATGTATGGTTCTAACTCTTGCTTCTTGATCTGCATACAGGCTTCTCAGGAGGCAGGGAAGGTGATTTGTTATTCCCAAACCTTTAAGAATTTTCCACAGTTTGTTGTGGTCCACAGAATCAAAGTCTTTAGCATAGTCAATGAAGCAGAAGTGGATGTTTTTCTGGAATTCTTTTGCTTTTTGTGGTCTGAGAAATGTTGGCAATTTGATCTCTGGTTCCTCTGCCTTTTCTAAATCCAGCTTGTACATCTAGAATTTCTTGGATCACATGCTGCTGAAGTCTAGCTTGAAGGATTTTGAGCATAACCTTAATAGCATGTGAAATGAACACAATTCTATGGTTGTTTGAACATGCTTTGTTTGGCATTGCCCTTTTGGGGGATTGGAATGAAAACTGACCTTTTCCAGTCTGTGGCTTAATTTTTCAAATTCACTGACATACTGCGTGCAGCACTTTAACAGCATCATCTTTTAGAATCTGAAACAGCTCAGTTGGATTTCTGTTACCTCCACTAGCTTTGTTCCTGGTGATGCTACCTAAGGCCCACTTGACTTCACACTCCAGGATGTCTGGCTCTAGGTAAGTGACTACACCATCCATGGATATCTGGATCATTGAAGACTTTTTTGTATAGGTCTCTGTACATTCTTGCCACTTCTTCTTAATCTCTTCTGCTTCTATTAAGTCCATACTGTTTCTGTCCTTGATCACGTACATCCTTATATGAAATGTTCCCCTGATATCTCCAATTTTCTTGAAGGGATTTCTAATCTTTCCTGTTCTAATGTTCTCCTATATTCCTTTGCATTGTTCATCTAAGAAGACCTTTTTATCTCTCCTTGCTAATTTCTGGGACTCTGTATTCAGTTGGGTATATCTTTCCCTTTATCCCTTGCCTTTAGCTACTCACCTTTTCTCATCTATTTGTAAAGCCTCCTCAGTCAACCACTTGGCCTTCTTACATTTCTGTTCTTGGGGATGGTTTTGGTCACTGGAGTGATACTGTCACAAACGAAGGAACACCTCTGGCCACCAGACACTGTAAAAGGGAAGGAATCCTCCTTAAATACTTTGGAGGAAGCATGACCCTATCAGCACCTTAATTTTGGACTACTAGTGTTCAGAGCTGTGCGAGAATATTTTTTTTTTTGTTTTAACACATCTAGTTGTGGTACTCTTTATAGCAACTCTAGACAATGAGTGCTCAGTGACTCTCCAGGACTGTTTATCTAAGAGCATGTGTTGAAAATTGCAAACTTATTTAAAATTGCATATTGCAATGATTTGAGAAAAAAAATAGATATAGAAAAAAATCCAAAGTGAAAAAGATAGATGAATGTTCTATAGATGAATATTCTATACTTGAAACTCTGAATTTTGAACAATCCCAATAAAGAATTAGCAAAGAGATAATAAGAATTGCTGTGTAAAGTATGTTTTAAATGTTTAAGTAGGTTCAGAAACATATTAAATCTTAAACCTACTTCTGGCTGAGAGCTTTTTTAGCCATGCTGTAGGTGGGCTGCTCTATTAATTATGGTTTGTTGAAGTTAAAATATATGGTTATGTTAACAGTTTAACAACTTGCATCTGGTTTGGTCCATCATGTAGATTCTGTAATTTTTAGTGGTTTTCTCTATATTTTCAATTGTCAGTGCTTTTACTGAGCCAGCTGGACCATACCAAGTGTGGTCACAATTCTGGTGTCCAGAATAAATAGGACACTCAAGAAGAATGCTCACAGGATGAGGCCAGAGTAAGTACTCTCACTATTGATACGCAACATGTTGTAATTTGAAACTCTGAGCTGCTTGAAATAGCCTGTGGAATAAGGTAGAGTTAAAAAGTAACCAAATGCATTAAACATGTTTAGAAGTAGCTACTTTTCACAGCTGAATGGCATACTCAGATTTCAGCATTAAACTTTCTTTTGGGGGGATGCAAGCTGTTTGTTTGTTTGTTTTTAATACTGATTTTTGTTTTCTTGATTTTCCTTTTGCTTTTTTATCCATTTGTTTTATTTAATAAACTTCTTTGCTTTTCTTTCTGTTTTATTTCTTCTTTCATATATGTTTTCCCATCAGTTTAGATCATCCGTCCTCACTTGATTTAGCCTTTGTAAAATATCGTGAGAACTTAGTAGTTAATGACCATAACCAACAAAAAATGAAATAATACTCCTGTGTAGATTCAAATAAATTATTTTCCTACAGTGGAGCTCACAAATAGAAATATATACATGAATCAACGATAGTTTTAATCACAAATGCTTTTACTGACAAAGCTTCAAACTTGTCTTATTTGATTATATTAAGATATGGAATTCCTGGCTAGATTTACTTTCTAATAATTATTTGTAGTAGGAAAATAATGATAGACTTAAGTAGTAATAATGCTACTGTTGCTACTATTTAAGAAGCTGGAAATTAGAGAGATGATATCTTTAAACACAAATGATAGAAATATCATATCAGAGTACTTTCACATTCCCATAACCTGAACTGTAAGTTACTCCTAAGCCCATAAAACTTGAATTGTCTTTTTTTTTTCTTTTTTGGTAATACTAGATTTCATCTTTTTTTTTTTTTTTTTTTTTTTTTTTTTTATTTGTGGTGGATTTTGTCATACATTGAAATGAAACAGCCATGGGTTTAAATGTGTTCCCCATCCCGATCCCCTCTCCCATATCCCTCTCCACCCGCTCCCTCTAGGTTTTCCCAGTGCACCAGGTCCGAGAGCTTGTCTCATGCATCCAACCTGGGCTGGTGATCTGTTTCACCCTAGATACTGTACATGTTTCAATGCTGTTCTCTTGAAACATCCCACCCTCGCCTTCTCCCACAGAGTCTAAAAGACTGTTCTATACATCTGTGTCTTTTTTTTTTTTTCTGTTCTGCAGATAGGGTTATCATTAACATCTTTCTAAATTCCATCTAACACCATACACAAAAATAAACTCAAAATGGATTAAAGATCTAAATGTAAGACCAGAAACTATAAAACTCCTAGACGAGAACATAGGAAAAACACTCTCCGACATAAATCACAGCAGGATCCTCTATGACCCACATCCCAGAATATTAGAAACAAAAGCAAAAATAAACAAATGGGACCTAATGAAACTTAAAAGCTTTTGCACAGCAAAGGAAGCTATAAGCAAGGTGAAAAGACAGCCCTCAGATTGGGAGAAAATAATAGCAAATGAAGCAACAGACAAAGGATTAATCTCAAAAATATACAAGCAACTCCTCCAGCTCAACTCCAGAAAAATAAAGGACCCAATCAAAAAGTGGGCCAAAGAACTAAACAGACACTTCTCCAAGGAAGACATACAGATGGCTAAAAAACACATGAAAAGATGCTCAACATCACTCATTATCAGAGAAATGCAAATCAAAACCACAATGAGGTACCATTACACGCCAATCAGGATGGCTGCTATCCAAAAGTCTACAAGCAATAAATGCTGGAGAGGGTGTGGAGAAAAGGGAGCCCTCTTACACTGTTGGTGGGAATGCAAACTAGTACAGCCGCTATGGAAAACAGTGTGGAGATTTCTCAGAAAATTGGAAATAGAACTGCCTTATGACCCAGCAATCCCACTTCTGGGTGTACACACCAAGGAAACCAGATCTGAAAGAGACACGTGCACCCCAATGTTCATCGCAGCACTGTTTATAATAGCCAGGACATGGAAGCAACCTAGATGCCATCAGCAGACGAATGGATAAGGAAGCTGTGGGACATATACACCATGGAATATTACTCAGCCATGAAAAATAATGCATTTGAATCAGTTCTAATGAGATGGATGAAACTGGAGCCCATTATACAGAGTGAAGTAAGCCAGAAAGATAAAGACCATTACAATATACTAACACATATATATTGAACTGTCTTTTAATAAAATAATGACTAACTAAAAAGGACACATCTACAGATACACTGATTTGTCATCACAGGAAAAGAATATAAATCACAAAGGCAAACTATGATACTTTTTGTCCAAACATGGCCCAGTGGAGAGGAAGCCCTACTACAGTTTAGCTGTTAATATGGAGAGAGAGGATAATGCTTTAGCCAAAAGTGTCTTGAGTGTCTGTGGTCTGACAAGGGAGGCCATCACTCTGGTAAGAAAGATGCATCATGATGTCTTTATTTGATGCCATTAAGCAACAAATTCATACAACTGCCCAGTTCCCTACGTTCTAACTACACTCTTGGCCAGAAACATTCTAGTTGGCCTCCCTAATGAAGCTTTACTTCAGAAGGCAAACCATGGTGAGCAGGCTGACACAAGTATTCTAGGCACAGGAACAATTCTTTTTCCCCATTGAAATGTTTATAAATACTTATGAAATTTACAGTCTGGATGTCTGTACAAAAATCACAACATAAAATGATTTTGGAAATCTAAACCCTAAAGCACATGAAGGTTGTAAAGTTTTGCAAATAGTAGGAATTCAATAAATATTTTTTATGAGAAAAAACTTACTGACAATTTGAAGTCTTTGTAATCTTCCTTGTTACATCAAGTGCAAAAGTGAGTTCTGGGAACATGAAGTATTTTTTGTATAGGGAAAATAAGATGGAAGTAACATTTTTGAGTACCAATTATCTACTAGACCACTATGCTAGGTGTTTTACACAGGTTATTACATATAAATCTTATCTCAAGCAAATAATTGATACCTCTTTTTTACATATTAAAAATAAACTAACTGAAATTAACTGGGGATATAAGGATTCCACAAGGGTAATAAGTTACAGATCTAGTGTTCAAAGAGAAATTAGACCAACTGCAAAGCCCATGTTCTTTCTTCCATGTCTCACTTCTGGCTGTATTAAAACTGTGACCTGTAAAATGCAGTATGCATATGCTAAAGGTCATGTCAAAATTTTCCAAAGATCATGTGGGTGTACAGGAACTTTGAGACTGTTTCTTTTAGATCCTTTAATTTTGGTGGGTTCCCACTTTTATTTTCCCTAAATTTGATGCTACACCTGTGTTCTCTGATTCCCATGTCACAATAGCTCTCGTTGCATCTTATAAAGGTATAATTCTTACTGACCACAAATGTTATTAATGTACCCGGACTTTACAGGGTGCAAGTCTCTGCTTTCTAAGTTCAAATATGGGTGTTGAGGAATTCTTCAGTTATCAAGGCACCATGAACCCACAATATTTTTTGTGTCTTTCATTTCTTATAAATATTTCTGTTATTGGTAAAGAATGTCACTAGAAATGGAATATTCTTCACAAATTATAATGCCAAGAATTTGCATATATCATATGTTGGGTAACAAAGTGAGAAGTTTCCTAGGTATTCAAAAAGTAAGTGGCTTGTTTCCATAGAGAAAGCTTGTGAAAACCAGCTAAACAGAGCACTTGTCAAATATATTAAATACGGTGATAGTATGAATATATTCCATTCATGAAACCAGATCACAAAATGTATATTCCTAATATCCAAAAGGCTTTGAAAGTCATTGTATAAATATCTGTTTGGTCTGCTTTCTGCACTGTGGTCTTCTTACTGAGAATGGAGGGACTCATCTGATTCACTTATCATTTTATTTTGCATCTACATTTGAAAATATGCTTAAATCATGTAATAAGATTAAAGCCTATTATCAAGAATATTGTGTTGACAAATGAGATTGAATTAAATATTAATTGATATTCCCACATATTTTTGAGTGTGCCCAGTTAAATGATTCCTCTAAGAAAAAGAGAATGAGTAGCATTGACAATCATTAGTTTAACCTTAATAAAAGTGCGTGGTTTTTTTTTTTTTTTTTTTTTTTGTACACTTTAAGGAAGTTGAGAAAGTAAATAAATTTCTGGAAAACCATCTTTTTGTGAATTGGTGTCCTCAACAAAAATAAAGAGAGTAAAATAAGAATTTCCTGCTGATTGATTATTAAAAGTACATTTTGATATCTAGAAGTGATAGTCTGCATATAAATTTTAATGAATCCACTTACATACTATTTAGGTAAACAAACTTTTATTCCTTTAATTTATAAAAGATGAAATAAAATATAATGGTAATCTGTATTTTCTAATGTGAGGCATAAATGACACTTGCCTAAAGATAAAATAATTAAAGCAAAAAGAATAGAAACTTTGAAAAAGTAAATCTTTAAAAAGGATTTACAACTTGCAGTGACAAGAAATTTTAAAGATGATGTCTCTCACCCTCTCTCTTTCTATGTGTATATATTTGTGTGTGTGTGTGTATACAAGTGAGTGTGTTGCTAAATTGCTTTAGCATGTTCGGCTCTTGGAGACCCTATGGACTCTAGCACACCAGGTTATTCTCTCTGTGGGATTCTCCAGGCAAGAATACTGGTGTGGGTTGCCATGCCCTCCTCCAGGAGATGTTCCCAAACTGTGGATCAAATTGGCTTCTCTTTTGTTTGCTGCATTGGCAGGTGGATTCTTTACCATTAGGTCACATACAACACACATGTAACCGATATAAAACATACACATGGGTTGATTTGAAGCCATGAACAACAAGGGTTCATTTACAGGGGGACTTTTCTCCATAGTAAATATGACAATACTTACCATGTGAGGTTGGTTGAATCGGTGCTGCAGAACCGTGGGTATGGAGGAACTGTGATGGACCTTTAGGTTAATATGAAAGGCTGGATCATCAGAAAAGCAAGCGAGTTCCAAAAAAACACCTACTTCTGCTTTACTGACTATTCCAAAGCCTTTGACTATGTGGATAACGACAAACTTTGGAAAATTCTTAAAGAGATGGGAATACCAGACCACCTGACCTGCCTCTTGTATGCAGGTCAGGAAGCAACAGTTAGAACTGGACATGGAACAGACTGGTTCCAAATAGGAAAAGGAGTACATCAAGGTTGGTATTGTCACCCTGTTATTTAACTTATACGCAGAGAACATCATGAGAAACGCTGGGCTGGAGGAAGCACAAGCTGTAATTAAGATTGCCTGAAAAATATCGGTAACCTGAGATGTGCAGAGGCCACCGCCCTTATGGCAGAAAGGGAAGAGGAGCTAAAGAGACTTAATGGAAATGAAGGAGGAGAGTGAAAAACCTGGCTTAAAACTTAACATTCAGAAAACTAAGATCATGGCTTCTGGTCCCATCACTTCCTGGCAAATAGATGGGGAAACAGTGGAAACAGTGGCTGGCTTTCTTTTTCTGGGCTCCATAATCACTGCAGATGGTGACTGCAGCCATGAAATTAAAACAACACTTACTTCTGGAAGGAAAGTTATGACCAACCTAGACAGCATATTAAAAAGCAGAGACATTACTTTGCCAACAAAGGTCCATCTGGCCAAGGCTATGGTTTTTCCAGTGATCATGTATGGATGTGAGAGTTGGACTATAAAGAAAGCTGAGTGCTGAAGAATTGATGCTTTTGAACTGTGGTGTTGGAGAAGACTCTTGAGAGTCCCTTGGACTGCAAGGAGATCCAACCAGTCCATCCTAGAGTAGATCAGTCCTGGGTGTTCATTGGAAGGACTGACATTGAAGCTGGAACTCTAATACTTTGGCCACCTGATGTGAAGAACTGACTCATTTGGAAAGACCCTGATGTTGGGAAAGATTGAAGGTGGGAGAAGAAGGGGACGACAGAGGATGAGATGGTTGGATGGTATCACTGACTCAATTGACATGGATTTGGTTGGGCTCTGGGAGGTGGTGATGGACAGGAAGGCCTTGCGTGCTGCAGTCCATGGGGTCACAAAGAGTCAGACATGACTGAGCGACTGAACTGAACTGAAAGGCTTTGGATGTGAAAAGCTAAATATAAGTTATATTTTTGACAGAAGAGTGTCAGCATCTGGAACTCTTGAGTTGTTAAAGGTGAACTGTATATAGCTTTTATATATACATATAAATGCTATATATGTAATTATGGAGAAAATAATATCGTATTCTGATTAATTAAAGACTTTTAAACATAATGTTAGGTTATAAAAAATTATGAGTGAATTTTAGAATGGAAAACTTAATTTGAAGGGAGCAAAAAAAGTGATTTAAATGTGCAATACTCAAAGAACCTGGATGTATATAAATATATATATGTATATGTATATATATATATAAAATGGTAGATATTCAACTAAAATGATATCTACAGTCATTTGGTATATTTAAAAAATTAACACAACAATCTGAGGTTAAAATATTAATACTTACAGTACAGTAAAATTATCTTCTTTTCAACTTTTTAAATTAAGAATATAAATTTTTAGACATTTAAAATGTTTTAGAATACATAGGTCTTTTAAAAATATGTAGGGGACCCTTAAAAAACACAAAAATCCTGAATTCTACTGTTATTAGGCAAACAATAATGCTACCAAGGGACTCGGAATTTGCATGAGCCAAAGGATTTTGTATCAACTAAAGTTGCTGTTTATTCCTCAGACACTGGAAAACAACAAGAAGTCCAGAAAATATTATTGGTACTCAAAGCATGAAACAGTTACATTATAAAATATTGTTACTATGTTTTGAATAAAATCAGAGTTCAAAGGAGGATTGAAATGAGACTAGCTATTTGGTTAAAAGTAAAGATATAGTTTTGATTTCATTTAAGGTATCACCTTACACTGTTCAGAATAAACATCCTCACAAAAAGGTATAATCAATAAATGCTGGAGAGCGTGTGGTGAAGTGAAAACTGCTCTGCAGTATTGGTGGGAAAGTAAACTGCCAACATCACTATGAAGAACAGTGTGGAAGTTCCTTAAAAAAAATAAAAATAGAACTACTATATGACCCAGCAATCCCACTACTGTGAATATACCCTGAGAAAACCATAATTCAATAAGACACATGTACCCGAATCTTCACTGCAGCACCATTTACAACAGCCAGGGCATGTAAACAACCTAAATGTTCATCAACAGATGAATGGATAAAGATGTGGTACAAATATACAATGGAATATTACTCAGTCATAAAAAATGACCCACTTTCTTTTGGGTCATTTGTAGAGATATGGATGGGTCTAGAGTACGTCATATGGAATGAAGTAAGAAAGAAAAAAACTAAATATTGTATATTAATGCATATATGTGAGATATAGAAAAATGGCCTAGATGAAACTACTTACAGGGCAGGAAGAGAGACACAGACATAGGGAACAAACATGTAGACTCAGGGGAAAGGGGAAGATGGGGTGAATCAGGAGGTTAGGATTGACATACACACGACCCTCTGTAAGATAGATGCCCAGTGGGAACCTGCCGTATAGCCCAGGGAGCTCGGCTTGACCATGACCTAGATGGGCGGGAGCGAGGTCGGGTGGGAGGGGATATGTGTCTGCACATGGCTGATTCATGGCGCTGTCCAGCAGAAACTAACACAGCATATTGTAAAGCAGTTTCACTGCTGTTCGGCCTCTAAGTCGTCTCCTACGCTTTGCAGCCCCATGAACTGCAGCACATCAGGCTTCCTTGCCCTTCACTTTATCCTGGAGTTTGCTCAAATCCTGTCCATTGAGTTGGTGATGCCATCCAACCATCTCTTCCTCTGTCATCCCTTTCTCCTCTTGCCCTCAATCTTTCCCAGCATCAGGGTTTCTTCCAATGAATCATCTCTTCACAAAATTATTGGTAGCCAAATTATTGGGCCTTCAGCTTCAGCAATTTTACTTCAGTAAAAAAATATAATGGATGTAGTTTTTCTCCATCTGGTTATATATTAGCATGAACAAAGAATAATAATGGTAGTAATTAATGGATAGCATAAAATAGATTCTTCATAGCAACTGCCTCTATTGGAAATCTTACTGTTTTATTTCTTTACATGGAATTTTCTGTGTGTCTACTAACATTTTCATGCTTCCCTGGAGGCTCAGCAGTAAAGAATTGATTTCTTTGCAACAAGTGGTGAAGAATCTGAATTCAATGCCACAGACATAGGTTCAATCCCTGAGTCAAGAAGATCCCAAGGAGAAGGAAATGGCAGTCCACTAGAGTATGTTTTTCCTGGGACAAAGGAGGCTGAAGGTCTATCATCCACGGGACTGCAAAACAGTAGGGCACTACCTAGACACTAAGCGACAATAACAGTTAATGTTTTCAACAGGCACGTTTAACCCAATGTACTTTCCCTATTGAAATAGTTCTAACGTATCTTAAAAAACTGCCATTCTCTCTCTCTCTCTCTTTTTTTTTTACACAAGTACTCATAGTAGGCTTTATTTGAAGAGTATGGAGTATTTTCATTTTTTATTGAATGGTAAAACACACAAATGTGACTGGACATATATTCCCATAGAATGTTTTCCCTCACATTGACAACTCTGAAGATTGGTGAAGACAGGGGAATTCTTGCCATCACTGTGTTAGTCTTTTAGAAGTTTGTTCCACTCCAGTTCTTCTCTTCTACCATGAGAGCTCTTTATTGTGTTGTTTGATGAGGTAGGTCCACATGAAAACAGTAGTTCTCAAGGTCAGGTTTGCCTAGCGATGGTTTCTGAATTAAAGTTTGTCCAGACTGAAGGGCTGTGTGTGAATAGGTCATGTTCTCACACCTGTGCCACTTTTCTGGGAACTGGCCAGTCACTTATATTTATCCTCACAATGGCTTTATTTCCCTCATCAAGATGAAGCATCTGTGGTTTAAAGAAACTTAGCCCAGGTCACTATGATGGACTAACTGTGACCCCCTTCCACCCCTACTCCACCCACCCTGACACACA
This sequence comes from Hydropotes inermis, assembly GCA_020226075.1. Classification (NCBI taxonomy): domain Eukaryota; kingdom Metazoa; phylum Chordata; class Mammalia; order Artiodactyla; family Cervidae; genus Hydropotes; species Hydropotes inermis. The sequence goes on from CM035273.1 coordinate 4,975,840, forward strand.
CATAATCTATATGTCAGATTTGTAATTCCTCCTCTGGCTGTATTTAGAGCTAGGGCCCTTAAGTTGATTATTAACACTGACCTTGATCATAAGAGTGGGGCCTAACCCTATTTGACTGGTGTCCTTTCAAGAAAGTGGAGAAAGAAAGATGAGAAACCAGGGACAGATATGCTCAGAGAAAAGGCCGTGTGAGGATACAGTCAAGAGGGCAGCTATCTGCAAGCCAATGAGAGGCCTTCGGAGAAACCAACCCTATTGATACTGGACCTGGGACCTCCAGCCTCCAGAACCGTGAGAAAATAAATTTATGTATTTTGAGCCACCTCAAAGTACAATGCCTTGTTATGGCCACCCAAGATGACTAAGACAATCACTCAAGTATAGACATCACTTTGCTGACAAAGGTCCATCTAGTCAAAACTATGGTTTTTCCAGTAGTCATGTATGGATGTGAGAGTTGGACTATAAGGAAAGCTGAGCACAGAAGAATTGATGCTTTTAAACTGTGGTGTTGGAGAAGGCTCTTGAGAATCCCGTGGACTGCAAGGAGATCCAACCAGTCCATCCTAAGGGAAATCAGTCCTGAATATTCGTTGTAAGGACTGATGCTGAAGCTGAAGCTCCAATATCTTGGCTACCTGATGCGAAGAACTGACTCATTGAAAAAGACCCTGATGCTGGGAAAGATTGAGGGCGGGAGGAGAAGGGGATGACAGAGGATGAGATGGTTGGATGGCACCACTGACTCAATGGACATGGGTTTGAGCAACTCTGGGTGATAGTGAAGGACTGGTATGCTGCAATTCATGTGGTCGCAAAGAGTCGGACACAACTTAGTGACTGAACAAGTAGTAAGAGGGAACCAAAATCCGAAGTCATTGCTAACAATCCAAAACATGGATCTTATTAACAGTGAATATTTAGCAATCACCTGGCTTCCCAGGTAGCTCAATGATAAAGAATCCTCCTGCCAATTCAGGAGATGCAAGAGACGCGGGTTTGATCCCTGGGTCAGGAACATCCGTTGAAAGAGGGAATGGCAACCCACTCTGGTATTCTTGCCTAGAGAATCTGATGGACAGAGGGGCCTGTAAGACTACAGTTCATAGGGTCGCAAGAGTCAGACATGACTGAAGAGAGTTAGCACTAAGTATCTGAAATCATATGGGCATTTGCTGAAGTATACATTCTCTCCCCAAATTAACTGGCAAACCTGGTCTCATATACATTGATCTGCATGGTTTTTAGTACCTTGGCTCAGGTTGTAGACCTATTAAGAGGCAAAGCAAGGATTTGAACCTGGGCAAACAGATTTTTTTTTTTAACTACTTCATTACAATTGCTTCAAATATTAACATATTTATATTCCTCCTTTTCACTTAAGTTTTTTTGATATGCTTAGAGTTAACCTTCTGGGCTAAATTCCTCTTTTCTTTTTCTTTCTTCTTTTCTTGAAATAATTCTGAGAACATTCAAATACAACAGGATTCAGAAGAAAGATGTTGAAATCAAACAGAAAAAAATCATTTCATCCTTCATATTTTTTTATGATTTTCATATTACTCCCAAGCCCTGGAGATTCTTCTGAAAACTAACTAGGCATCATTGGAGGTTTTCACACTCATAATGTTGTAAAATTATTGGAAATCTAAACCACAAATGTGTAAAATGCTAGCATTCCTGTTAAATGACTAAGAGTTAAATCCAACCTCATTCAGGGAAATGTGTAATAATCGAATGTGAATGATGGACCTGGCAATTAAAGACCTCTACTGTGTCCAATTTTAAACACCTGAAAGAAAATGTTCTCTAGTTTAGCTTGAATGCTGACAAGGGATGGCAAAAGCATGTTCCCATTAGAGAGTTCAACTGCTGGGGGAAAAAAGGCTAAATGTAGAATTTTTCAGTATCAAAGACCAGAGAGGCATCTTACAGATTCTCATACATGATAATCAACCATGTTTCTTTCTTGACTGTTCCTAACTATAAACTACACTTCTCTATTCATTTAAGAAACAAAAGAATGACTGTAATTTGCAACACAAAATCAAATATAATTTAATGTCAGTGAACTAACTAATTACAGTATTTACTAAGTCAAGTTGCACTTTGCCACCATGGTCTGGCTAGCTTAATTGAGTCTCTGTAAGCAAGATGGGCTTGCTTTGATTTGGTACTGAACATTATTTCATCTCTTGCTAAAATCCTTCCCTATAACATCCTCCTTTCGATGGATATGACTAATTGTGCCCATGTTCCTACTCTGTCAACACCCTGTTGAAGGAGAACAACTGGGTGATGCTCTCTAGCATCCAAGCCCAAATCAGCCTTATTGGTGACAGTGGGAGATTGAGATCCCTTGGGCTACATGTTGAGATGAGAGCAATATTAGCAAAAAGAAGCTAAAGTCAGACTTCAACAACCTGGAAACTTCCTGGAGTTTTGTTAATTTATTTACCTGCTTGCTTGTTCTTTTTTTGTTTATGCATCTATGTTTTAGAGTTCAATACAGTTCAGTCGATCAGTCGTGTCCAGCTCTTTGTGACACCATAGACTGCTGCACGCCAGGCCTCCCTGTCCATCACCAACTCTCAGAGTTACTCAAACTCATGTTCACTGAGTCAGTGATGCCATCCAACCATCTCATCCTCTGTTGTCCCCTTCTCCTCCTGCCTTCAATCTTCCCCAGCATCAGGGGCTTTTCCAATGAGTCAGTTCTTTGTATTAGGTGGCAAAAGTACTGGAATTTCAGCTTCATCATCAGTCCTTACAATGAACATTCAGAACTAATTCCCTTTAGGATGGACTGGTTGGATCTCCTTGTAGTCCAAGGCGTCTCGCAAGACTTTCCTTCAACACCACAGTTCAAAGGCATCAGTTCTTTGGCACTCAGCTTTTTTTATAGTTCAACTCTCACATCCAAACATGACTACTGGAAAAATCATAGCCTAGACTAGTAGTGAAAGCGAAAGTGAAGTCGCTTGGTTGTGTACAACTCTTTGTGACCCCATGGAGTGTAACCTACCAGGCTCCTCTGTCAATGGGATTTTCCAGGCAATAGTACTGGAGTTGGTTGCCATTTCCTTCTCCAGGGGAATCTTCTTGACCCAGGGATCCAGCACACCTGGATATCCCAAATTGTAGAAAAATTCTTTACCGTCTGAACCACCAGGGAAGTCTCTTCCAAGGAGTAAGAATCTTTTAATTTCATGGCTGCAGTGATTTTGGAGTCCAAATAAATAAATAAATAAAGTCATCCACTGTTTCCCTATTTTTGTCATGAAGTGATGGGACCAGATGCCATGATCTTAGTTCTTTTAATGTTGAGCTTTAAGCCAACTTTTTCACTCTCCTCTTTCTCTTTCATCAACACGTTCTTTAGCTCTTCTTCACTTTCTGCCATAAGGGTGATGTCATCTGCATATCTGAAGTTATTGATATTTCTCCTGGCAATCTTGATTCCAGTTTGTGATTCATCCAGCCCAGCATTGCTCATGATGTACTCTACATATAGGTTAAATAAGCAGGGTGACAATATACAGCCTTTACATACTCCTTTTCCTATTTGGAACCAGTCTGTTGTTCCATATCCAGTTCTAACTGTTGCTTCCCGACCTGCATACAGATTTCTCAAGAGGCAGGTCAGGTGGTCTGGTATTCCCATTTCTTTCAGAATTTTCCATAGTTTATTGAGATCCACACAATCAAAGACTTTGGCATAGTCAATAAAGCAGATTTTTTTTTTTTTTTCAGGAACTCTCTTGCTTTTTCATTGACCCAATGGATGTTGGCAATTTGATCTCTGGTTCCTGAGGCTTCTCTAAAACTAGCATAAACATCTGGAATTTCATGGTTCATGTACTGCTGAAGCCTCAGTTGGAGAATTTTGAGTATTATATTGCTAGTGTGTTTTAAGAGGAGAGGGAAAAAGTTGGCTTAAAGCTCAACATTCAGACAACTAAGATCATGGCATCTGGTTGCATCACCTCATGGGAAATAGATGGGGAGACAGTGGAAACAGTGTTAGACTTCATTTTTGGGGGGCTCCAAAATCATTGCAGATGGTGACTGCAGCCATGAAATTAAAAGATGCTTACTCATTGGAAGGAAAGTTATGCCCAACCTAGATAGCATATTAAAAAGTAGAGACATTACTTTGCCAACAAAAGTCCATTTGGTCAAGGCTATGGTTTTTCCAGTGGTCATGTACGGATGTGAGAGAAGGACTGCGAAGAAAGCTGAGCGCCAAATAATTGATGCTTTTGAACTGTGGTGTTGAAGAAGACTCTTGAGAGTCCCTTGGACTGCAAGGAGATCCAGCCAGTGCATCCTGAAGGAGATCAGTCCTGGGTGTTCATTGGAAGGACTGATGCTGAAACTGAAACTTCAATACTTTGGCCAACTCGTGTGAAGAGTTGAATCATTGGAAAAGACCCTGATGCTTGGAGGGATTGGGGGCAGGAGGAGAAAGGGATGACAGAGGATGACATGGCTGGATGGCATCACCAACTCGATGGGCATGAGTTTGAGTAAACTCCGGGAGTTGGTGATGGACAGGGAGGCCTGGCATGCTGAAATTCATGGGGTCGCAAAGAGTTGGACACCACTGAGCGACTGAACTGAACTTGAGCATTCTTTGGCATAGCCTTTTTTGGGACTGGAATGAAAACTGACCTTTTCCAGTCCAGTAGTCACTGCTGAGTTTTCCAAATTTGCTGGCACATTGAGTGCAGCACTTTCACAACATCATCTTTACAGCTCAACTGGAATTCCATCACCTCCACTAGCTTTGTTCATAGTGATGCTTCCTAAGGCCCTCTTCACTTCACACACCATGATGTCTGGCTCTAGGTGAGTGATCACATCATCATGATTATCTGGGTCATGAAGATATTTTTTGTATAGTTCTTCTGTATATTCTTTCCACCTCTTCTTAATATCTTCTGCTTCTTTTAGGTCGATGCCATTTCTGTCCTTTATTGTGCCCATCTTTGCATGAAATGTTCTCTTGCTATCTCTAATTTTCTTGAAGAGATCTCTGGTCTTTCTGATTCTATTGGTTTCCTCTATTTCTTTGCACTGATCACTGAGGAGTGCTTTCTTATCTCTCCTTGCTATTCTCTGGAACTATTCATTTAAATGGGTATATCTTTGCATTTCTCCTTTGCTTTTTGCTTCTATTCTCTTCTCAGCTATTTGTAAGGCCTCCCCAGATAGCTATTTTGCTTTTTTGTATTTATTTTTCTTGGGGATGGTTTTGACCCCTGTCTCCTGTACAATGTCACAAACCTCCATCCATAACTCAGCAGGCACTCCATGTATCAGGTCTATTTCCTTAAATCTATCTCTCACTTCCACTGCATAATCGTAAGGCATTTGATATAAGTCATGCATGAATGGTCTAGTGGATTTCCCTACTTTCTTCATTTTAAGTCTGAATTCGACAATAAGGAGTTCATGGTCTGATTCACAGTCAGCTCCCAATCTTGTTTTTGCAGACTACGTAGAGCTTCTCCATCTTTGGCTGTGAAGAATATAATCAATCTGGTTTCAGTATTGACCATCTGGTGATGTCCATGTGCAGTCTTCTTTTGTGTTGTTGGAAGACACTGTTTGCTATGACCAGTGCATTCTCTTGGCAAAGCTCTATAAGCCTTTGCCCTGATTCATTCTGTACTCCAAGGCCTTATTTGCCTGTTACTCTGGGTGTTTCTTGACTTCTTACTTTTGCATTCCAGCCCCTTGTAATGAAAAGGACATCTTTTTAGGGTATTAGTTCTGAAAGGTCTTGTAGGTCTTCATTGAACCATTCAACTTCAGCTTCTTCAGCATTACTGGTCAGGGAATAGACTTGGATTATTGTGAAATTGAATGGTTTGCATTGGATACAAACAGAGATGATTCTGTCATTTTTGAGATTGCATCCAAGCACTGCATTTTGGACCCTTTCATTGACTATGAGGGCTACTCCATTTCTTCTAAAGGAATCTTGCCCATAGTAGTAGATGTAATGGCCATCGGAGTTACATTCTCCCATTCACCCATTCACCATTCACCCATTCATCCATTTACTTTGCTGATTCCTAAAATGTCACTGTTCACTCTTGTCATCTCCTGTTTGACTGCTTCCAATTTTCCTTGATTCATGGAGCTAGCATTCCAGGTTTCTATGCGATAATGCTCTTTATAGCATCAGACTTTACTTCCATCACCAGTCACATCCACAACTGGGTGCTATTTTTGCTTTGGCTCCATCCCTCCGTTCTTTCTGGAGTTATGTCTCCACTGGTCTCCAGTAGCGTGTTGGGCACCTACTGACCTGGGGAGTTCCTCTTTCAGTGTCCTGTCTTTTTGCCTTTTCATGCTGTTCATGGGGTTCTCCCTGTACTTCCCTTTAATTGGTTTGCTCAGTTCAGACAAACTTTAAGGAAACAAAGAGAAACTTGGAACTCATGACAAGTGACCCTCTGAGCTTTAGCTTTCATATTTTTAGCCAAGAAAAGGACAAGTATATTTAATCCATCTGAAGCCCAAAATTTTGGTGGAATGACTCATTGACTTAACTTCTATGTCTGTCTCTGGTCAAGGCAATATCTTCTATCTTTGGCCTAAGTTGGGTAATTTATCTTACATATACATTTAAAAGCACATAATATAGCTACTACTTCTAGCAATAAATAATTTAGTAACAAAGTTACATGTAGTCATAATACAATGGTAAGTGCCATAATAAAATGATATGCTGATGTGTTGCTTAGCACATCCAGCAAGAAACAGGAGAATTCAGAATTAAAATTCTTCTTTAACTGGGTACCATAGTCATATTGGACTTCACTGATGGCTCAGTGGGTTGAGAATCTGCCTGAAATACAGGAGACACAGGAGACTCAGTAGACATGGGTTTGATCCCTGGATCAGGAAGATCCCATGGAGGAGGAAATGATAACTCATTCCACTATTCTTACCTGAAAACTCCCATGGACAGAGGAGCCTGGCAGGCTACAGCCCAAAGGGTAGAAAAGAGTCAGAAACAACTGAACAACTAAGTACAAATGCTCTTCTTAGAAGTCATGTAAGGGTCAAAGCTAGGTGTCTCTTCACAATTAATGAAGATATTAAACTTGAGATTTATGACAAACACATATATGTGATTTGAGAACAGTTGATTCTACAATGTGCAATGACCACCCAGCAGTTTATTATCATTCATTTAGCTTAAATGTAATGATACGATTACATTCAGAAGAATTCAGGAAAGGATCTGCTTCATTCTCCTTCTCCAAGAATGTGTGAAAACCCTAATCCAAATGCCACTGAAAGAACTGTCTCTGGGCTGATGTTTGTTTTTTTTTTTTTTTTTCCAGATTTATTTTAAGTTGCCCGGTATTTTTGTTCCTTCTATGTACATGCCTACTGACTTTATTGTGCTATGGAAAGGGATATTTGTTCTTTCATAACTTGGCAACTAGAATATCTTCAGAATTACAGTTCAATGCAGCAAGAGATTCTCTTTTGGAAAGCAGCTTTGACAATCTTGTAGTCTCTGCATGGCCTTAAGTTTCTAGTTTCGCAACAGCAACTCAAGGGGGTCTCTGTTTAACCATTCCATGGCTACATGAAGCTTTAGGGAAAGAAGAAGGGAACTAGTGATCCCACAGTTTCACAATGTGTCTCAGAGAGATGGCATTTGCACCTTTCTTGAAAGAAAATTCAGACTTACAAAGTGATATATAAGCAGCTACTGAGGTAGATGCCAATTTCTAACTCAATGCTATCCTCTTTCCTACTTGCCAATTTCTTAGCCAATGCTACAGTCTTTCTTATTTTGTTGCCTTTCAAAAACTAACTCAACTAACAATTAGCTGAACTGGTTGGCACTGATCTGTACTTGACCGGCAATAAAAATATAGCAAAATCTTGAATTCTGTAGTAATTTTTCTGAGGTATAGGAAAGCCCTTCATTATAGTTCTTAACTTGGCTCTAGATCAAGGTTTTAATTCAAATGCTGTATATCACCTTTTGTCCAGCAATTTTACAATTTAATTTTATTCTGACAAATTTCCAAAGAAACATCGCTCATTTAAATGGACAAGAGAAGGAACAGAAGACATAGAAGAAATATTAAGTGAGTTGTGTAGGTTAAGTGGAGTAAGAAGAGATGTGTACAAAGTGACATCTGACTTATCAGGAGGTTATAGAGTCTTCGAGACTCTCTTGGAGTTATGAGAACTCAGCATATCCGTTCAGGAAGCTGACTTTCAAGTGCTTGGTGCTTTGTTTCCTATTTTCTCTAGAGTGTAAAAAGTTGGGATTATATTACCATCCTACATATGAAGTAAGAGCTCTTGGGAGACTTTGCTGCTTTGACATGGGCAAAAACCTTGGCCAATAAGAAAGAGGCTGTTTCTTTTGTTCAAATTGTGTGTGCTTGTACATGCTATCTCAAGATTCCTAAAGAAGCAGAGAATAAAATGGGAGAAATGGTCAATGACCCATCCAATGTTGAATCCAAAGCACACATAAACCAAAATGAGCCTCTTTCATGAAATGACAAGAAAGGGAATTCCCTTATAAAAGCTTTATATGGAAATAGAGACTTACTAAGCCTGCACTTCCATTCACTCTCAACAGAATATTCCCTTCACACATCAACAGAAACAAAAGACCACTGAGGACAAAACAGAAACACAAGAAACAATACGCTGTGTGCTTCGATGGGTGGTTGTGTTCGACTCTTTGCCACCCCATAGGTTGCCGCCAACCAGCCTCATCTGCCCATGGGATTTTTCAGGCAAGAATACTGGAGTGGGTTGCCATTTCCTCTTCCAGGGCATCTTCCCTAACCAGGGATGGAACCCTTTCTCTTTTACCTTTTGAATTGCAGGTGGATTCTTTACCTGCTATCCAATACCTTGCAATTAGTAAAAGGATTTATATAATATTGGAGAAGGAAAGTGGTTTAAAACACACACACATGTTTTAATGGCATTATACAAAAACATACTTCTAATTATCTGACACCAAATTCTATTTGGTTACAAAAATCTTAGGATTTGTAAGATGGGTTTGGAAGATCCCTGGAGGAGAATGTGGAAACCCACTTCAATGTTCTCACCTGGGGAGTCCATGGTCAGAGGAGCCTGGTGCACTACAGTCCATGGGATTGCAAAGTCAGGCTTGAATGAACACACAGAGCACTTAGAACAGCAAAATAGCTCAGCAATGAGATGAGACTCAAAGAATCCAGGCATAACTCAAATCCTCATTGGTCCATGGGAAAGTCTTTTCTTCTTCTTCTTCTTATAGGCTGAAGAATTGGGCAAAATGCTCTTTTCATCAATAAGCAGATGGTATATTGTTTATCATGCTTTACTCAGTATTTATGCAAGTCCATCATGAGATAAGATAGAATTCACTTCAGTTCAATTGCTCGGTCGTGTCCAACTCCTTGTGATCCCATGGACTGCAGCATGCCAGGCTTCCCTGTCCATCACCAACACCCGAAGCTTGCTCAAACTCATGCCCATTAAGCTGGTGATGCCAAAAACAACCATCTCATCCTGTGTCATCCCTTTCTCCTGCCTTCAATCTTTCCCCTATCAGGGTCTTTTCCAATGAGTCAGTTCTTCGCATCAGGTGGCTAAAGTATTGGAGCTTCAGCTTCATCATTCATCCTTCCAATGAATATTCAGGACTGATTTCCTTTAGGATTGACTGCTTGGATCTCTTTGCAGTCCAAGGGACTCCCAAGAGTCTTCTCCAACACCACAGTTCAAAAGCCTCAATTTTTTGGCACTCAGCTTTCTTTATGGTCCAACTCTCACATCCATACATGACTACTGGAAAAACCATAGCTTTGACTAGATGGACATTTATTGACAAAGTACTATCTCTGCTTTATAGTATGCTGTCTAGTTTGGTCATAGCTTTTCTTCCAAGGAGCAAGCACCTTTTAATTTCATGGACCTTTGTCTGCAAAGACAGAATTGAAAAGTTACAATAAAAGTGTAATCTGTGGTTTCCTGGAAAAATACCTCTTGGCTATAATTTTTCAATGCATCCCTCTTCACCCTGCTTGGTGACTTCTAAAAAGTTATCATTTGTTTCGTGTGTTAAAAAAAATTATAACAAAGTAAAAAAGTTTAATATGTGATGATGTTAATGATCATATTATTATCTATATAGATATAAACATGTATACATATGCACAAATGCATATATAGAGAAGTGGGTGAATGGGAGCAATATCATTTAAGAGGACAGTAACTATTGTAACTAGTAATAAATAAGTTCTGGAGATCTCAGCACAGTGAGTACAGATAACAAAACTATATTATGTACATTAAACTTTCTAAGAGACTATAGTTTAATCGTTGCAAAAACAGAAAGAATGACAATTATGTGACACAATGGAAGTGTTAGCTAGCATTACAACAGCAATCATATTGCAATTCTGATGCATCAAATCAATGCATTGCACATGTTACACTTGAATATTGTTGTGTGTCAATTATGTCTCAGATGAAAAGATCCTGTAACTAAATTGGCTTATCTTCAGAGCTCCTATTCATATGTCAATGGGGAAAAATAATAAAATGTAGAGTCTAATTGAACTCTTACATCTATGTGATAATTTAAATCTCTCCTATATATTGCATCTAAAATCTCTTATTTTAATGTATTTCATGGTACAGATAATAATGAAACATTATCAATTCTCTCTCTGCCAATAATTCCTTTCCCATGTTAATATCACACAGTTAACACTAAATAAATGTTTGGTGACTGACTAAAGACACTAAAAACAAAATTTTGTTTGAAATTTTTTCCTGAGGCTTACCCTGTGGTTACTAACAGGACCAGATAACATTTTAGATAGTCCATAATATTCACATCAACAAATAAATGATGTTCTAGCATTTAAAAAATCAGAATATTAATAAGTGGTTTTGTATGCACACCTATAAAAGGCATGCACATTGAGGTCTTTATCACATTTCTTCCTGGCAGAGGAAATCCTCCCGAAGAAAAATATAAAGTCCTGTGTGCTTGATATAACCAGCATGATTGAATGGCTAAGAGATCTGTGATCCACACCCCTGCATCTTGAATAAATAAAATAATAGAAAACTAAAATAGAATTTGGCCCCTAAACTGCAGTGCTTGGGAATTGTTCAGGAAATATGTCATTGTGTCATCTGGTTTCATTCCTCGGTTTTCAGCATAATGAGCATAGTTCTGCTGTCTTGTCCACCTGGCCCCATTCTTGTGGACCCCTTCCCACACCAGGGAGGCATTGAACTGTGTCTTACTGAGGAGAATTGTATTTTCAATACAGCTACAATCAGTTGTAATCCATTCTTGTATGAACAATGGTATAAAATTATATTATAATGCATGCTTCATTACGCACAATAGCCATTTTCAAGTGTAAATTCAAAACATTTTGCATTATGAATTATTAAGCTTCCAGGTTGGGCCTACTTACAAAAGCTTTGTAAAGTTTGTAGTCTGATCCCTGCTAATCCAAATAATCCAGCCCATTAGGAGTTGCAAATGTATTCTGGGAAATCAAGAAAACAATTTTGCTAATGTGATGTCTATTATGCTTGGAATGTTGCCTAAATTAAAGTGCAACAAGACTAGTCAGCTTCACAAGTGTTGGCATTTGCCCTTTCTTGCTGAATTTTACCAGCTCTACACTAATAAACTAATCTAAGAAAAATCTACATTTTGGAATCAGTAGAGGTGTTGGTAGTCATTGATTTTCCCCACCTGTGATTTGAACATTGAAACAGAAGTGTAATAACTTTTTTTTTTTTTTTTTTAGTTCTGGCTTCATAACTTTTTTCCAGCTTTATTAATAATCACTTTTCTAATGAACTTTGATTTATTAGTTTGAATTGTCCACAGGTTGAAGTCTAGCATAATCATAGGGAAAGAATGGATAGGCAATTTTTTTTTTAATTTTCCTGCCCTACAATCTACAGACCTATGAGAACACATTTACTTCCATGTTTTTAACTACCTCAATTCCTAGAAGCATCTCATGTCTAACTTCAATTGACATCTCTCTCCTGACCACCTGACCTGAAGATCCAACTCCTTAACGAAATATTCATATGGATATCTTCAAAAGTTCAGACAGTCCAATGCGTATGAAAAACCATGTCTTTGTTCAGTTGAAATTCAACGGCTCCAGAGCTGAATAGAGTGAGGACAAGTGAGGGGGGACAATGGTAGAAGCCTGGAGTATGGAAGATCACTGAGAAAGCTTATGATATGGATGTGGGTGTTGGCACATACTTGGATTTATATTTCTGTTTTCTCTTTGTGTCTTGACCTGCCTTGACACCAGTTTCTTTCTACTCAACACAATGAATCTGACATGCTATATCTCTTAAGTGGGCACCTTAATCTACCCAAAATATTGCATCTGGTCTTCAGGGTCTTCAGTTTATCCATTATCAGGAGTATCCTCTGCCATGGGCCGCCACTCTTGGCATCTGAATTCAGGTTATATAACGAGTGTCCTAAGGAAAATGTACCCACTGAAAATTAACTGGATGCAGTGGCCCTATATACAATTCCTACTTTCTTCTTTTTATGTCTAGTTCTTGAAACAGATGTATAACACATAGTAGCCATGTTTCTATAAGTATCAACCACTTGATTTCTGAGCATCTATGAAAGTTCAGATATTTCCAACAACTCTCCCATCTCTAGGTATTTAAGAGAGACGTTATCTAAAGAGATAATGTCACTTATCTAATATCATTTATTATTTAATATTATATATTTAAATAAATAATATTTTTTAAGAGTATCTAGTTGGGAGGGTTTCCCCAGTGGCTCAGAAGGTAAAGAATCTTCCTGAAATGCAAGAGACAAAGGAGAAGCGAGTTTGATCCCCTGGTGAGAAAGAGTTCCTGGGGAAGGATTTGGCAACCCACCCCATTATTCTTGTTTGGAAAATTCCATGGACAGAGGAGCCTGCGGGCTACAGTCCAAAGGGTCACAAATAGTAGGGCACAATTAGTGTGAGTACAAAGTTTATATTCATCTTGAACAAAAGCACCTTTCTCAGAGGGAAGACAAATAGCACACCTGACCTGAATACTCGCATGTCTTGCTGTCTGCCATCTCAATCCAATGCAAGGAGGGAGAACACCCATCAGGTATGAAGCAAAGTGTCAACCTTAGATAAAAGATGCAAATGATTAAAAAAGATTCTACAAATAGAACATTGGTGTCTACCTGAAGCACTTCTACTTTGAAGAGAGAGATGCTAGAGAAAGCCAGAGACTCATCCCATAATTAGAGTTGTGTTGTTAAATCGCTCAGTCGTGTCTGTCTCTTTGCAACCCCAAGGACTGAAGCACACCAGGCTTCCCTGTCCTTCACTGTCTCCCAGAGTTTGCTCAAACTCATGACTGTTGAGTTGGTGATGCCATCCAAACAACTTATCCTCTCTTGTCCCCTTCTTCTGCCTTCAATCTTTCTCAGCATAAGGGTCTTTGCAAATGAGTCAGCTCTATGCAACAGGTGGCCAAAGTTTTGAAGCTTCAGCTTCAGTCCTTCCAATGAATATTCAGAGTTGAATTCCTTTAGGATTGACTGGTTGAAGCTCCTTGCTGTTTAAGGTGCTCTCAAGAGTCTTCTTTAGCACCACAGTTTGAAAGCATCATTTCCTCAATGCTCAGGCTTCTTTATGGTCTAATTCTCACATCTCTACTGGAGAAAAAAACAGTCTACTGGAAAATGTCTACTGGACATATGTCTACTATATGACTACTGGAAAAACCATAACTTTGACTATATTCACCTTTGTTGGCAAAGTGATGTCCCTGGTTTTTTTTTTTTTTTTTTTTTTTTTTTTTAATACAATGCCTAACTATATCATAGCTTTTCTTCTGAGGAGCATATATTTTTTTAATATCATGGCTGCAGGCTCCATTCATGGTGATTTTGGAGACCAAGAAAATAAAGTCTGTCACTGTTTCCATTTTTTCCCCATCTATTTATCATGAAGTGATGGTACTGGATGCCATATAAGAGAAGCCATTAGACAGGGAACCATTAACGGTATTATCTCAGGAGAAACTGATTCTTTCCCTTGTGATTTGCATTCTTTCTAAAGCCCTCCCCAAGCCGTGCCCAGTGTCACCCTTTATTTGCCACATGAGTGTTTTTTGTTTGTTTTTTTCAAATAGAAGGCAAATCATGTCACCTCCAGCTTTAAATGTCTCTAGTTTTTCGCCTTCTTCAGGATAAATCCAACGATGTCCCTTGGTGTACAAACATTCTGTAGGTTTTCAGTTCCTCTATCCCGATCCGACCTTCACATTCACTACTTCTGTTTTGCACACATGTCTTTAATTGATAACCCAGGCTTGGCGCTCATGTTCAGTCACTCAGTCATGTCCAACTCTTTGCAGGCCCATGGACTGCAGCACCCCAGGCTCCCCTGTCCTTCACCATCTCCTGGAGTTTGCTCAAACTCACATCCATTTGGTTGGCTATATGCAGTAGTTTGAAAATATAATGTAGATTTGTAATCCATATTTGTATCTTTGCTCACATAGTTCTGTTTCTTGACAATCCAACTTCTCTGATTTTCTCATGGCAGTTCTATTTTTCAAAGACATCGTCTTCTTTAGGAAGACTTGCCAGAATTGTGGCAGACTGAGGACAGAGTTTACTCGATGTCACCCACAGCACTGCTTGACTCTCCCTATCACAGTATGTGTTACCTTCCACTGTATGCTCTGTCGTATTACCTTTTGTTAGAGTGTAAGCAGAGGATGTGTCTTCTACATCTTTCTGTCTCAAGGCGTAGCACACTCAGGATGTAAGACATTGGGTTGAATGAATGGGTATCCATTAAATTACAGATATTTGCAACAATTTTCCTGTCTCTAAATTGCACATAGGAAAGAGACCTAGACTGTCTGGTGAAAAACCAGGCTACTGACCCAGTTTAGATATCATCTTTATTGCTTCTTCAGTTTTTTCATGCTCTTTTTTCCATACCACTTTTAGTGGACAGGAGCTATGCTTACACAGATGTTAAAAGTGATTTTCTATTACCTTACCATTTAGCACAGAATCTTAAATGTAATAATTCAACAAATTATGACTTAGAAATATTCAGGCACTATAAAGCACGTTAATAATGGGGAAATTTAGAATAAGAAGAAGACATGGTGAAGGTGATATGTATGATACTCACTTCACATATACTTGATGACTTTTCTTTTGCAATAGTCTTTCTTTTCTTTGACTCTTAATGACTAATATTTTTCTGAAATATTCTTTATTTCTTATCCACCCTCTTCTCTCAATGACTAATATTTTTCTGAAATATTCTTCATTTCTTATCCACCCTCTTCATACAATCAGAATTATAATTGTCATGCCATAAAAGAGACAAATTACCAATACACTGAAAGCAGGTATAGGAATAAGAAGAATAGTACTTCTCTCATTACAAGTGAAAATGTTAATAATTTTAAGTAATACTTGAGAGTTGGTGTGGATGATTCTAAGCTCTGCAAGTTTTTTCCACTTACTATAAAATAATTGTGATTCCAAAATTCAACCTAGGTGTCACAGAGTCATTCTTTATTCTGAAGCAGAGCATTTTGTTGTGTTTGTTGTTAAAATAGAGAATGAAATCATAGTTTTAGCCCTACAGTATCATTTTAACAAACCACCCCAGATGGAAGATAAGGTTTTACTGACTTACCATGAAAAAAAACCATCCTGATGAATTTCAATACAAAGCTTCCAAAGTTGTTTAATCAAAATTTTTCCAGCGTCCCTAGGAACCTTCACATCTATATTTCTATCTGCTTATTTTCTAGTTTAAAACACATTTTGTCATCTTTCATATTATGCCCATGAAGTCAATTTTATTCAACAATAACTAGAGTATATATTAGAATCATGGGCAAAAAAGAGCACCATAACAGTTTTAGCAAAATTCTTTTTGAAGGATAGCATACATACCAAAAAGTGCAGAAATCATGAGCATTCAGTTCAGTTCAGTTGCTCAGTCATGTCTGACTCTTTGCAACCCCATGTACTGCAGCACACTAGGTTTCTCTGTCCGTCACAAACTCATGGAGTTTACTCAAACTCATATCCATTGAGAAGGTGATGCCATCCAACCATCTCATCCTCTGTCATCCCCTTCTCCTCCTGCCTTCACTCTTTCCCAACATCAGGGTCTTTTCCAATGAGTCAGCTCTTCGCATCAGGTGGCCAAAGTATTGGAGTTTCAGCTTCAGTATCAGTCCTTCTAGTGAATATTAACGACTGCTTTCCTTGAGGATGGACTGGTTGGATCTCCAACAAAAGTCTTCTCCAACATCACAGTTCAAAAGCATCAATTCTTTGGCACTTAGCTTTCTTTATAGTCCAATTTTCACATCCATACATGACTATTGGAAAAACCATACTTTTGACAAAATGGACTTTTGTTGGTAAAGTAATGTCTACTTTTTAACATGCTGTCTAGGTTGGTCATAGCTTTTTCTTCCAAGGAGAAAGTGTCTTTTAATTTCATGGCTGAATTCACCATATGCAGTGATTTTGGAGCCCCCAAAATAAAGTCTCTCAAAGTGTCCATTGTTTCACTATTCGCCATGAAGTGATGGGATGAGATACCATGATTTTAGTTTTCTGAATGTTTGTTTTAAGCCAAGTTTTTCACTCTCTGCTTTCACATTCATAGAGTGGCTCTTAAGTTCTTCTTTGCTTTCTAAAATAAGGGTGGTGTCATCTGTCTGTATGAGGTTATTGATATTTCTCCTGGCAATCTTGATCCCAGTTTGTTTTTTTTTTTAATTAATTAATTTATTTTGATCAGAGGCTAATTTCTTTACACTATTGTAGTGGGTTTTGCCATACATTGACATGAATCAGCCATACACCAGCTTGTTTTTCATCCAGCCCGGCATTTCACATGATGTACTGTGCATAGAAGTTTAATAAGCAACGTGACAATATACAGCCTTGACATACTCCTTTCCTGATTTGGAACCAGTCTATTGTTCAATATCAAGTTCTAACTGTTGCTTCTTGACCTGAAATCAAATTTCTCAGGAGACAGATCAAGTGGTCTGGTCTTCCCATCTCTTTAAGGAATTTCTACAGCCTGTTGTGATCCACATAGTCAAAGCCTTTGGCATAATCGTTAAAGCAAAAGTAGATTCTTTTCTGGAACTTTCTTGTTTTTTCAATGATCCAGCAGATGTTGGCAGTTTGATCTCTGGTTCCTCTACCTTTTCTAAATCTAGCTTGAACATCTGGAAGTTCATGGTTCACGTACTGTTGAAGCCTGGCTTGGAGACTTTTGAGGATTACTGTGTTTGCGTATGAGATGAGTGCAATTATGTGGTGGTTTGAACACTCTTTGGCATTGCCTTTTTTGGGATTGGAATGAAAACTGACCTTTTCCAGTACTGTGGTCACTGCTGAGTTTTCCAAATTTGCTAGCACATTGAGTGCAGCACTTTCACAGCATCATCTTTTAAGATTTGAAACAGCTCAACTGGAATTCCATCACCTCCACTAGCTTTGTTCATAGTGATGCTTCCTAAGGCCCTCTTCCCTTCACACACCAGGATATCTGGCTCTAGGTGAGTGATCACATCATCATGGTTATCTGGGTCATGAAGATCTTTTTTGTATAGTTCTTCTGTGTATTCTTTCCACCTCTTCTCAATATCTTCTGCTTTTCTTTTAGGTCCATACAATTTCTGTCCTTTATTGTGCTCATCTTTGCATGAAATTTTCTGTTGGTATCTCTAATTTTCTTGAAGAGATCTCTGGTCTTTCACATTCTATTGTTTTCTTCTATTTCTTTGCATTGATCGCTGAGGAAGGCTTTCTTATCTCTCCTTGCTGTTCTTTGGAAATCTGCATTCAAATGGGTATAATTTCCTTTTCTCCTTTGCTTGTAGCTTCTTTTCTTTTCTCAGCTAGTTGTAAGGCCTCCTCAGACAGCCATTTTGCCTTTTTACATTCTTTTTTCTTGGGGAAGGTCTTCATCCCTGCCTCCTGTACAATGTCAAGAACCACTGTCCATATTTCTTCAGGCACTCTGTCTATCAGATCTAATTCCTTGAATCTATTTCTCACTTCCACTGTATAATCATAAGGGGTTTGATTTAGATCATACTGAGTGATCTAGTCCTTTTCCCTACTTTATTCAATTAAAGTCTTAATTTCCCAATATCCCAATAAGGAGCATATCACATATAGACTGATTAACTGTCACAAAGCAAACACACTCATGTAAATAGCTCCCCAGTTGAGACACTGTCATATTTTTATACCTGTAAACATATTCTATTTATATTTAACATTGTAAGTTCAATTGCATTTCATGATCACATCAGAGTGTTCTTGAAGAGAATTGACAAAGCCCTAAATTGTTTTAATAATCAAGTCTGCATTCAGGTTCTGATTACTATGTTATTCAAAAGCTTTCAGTTGAACTTGAACAACAACAAAATGGATTCAAATCTGTTATGAACCTACTTTTGTTCACACTCCCACTTTCTCTTTTAATAAATGACAATATTAAGCAATGGCAATCTATCAAGTTCTTATCTAGAAATATTTACTTAGATCTTGGGTTTATGTGGTGCTGTGATAGTAACTATAATTTTGTAGTATACATTTCACTTCTTGACCTCTTTATTACAATTTCTTAATTGTGAATACCTCAGATAATCAAAATAAATGTATTACCTGAAAGTTATGAATTAAATGCTGATTGCCTTTTCAGAAGAGTCATCACCAAAAATTTTACTATGTCTAGCTTCAATTAAATTTACCTCAGTGTGTTCAAATTGCTCTTCCTTCTGAACTACCATAGGATTTTTCTATGAATAGCAAGTTGTTTAATTGCCTTCCCATGCTAGAAAAAATATTTTCCTCTGTACCACTCATCTGTTGTACTTATAATGTAGAAGAAGTTTTAATTTATTAAGATTATCTCCGTGATTCAGAAGATAGCCCTCAATTATGGCAACTAATGTCACAGGGCACACATACACCTCCAGATTATCTGTTTACACAACAAGCTTTACTTAGAGAGACAGCTAAGATGATTGCCCTCAGAAAAGGGGAATTTCCATTTAATCAGTGTTATCACTTTGCACCAGTGCATCCATTTATACCTGCATCTATCACATACGTATCTGGATTAGCGGAGGGATGTTCATTAAGTTTTAATGAACCATCACACTTCTATACCTGCTGCTTTGTAGAGAAAGCTGAGCCTTGCTTTGGCCCCTCCCTCAATGACAACTCCAGGTAAAAATACCAAGATACCCGTGGTTTTAATCATTGATCTGCAAGTTGAAGGATACTGCTTACTCACAGTGAAACTGTATTTCTCCCAGGTTTTTTTTTTTTTTTTTTTAAGCAGATTCTATACCATCTGAGCCATGATGAAAGCCCTTTTATTCTGTGCTATGAACTATCGTGGACTTCCCAGGTGGTGGTAATGCTGAAGAACTCCCCTGCCAAGGCAGGAGATGTAAGAGATGCAGGTTTGATCCTGGGTCACAGAGATCTCCAGAAGAGGGAACGGCAACCCACTCCAGTATTCTTGCCTGGGGAATCCCATGGAGATAGGAGCCTGGTGGACGACTGTCCATAGAGTCGCCAAGAGTCGGACACGACTGAGTGACTTATCATACGCATGCACTATCATGTGGATTAGTTTATTTTCCTATTACAAAATCTCAGACATGTAGGTTAAAGTGTATCTGAAGCATCTAACATAAATACCACCCTGATTGTCCGTGCCAAGTGTTTCCCAGTCCTCAGTTCAGTTCAGTTCAGTTCAGTCACTCACTCGTGTCCGATTCTTTGTGACCCCATGAACTGCAGCACGCAGGCCTCCCTATCCATCACCAACTCCTGGAGTCTACCCAAACCCATGTCCATCGAGTTGGTGATGCCATCCAACCATCTCATCTGGTGTCGTCCCCTTCTCCTTCTGACCTCAATCTTTCCCAGCATCAGGGTCTTTTCAAATGAGTCAGCTCTTCACATCAGGTGGCCAAAGTGTTGGAGTTTCAGCTTCAACATCAGTCCTTCCAATGAACACCCAGGACTGATCTTCTTTAGGATGGACTGTTTGGATCTCCTTGCAGTCCAAGGGACTCTCAAGAGTCTTCTCCAACACCACAGTTCAAAAACATCACTTCTTCAGCACTCAACTTTATAGTTCAACTCTCACATCCATACATGATCACTGGAAAAACCAGAGCCGTGACTAGATCTACCTTTGTTTACAAAGTAATGTCTCTGCTTTTTAATATGTTGTCTAGGTTGGTCATAACTTTCCCTCCAAGGAGTAAGGGTCTTTTAATTTCATGGCTGCAATCACCATCTGCAGTGATTTTGAAGCTCAGAAAAATAAAGTCAGCCGCTGTTTCCACTGTTTCCCCATCTATTTGCCATGAAGTGATGGGACCGGATGCCATGATCTTAGTTTGCGAAGTATTAAGCTCTAAGCCAACTTTTTCACTCTCCTCTTTCACTTTCATCAAGAGACTTGTTGGTTCTTCTTCACTTTCTGCCATAAGGGTGGTGTCGTCTGCATATCTGAGGTTATTGATATTTCTCCCAGCAATCTTGACTCCAGCTTGTGCTTCCTCCAGCCCAGCATTTCTCATGATGTACCCTGCGTATAAGTTAAATATGCAGGGTGACAATATACAGCCTTGACGGACTCCTTTTCCTATTTGGAACCAGTCTGTTGTTCCATGTCCATCCAGTTCTAGCTGTTGCTTCCTGACTTGCATACATGTTTCCTCAAGAGGCAGGTCAGATGATCTTGTATTCCCATCTCTTTCAGAATTTTCCACAGTTTATTGTGATCCACACAGTCAAAGGCTTTGGCATAGTCAATAAAGCAGAAATAGATGTTTTTCTGGAATTCTCTTGTTTTTTCAATGACCCAGCCGATGTTGGCAATTTGATCTCTGGTTCCTCTGTCTTTTCTAAAACCAGCTTGAACATCTGGAAGTTCACTGTGCAAGTATTGCTGAAACCTGGCTGGGAGAATTTTGAGCATTATTTTGCTAATGGGTGAGATGAGTGCAATTGTGTTCGAGCATTCTTTGGCATTGCCTTTCTTTAGTCTAGGACTCAAAGATACCCCATCAGCTCCTTTAGCTCAAAAGCCTAAAGCTTTTTCTGATACCATTCTTATGCTCCCAAAGAATTTTTGAATATCTGTATACATTTTAAGTATTACTTCAATTAAGAAAAAAGATAGAAATATTTAGATACAACCATGTCATGTCATATCCTCTTAACAACAGAAACCATATTCTGCCTACACTCAACAAGTCTGCATTGAATGCATTGTCATCTGTTTTTAATACATTTGTTCAACTCTCAGCCTATACAAAAGGACTCCTTTATCTGAACCAATTTCTCCTTCCATAGACTAATCTCAGTACTTCTCTGCTATACATCTGTCTGTGTGTGTTTATCTCTCTTCACTAGATTTAAAGCTCCCTAGTGGTAGAGATTTCAGGTAATTCATGTGAGAATCCCCTTACTATGATGCCCACCTATAACCAACAGGTGTTCATTCAATCAACACTGCACTATATTCTTTCAACTTTACACTCATTCAGTTCAGGAGGGCAGACATATACCTTCAACTGAAAACAATGAATATAGAGTAAGAGTGATTTCAGAAGAAATGAAGTTATGGAAAATAGTTTTTTATTTCCAGGACTTCATGGAAAGTCTGGGATAATTGTGTGTGTGTGTGTGTGTGTGTGTGTGTGTTAGTCACTCAGTCATGTCCAACTTGCAATCCTGTGGACTGTAGCCCACCAGGCTCCTCTGTCCATGGGATTTTTCCCAGGCAAGAATACTGGAGTGGGTTGCCATTTCCTTCTCCACAGAATCTTCCTGACCTAGGGATCAAACCTGGGTTTCTGGCATTGCAGGCAGATTCTTTATTGTCCAAGCCACCAGGGAAGCTTGGGAATTTTTTGGGGGGTGGAGTAATATTTTAAGTTATTTGTTGTATTAAATTTTGTTTGACACTAAGATGGTAAGACATTAATATTGGTGTTTTAGTTTACTCTAAGTAATTAAATAGAGTTTTAAAGTATAAGATTGAAAGTTACTATGAATCTTAGTATTGCACTAGGGGGCAGTCTAAGGGAAAATAGGATTAAAGGATCATCACATGATCTACAAGAGCATTCTCAGGCAGCCTGCCAATGAAGGAGATGTAAGAGACATGGGTTCCATCCCTGGGTCAGGAAGATAGCCTGGAGAGTGGCATGACAACCCAATCCGGTATTTGTGCCTGGAGAATCCCATGGACAGAGGAGCCTGATGGGCTAGAGTCTCAAAGAGTCAGCCACAACGGAAGTGACTTAGCATGTAAGCACACGATCTACAATGCTCAAACTTTAAGTCAAAGTAGTAAGCAAGGTTAGTGGTCAATGCCAAGGGTATAACAATATTTCTAATGGCATGCAGCACTTCTGATGCATTTATATTCTTGAAAAGAAGATGAATGAAGGATATCAAATAGCAACTAGCAAAGAGTCACTGTGAAAACGATGTATTACCACTATCAATATAAAGTAACATCACCATGTAAAATAACATATGAAGAACTAACATTGGCCTTATTTTGCATGGAATGCCCAACAAATGTTCAGGAAGTGATATGAGTAAAGGTCAATAATATGAAAGGTCAATAATCTCTAAGCACTGGGGACTGAATCTCCTTTACCCTACTTTCAAGACTTCTTCACTATTTCCACTTTACCATTATCTTACATTGCCTAAAAGCATGTTTCTGTCTTGGTAGGGGAATAAAAAAAATGGTATGTTAATCCCATTTATTAAATGACTTTCATTTTAAAGCTAATGACATGCCACTTTCAGAAAAATTATAATGATAAATCATCATAAAATTAGAGGTTAGGAGGTATCAAATCAGATATTCATTTTGTTGCTTTCTTGATAAAGTAATTCTACAAAGACTGTAAAAAAGCAAATCAAAGTTACAAAGTATTTACAGTGCATAGAATGCTTTATAAATGTAGTATAAAACTGCACAGGGACCTGAAAAATGTTGTGATTCTTTCAAAACCTCTTTCCAATTATGAAAATTATGAGGATCTGCCTTGTCTCCTCCTGTATATTCTGTTACTGAGTATGTCATGAAGAGGATATTTTAAAAAAAATCAGTTATTTAAATAATGAAGACTGCAACTTCTTCCTCATAAGGCTATTATAATTTTAAAAAGCATTGATTTATAAGTCTATCATTTTGGAGGACTTAAATACAAAAAACAACTTGGACCTCAGAAAAAGTTAAAAATTATAGGTAAAATAATAAGATAGAAGTAAGTCCCCCGATACATAGCTGAGCCCTCGAGACAAAAAACTCAAAAATAAGAGTTACTAAAGGTACTGTCTTGAGCTGCCCCATGATGGACCGCTATCTTCAATAATCAGGGAGTTTGGCATACTAGGCCATATACACATAGGAAATCAGGGCTGGGTCTTAAGATGATGTGTGGTTAAATAAAATCTCTGAGAATTCATGGCTAGGAATTTGTCATACAGAAAAATTCTATGAAATTAATGTAAAATACTCCTGGATTGATTGCTGTATAGTATCACTTTGCAGAAATAAAAACATGTAAAATGTCTTTAAAGGAATAAAACTTATGATGAGCAGATAGAAGGTCTAAGATGCAAGAAAAAAGGGCAGTCAAAAAAAGGTGATAAATATGTAAGTAATTTTCAAGGAATATTAAGGGTGTAGAATAATTCTTTGCTAGATTAAGAAGTTTTAAACATACAATAAATAATTATTAGTCAGGAGAAGAAGAAATGATTGTTAAAAGTGTTCTGTTTCTGGTCCTATACAAGCAAAAGGAAAGATCATTTTGTCTTTGATAGGTTAAGCATGCTTTTCATAAGCTACAGAGGAATGAAAAGGAAAATGATAAATATAATCAAGTTAGAAAAATCGATAGAGAACAGATAGGACTCACAACATAAGATCATAGTTAAAAGTAATTGTATCATTAATTCCATTAACTGTAAATGAGCAGCATATATATATGTATATATATATAAATATAGAGTAATCAATTGTATTTAAAAATATTGCATGCTATTCACTAGAAACAGTCTAATATTAAGTATATAGAAAATTTAAAAATAAAAAGATAATAAAAGGCAAAAAACATGCTTCAGAATATAGAAAATACTCAAAACTAAATCAAAATGAAAATATAAACTTATGGGATATAGCCACAGGAGGGTAAGAGAGAGATGTCTTTGCTTATACTACAAAGAATAATTACAGCAAATTGAAAAGTCAGTGTCTCCAATGATATTCCCTGTATTAAAAGACTCCCAGCATATTTTTGGCTGGCGTAACCTAAAATCAAAGTCCTATTGTTCATAGGCTAGTTTGAAATCGCAGTATCATCAGGCGTCTTAAATAAAGCTTCAGATATTAACCAGAAAGAAAGAAAATAAAATTGGACTATCACAAATAAAATCTGCACATAGCTGAGGACGTGATCACCCGACTTAGAGAATCTGAACCCTAAAGCCAAGCTCAGCAGTGCTTAGCAGAAGACTCAGCCTGTCCATCTCTGCCTAATGAGATTCCTCAGCCTTGCTTGCTTGACCTTTGGTTGGGAAGTCAAAGGTCCTCATGTCACTTCTTCAAGGCCTCCAGACATAACATGAGCTATATTGCAGTGTGAGATGGAAAGTATGATCCGAAAGTCTGACTTCAGAGAAGAAAGCTTAAAACTGGAACAACTGCAAAGCTTTACTAATTTATATTGGCCCACATATGGAAAAAGTATGTGGGACTAGATTCTGAAGCTGCCAGGCCAAAAATAATGGATCGTCTCTAATCAGGCTGAAAGTGTCAGTAGCAATGCATTTACCAGAGAAGGTTTTATGTAGTAGCTCAAACAATGGCGATTGGTTTTAATTGGTTACTTGGTTGATTAACCATCTTTTGATCTCATAGATGCCCTATACTAAGTAAAGACAAGAAGGAAAATGTTTTTAAGATATTAGGGAAAGTGGAAGTATTTACCGCTGACATTCACTGAGCTGTGAAAAATAACTACTTGTCAGTCTACGGAAATTATCCAGCATGAGCAACATCTGATTGGACCTTTATCATTAACTGACCTATGACCTTTCAGTAAATTTGAACACTTCTTTTCTTTTTGAAACATTTCTCTTATAGTTTCCTTGATTAAATGGATTAAAGAGTGTACATAAGAGGTAAAGGTAGCAAATAAAAGCAGTTTTTAAAAAGTTTGGCTCTGGATGAGGTTGTGAACAATGGGTGGCAGGGACACAAAAGTTTCTGCTCAATTCAAATCTTTAAATTCTGTGTGGATAAAAAATAACATTTGACCTTTACAAAATGCTCAATAATTGTGGATTTAATTAATGAAAAATAGTTAAAAGAACTAGTGTCTTTTTCACAGGTTGTGAAAAATCATAATTGATAAAAATGATTTGATGCCTTCATAGTAAGCTTTGATATTTGATTAAAAGGAACCAGCGAGAAAGTGTGATATTCTCCAACATCCTAGGGCTCCATCTAATCTTCAAGTCTGGTTAATTTCATTCAAGGATCTCTTTGACATTTATATTTACATATTTATATTTAATATTTACATATTAAAACAAGCTATCTGGACAGGTCAACTCTACAAAATAATTAGGATCCCATCTGAAAAATGCCTCTAATTGTGAAAATTGAATATATTTTCCTTGATTAAAAACTAAAAAGCACAATACTTCCTTGAACAAAAACAACAACGCAAAAGCAACTTCACTATAACAATGCAAAAAGTCATGAAGTCTTTTCCAGTTCAAGGGGAAATGTGAGAACATATGAAATATAACCCCTTCTTCATCTGTAAATCATTTATTTAAATTCAATACAAATGAATTTCTTGATATGGCTGTCATTAAAAACCTTAGATTAAACTGCACAAGGCAATAGCTTTAAGTAATACTTCACTGTTGGAAATTTAAAATTTATACTACCTTGGGTTTACAATAGTTAAAATTCAATTTGTAATATTTAGGCATCAATTTATTCTAAAATGCTAAAAAGCAAAAACTAAGATGCAAAGTCAAGAGGCTGAAAAGTGAAAATGAATTCATAATGAATAGTTATGCTCCCATCTGGAAAGGTATAAATAAAAATGAATGAATTGAATAGTCTCTCCTATTTGCATATTTAAAGACTAACAAGAAACAGGCTGTTTTAAATTACTTCCATTTTAATAAATTGTATAACCTGAGAAGTTTCCATTTCAGAGCCCTCCATTTTATAAGATCACACCATGAGACTTATTTTATTCAGATATTGTGTTACTGATTCTTCAGTAAAGCACAATTTGGGAACTCAGCTACAGCTCAAATGAGCATTAATAGTACCTTTAAATATATATTTACAATTTGCCAGGTTCACATATCTTTCTAATAACTGCACTCATGTTATTTGATAGGGGCACAGCACAAATGCCACTAATAATTATTTGCATTTGCAGTTGCTTTTTGGGCCAAACCCCCCTCGGACAAAGCAGAATATACTATGATACAGCTGTTAGTTTATCAGGTTGAGCAGACATTGCCATTTTCATGTGTATCTGACAATAAAATAACTATGGATAAAAAACTAAACTGGTTTTGTTTTTGAAGACGTAAGGGCAAAATAATCAGTTAGCTGTTTACTGGTGATAATTCTTGTGAATTGACTTAACTATTCAGTCAATATAATCAGAAGAACCATTCTGATAGTCTTACATGCAGAAAATAGCATATGCTATCATTTAAAACAATATATAAAGAATATGAAAACATTATTATGATATTGCAGAAAATCTGCTTTCAAAGAAACTTGTATTAACCAAAGAAAAACTGTCAATTTTTTATAAACCTCAAGCTGGATATACATCGAAACATTTTTACAGAACAAATTACAAGTTTAACAATTTTGATAAGGGATAATTCTACTGTCTGAAGTTGTGTTTGGATCACTACAAACATGAAAGAGTAGGAAGAAGATGAGAAGTAGAAGGAAATTTATACATGCCAAGGAAAAAAATAGGAAATTTCTCTAAGAATGCCTATAGGATTAGTTTGATGGAGAGACCACAGGTAAGAAACTATTACCCAGGCAGACACACCAGTGTTTTTTTTCAGAGGTGAAAATTTTTCTGTCCATTGGAAAAAACTTTAAAGTCCAGAGGGAAGAGGCAGAGGAAATATGATTGAACCAAAAGGAAACATCAAAACATTTAATTAAAGACGTTCCATGAAACAATTTTAGTATTAGGTATCTACTTTGCGAGATTCTCTAAAATTTACTTCAAGAACACAAGCAACTTGTATTCAATAATATAAAAAGCTGTAAGCAAACTCTGGTTTATGTTTATATAGAATGCTGTGCTATAAAGATCTGCCTTCAATGCAGGAGACCTGGGTTCAATCCCTGGGTCAGGAAGATCCCCTGGAGGAGGACATGGCAACCAGCTCCAGGGTTCTTGCCTGGAGAGTCCCGCGGACAGAGGGGCCTGCAGGGCTGCCGCCCGTGGGGTCACACAGTCGGACGCAAGTGAGCCCCTAAGCAGAAGCAGAAGCAGGAGGCTCTGCCCTTCCTACACACTGAGGGAAACCCACGTGGTGAAGAGACGTAAAGACAAAGCTAGTCTTATCTGGGGAGTTGTATTAACTGTAACTGGAAAAATGCAAAGTTCTCTATGTGCGCTTTCACATGTAAGAGTCGAATGAAGAAGTTATTAGAGAATCTCCATTCACAGATGAAAGTGAAAGGGTCACTAGCTCAGTCACGTCGCTCTTTGCCACCCCATGGACTTTAGCCAGCCTGCCTCCTCCATCCATGGGATTTTTTCAGGCAAGGACACTGGAGTGGGTAGCCATGTCCTTCTCCAGGGGGTCTCGCTGATCAGGGATCGAACCTGCGTCTTTCCCATCTGACCCACCAGGGAAGCCTCCCCCATCATGAATATTGCAACCTTAAGCAACTTTCTCCAGATCAAAGAGCCAGTTAAGTAAAGGAGTCAGGATTTGAACCCAGCGTTCTGACTCTGGAGGGGAACGCAGAGCTACTCTCTACATTTGACTAACACTGAAAGATATAGTTGAGAGATGATTAAAAGAGGGGGGGTTACAACACAGTTATTATAACATGATTCATTCTCATGAAGCAAAATGAAAAAGTGGGAGGTATGTGCATACCTATCATGGCTAATGTGATGGAGGGACTACATTTCAAATTTAAACTAAAATAAATTAAATTTGGATGGCTACATGTACTATTTGCTACCGTAGGGCAAAACACAGATCTAAAGAATAATGCTTACAAAATTTCATGTAAGAAACCAGTTAAAGTTGAAATTCAGAAAAACACATGATCCTAAATGCATACAAAACTAAGTACGAAAGAATTAAAGCAAATGAGTTATATTTAACTTCAGGCTCAAAAAGCACTGCATTAATTAAAGGAAAAGCAAATACTCATAAAATGGTAAAAGCAAACAATAATAGAACTAAGAAAGAAAGATAATAAATATGTGGGAGTCCCAGGTGTCCTAGTGTTTAG
Source organism: Hydropotes inermis (assembly GCA_020226075.1). Lineage (NCBI taxonomy): Eukaryota > Metazoa > Chordata > Mammalia > Artiodactyla > Cervidae > Hydropotes > Hydropotes inermis. The sequence continues at coordinate 5,004,540 of CM035273.1, forward strand.
GATTCCAGGCTTTCACTGCCATAACCCAGATTTAATTCCTGGCTGAGAACTAAGATCTCATAAGCCACACAGCACAGCCAAAATAATAATAATAATAACCTGATTTAATAGAAAATCAGTAAAATAAATAAAGTACTAGAAAATAAAGTACTAAAAATAAATAAAATACTAAAAAATAAAGTACTAGTACTCCCTTTAAAAATGGAGAAAAACACAAAAAAATTGTACTCCCTTTAAAAATGGAGAAAAACACACACACAAAAAAAACAATGAGAAGAATGAAAATAAGTATCAATGAAAAGTGTCATAAAATAATTTCATATACTGCATTCAATTCTGGCAAATATATTGGTAATACTGGATGGAACAGCTGATATGTGGAGAAAATATAAATTCTTAATTTGACACAGAAACATTTACTGAATCTAAATATATCATAGACCTTAAGAGAAAGTGAGAAGTTGTCAAAAATCTTTCCCTTTTCTCTTAACCTTCCCCACATTATATAAAAGCAATAAATTCAGTAAAATTTCACAGATAAATTAAACTATCCATAAAACAAAAGTTCACTGCTATACCGGTTAAGAAACTGGTGAAAGCTTCCAAATTTCTTATGAAAATATTATATATAATAATTCGGGGACAAATTGATCAGTTCAAATACAATCATGCTAATTCTCTAAAGGCATTAATATTTTGTTTCATAAATATCATGACAGTTGAGACAGTTGAGTCTCAAATTGTTTATATTATACATAGGGATTTGATTACTTCTGCGTGCTTCTCTAATGTAGAGATAGTTTTAGTTGATTTATATTATGTCTTAAATAATATCAATGTTTTAAAATATGTATTCCTCCTGGAAGCTGTGGTGAAAAGAGTCAAACCTGGGGAAGAAATAAAATTCTGTTTCAGCAGAACAGGAAGTGGCCAGTTCACACTGGAGGGTAGTCTGTGAGCAGAGGCTCCATTGCTTTGACGCTTCAGGAAAGAGTCTGTATATCACTTTAAACCTCAGAGCAGCGTGCACAGCCTGGGGTCTATGGGGCATAGCTTTTTGTGTAATTGAAGAAGCAACTGTACTGTATCACGTGTGTCAGTGGAGTGTTACAAGTTGCAATAGAAACTATTTCTTGGTTAAATTAGGAGGAGAGAATATAGCTGGCTGTGTAGCTTTCTGGAAAATTTTGTGGTTAGCAGGCCAGTTTTGCAATCAGCTTGGTTAGCAAGTTTGGAATATTTGTATTTTTTTTTTATTTTAAAGACAGAGAAATATAATATTTGCAATGTTTTTACAAATAGTAGTGTCAGCTAAAATGACTTTTCCCAACAGTAATGGTGATAGAATCCTGTTTTTCTTCTAATTCTTTTTTTGTAAAAGAATACCCTGCGTTTCTCCATGAGGTAACTGCAGAAATAAAAGACATATATTTTGTCTTATTAAAGGATATCTTTAGCTCTATTTTAATTATGTTTTGTGGAAAAGTATGGATTTTATGAAATACACTGCAACATTTATTAAAATTATATATGCATATTTATAAAAATTTTATTTGTATTAATTTTATTTGTATTTCTTATTTTTTTAATGGAGAAGTTTATAGTTAGACTTATTGGCCTTCCCTGGTGGCTTAGACAGTAGAGAATCCAACTGCAATGTGGGAGACCTGGGTTTGACCCCTGTCTTGGGAAGATCCCCTAGAGAAGGACATGGCAACCCACTCCAGGACTCTTGCCTGGAGAATCCCATGCACAGAGGAGCCTGTCCCGTTACAGTACAGTCCATGGGGTCGCAAAGAGTCGACAGGACTGAATGACGACTTTCACTTCACTCATTTCATATTGAATAAACCATTGCATACCCAGAGTACTATTTAATGAAACTCTAAGATCAACGGACAATTTTAGACTATTCGTTAAGCAGATACTGCATTAGTTAAGCGTTTGGTTTCTGGCTTCATATTCCTAAATTGGTATTCTGGTTCCTTCCCTGACTAGTCATGAAACTTTAGTCAATCTGCTAATCCTTATAATGCCACACTTTCTTTATCTATTAAAATAGATACAATAATAATGATATTTCTTATGTTGGTTGTAGTAATTTTCTATGAAATAGACATAAAACACTTAAAAAGATGCTTGGAGTATAGAAAGCTCTCTCAGGTATTCTTATACTATTAGTATCAGTTAGGTAACCAGGATTATGTTTTCATCATTTATACCTGCTTGCGCCTCATTTCTATTGGTTGGTATGTGAAATGAAATCTTACCCAAATTTGTAGAGGTTACTTTTCTTGAGAGATCAAGTACGTACCTGTGGCTCAAAGGGAGTGAGATGATTCAGGTGGGGCAGGGAGCAGTGTTGACACATCATATGGTTTTATCTGGAATTACCAGAAGTAGGAAATAAGCAGGGGTTGACAGTAAAGGCAGAAGCATAAATTAGCCTAAAGATTTATCAGATAATCCTAAAATTATTGGAAGGAATTGAGAGAAGAGGGAAATTTCCTGATCAAAGCTATTGCTGTGTATTTTTTGGTCATAGTAATTTTACCTTACTTTTTGATTCCTGCACTTTTCTCTGAGTCAGGAGAGATGAGCTGTATTTGTGCTTATAGGATGCACATTTATGTTTGAATGTGCTTGTCTGCTAGTGCTGACTTGAGCCAAGCCTTCACTAGCATTGTGCTCCTGGCAGCTAATACAGGGCACCCAGGGAGCTAAAGATCTACCTGATACTTATATACTTATTCTTAGTTGGCCTTCCATTCTGGACCCAAGCACTACCTTTATTCTCGGTCACTTGCTTTGACTCCCTTAATTTATTCCAAAGCACAGTCTGAAGAGATGCAACATGAATGCATGTTTGTAGATATTTTCATTCATAAGGGATGGGGGGAGGAGGTAAAACTCATCACTCTGCAGGACTGACAAAATGGAGAGCTTGAAGTATCCTTTCCAACATTACTTTAAAAAGTGGTTCAGATGCTTTCTGTGACCCATGGTTTTAATTACAGACAATACCAGAAAATTTAGCATGGATTCTCCCCTACATTTCTAGCTAAGGTAGAAAATATACATATACTTGTACACATATTGCACACACACATATTATATTGGGATTAAATTTTCCTCTTTGCTATGAGGTTGCAACGGTACTTAGCAAATTTCCTGGACCAGAGCAGACATTTAGTGGACAATTACAAATCATCTGATGTATAAAGTACCAGCTGCGGTAAACACCATGATCTAACAAACCCATCCTACATTCTTAAATGATTAACTCTTGCGACACCATGATTTCACAGTCCCTGGAATTCTCCAGGCCAGAATATTGGAGTGGGTAGCTTTTCTCTTCTTCAGGGGATCTTCCCAACCCAGGGATTGAACCCAGGTCTCCAGCACTGCAGGCAGATTCTTTACCAGCTAAGCCACAAGGGAAGCCCAAGAATACTGGAGTGGGTAGCCTATCCCTTCTCCAGGGGATCTTCCTAACCAGGAATTGAACAGGGGTCTCCTGTATTGCATTGCAGATGGATTCTTTACCAACTGAGCTATGAGGGAAGCTCTCGTCATTGATTATGATTGCTTAAAAATCCTTGTGACATTTTTCATTTGACCAAAGAGAGAAAAATATGAAGAAGAAATCTCCTTTCAATATAGTGGCAGTGCAATATAAACTAATCAGTGGATTAGCCCCAGGGATGAAAATGTGAACCAACAGACCACTCTCATTTTTTTCACTATACAGTATAAAATTATTTTCTTGGATTTAAAAAGACAGTTGCTATCCTATCATATGCTCAAATCAATATCAACTGTATGGTTGAGAATCCTCTGGCTAAAATTATATATCAAAGATGCTAAAAGTGAGAGGGAAGTGTTTTTATTGTGTTTCCTTGATTTCACCACTCTTTTAGTTTATAAATTATAGCCAAGATACTGGGATTTTCCTAAAAACTTTTGCACTGAGACAATTGTTAAATACAGTCTCTGATCTCATATTATTTTTGAAATATATTGGACTTTCAGAAGTCAAATTTTTGCCCAACTCAGTCATCTATTCTGAGATAAAAATTCAACAGAGAAGTACACAATTTAAGCAAATTGGTTAGTGATGTAAAATTTCAGGAAAGCTGTGAAGAACTATCCAGTGGTAAACCTCTCTTCTTCCCAGAATTATGAAATGCAGAGAACATTGTCAGGAACATACACATACTGACTCTTCTTTTGTTTTACTTTTTTATTTCCACTGCAAAGGAAGTGGTTTCACCAATGCTGTTTTATTCAGAAATCTTCAAGGGGGTATAGCTCAGGGGCAGAGCATTTGACTGCAGAAATCTTCTAAATATTTTCAATTAATGCGTTAAATACATATATTGTTTTTGCAAGATCACTTGGCTGAGCTCCCTGTGTTATACAACAGCTTTCCAGAGCTATCCATTTTATATGTGTTAGTGTATTTATTTCAATGCTACTCTCAATTTCTCTCACTCTCTCCTTTCCCTGTTGCCTCCAGAAGTCCATTTTCTATGTCTGTGTCTTTATTCCTGCCTTGCAAATAAGCTCATCAGTACTGTCTTTCTGGATTTTACACTTACGTGTTAATATACAAGATTTATTTTTCTGATGTACTTCACTCTCTGTAGCAGGCTACAGATTCTTGATATAAAGAATATTTTCAGTTCGGTTCAGTCGCTCAGTTGTGTCCGATTATTTGCGACCCCATGAATCACAGCCCGCCAGGCCTCCCTGTCCATCACCAACTCCCAGAGTTTACTCAAACTCATGCCCATCCAGTCAGTGATGTCATCCAGCCATCTCATCCTCTGTCGTCCCCTTCTTCTCCTGCCCCCAATCTCTCCCAGCATCAGGGTCTTTTCCAAGGAGTCAACTCTTTCCATGGGGTGGCCAAAGTACTGGAGTTTCAGCTTCAGCACCAGTCCTTCCAATGAACACCCAGAACTGATCTCCTTTAGGGTGGACTGGTTGGATCTCCTTGCAGTCCAAGGGACTCTCAAGAGTCTTCTCCAACACCATGGTTCAAAAGCATCAATTTTTCAGCTAAAGATTATTTTAGCCTAACTTAAAAAAAAGGAACTGAAAATTATGTTCTCTTTTTCTATTAAATGGAAGATTTCATTTTCAATAGGTGTTGTTTTCCCTTTTTGGAATATTTGGAAGAATTTGATAATGAAAGTCTTTGAACATGGAGATTTCTGTGGGATTTTTAAACTAATAGATTTAATGTTGTTTTGTTTTTAACGGAGATGGTGCTGTTGATCGTTGTTTACTTCTCCTTTCAGTTTTGTTATATTATTATTTTTAATGTGTCCGACTTCATCTAAAGTATCACATAACATGTATATTCTTTTTTGAATATTCTCTTGAAGTTTCTAATATCTTTAAGATTTGTAAGGATGCTCAATTTTCTTTTCTTTTTAATATTAGAAATGCATCCTTTTTTGTTTCCTTTTTCTTTGAGCAATCTTGTTAGATTGTTTAAGAAATTTTTTAAATGTGTTTTTTTTTTTTTTTAATTTATTGATATTCTGTAGAGGGGTCAGTGATTTTTGCTTTTATATTTACTGTATTTTCTTATTTTCTTTGACCATTCTATGCTTAAGTTGATTCAGTCTATCTAACTCCTCTATTCTGCAAAAATAAATCTTGTCAGATTCAACAAGACCTCCACATTGCTACAGCCAAAAAAAGTTTTCTTAAAAAGCATTGGCTATCGTTAATCATTATTTCAACAGTTAAGTTTGTAATAGTAACTTACAATACAGCCTCTGAAAGCATAATTTCTGTGGACAAATTCCTTCTCTGCTGTATGACCTTGAATAAATGTCTTCTCCTGTACACAGCTTTATCATTAACATTAATATTATCAAGATAAAATTTAGTCAAGCAAATTAATACATGCAAAATGTTTAAAATGAGCCTGAAACATATTTAGATTTTTCCTACATATCTGTTATCATCATTACATCTTCATTTGAGACATTTTTCTTTTCAGGTAAGCAATTGTAGAAACTGTATCATATATCCATCTCTAAAACTTATGGTCACCCTCTAACTTTCACGTGTGTATGAATTAACTAGGGAGATGACTAAATATAATGTATTTTGCGTCCCAAACTTGATACTTTAATTTAATATTTCTAGGTAGAATTCAGAGTTTTCATTTCCATTAAGTACCCCGAAGGTTCCTATGTAGAGAGCACTCTTTTTAAGCTTTCTGCTAACAAAGATTCTTTCCTTGGCCAAGCTGTAGTGAGCTTCCCTTGAGCCCTCTTCTTGACTATATCTCCACCTCTGAAGGCTTGAGTAAACACTACTGTACCTTCTAACAGCTTAAGGCAGCACCCATAAATGATTCTAGTCCCTGTTAAAGTGTCTACTGAGAAAACTCAAGACCACCACAAGAATTTAGTGTCCAAATTTTAGCACAGGGCCCCTGTTCCTCAGTCTCTGTGTAAATATAGGAACTTACCTTTGATAAGTGCCAGGTAGCAAACCCAGGTGGCTTTCACACGGACCACCCTGACCCTTCTTCTCACTTTTTGCAAGTTTTCACCTCCCTGACTGTTCACGCCCCTGACATTCCTCCTCCCTACTCTCATTTTCCTTTAAAATGCCCAATCACCTCGAAACAAATCAGAAAGGAATTAAGCATTTCCCTTTACAGTTAGTAGTGACTGAGTAAAATCTGTTTTCACTGCTTTCAAATTAATGTCAGGCTATGTTTAGGCTGTGTTTTTCTTTGATGTTGCTCCACAATTAGCATCCTTTAATGTTACTTTGAAATACAGCTTATGATACAAGACTCAGTTTTCATCCAATCTGCTTTGTCCCTCTACTAGGTAACTATTCTTTTTATAAACCTCTCAGGTGTCTGTTACCAACAGAATTTAGAACATAAATCTAACTATGGCATTGCTTCTATGACCATAAATGTATATGGTTTAATTTTGAACTCTCACTTCTGCTCAATTTATCTGTAACCTTATCCTTACGCCAATGTCCCATTGCCTTGATTATGGTAGATTTATAACAGTTTTGAAACTGCTGTGTAAGTGCTGGCTTTATTCTCTGTCAAGCAGGTTTGGCCTCTCTAGGTCATTTGCATTTCCCTATAAATTTTAGAATCAACTTTTCAATTTCTCCAAACAGAAAAGCCAGCTGAGGTTTTTAGAATGATGTTATCAAATCTATAGATAAGTTCATGGAAAATTTCCATCTTAATAACATTTAGTTTTCCAATTCACGAACATGAAATGCCTCGCCATTTATTTAGATTTTTCTCAAAGAGCATCTTGTGATTTTTACTGCCAAGTGCCAAATTTTCTTGCCTGTTTAATTTAATGTTACTTCTAAGCATTTTATTTATCTTTCATGCAATTATAATTTCATAATCTAATTTACAAATATTCATTCATGGAAGAAAAACTATTAATATCTAAATGTTAAACCCTGTAATCTTGACCTTGAAGTGAAGTGAAGTGAAATGAAGTGAAGTCGCTCAGTCGTGTCCGACTCTTTGCGACCCCGTAGATTGTGGCTTACCAGGCTCCTCGATCCACGGGATTCTCCAGGCAAGAATACTGGAGTGGGTTGCCATTTCCTTCTCCAAGGGATCTTCCTGACCCAGGGACCTTAGCCTTACTCAAAAGTTTAAAAAATTTTTGTGACTTATTCAGATTTCTCCATATAGGATAAACTAATCTGCAAATAATAACAATCTTATTTATGATTTTCCAATCTGGATATCATTTATTTTTTTGTCTTTTTCTTCTACTGATTTTGTTTTGTTTTGTTTTTCTGCCTTATTACACTGTTTACACCTTCAGTGCAATGTTGAATAAAAGTGGTAAGAACAAGCATTCTTTCTTTTTCCCTGTTTTTTCTTGGTCTTAAGGGGAAGGGTTTAGTTTAGCAATGTTTTTTATAAAGTCTTTCACTTTAATAGTGAAAGTTGTTTTTCATCACTCAGTTGTGTCCAGCTCTTTGTGACCCCATGGACTGCAGCACACCCGTCTTCCCTATCCTTCACCGTCTCCTGAAGTTTGCTAGAACTCATATTCATTGAGAAGGTGATGGCATCTTACCGTCTTATCCTCTGTCATCCCCTTCTCCTTCTGCCTTCAATGTTTCCCAGGATCAGGGTCTTTTCAAATGAGTCAGTTCTTCACATCATGTGGCCAAGTATTGGAGTTTCAGCTTCAGCATCAGTCCTTCCATTGAATATTAAGTGTTGGTTTACTTTAGGATTACATGCTTTGATCTCATTGCTGTCCAAGAGACTCTCAAGAGTCTTCTCCAGCACAACAGGTCAAAGGCATCAGTTCATCAACACTCAGCAATTTTTATTGTCCAGCTCTCATATCCATACAGGACTACTAGAAAAACCATAGCTTTGACTATATGGACCTTTGTCAGCAAAGTAATGTCTCTGCTTTTTAATACACTGTCTAGGTTTGTCATTACTTTTTTTCCAAGGTAAAGAGTCTTCCTGGAATGCAGGAGACCTTGGTTCAATCCTTGGGTCAGAAAGATCCCCTGGAGAAGGAAATGGCAACTCATTCCACTATTCTTGCCTGGAAAATCCCATGGATGGAGGAGCCTGGTGGGTGACAGTTCACGGAGTCACCGAGAGTCAGAAAGGCTGAATGACTTCACTTTCACTTTCTTTCTTTTCTTTCAAGGAGCAGCTTTTAATTTCATGGCTGCAATCATCATCCACAGTGATTCACACAGTCAAAGGCTTTGGCATAGTCAATAAAGCAGAAGAATATGGTTTCTGGATGTGCTTGCTTTTTCTATGATCCAATGGATGTTGGCAATTTGATCTCTGGTTCCTCTGCCTTTTCGAAATACAGCTTGGGCTTCTGTAAGTTCTCTGTTCACAAACTGTTGAAGCCTAGCCTGAAGGATTTTGAGCATTACTTTGCCAGCGTGTGAGATGAGTGCAATTGTGAGGTAGTTTGAGCACTCTTTGGCATCTCTCTTCTTTGGGATTGGAATGCAAACTGACCTTTTCCAGTCCTGTGGCCACTGCTGAGTTTTCCAAACTTGCTGGCATATTGAGTACAGTGCTTTCACAGCATCATCTTTTAGGATTTGAAATAGCTCAGCTGGAATTCCATCACCTCCACTAGCTTCGCCCCTAGTGATGTTTCCTAAGGCCTATTTGACTTTACACTCTAGGATGTCTGGCTCTAGGTGAGTGATCACACCATCGTGATTATCTGGGTCATGCAGATCTTTCCTGTATAGTTCACCTGTGTGTTCTTGCCACCTCTTCTTATCTTCTGCCACCACCTTATCTTCTGCTTCTGTTAGGTCCATACCATTTCTGTCCTTTATTGTGCCCATCCTTGCATGAAATATTCCCTTGATATCTGTAGTTATCTTCAGAGATCTCTAGTCTGTCCCACTCTATCGGTTTCCTCTATTTCTTTGCATTATTCACTTAAAAAGACTTCCTTATGTCTCCTAGCTATTCTTTGGAACTTTGCATTCTGATGGACATAGATTTCCTTTTCTCTTTTTTCTTTTGTTTCCCTTCTTTTCTCACCTATTTGTAACCCTTCCTCAGAAAACTATTTTGCTTTTTTTTTTTCATTTCTTTTTCTTGGGGATGGTTTTGATCACCACCTCTTCTACAATGTTAAGAACGTCTATCCATAGGAAAAGTAAGTCCTTCCCCCTTAAAATCAGGAAAAAGTTAGAGTTATAGGATTTTTGCAGATGCCCTTTATCAGTTCAAACAAGTTTTCTTCTATTCTTAATTTGGTTAAATGTTATAATGAAAATGTGTATAAGATTTTTTTAAAAAATGTACTTATGCAGTCATTGATATTATCATGCAGTTTTGGTACTCTATTTTATTAATGTAGTGTATACATGTATGAGAATGGATGCTCAGTCATTCCAACTCTTTGCAATCCCATGAACTGTAGCCAAGTTCCTCTGCCCATGGGTTTTCTCAGGCAGGAATACTGGAATAGGCTGCCATTTCCTTCTCCAGGGGGATCTTCCTGACCCAGGGATTGAATCCCAGTCTCCTACATGACAGACAGATTCTTTACCACTGCACCTCCCTGGAAGCATTTGGGTTGATTTGGGGAATAGTACACCAACCTCTTATTCCTGAGACAAATACCACTTAGGTGTGGTGTATAGTCCTTCAGCTGTTTTTCACGGGTTTATCTCCTGTGGTAAGAACCTTTGTATCTATGTTTATCAGATATATTGGCAAGTTTTGTTTTTCCCCATTGATGTCTATCTATATATTCTTCCTAGTGATAGGACTAAGATAAAGCTTTACTAACAGAATGAATCAGAAATTGTTCCCTCCTCCTCTATTTCTAGAGGAAATTTTTCTATTTATCTTTCTTCCTTCAGTTTTCTGAACAAATTCATGAAGAACTGCAGTTGCTTTGTGTAATGTCCCTAATTTTCAGGTGAAATTTCTAATCTTTAAAACATGCCATATGAAACTGGAGAGAGGTGGGTCTTTAATAAATGAGACATTAACCAAACATTAGCTTTTGTTAATGTGGGTAGATAGAGATCATATTTTGATACTATGACATATGTTTGATATATACAAACATGGGTGCAGCACTGTTCTATATTAAAAATCTATGATTTATTGACTAAAATATCTCAAGAAGTCTAGTAGCTACTTAATAAAGATTTATGTCACCTCAAGTATGTGGTGTCACTCAAATTTATTTAGACTGTCTTCTTTCTCAACTTTATTTTTTTCTTAAATAGATTCTTATGCTATTATTCAAATATGTAATATTTAGATTTTTAGGAATTAGAACTTGGGATGGTTTCAGTAAATGGCTAGGGATTTTACAACTAAAGGTATTGTTCAAGCTCACTTTTCAGGTTCAATTATGATGTTATTCACTCATCCTTTTATTCAGTCATCCAGTTCTTTATACTGTTAAATGATTATGGATAACTTTTAAAAAGATAAACTGAATAACATTTCATGTTTAAAATTAGACACTGAAATATCTGTTACATTTTGTGGCATATAAAATAAGCTGAATCATTCTGGAAGGCATTTTGTTTATAGAATTTTTCTCAAATCCTCCTGAACTTATCAAAGAACAGCTTCCTAAAAGCATACCACCATCCCAATTCTGAGGTTGTTTATCCATAAGGAAAATATGTCAACATTGCTACCATCTCCAATAGTGTTCCTTGTGAATCTGCCAATACTGTTGGTAATAGGTAACCATTGTTTTTGAAAGGAAAATTCAGACTCAAAATTATTTATAAAATGAGTTAAAGTGACTATTTTGTGTAAAGTATAATTTTAGATTTTTTCACATGCTAAATTCCTTTATTTTTCATCTTCCTCACTAAAGTAAATTTCCTCTTTTAAGTACAAAAACTGACAGAAAGTTAAATAAGCCATATGAGGTCTAATAAATTTTCTAATTGGACTTTTAATTCATGCTTTATATGACTGTTCAACTAACACTCTCCCTGAATTCATATTGCATAATAAGACTTAGCTGAGTATTATGTCCAAGTACATAGACCATGGTTTTTAGGATTTTTTGTTTGGTTGTTTCTTTATTTTTATAGAAATGTTTTCCTCCATCATTTGGATAAAAATTCAGATAAACCATGATTTGAATTTGTTCTTCTATTTACCCCAAATTCAAATATTTACTAAGAATTCTGAAGCCTTATATCCTACCAGAATAATACTTACCAAAAATACTACTTACCAAAGCTTTATATCTTAATCTTTGCAAAGCTATAATTATTCATTCAGAATGATAAATAATGTTCTTTTAACTTAGACTGCTTTTTAAGCATTAATACTGTCATATGCCACATTCATGTGTTTTTAATTCTATTGCCTAGACTATATTGTATTGATGCTTTTGAACTGTGGTGTTGGAGAAGACTCTTGAGAGTCCCTTGCACTGCAAGGAGTTCCCAGTCAATCTTAAAGGAAATCAGTCATGAATTTTCACTGGAAGGACAGATACTGAGGCTGAAACTCCAGTACTTTGGCCACCTGATGTGAAGAATCGACTCATTGGAAAAGCCCCTGATGCTGGGAAAGATTGAGGGCGGGAGAAGAGGAAGGCAGAGGATGAGATGGTCGGATGGCATCACTGACTCGATGGACATGAATTTGAATAAATTCTGGGAGTTGGTGATGGTCAGGGAGGCTTGGTGTGCTGCATTTCATGGGGTCGCAAAGAGTCGGACACAGCTGAGCAAATGAACTGAACTGAATTGAGATTATATTGATAATAATTTTTCACAGTTTTTCCATATATGGGTCAGATTCCAAGCATTCATTCTGGAATAAAAATTTCCTGGGATTTGTGCTTGTCTATATGCTGAATAGGAGAAGGAAATGGCAAACCACTCGAGTATTCTTGCCTAGAGAATCCTGTGGACAGAGGAGCCTGGTGGGTTGCTGTCTCTGGGGTTGCACAGAGTCAGACATGACTGAAGCAACTTCACATGTGTGCATGTATTGGAGAAGGAAATGGCAACCCACTCCAGTGTTCTTGCCTGGAGAATCCCAGGGACAGAGGAGCCTGGTGGGTTGCTGTCTCTGGGGTTGCACAGAGTCAGACAGGACTGAAGCGACTTAGCAGTAACAGCAGCATATGCTTAAAAAAAGATGCCTCTAAAAAATCTGTTTCTAATTTGAAGAGCAACATCAAGACTTGTAGTCCACTTTTACAGTAAAATGTAGTTTTCTCATTAAATGGAACATTCTGCATTTCAAAAAAAAAAAAAAAAAAAACAGAATAAGATGAACTTAGATAATCATGCCAGCCAGTTCATTAATGCATGGGGGAAAGTTCAATACAAGAACATTCCTTGGATGTATTGAATTTTTGTTTGATTGTGAACAGGATTCATTTTCATTTAATTTGCCAACATGCCTCTCAGTGTTTTATTCTTAGGTAAACAAGTGACTACAGGCATGTTGAGCCAATTACTCTCATTCTGTCCATAAATTGGCATTAATACAGTAGTCGAATGGAAATGATCTCATGCTTGCTGACACAGTAACAATGACCAATGTTGCAAAAAATATTTGCTATAGCCATGTTTCTATGTTTCTATGTTTGAGGCCAATGGACTTGATCAATCCCATGCACATGCTGCTTTTTATGTTTGGAACCCACTGTCAGCACCTATTTATTTTTAGCTTTCGGTATATATATGTTTTAATAATTTGTAAAATAATTTTAATATCTTTAAAAATTTTTATATATTTTAATTATTTCTCAACTTTTATATTTTTCTCTTTTGTTTACTCTAACATAGATTATTCAATCCTTAATTGATAGTATATGGCTATCTTCTTTTTTATCACGTCTAGGAATAAGGGAGGCTTTGGAAGATGCTGCCTTCACTTCTTTTTATCAATAGACAGTGATTTTAGGGGCAATTTACAAAGTAGGCAATAACGTTGTCTCTTTGAAGATACAATGCAATACTACTTTTACCAACAGAAACTTCATCTTCATATATCTCAGCACTGATGGTGGTTGAAAAGGAACAAATAGAATAAAATCTTTTTAAAATAGTTCTTTTTTGGTTCTGGATTTCCATCAAAAATGTTCAACACTTTGGACATTGTGCTACCTATAGCATATTGTGACTTTCTGTGGTGAGGGGAGAGTCTTCATATTAGATCTATTCCATCAACAGGCCATGTTCTTATGGAACTTAATGGTCAAGTACCTGATGAGAATTTTTACATAGCCCTAAGACTAAAACCTCAGCATTCAAGTTGAGAACTCAAGCCCTGGAGTTAGAAAAATCCAAAATTTAGTCACAACGGCTTCACTCAGTAGTTGTGTTGGCTTGAACATACTACTCAAACTTCAGCTCCAAAGTTTATCATCCCTAAAATGAGGATGAACCATATTTTATAAGATTGCTGTGAGAATTAAATGAGATGACTTTGTCTATATCATCAAGTTAACCTTCTTGTTCTCTGTTCTCTCACCTAATACATCATGAACAGCAATCAGAATTTTAAATTTAATCAGAACTTGATTTTAAACTCAATTGGTATAACTGATCATGGGATCCAGCTGCCTCTACTCAAATAGTGCTTTAGGTCTGTGCTACATTTTCATCCTGAAAGTGGAGACCCCATGTTTCTTCCCCATTATTATTTAAGATTCCATTTCTGTTTCTCTTGGTCTTCAGAGGTGTTGTTCCTAAGAGTATTCCTCAATACATTCATATCAGCATCTCAGATTTTGCTACCTGGGAAAACCACCTAAAATGGTCCCCATCTCTTTGGTTGAACATTTTCCTAACAAATCCATGCCTGACCAAATGTATAGTTTTGTATTACTTATATTTATTACTAACTTTATGGGCCCTTAAAAACAGATCCTGTGTTTCAGGGAGTCTAGCTGTTAAAACACACATGCACAATCAAGCATTTGATCCAAGCCTTGTTCTAAACGATTTATAATTGCATTGCTTCATTTAATCCCCGTGATGACTCTCTGAGGTGAATGCTGTTACTATCCCCATTTTTCAGATGTGAATGCTGACACACAGTGAGGCGAAGACCCGGGATTCACAATTTAAACCTCAGCTCTCTGATCCCCGAGGTCACACTCTTCACCACGCTGAACCTCCAGGACCATGAACTTGACTGTTTCCCTTTTTGCCTTCCTACAGATTTCTCATTTCCAGGTACCTGGAGTCTTTTCCAGATTTCCAGTGTAAAATTAATACTTCTGTGATTCCCTGCAGAATCTGACTGAGACTGGAACTTAATCTTACTTTTCTTCTCCTTCACTCTCCTGATTCCGCTGCCTTACGGGTGTCTCCTAAGAGCACTTCCTGAGAAATTCACTTGCACACAATCTTTGTCTCAGGTTCTGCTCCTTCCAACACAAGATATGTACCAATGGTTAATTATTTGAGAGGGATTTTTGAGGGAAATTAAAGAAGCCAATCCCTGAATTGTGATGTGTCTTTTGGTTAGTTTAAGCATGTCTAAAGATGCAAGTATTGGGTATATATTGGTAATTGAGAAAATTGACCAAAAATTGACATTGTAGAAGAAATCCAATAGAAACTAGTAATTGCTGAGATTTGAGAAGGTTCACACAAGACTGAATATTTTATATATAATGGGAGCTCACCTAATTTCACAATTTTATTTACACTATGCTCAGCAACTTGATAAAAAGTTTCAACAACAAACAAAAAAGCTCAGAAGGTAAAAAGACTGAGCCTATTGATTGGCATCTCAAAGACATAAAAATTTTAATTTGGAAAATGGAGCTTTTAATTTTCCAGACTAAAAGTTGATAGAATATCTTCACAAGCTTTTATTTAATTTTCACAGAAGCAGAGAAAAAAAGTGGAAAATGACAAAGTATATTCAAGAGACAAAGTTTAGACTTATTTTATTGGGGAAAAAAAACTGGTTTGGATGGGGAAATATTGGAAAACAAAGACAGAAAATGAGACTGACCCCTGATTCTAGAGGATCACCCATGCCCACTTAAAGAATCTGTAATTTTTTATATTTTTATAAAATTCATTAAAGTATGAAGATAACAATGAAAATGGAAGCTTAGTTGTGGGCTCTGCATCTTTAGGATACAGGTTAATGAACCTCTTCAGTAATTCCAGTGGAAAATAGTAAAGATTTTTTTTATACTAGTGCTTTCTGGGTAAGAGAGAAAAGAGGGTTATATCTTGAAATAAAGACAATTATAAAACTAAATAAAAATTCTAGTTAGAGATATATGTTTATGTAGCATTAGAAATACTACCAAACAGCTCTTATGGAAAGGCTACCAGGATTATAAAAGAATTATTAGATTTTTTTTTAATTAAGGAGATTACAACCTAGTTGGAAAAAGGAAGTCTATAAATATAATTTAACATTATATTTTTATTTATGTATTGCTGCTTCACTTTTACTGGGTTTTCCTCTCCCCCTTTCTGCTTTTTAAGCGTGTGAATCTCCCCTGAGAGTGTTTACCTAGTAAATCACTCGCACACAATCTTCATTTCAGCCTCTGCCTTTGGTGAACACTAGTTTACCACAAGGGTTAAATATTAGATAAGCATTTTGAAGAAAAGAGAGAACATGAATTGTGAGGAAATATCAGACATCATATAATTTCAACCATAAGTGTTTCAAAAGGTAATGAATGATATTCATGTATCCTTATCACACCTAAGTTAAATTAACAATAAATCCTAATAACATCAAATACCCACTGTGTTCAAATTCCCACTGTCTCCTTATGTTCATGAGTGTTTATTTGTTTGTGTCAGGGTCCTCATAAAATCCACACAACGTACTTGCTCACTGTTTCCTTTAGTCTCTTTCCTACGTTCTGCTCAATTTATTTCTCCTTTTGATTTACTTGTTGAAAATACTGAGTTGTTTCTCCCATAAATTTCTGCTGATCTGCATTCTGTTGATTATCTTCCCATGGTGCAGATTAATTAATATGTTTCTCTGTAAACTGGTGGCTATTTAAAGAGGTTTGATGAGATTCAGTTTTTTTTTTTCTTCTGGCAAGATGTCTTCATTGATAGGTAGTATGTTCTTCCATCAGGAAATACATAATGTCTAATATCTCTTTTTTATTAACAGTCGCTGATGATCAGTACATAGATTCATTAGTTCAAGTAAAAGTTTCAAAATGATAACTCCTAATATTATAGGACTTCTTTATCAGATAAACATTTTTATGAAAGGAAAATTCCCTGCATCTAATATTTGGCTTACTAGTTTTATAGTTGGTATCAAAAAGTCAGTGTAAATGTCTGATTCTTGTATCAATTCTAAAATTATAAGCTTGTTTCCTAGTATTTCCCAAAGATGATCAATTTCCAGTTTCTTTGCTCATTTTCATTATGAATCCATGTATATCATCACATTTAATATGCTTTACTACATAGTTATCATTCATATTAATGTTCAAATTGTCTCATCCTTGGTCAATGGTATCATTTTCAAGTACTTTTTGACAGTATGCTTAATTTCTAGTATGACAGGCTATTCAAGATACATTTCCTGCCCCAGACTGTGAATCAACAACTCTCCAAGAAGCCCTGGCTCTCTTCCCCAGGTCCATTTAAATTTTAAACTCTTTCATGTATTGCCCCCATCCTTCTAAAAATTAAAAATCTCCTTTTAAAGATGACTGATGACTTGCTTTTAAACCAGTGTCTTTCCCTTACACATTCTGGTTTGTTTCCTCTTCTTTTCTTACCTCTTTATGTTGACACTTTCCTTTTTTCTTATACCTTCTTTATTCCTCTCCTGTTTGCTGTCATTATTTTTTCTTTTCTAGTTGATTAAACAAAAATTGCATACACACATAAACATATGTGAAATTACATAAGAAAGTGAAAGCGTTAGTCTTTCAGTTGAGTCAGACTCTTTGAGACCCTGTGGACTGTAGCCCACTAGGCTCCTCTATCCATGGTATTATCCAGGAAAGAATCCTGGAGTGGGTATAGCTATTCCTTTCTCCAGGGGACCTTCCTGGCTCTGGGATCAAATCCAGGTATCATGCATTGCAAGCAGATTCTTTACCATCTGAGCCACAAAGGAAGCCCACATGCATGCATATGCATATGTTTATATATTTGATTACATCTTAAGACATATATATGTAATGTATATCTTGAAAGAAAAATGATATCAATTGATGGCATCTCAATTATTAAAGGAGTCACTCCTTTAACAAATTTTACTATGTGTTGAGAATGGCTCAATACACCTGCAGTGCATGAGACATAAGAGACATGCGTGTGATCTGTAGGTTGGGAAGATCCCCTGGAGAGGGAAATGGCAACCGACTCTAGTATTCTTGCTTGGGAACCCCACAGACAGAAGAGCTTGGTGGGCTACAGTCCGTGGAGTTGCAAACAGCTGGACACAACTGAGCACATAAATGCATTGAGAACATAATGTATATGACACTTTTAAGTCCTATAGTAGGTCAATTAATAAAACAGATAAACTATCTTTCAAGAGATAGAAGATTAAACAAAATGTGTACACACGCATGCGTATTTACATGTTGTACATTACAAGCTGATCATCTCTATACAGAGAATTTTAGTTGGAGAAGTGGATTTTGAATACTCATGAGATCTGTAGTGTTAGCGTGAAGTGCAGAAGGTCTGAGAAGCTGACGCTTCATCTTAGTCCTGCGGAAACACAGAAGCAGGTAAGTACTTATTTGAGAAATACACACCACAGAGAGCGGGCAGCAAATGCAAAGGCCCTGAGGAAGACACGTCACTCTTCTGCTGGAGGCAGTGAGGAGCCACCTGTGACTGGAGGGCCAGGTTCAAGAAAGGGGAGCAGGATTTAAGGCCAAAACGAGGAGTGGGGGAAGCCGAGCATCGAGCACCTTATAAGCCACGAGTGCCTTGCCTTTCACCGAGTGAGTGGGGAACCACTGAGTTCATTGAACAGAAGAGTAATGTAATGTGACTGAACAGACCGAAAGGGATCTCTTGGGCTGACATATGGCAAGGAGATTGCAAAGGGGCCCGAGGAGTAGCAGAGGGACTTGTTAGGAGGTTATTGCAATAATCTCAGCCAAAGACCAGAGCCCGCGCAGTGCTGGTGGTAAGAGGCGATTAGATGTGCCTAATTGAGAACACACTCCCTGCCAATGCCAGCACCTGGCGCAGGGCCCTGATCTGCCAGTGGGAGCCAATTACACTCTGTCCAGGAGGCACTGCCTTTTAAATGCATTCTATTCTTCTCAATCCACCCCTTCTAGCCTCTTCCTGCCCTTGCCTCTGATGAATGCAAACATGCCCATCTGAGGCAGCTTGTTTTGGCCCCCACACTGCACTCATTATTTAAACACACCAGGAAACAACTCCGTCGGTGCCAGAAGCATCTGCAATCTTAGGCGTTACTCTTTCTTGCCTCAGCACCCAAATTCTGGGCTTGCCTGGTGACTGAGATTGTGAAGAATCTGCCTGCAATGAGGGAGACCCAGCTTCAATCCCTGGGTTGGGAAGATCCCCTGGAGAAGGGAACAAACATCTCATTCTGGACTTCAGATAAAGTAGTTCACAATTAGGCAAAAGTTCATGAGTAGAACACAAGTTCTATATTAAATATCAGACATGCCATGAGCTTTATTATTCAGTTTCCTTAACCATGGCTTAAGAATCCTGAAATAAGCAGTCTGATGAGAATCCTAGAAAAGAATTGCCTAAAGAGAAACAGCAAGCTAATGAACAAATAAAGGCTTTCCCTCATAAGATGATTACTAACAGGTTACAAAAATGTCTGCTATTGCCCAAGGATGAATGTCATTAATTCAAAGTGATATGAAAAATAATAAAACCAAGAATTGTCAAGAACGCTTTCTATCTGGAGTTAATAGACATCTTAAATAAATACACAAATTCATAACCACACATATACAAATATATTCACATACATTAAGATAACTTATACCAAATATTGTTATTAAACAGCCCACATTCAAGAGTTTTATGAGCCAACTACCATAAGCCCATTCCATCTCTAATGTACACAGAAGTGAGGCCTTGCATATACCCCTGTCTACCTTAAACTCATATCTAAAATCCACAGATCTTGAAAGTTTTTGTACTCAGCTTCAGACAATTCCAAATGCATACTCATTTTATTTTCCTTTTCCTGACCACAAATATATAGGGTAGGAAAGAATTCCATGTATTGTGATAACTTCCTAGGTCAGGAAAGAGAGGGGATCAGAAGGAAATCTGCTGAGAGAGACATAGCTGAACATGGTAATACAAAATTTGCCCCCAGGGAATTTGAAAAAGTCAATTATTTCAATGGAGCCTTATTCAGTCTGCCCTGTCTCATTGGCTTCTACATTGTTGCTGTTGTTTTTTGAATGAAGTGGCGTCTGATATAGTCTGAGCACCACTGGCTGCTTCTTCCATAGGGGATGTCATGTGCTCTGGAGAGCTTAATCATGGGGCCACCAGTGGGCGTCCAAGGTGGCCCAGTGGTAATGATCTGCCTGCCAGTGCAGGAGACACAGGAAATGAGGGTTTGATCCCTAATCTGGGACGATCCTCCAGAGAAGGAAAAGGCAACCCATTCCAGCCTGGCAGGCTACAGTCCATGGGGTCCCATAGGGTCGGACATGACTTAGCGACTAAACAGCAACAATCATGGTGGAGAGAAGTGCCTGAGGATGCAGGAGCAACAGACCAGCAGGGCCACATAATGGGGTTAAAGCCCCTGATGAAAGAGACGCTCACAATGACGGCTGTTTTTCCAAGTATTAGATCATGATCTGAACAGCACGTGTGTGAGTGTGATAACCAGACTACCTCACTACTCTTGGAGTACAGCTGACTCCTCAGTACCGTATAGTATAGATAACATTTGTTTGGTTAAATAAAGAACTATTAACTCAAACTGTGTTATTCAAAAAGGAGTAATGTATAAAGGAGATTCTTGGATTCAGAAGTCAATGGCAAGCGTGTATATTGGCTTTAGAGACCTATAAATCCAAGAATTCAAACATCAGGACTTTCTCCAGCTTTCCTTATTTCTTTCCATATATCACTTTCTACAGCCCCTTGTATATGGAGAACATCTTCCTCCATTCCAGTTTCTAAAGCAGAAAATATTATCATTGTTGGCTCCCTTATTGCATATCTTAAGATTCAGGTACCCAAGGGGTTATTGTCCCAACTCTCTTGGGTCCAAGTGAGAAATCTTGATGAAGAATCCCATAGATTTCAGCTTGGGATTGGTTCTCAACCACTGAAACAGCCATTTAGGTTGTTTCACTGGTGTTGGTGGCCAAAGTATTCTTCTTCTCAGCCAGTTTGAACAAATATATCTTCCTACAAAATAAACCAACTCCAGCCAAGGAAAAAAAGGCACATTATGGGAGTTCCCTGCTGGCCTAGTGGTAAGGATTCTGGGCTTTAACTGCTGTGGCCTGGATCCAATCACTGGCTGAGGAACTGAGACCCGTAACCATGGAACAGCCAAAAAATAAAATAAAAAACAAAGAGAGAAAATTTTCTAAAAAGGCACTGATGACATGGCCATTCCAGCAACAATAATGAAATTTTTAGAAAAGTGATCTGGGCTCCAACTGAAATAAATGTATATCCTCTTTCCCTCTGTGTGCATGTTTTACCCCATGGTATATTACATATTATAGCTTCCCTATATCTCCTTATGTATGGACAGTTGTCACTGTCCCTTCCCTGCATACACACTTAGCCATACTATCCACCTGAATAACTGAAAATCATTACATACAGAAACATTTGGAACGATTTGATGCTATTGTAGTACAACCTGTCCTTTATTCTTCTTACATATAAAAATATGACTGTACTGAAAAAAGTTTGTTATAAAAAATAACCTATTTGCAGGGTAGCAATGGAGAGGCAGGCACAGACAACAGACTTATGGATATGGGGATGCAGGAAGGGAAGAGGGTGGGATGAATAGAGAGACTAACAGGGAACCATGTACACCACCATATGTAAAATGAGAGCCAGTGAGAGTTTGCTATATGATTCAGGAAACTCAGACGGGGGCTCTCTAACATTGCAGAGGGGCTGGATGGGCAGGGAGGTTGCAGGGAGGTTCTGGAGGAAGAGGACATATGTATACCTATGGCTGATTCATGTTGATGTATGGCAGAAACCAAGCTGATATTGTAAAGCAATTATCCCACAATTAAAATAAATCAGCCTCTAAAAATTGTTTGCAATGATTAAGAATATATAATTCCTGAATCAAAATAACTGGTTTAAGCAGATAATCAAACAGTAAACAAATGGGATGTTACCTCAGAAAAGTAAATAAAACAAGGCCTAAAAGGTTAACTTACATTTTTATTGCCATTTGGTATACTAAAATGCACATTACTACTGTTTATCTTGTCAGTCTTGCCTGAACATCTCTTTCCACTAAAATTAGTTTTCCAAGGACAGGCACTACTACATTACTGAAAGTTGCTTTTTTAATACAGATTCTCCTCTAACATAATTTTGTAGTTGCTAAGCAGCCAATTGACAAACTGCATACTAAAATACACATAATGTGAATAGAGTTAACAAATGAAAATAGGCAAAGGCGAGGAAGAAGTCCAATGACTTATACTCAGTTGGAAAAGGACTGATGCCTGGCAAGGGGAGGGTGGTGGAAAGCTACACCACCACCAGCAAGAAACTGTTGCAAAGCTGCTTTCTGTGTATAGAATTCTCATCACGCCATTTTTGAGAAAGCTTTCAGCAGCAATATATTTGAATTTTCAACACTCATTGGGTGAGCTCATTCAGGTCAAGAACTGGCTCAGGTGTGCTATTCTAAGGCTGAGATGTCTTCATGTTTACAACTGTGTTTACATTATAGGGGACACCCAATATTCCTACTAGGACATAAATAGCATGACACGTTCCCTAAGATGAAGCATAAAATTATGCCAGATTCTAAGGCTGTCTAAGGCTGTCTAAGATTGGTGACTAGGTATCACCTTCGAGCTGATCCTTACTTCCAAGAGTTTTTATACAGTTCTTCCCTTTGGTTCCATTGATTATGGAAATATGAGACTAGCTGGAATCAGTTGCTTTGGAGAAATATGTAATGGAAACTTATGACCCAAAAGGGCAGATTTAATAAAATCTTCTTTGGTTAACAGAACAGGTTCCTAAGAAGGAGGCACTACAATTTCTGGGACTGCAAGTGCAACAACATACAAAATGGAAATGACAGCAAGAGAAGAGAATCCAGACTGAGTGACCATCAGATCAAGGCCTGTGGGCTGACAGAGGACTCTGGATGAGGATCTGAATGTGCTGCCAATGCAGCCCTTCTGGAGACAGACACACTAGTACAGTTGGTTGAGCTTGTGGTTTCGTAGCTAACACATGTGTATCAGTATGTTCACCTTATTTGAAAGAATGGATCATGGAATTTGAGTGGGCAAATGAGAAACTCTTAAAAATATTTGTTCTTCATATTCTCTCAGTTCAGTTCAGTTCAGTCACTCTGTCATGTTTGACTCTTTGTGACACCATGAATCACAGCACGCCAGGCCTCCCTGTCCATCACCAACTCCCAGAGTCCACCCAAACCCATGTCCATTGAGTCAGTGATGCCATCCAACCATCTCATCCCCTGTCATCCCCTTCTCCTCCTGCCCTCAATCTTTCCCAGCATCAGCGTCTTTTCCAATGAGTGAACTCTTCACATCAGGTGGCCACAGTATTGGACTTTCAGCTTCTGCATCTGATCTCTTTTAGGATGGACTGGTTGGATCTCCTTGCAGTCCAGGGGACTCTTAAGAGTCTTCTTCAACACCACAGCTCAAAAGCATCAATTCTTCTGCGCTCAGCTTTTTTTATGGTCCAACTCTCACATACATACATGACCACTGGAAATACCATAGCCTTGACTCGACAGACTTTTTTTGGCAAAGTAATGGCTCTGCTATTTAATATGCTGTCTAGGCTGGTCATAACTTTCCTTCCAAGGAGTAAGCGTCTTTTAATTTCATGGCTGAAGTCACCATCTGCAGTGATTTTAGAGCCCAGAAAAATAAAAATCAGCCACTGTTTCCACTGTTTCCCCATATATTTGCCATGAAGTGATAGGACCGGATGCCATGATCTTAGTTTTCTGAATGTTGAGTTTTAAACCAACTTTTTCACTCTCCTCTTTCACTTTCATCCAGAGGCTCTTTAGTTCCTCTTCACTTTCTGCCATAAGGGTGGTGTCATCTGCATATCAGATTATTGATATTTCTCCTGGTAATCTTGAGTCCAGCTTGTGCTTCCTCCAGCCGTGTTTTCCATGATGTACTCTGCATATAAGTTAAATAAGCAGGGTGACAATATACAGGCTTGACGTACTCCTTTTCCTATTTGGAACCAGTCTGTTGGTCCATGTCCAGTTCTAACTGCTGCTTCCTGACCTGCATACCGATTTCTCAAGAGGCAGATCAGGTGGTTTGGTATGCCCATCTCTTTCAGAATTTTTCACAGTTTACTGTGATCCACATGGTCAAAGGCATTGGCATAGTCAATAAAGCAGAAATAGATATTTTTCTGGAACCCTCTTGCTTTTTCCATGATCCAGCAGACTCTACACATGGACATTACCAGATGATTGGCACTGGAATCAGGTTGGTTATATTCTTTGCAGCCAAAGATGGAGAAGCTCTATACAGTCCCAAAAACAAGACCAAGAGCTGACTGTGGCTTGGATCATGAACTCCTTATTGCCAAATTCAGACTGAAGTTGAAGAAAGTGGAGAAAATCACTAGACCATTCAGGTAGGACCTAAATCAAATCCTTTATGACTATACAGTGGAAGTGAGAAATAGACTGAAGGGACTAGATCTAATAGACAGAGAGCCTGATGCACTATGGACAGAGGTTCGTGACATTGTACAGGAGACAGGGATCAAGACCATCCCCATGGAAAAGAAATGCAAAAAGAAAAAATGGTTTTCTGAGGAGGCCTTACAAATAGCTGTGAAATGAAGAGAAGCAAAAAGCAAAGGAGAAAAGGAAAGATATTCCCATTTGAATGCAGAGTTCCAAAGAATAGCAAGGAGAGATAAGAAAGCCTTCCTCAGCGATCAATGCAAACAAATAGAGGAAAAGCATAGAATGGGAAAGACTACAGATCTCTTCAAGAAAATTAGAGCTACTCAGGGAACATTTCATGCAAAGATGGGCTCAATAAAGGACAGAAATGGTAAGGACCTAGCAGAAGCTGAAGATATTAACAGGAGGTGGCAAGAATACACAGAAGAACTGTACAAAAGAGATCTTCATGATCCAGATAATCACGATGGTGTGATCACTCACCTAGAGCCAGACATCCTGGAATGTGAAGTCAAGTGGGCCTTAGGAAGCATCACCATGAACAAAACTAGAGGAGGTGATGGAATTCCAGTTGAGCTATCTCAAGTCCTGAAAGATGATGCTGTGAAAGTGCTGCACTCAATATGCCAGCAAATTTGGAAAACTCAGCAGTGGCCACAGGACTGGAAAAGTTTAGTTTTCATTCCAGTTCCAAAGAAAGGCAATGCCAAAGAATGCTCAGACTACCACACAATTGCACTCATGTCACATGCTAATAAAGTAATGCTTAAAATTCTCCAAGCCAGGCTTCAGCAATAAGTGAATCATGAACTTCCAGATGTTCAACCTGGTTTTAGAAAAGGCAAGGGAACCATATATCAAATTGCCAACATCCACTGGATCGTATTCTATAAAGAGATAGTGTTTTAAAAAGTCAGAAGTTATTGAGGAAAAGTGTAACTTTGGAGTAAAAGATTAAGATGTGTAAATTGCTTTAAAAAACTTATGGCAACTAAACAAATTACAGTTGACCTTCAAACAATGCAGGGAGTAGAGAGGGTTAGGAGCACCAACCTTCTACTCAGTGGTAAATCCTCCTATAAATTTATAATCAGTCCTCTGAATCTGAGGTTTCTCATCTGCAGGTTCAACCAAACCTGGGTCATGTAGTTTTCTAGTAATTATTTACTTAAAAAAACTCCTTATGTAAATGGACCTGCAAAATTCAGAATCTCATTGTTTAAGGGTCATCTATACTTTTTGCCTTAAACTAATCTGTAATTTGGTTTCCCAGGTGACTCAGTGGTAAAGAATCTGCCTGTGACTGCAGGAAGCCCAGGAGATAAGTTTTGATTCCTAGGTTAGGGAGTTTCCTCTGGAGGAGGAAAAGACAACCACTCCAGTTTTCTTGCTTGTAAAATTTCATAGAGGATCCTGGCAGGCTACAGTTCATGGGCTCACAAAAAGTCATGCACGACTAAGCATTCATGCACACGCACACACAAGCAATCTGTAAGGTTACAGTGGAGTTCAAACTTGTTGTCATAGGACTGCAGTACTTAGTACAAGGGGTTGTAAATTTCTGTTTATCTGTCTCTAGGCTGTAAACTTTGCATGCATAAGGATTTACCTGCTTTATTTGTGAGCTCCAATGCACAGCAGTGTCTCAATATTGCTTATTGAATAAATGAAAATACCTTCTCAGGAGCAAAGAGCACCACTCATTCTTAATACACAAATTTAATTAAGTCATGGTCGGTTTATTCATTGGTGGTTAGAAATGTGCTTGTCAACATTGCTGAACCTTCAGGCATTGTTACCAACATTCAATATTTCTGTACTATTGATTCCTGGCTGCATTAGATAAAAAAAAGGTACAGGAAAGAATGATAAATAAGGTAAATGTCATACTATTATTCTACAAAGGAAGTAGACTTTGACTTTTTTTTCTGTTTTGAGGAAAACATAAATATTTTATATCATAAAATATTTTAAAACAGAGTTCAAATATATATTGTTCTTGTGAAAAAATGGTATTTAGCTTTGCTTTTAAAACTTAAGTTTGCATCAAAGTATTGATTTAGCATGGAATGAACATAGAAATGTCCAAGGTAATACATTTATCAAGAAAATCTGCATTTCTTCCAAACCTCCCATCTCCATGATACCATCATTCTGGCAACTCTCATGATGATCTACTTCTGACATTTTCATCTCTTCTCTATCTTCTCAAATCTATGCATATTTACCCCCAAGTGGATGAAACTACTTTCAGGCTTTTCATTATGTAAAATAGTATGGGTTAAGCTTAAGTTATTTTTTATCTTTCTCTCTCTTTCTCTTAACCTCTGTAAAGGAGGAAAACTTATTTTCCCTCTGCTCCTCCAGATTCTTGGCTAAGACAATCTCTGTAATATTAAGGATTATGAAAAGACAGAGAAGAAAGATGTTTTGTATTACTATGCTGCTCCTCTTTTGTATCACCAAAAACCAACTTTTGCCCTAGTGAGTTGCATGTTTGTGTAGGATGAACACTTTTTACTTTAAAGAAGTTCTGGTAAGTCTGGAGAACTGCAGTCCCATTCACAGATGAGGAGTACAAGGCCAAAACACTTAAATGTCACGCCTAGGGCCACAATTGGAAATAAGGTGGCTGACATAAAGATCAATATAGAGAATAGGTGTAAATAGTTATTGCGTACTGTTTTAGGGCAATATCACATGTTAGTGGTCATTGCTATCGGTACAGCCCTCATTAATCTTCCTTTCTCTAACTCAGTGTATAGTATCCATGAACAGTGAATGCCATGTTTCATGAATCCATCCACATTTAAAAAACACCCTTTTCTGCTCATCTGTTCCCGCTAGTCATCTGCTTTGGTGTCTTTTTCTTCTGGTTCACCAAAGCACTGGGCAGAGGTTAAGTTTTAATCAGTATCTGTTTGAACCAAGAAAATTTGCTTGCTGAAAAATCTCCCCTTCCCCTGCAAACGAAAACTCCCCCAAGTCACACAACTAGTACACACACACACACACACACACACATGTATCTCCAGTCTCATTATGTTTTCTTTTGCAGAATATAGATCATAGAGGGATCTAGAAAAATCAATGTTTTTGCATAATGACGGGAGATCCTTGCAGATGTTAATTGCTCAGTTTGATTGAGAATCCCTCTACCGCATGCTCTTGGAACCCTTAGTACACACATATATAACAAAAGGCAGAAAATGAATCTCAGAATAGAATGAATGCGTTGAGGTGTGGGAATGTTTCTTTTTTTTACTCCTTTTGCCTCCTACCCATTCTGTCAAATTTCAGTTCTTCACATAAGCCCATTTGACTCATCTAAACTAAGTTGCATTGTCAGATAAATATTTGTATAACATGGTGGCATGCCATGACACTGACCATAGTTCACGCGTTTGTTTAATCTTTGCTGCTAACCTTTATACTTTATATATATGCGGTACACATGTAGGGTGACCATATCTTTATTGTGCTAACCTGGACACTGTTTTATAATAAAAACATAAGTTTACTTTAGTTTTGGCTGTGCTGGGTCTTTGTTGCTTCGCCCGGGCCCTTTCCAGTTGCGGTGGGCAGTGGCTTCTCCTGCTGCATAACAGAGTCTCCAGGCCCGTGGGCTTCAGCAGCTGTGGCGCTCAGGCCCAGTTGCTCCACGGCATGTGGGATCCTTACGAGATCAGGGCTCGAACCTGCGTCCCCTGCCCTGGCTGGCACACTCGCATCCACTGCACCACCAGGGAAGTCCGAACCTGTGTGCTTTCAATGACCCAGGACATGCTTGCCGTCTTTACTCTGGTCATCCGGTGCCTAGCCCAAGTTTTCAGTACATAAAAAATGCTCAGCAGGAATTCGGTAAATAAATGCAGAGCTGACCAACAGGGAAGCCAACACCACTCCCGCTCTTGTTCCATTTAATCACGCCACCAACACCGAGCACTCAGAGGCACATGCACACACACACGTGCACGCCCATATCCACAAAGAACATGCAATTATCAAAAGCAACCCTTAACCTTTGGTGATACAAAGGGATATAAAGGGATTAAGAGTCTTTTATGCTCAACCTACTCTTTCTCTCTATACATTTAAAATAAAAGAGTTTAGCAAATTTTGACACAATTATGGTTGAAGAACGCAGGTGCTGTTATGCCAACGGGCACTTAAAATATCAACAACACAGTCTTTCTAGCATAATTTCTTATGGACATATCACAGAGAGTAGGAAATATAATGCAGAAGAATTTATAACCCAAGGATTTATTTATTGAGAAAAATCTATGCTTTATTGCCATGGTACTCTATTTGCTGTAATAGCCTAGTATAACCTTAAATATACTTAATTGCCTTTTGCTATCCTCTTTCCACTGACAAAATGATGATATGATTGTAAAATACCAAACATGGAGAGCAGTTTGGAGAAAGTTTGCTTAGGAAAGAATATATTATTTTACTTGTGCATACCTGATCAGTTGCTAAGTCATGTCAAACTCTGTGACCCCATGGACTGAGTCAAGTTCTTCTGTCCATAGTATTTATCAGGCAAGAATACTGGATTGGGTTGCCATTTTTATCTCCAGGAGATCTTTCAGACTAAGGATAAACCCGTGTCTCCTGCATTGACAGGCGTCTTTTTTTTTTTTTTAAACCACTGAGTCACCTGGGAAGACCATTTAACTTGTAAAATAACACATTTATTAATTCTAGCTCTCCTGCTAGAATTATATATTTATATATTAAGTATAATATATGCATTCTGAATAGCAAACTTACAGAAGAAAAGAAAATGTTTGCTTCATATAGGATGGTGTGGTATGGTAAGAAATACATTTGGTCTTTTTCCTAGGTTCCTGGCACAAAGCTCCTAACACCCTTCGAGTTTCCTGAGTGACTGAGTGTCTTTGTTATTCATCATGGAGCCCTTTCAGTCACACCTGAAATCACACTAATGAGGTGACTTGCAATGAAGGGGTCTATTAGATAGCTTTAGGATGGGGCTGGTCTCCAGAAAGACCATGGGGTTAGAGGGCTGGAACTTTGAAGCCCACCCACCTACTTCTTGTAGCAAAGGGGGAGTGTAAAACTCTATGAAAGAGTCTTGAACTTGGAGAACCGATGAGCTTCCAGACTTGTGGACACGTCCTTATGCCGTGAGATGCTGCAGCTCCGTCCCAAGGACACAGACGCTCTCATTCTCAACACCCTTCCAGACTTTGCCTGATGAACCTTTTCATCCAACTATTTATCCCTATCCTTTATCACAGAGTCGACTTAAAAGAAGGTGCAGAACTTGAGTTGCAAGTTAAGTTTTATTGGGGCTAAACTGATGACTCCAGCCCAGGAGTCAGCACCCCAGTGAGTTCTGCGAGACTGCTCCAAAGGGGTAGTGGGCAAAGTTCAATATGTAACATCTGGGGACAGGGGGAGTTGATTGCAATGAAGCGTTCACTTTACAAGAGGTTTTCTGCTAGTCAGGAGCATGTGATGTCATCGTGAAAGGATTTAGTGATTTTCTAGATATGAAGAGGAGCAAGGACTTGGATCATAAATACCTGTTCCTAAAAACATCCAACTATCTAAAGACCTGTCCAACTAGATTCCCTGGAACAAGTGACTCACTCCATGCTGAACCCCCTCGGGGGTGTTAAAGGTTAACAGATATTGCAGCATGGGGTTCAATCTCTGCAGAGGCAGATGCCAAATACTCCTGGTGTTCAGTTGTTGGTAATGCTCTTGGCTAGAGCCAATTTGTAGTTGACAATAGCCTTGGTAATAAATTGGTAGGAAAGGAAAGTGAAGTTGCTAGTCGTGTCTGACTTTGTGACCCCATGGACTGCAGCCCACCAGGCTCCTCCATCCATGGGATTTTCCAGGCAAGAGTACTGGAGTGGGTTGCTGTTTCCTTCTCCAGGGAATCCTCCCAACCCAAGGATCAAACCCAGGTCTCCTGCATTGCAGGCAGATGCTTTACCTTCTAAGCCACCAGGGAACTGTTTCTCTGAAATCCATAAGTCACTTTAGTAAATGAATTGAACCCAAAGAAGGGGGTTGTAGGGACCAATTATTTATAGTAATTTGTTAGAAACTCCAGTAATAACCTGGACTTGCAATTGGCATCTGTAATGAGAGCAGTCTGGTGGGACTGAGCCCTTAACCTGTGGAATAGGACACTATCCCTAAATAAACAGTATCAGAATTGAGGTAAATTCATAGCACACCCAGTCAATGTCCACAGAGAACTGAAGAATTGCAAGGTACTGCTGGAAAACACACAACACAGATGGCTTTAGCTTTGCCTTACTGTATTCTCAAAACCGTGTTTAGGTTATTGTTGGACTTATTTAAGTCCCATGCTTACAGCATCATAAGAAAATACGGTTTATTATATAGTGTGCATTTTTCTAAAACTGAGACTCTTTCCTTCAAAACTATGGAACTGCTATTCATATTATTCCCATTTTTCAGGTGAGAAATCCAATCTCAGGGGCTTCCGTGGTGGCTCAGTGGTAAAGACTGCACCTGGCAAAGCAGGAGATCTGGGTTCGAATCCTAGGTCGGGAAGATCCGTTGGAGAAGGAAATGGAAATCCACACTCGAATTCTTTTCTGGGAAATCCCATGGGCAGAGTAGTCTGGTGGGCTATAGTCCATAGGATCAAAAAAGAGTCAGACGCAACTTAGTGACTAAACAACAACAAAAATTCAAGCTCAAATACTGTAACGACATTGCCCTTGTTACACAACTGGCATGTGAGTGAGCTGATGCACGCTGCAGACTCACCAGACTCCAGTGTCCACGCCCTGTTCAGTCCCATCGCTGTGAACACCCTGCCACATGCGCATGCAGCTCCCCAGAGTTTGTCCTTTCTCCTATTCAGACTCTTACACTATAAAACCTTTGCTTTGCAATTAAATTACATCTCCTAAAACATCCCTTCAAATGACTGATAGAACTGAAGGGAATCTGAAGAGCTCCTTCTAATTCTTATATAGTAAGAGACATACATTTCTTAATCTTGGCTTCTAATATTTCAAATCTACATCAGGCACACTTTGATAGAGTTTTTTTTTTGTAGCTCACTGAATATCCAAGATAGGCTACGCTTTCCATAATCTTGTGGTTGACCCAGGACATATGCCTATCTCTGGACAGTGGACTGAAAATAGAAGTCACCATCATATTGAGGCAATAAAATGATTCTAAGTAACTGTCTAGCTTTCTCTTCTCATTCAGTAACCCTAGAAATCATATTAACAATTCTAGATGGAAGAACCACAAATGAGAAGAATAATGAATCCCAAAGTCAATGCTTAAAGTTTACCTGGAACTCCATGGGAGCTATAGCAGAATTTATATAGATGGAAATAAACCTTGATTTATTCCACTTAATCTGATTCATGCAGACATAAGAAATAGGTCATAAAGACACAGTGATTGATTCAAAATCTTGAATTTAAAGTTACTATGCTCTTAGTTTGGTGTATCAGAAAATCTTACCATAAATTAACAGTGGGCTATTTATTTTCTAATATAAGAATGTATTCTGGAGTTGCATTATTCTAGGATATTAGCTTAGCAATGTGTTAACAATGACTACAGCATATCCAAGCATTGTATTATGAACTTTAATATCCAAGGTCAGGGATAGATATTTTTATTTTCATGAGAACTTTTATTCTCATGGCTCAGTTTTAGGGAAACAAAATTTTTCTTTTATACTTTTTTAATGCCTCCCCCTCAAAAAAATGTTCTAAGAGTCCAATGTTGTATCAAATTTTCCTGCCTAAACAAATTACAGTTAAGTGGGGTTTACTGGAATTGGTTCACTCTTCTAACCAACATTTATTATCCAGAGCTAACAGATTCCATAGAAGGAACGGTTGCATGATTTCTGAAAAAAAAAAAAAAAAAATCAGGGTTCTGCTAACAAAGAAAAAGTAAATGATGGCTACTGAGTGGATGACAGTGTCTGACCAGATGAAAGATGCTCAGACAGTGAGGTAAAATGACCTCTCAATGTTTTACAGTGCACTTCGAGGTTGGGGGTGGGGGAGCAGAATTCAGCACCCCAAAATATGCTGCTTTGGCATAAGAATTATTTCAGATTGATTATTTTTAAGAAATAGTAGACACAGTAAAAGCTTTGACAACAGAGTAAAAATTATCTTTTTGTAAGCACCATTTAATATCTATAAGAGAAATCTCTGTTTGTAGGTGTGCCTTCCTCTCTTTGCCAGGAAGGAAAAAATGACTAAATCTCTAGAAATATATCAATGAAAAAGGCAACAAATTCAACCTTCATAAGAATCTTTCTGTGCTTTTCCTGATAATCTCCTATAACTGGCCTCCCCCACCCCCCAGCATCCTTTGTCATCAGCTGCAGAAGGTATTTAAGGTGGTGGCTTGGGCCCTTTCAGGGAGTTACTTCGTTTTGTGGGTAACTTCCATAGGTATTTCCCTGGTGGCTCAGATGGTAAAGTGTCTGTCTGTGATTCAGGAGACCCGGGTTTGATCCCTGGGTTGGGAAGATCCCCTGGAGAAGGAAATGGCAACCCACTCCAGTACTCTTGCCTGGAAAATCCCACGGACAGAGGAGCCTGGTAGGTTAAAGTCCATGGGGTCACAAAGAGTCGGACACGACTGAGCAGCTTCACTTTCGATAGCTACAGGGGGTATACATTTTATTAAACTTCTTTTTTATTTTCTCCAGTTTGCCTGTGTTTTATTACGGTGGAGTCTCAGCAACATAGAAGGGTGTGGGGAAAATGCTCCTTCCCCTTCGTACCCAAATTCAAATTTAATTTTAAATTCAAAATATGGCTAATATTAATTTCTTTTTAAATTTTCTATTTTTTCCTTCTATTAAAAGTTTTATAGCAGTTCCAAAAACATTATCACTGAGTTTATTAACTCAACATCAGGTAAAAACCACTTCTAAAGAGAGTAAAGCTTTCTAATAAATGCTCAATTATTACTTTAGGCTTTTTTTTTGTTTGTTTGTTTTTAACCACAAATTGGCCTGCTTTGGGCTGATGGTTTAAAAATATTATTATTTTTAATTTCTCTATTTGAGACTATTACAATGAGTACCAGGTAGACAACCAAATTTGAAAATATTTACTTTTAGAGCATGTGGATATTTTTAGGTGAGGGCCAACTCAGGATTAAAAACGGACTCCTTCCTCTCCAGTAGAGTGCCAGATTAAGTCAATTTGACCAAAGAAGCTATTCTGAATTTAATAAAAATATTGTCTGTCTAATGTAAACTCAAGTTCAATTACATATTATGATCATGAAAAGAGAAAGTTACCCAAGGAAACATTAATATGATTGCCAAGCTTGGTCGGGAACTAAACTATTCTGTTTTCTGGCTCCAGATTTCATCCCTTTCTGAGATGATTTGTAAGAGGACCCGCTATAACAGTCTCAGGGTATATGCTTTTTAAGAATTTGCATTAGGATCTCCACCTTTCTGAAGCAGGAATTTGCATGATTGGCACGCATGTGCACACAGGATGGGATGGGTTATGGGCCCCTTGGAATCCCTGGGGCGAGGAGTTGAATGATGTGTGAAATGAAAAACCCAACCCAGAGCTTGCAGGGAGGTCAGAGCGGCTGCGGGCCGTCCGCGCAGGGACCGGGAGCTTGCTGAGTGATGAGTCACACAGGTGCGTGATCCAGGCTCCCCGAGCCTCGCAGCGGGCGGAGGCCGCCTGCGCTGAAATGAGCTGTTTGGTGCCTCTCCTTGTCTCAGAACATCTCTCTTATCTCTGACTCAGAGTTGCAACAATTAATAGTCTCTATCTCAACGCAAAGCACGAAGATGAGAAAATTATCGGAACCACTTGAGTCAAACACTCCCTCTTACCTCCACTTTTAAGAGCTCTTGAGAGAGGCAAAGAAAAAAAAAAGAAAGAAAGAGAAAAGGAATTAAGGGAGGGAGCTGAACTTGAAGAATGCTAACTTTGGTCCTTTACCTAAGTGCTATGGCCCAGCTTTACAAGCATGACATCCTGATCGTCACTAACCCATGCAAAATAAAATAATAAACTACAGACACACATGCGCACGCTATGCGTCACAATAATATAGTTTTAGTAACATATAACACACATGTATAATAAATGAGGCAAGTAAAATATATTAAGGTGTCTGAGCTGTTTGTAAAACGTTAAGCTCTTGGATGAACTTGTCATAATGTGAAGTGAGAAACGCTCCAAGACTGACTGGCTGATTGTGGAGAGGCAGTGATCTAGAACCCATACTTGAATTCAGTGTGACTGGTCGCTTATTTTCTGAATGCAACTCCATTCTTTAGATCTGACGTGTAACCGTAAAGGTAGTGACTAATATGTGCCAGCTTCAGTCTTCCCCACAAACGGAACACACACGGCCACGCAAGGTTTTCCTTGGTGCATCGATGATCTGATCTTTAGTTTTGACAGTTACACATTTTAGGGGTATGAACTTGGGAAAAATAAAATTCAGGCACCAACATATCAGTTCTTGAACATTATTCCTCAGGAGGAGACAGTCAGGAGGTATACCATATGATAAAGTGCGTGAGAGTGGCACCTACCTAAGGTGACAGATTTGGGAAGGACTGAGATACAACAGTGGAAAGAGCTTAAGGGCTTTTAGGAAAAGTGTCCTGATTCTCTTTATGTTTGTGTAAGACTTAGGAACATGTTTACATTCCTCTCAGCAGTTTCCCTGTCTCTAGTCTGCATACAGCCACAAGGTCACTCCCTGCTAACTCTGGTTCTATGTCATTTTATTCACCACTGCCATTCCTGTAACAGCATCCATTTTTAAAGTGCATACCATGCACAAAATGCTGAATTGAATACTTTAAAATGCACTACGTCCCCGAATCCTTAAAACAACTCAGCAGTAGACACTATAATAATTATTCCCATTTTCCAGATAAGGAGAGTGCTACTTTTAAAAGTCTTAACTCCTCTTAGCAGGCTATTCTGTCTTCTGAAATTCCCACTTCCCTACCTGTATCTCCTGTATATTAATAATACAATTAAGAGATCATAATAGCTAATATTGATTGATCACAACTATATTTATGTTTTAAATTTTTATTTGTTTGGCTGCAGCAGGTCTTAGCTGTGGCACGCGGAATCTCTCATTAAGGTATGTGGGCTCTTAGCTGTGGTGCACGGGCTACTCTCTAGCTGCGGCTCCAGAGCACAGTAGTTGTGGCTCAGTAATTGGCATGGAAGCTTAGTTGCCCCAAGTCATGTGGCTTATTAATTCCCCAACCAGGGATAGAACTTTTGTTCCCTGCGTTGGAAGGCGGGTTCTTAACCATTGGACCACCAGGGAAGTCCCTAACCACAACTATGCTTAGGACACAAGTTTATGTGTTTATGTAGATTAATTTATTTAATACTCACAATAAACCTGGTATTACATGCTAATATTAGCCCTCCTTTGTAGATGAGGGCTCCCCTCATAACTCAGTTGGTAAAGAATCTGCCTGTAAGGCGGGAGACCTGGGTTTGATCCCTGGGTTGGGAAGATCCCTGGAGAAGGGAAAGGCTTCCCACTCCAGTATTCTGGCCTGGAGAATTCCATGGACAGTAGAGTCCTTGGGGTCTGCAAGGAGTCGGACACGACTGGGCGAGTTTCACTTTTATAGATGAGTGGAGGTGGAGAGTGGTAAAGCAACTTCTCCAGGGTCCTGTTGCAGTGCAACAGAAGAACTTGGCTTTGATAGCAGGCATTCTGGCCACCCAGCTTGCCAACCCATTCTCGAGGAACAGAATTTGTACTCACCTTCAGTTTAGACTCTGGGGTAGGATAAAGACACTAGAATCAGGGTGAATCAGTTACCCCCCATTGGACACTTACCTGTGAGGTTTAGACAGAGCAGTTAAGCTCTAGAATCTCTTTCTGTTCCATGTGTCTGTCCTATCCACTAAGTTTCCTTGTAGGAAAGAGGCAAGGAAAAGAAAAAAACATAAAAGGGGCAGAGAGAAAGAGAAGAAAGGGATTATAGAAAGAGAAATGTGGCAGAGACAGTTGAATTGATGTTAATCTCCAATTCTGCTTTGTTTCTTGAATATATTGAGACTTAAAAACTTCAAAGTTTCAAAGAGCTTCTTTCCTAGGTTGACCTGAGTGTTCTGAAGAACTCTAAAGTAATGGTGAGCTCTGTCACACAAGCTCTAAAGACAAATCTGCTTAATGAACTGAACTCTTCAATTACAAAATAGCAATAAGCCAAATTATGTCCACATTGTCTTTTAAAAACAGTCCATTCTCAAATCCAGCCATCAGTTTAATCCCATGAATATAAACAAGAACTGACATGACTAAACCTTCTTAAATCAAATTTATAAATACAGTTCCAAAGGCATATAGATTCTCTGTAAAGTGTTTTCCAAAGTCTTCCTTGTCTAAAGTACTTGATATTTTATCCCTACAATTTTCTCTATCCTTTACTTAGGGTAAGAGGATTCAAAATATTCATAAGGTGAATGTGTGATGAGTTGAACATGGTACTATAGAATAATTAATATCTAGTTTAAAATTTTAAGAGATTAAGGATGACAACCTAAATCATTTGCAGGTGCATTCTTTGCATAGTTACATGGGAGCAGTTCCACACTCCACTTTCCGTTTGACAAAAAGACACTGGCTCTTCCGTTCAACTACCATTCATCTTTAGTAAATCAACCAGTAATAAAACACTCAGCTCCACTTCCTCAGCCCTGCTGTTTCTATATTCCTTGAAAAATAATATTTGATATAAGTACTGCCTTTTAAATTATTAAATATTCAAAACTATAGTGATAACCACTGATAAAAGTTATTTAAAAATATAATGCTTTTAGTCTCTGGGAAGTGGTGTTATAAGCTAATAAAACAGAAAGCAACTTCTTTTGTTCAAAGCTTCAGGCAACCTGGCTATAATTTACCTTAGGCTGTTGGGAAATAGCTACTGCTAAAAATCTCATTATTGTAATAACCTATGTAGGAAAAACATTTGAAATAGGCATATGTATATATGTAACTGAATCCCTTTGCTGTACATCTGAAAATTAATATAATATTGTAAATCAAATGCCTTATTGTTGTTGTTTAGTTCATAATTTGTGTCCTACTCTGTAGCCCGCCAGGCTCCTCTGTCCATAGAATTCTCTAGGCAAGAATACTGGACTGGGGAGCCATTCCCTTCTCAAGGGATCTTCCCAACCCAAGGATCCAAATTGTGTCTCCTGCATTAGCAGACAGATTCTTAAAGCCACCAGGGAAAATCAATTATACTGTAATAGAAAATAAAATTTTTAAAAGTTTGGTGAATTCAATTCAATTATTGTAAGTGTACATATAGAATATACCCACTTCCCTGTTATTGGGATACTTCAGATGGTAAAGAATCTGCCTGCAAGGCAGGAGACCCAGGTTTGAGCCCTGACTCAGGAAGATCCCTTGGAGAAGGGAATAACTAACCACCAGGCTCCTCTGTCCATGGAATTCTCCAGGCAAGAATATTGGGGTAGGTTCTCATTCCCTTCTCCAGGGAATCTTCCCAACCCAGGGATAGAATTCGGGTCTCTTGCATTGCAGGCAGATTCTCTACCATCTAAGACACCTATTCACCTAATAAGTGTCAGAGCCACAATTCCATTTCAGAGCCGCCTGGTTCTAGGGTCTGTTCTCTGAATTCTTAGGCTTTGCTTTTCTAGTAGCATCATGCCAGGCCTGGTAAAAATGCAGATAGCAGAAAATACGACCCTTGTAAGAATTTTGCATCACTGATAGCCAAGCATAATTAAAACACATGAAAACACAGGAAAATATAATTATTAGCTCTTAATTTGCTGGCAATGTAAGAGTGCAGTTAACAAACACAGCAGCTATGTTCAATGAGAAAAGCTTTATTGTTCACAGCATTTATTTCCTTTCATTTCTTGAATATGGTGGTTTTAGATAGATGGTGATGGTGAATGGGAGGAAACCATCACTCTAAGCACAGAATCTTAGCTGCTGCTGCTAAGTCGCTTCAGTCATGTCCAACTCTGTGCGACCCCATAGACGGCAGTCCACCAGCCCCACCCGTCCCTGGGATTCTCCAGGCAAGGACATTGGAGTGGGTTGCCATTTCCTTCTCCAATGCATGAAAGTGAAAAGTGAAAGGGAAGTCGCTCGGTCGTGTCTGACTCTTAGGGACCCCATGGACTGCAGCCCACAGGCTCCTCCATGCATGGGATTTTCCAGGCAAGAGGACTGGAGTGGGGTGCCAGTGCCTTCTCTGACAGAATCTTAGACAAGATGCTAAATAAAATGGACACCTGTATAGTCTCTTAGAGTTAAAAGAAAATGCCTATGTTCAACATATCATGTACCCTTCACGCCATTCCTAGAGGGTAGATGAATTAAAGATAACCATGCTGAAATTACAGAAAACCTTTTGAGGTTCATTCAGTGAGGCCCAATTTGTGGAAGAAGCAGGACTGAAGCTGAAGTTTTCTACTGACCGACAATCTTGCCAATCTTGGATACTGTCATCCAAGATGATAGGGAAAGCGTGTCATGTGTGGTAGCAGTAGGAGATGAGAATTTGTGGGTAAAGAAAAAATATCAAATGAAGTTTCTTTGATGAGAATAGAGAGATAAATGTAGATATAAGACTGTCATCTGATAGATGTCAACAAATATATTTGTGAGTTTAAATGTGATTGAGTTTTGTGGAGGATAATAGACAATACCCCACAACCAACTTTGGTGTCAAACCTGGGATAAATATGGCAAGCTATTTAATGTCTCTAGCCTTGAGTTTTTTGTCTTTAATATGAGAATATTAACACCTACATCTCCAGGGCTTTTATGGTGACTATAAAGGATAAATGTGAAAATGTGTGTGAGATGCACACAGATAGCTCTCCAGGAAGAGCCATGATTATGATTATAATTCTGAATAAAGTGACATAGAAACTGCATTTGAAGTTGTTTAACCAGGAAGTAACATAGGAAAGAAAACATTAAGACCTTGAGTCAAGGGGAAAACATATCATGGCATCACTTTGATGTATAAAATTCTTCTCTCCATAATGCCCTTTACTGGTTCCCCTTTATATCTGTGCTAAAATGATCAAAAAATGAGTCATTAAACTGAAATGGCTCTAATGCTTTGGTCTACATAAACAAACCCATCCTAAGCCAAAGTCAATTTCTGTAAATGTCTCAAGGTTAAGAAAACCGAACACAAACACCCAACTAGGTTTTCCTAAATAGTGCAACCTTAAAGCCAACACCAGAATTGACTCATTGGAAAAGACCCTGATGCTGGGAGGGACTGGGGGCAGGAGGAGAAGAGGATGACAGAGGATGAGATGGCTGGATGGCATCACTGACTTGATGGGCATGGGTTCAGGTAGACTCCGGGAGTTGGTGATGGACAGGGAGGCCCGGCGTGCTGTGATTCATGGAGTCGCAAAGAGTGGGACACGACTGAGCAATTGAACTGAATTGAACTGAAGCCATAACCAATCAAATAATTGTCTAGTTTCACTTCTCTGCCTTCTCTGTAAAAACCTTGCCCCCGATCTTCCATGGGTAGAGTGCTAAGAGCCACTTCTGGTTTACTGCTGCAGATTGGAGTCAAGTAAACCTAAACATTTTACTGTGCCTCAGTTTATCTTTTAACATGTGGAATAAAATTCAAAATCTATATAGCCTGTTGCACAAACATGGCATAATGTTGTTTTTGCATTATCCTCTAGGATTGTTTGGCCAGCATTTCCTCTTGTTCTTTGATCACCAGCCACAGTGAGATTCTTTAATTTCCTGATTTTCAGTTTCCCAGCTGCTTACCTGGTCTCAACTTAAGTGTTTCTTCTTCAGATAAAATCTTCCAGGCCTTTTATTGTCTTCATTAATTAATGACTAAAAGTTGTCATTTTATACTTGTTTTTATAATATGTTTCTATTCAAGCAATTGAATTATTGATGAGGGAAGAGAG
The DNA here is from genome assembly GCA_020226075.1 of Hydropotes inermis. NCBI lineage: Eukaryota > Metazoa > Chordata > Mammalia > Artiodactyla > Cervidae > Hydropotes > Hydropotes inermis. The sequence continues at coordinate 5,044,938 of CM035273.1, forward strand.
AAGCACCAATTAAGGTGAACGGAGCTTCTCTGAGGCTCTGCATGCTCTAGAGCAGGGGCCCCCAACCTCTGGGATCTCATGCCTGATGATCTGAGGTGGAATTTCTGTAATAATAATAGAGATAAAGTGCGCAATAAATGCAATGAATTTGAATCATCCAGAAACCATTTCTCACCATCCCCATCTGTGGAAAATCTGTCTTCCATGAAACTGGTCCTCAGGGCCAAGAAAGCTGGGGACTGCTGCTCTAGGGGACATAAAGAAGGAAACTATGGAGACTTGCTGAGGGAAATGAACCTTTTATGCAACACTTCAAAACATCAAAATGAAAGATGCAAGACGAGATAGTGAGTGCCTCATTGCCAAGTGAAGTGAAAGTCACTCAGTCATGTCTGACTCTTTGCGACCCCATGGACTATGTAGTTCATGGAGTTTTCCAGGCCAGAATACTGGAGTGGGTAGCCTTTCCCTTCTCCAGGGATCTTCCCATCCCAGAGATCGAACCCAGATCTTCTGCATTGCAGGCGGATTCTTTACCAGCCAAGCCACAAGGGGAGTCCAGTGAAGGGGCAGAAAGCACATTTCTAAGTGTTGGAGTCGGATAGGGGGCATGAAACCCTTAACTCTTTTAGGAACTGTCAGAGAGACTGCAAAAAGATTTATCATTTTATAACTTTGGGGGTCTGAATCCTGCTGCAGTTGTTCTCTAAGCTGAAATAGAAAGCTTTGCTTCAGCCTCTTCAAGTCTGTGGATTAAAGATGTGCATGCATCTCTGAGTGCATGTGCAGCCTTCTTGTCCTTTTTTGGATAATTTTGTGTTTGTATTTTGTTTAGCTTTTTTTCCTTTCTTTCCATGAGAATAACTTGAATGTGTGACAACAGAAAGAATGTTTTGAAAGCAATTGGAAATATGCCACTAGACAGATGGCACTTTTTTTGCATATCACTTTGATCTTCTATCTCAGATCTCCTTCCTGGGAACATCACTAAATTGTGAAGAGTTCAACTTGTCAGAAGGTTTCTATATCCATCTAAGAATGTATCTTATAAACTAGCCCATTTGTTGGAGAACCCTATCATAGTCTACACAAAATACTCTAGAAAAATGCCAAGTAAAATGAAAATGATATTTTGATCCTATATGATATGCCTTGACATATAGTTTTTATACACATGCATTGCACAGATGGGCTACTTATGTTTGTACAAGGTGAGTGTGAAATAGACTTATGTTAATATAATACAGGTTATATATGCATATATATGTATATATATATATGTACATATATATATACATGTTAATAAAATAGGGAATGATGGGGACACCTGGCGTACTGCAGTCTATGGGGTTGCAAAGAGTGGGACACGGTTTAGTAACTGAACAATGAGCAACTATATTAACATTATTCAGGACGTAATAAACCTGAACATATTTGTGAAACTTGAAGAAATATTCTCTCTAAAGCTAGAGAGACAGTGGTTTCCTTCATCAATTTCAGCAGCTTTATTATTTTTGTTTTGTTTTTTCTTGACAAAAAGTGCGAATGCAGAAGACAAGTATCCCACTGTGCCCATGGGTCTGGAGCGACCACTAAAAAATTGCGAACATGTCACCAATTAACCAGCAGAAAGGAAGAGAAAAAGTTGCATCTCAAAATGTCAAGAGAAAAGCCTGAAGTCTGACAGCTTTTGTTAAGATCCATGAAGTAAGCAGCAAGTATAATCTTGAAATTCAATCTTCTGAGGAATTCTTTCTCCATCAACCACACCGTTGGTTTTGGGAGATTATCAAGTTTGGTGGAGATTTAGGACTTGGAAAAAAGTTATGACCAGGCAGACAAAGGGAAATTTCTAGACTCTGATATTGTCCAGATCAAGTATTTAATCATCTGATATTGTCCAGGTCAAGTATTTAATCATCACCTCTTTAGACAGACCCTCTTCAACCATCTATTCTAAATCAGAAACACCATTTATCCTGGTTACTCCTTCATAAGATACTGTTATTTCTATTTTCTATTGTATTTAAATTACATTGTTTAAAGATTTGTTTATTTGTGTGTTGGTTGTATACTCATTGCTCCCTGCACAGACATTATAGAGTCATGGACTCTGTTGATCTTATTCACCTGTGTTTCCCTAACTTATAAAGATACTTTTATGTACTTCACTGTAAATATTAACTTTGAGCCTACAGTGGAAATAATTTAAGAAACTCAAATATAAAGGCTAAGGCAGAATAACATATTAATTTTATGCTTAGGATTTATTTGAGTTTTCCTTCCCATAGCTTAAAATATTTTATAATATCTGTAGCAAAATATGTAGTAATTAAAACATACAAGATCAAAAATGCTGAGTTTCATTTATGCGAGGACTGTGTTGATTATCTTTTTTTTTTCATAAAAATTGCAGTACTGTTTCCTCAAGTTCAAATTAGATGGAATAACTGTAGATACCAAGAAGATTTTATCTTTAGAGGGAGAGTAGTCTCTTTATTTTAGTTTAGTCATTAAATTACGCTGTTATTTATACGTTCATTACTATATTAACATTTTTTGTGTGGTTAGTGTCTGTCCTTGTCTTACCAGAGGCTATCACAGACATGTCACTCCTTCTAGGGCATTAGAATCTAACAGGCAAAGAGACAAGAAAACCAACACTCACCTGAGCAATGTGAAACTGGAATGGCGCAGAACAACCTATGAGAGCATAATCCCTTCAGCTGGGAAAGCTTAGCAGAGAAGACCGGACTGCAGAGAGGAGGGGTTAGGTCCAGTCTAAGAGGCCATTTGAACGGCAAACAGGGGAAATTAGCTAGTTGGTATGACTGGGGGGATAGACTTAGGACTGAGCCTGGAGAACTGGCGTGCTCAGGTCTACATGAATGCTTCTACGGCCAAGAGTGCTATGAACTCCAGCCCTTGTTATAGATCGTGCTGGGGCTGCCCCGGTGGCTCAAGTGGTAAAGAATCTCCTGCCAATGCAGGAGAGCCTCGGAAGACGCGGTTTGATCCCCAGATTGGGGAGATCCTCTGGAGGAGGAAAATGCAACCCGCCCCAGTGTTCTTGCCTGGACAATCCCATTGACAGAGGAGCCTGGTGGGCTACAGTCCCTGGGGTCACAGAGTCAGACACGACTGAGCGACTGATCACGCCCGCACTGGAGGAGCAGGTGGGAGTCATGTCACAGGAGGATTTTCATGCCTGCATGTCACAGACAGCATGCCTTTAAGGCTCGCTACGGTCCAATAAGACTGCAGCTGTAAGTCCTGGCCCCAGGCATACCACACGAAGCCGCATCCTACAGGAGGATCTGCTGGCTATGGGAGAAGCTGCGCCTCTCCCCGGTGACACCGCCTGCCGCTGGTAAGAGGACCAACGTGTCCTCACTTTTGTAGATCAGAAACTCAGTTTGTTTAGCTCATCTAGAGTTCTAGTTTAGAGTGGTCAGAGTCCCAAGAGACAGATAATATCAGGTCTAAATGTAAAAAACACTTGCATCCACTTGTAATCCATTTTGTCTTGCATAAGAAGCCTACAAACAGAATAAACGAGTTGAAAAATTTAACTGATAGAGACATGAAAATAAGTTAGCATAACAAATCCATTCATCTCTGGGGAAAAATATATATAAAATTAATTCTGTGCAAGATCAAAGTCATTTCAGAGGACTAAAAATAAATGCATGGGCCTTTCTCTTAAAATCACTCTTACTAAATTTCTAGATCACACATTTTTTTCCTAAAAGATTCCTTAAATTGTAGTAAATGTAAGACTTAGAGTTCTTAACTTTCTATAAGCATATATATCATAAGCATAAGTAAAAGCTATATATAGCTTTTATTTTATCCAAAATAAAAGCTATCAGATTATAAATGTAACATAAATCCTTCAAAAATATTTACTAATATTTAATAAATATAAAAATGTGGTGAAATCACCTTTTTCCCCAAACTCTATTGCTATTTATAAGAAATATTTGCATCTTTTGACACACATAAGGTACACATAAACCTACATTGCTTATAAATCTCTTTTTGATTAAATGATAGATTATTAACATCTAGTGGCATTGATCAATATACCTCATATTTTGGTTACAACTATATCCATACTTTACATATTCAAATAATTTGATAAAATTTAGATTATATCTACATAATATTTACTTTGTGAATTTTATTGGAAAAAATGTACTTACATATGTATGGATATTCTTTTCTCTTATTTTTAATCATAGAATAGATTCCTAAAACTAGAATTGATATGTCAAAGGTACATACATTTTGAAAATTTGGCTTAAATATTGAACATTATTACTTTTCAGAATTTAACTTTTAAGCAGAAAATGTACCACACTTTGATCAAATTTATATTAGTGATTTTTGTCCATTTTTGTCACTCTGATAGGCAAATATATTTGTTTACATATATATACTTGATTATTAATAAGCTGAATATGAATATTAATAATTATTTGCTTTACTTTTTAACTGTACCCTCATATTTCTTTTCAATATTTATACTAAGATGTTAGCTTTTGCTTATTACTTATTCTATTAATACAATTGACACTGAGTACTGCAATGTATCAGACACTGTTTTTGGCATATGGGGTCTAAGAGTAAATCAAAGTAGTAAAACAATGACACCAAAAATAAACAGATAATTAAATAAATACTCTTTTCTCCACTGAGACACAAACCTTTGCTAAGTATTTTGGGGGTACTTCCCTGGTGGTTAAGAATCCAGCTTCCAATTCAGGGGAGGTAGGTTCAGTCCCTCATCAGGGAACTAAGATCTCACATGCCATGGGGAAGCCCGCAAGCCACTACTAGAGATGCCCACCTACTGCAATGAAAGATTCCATGTGCCACAACTAAGATCCAACACAGCCAAACAAACAAATAGTCTTTTTAAAAAGAAAGAAATTTGGGGGCAAGTTCTGTTTATATATATATAAAGTTCTGTGTATATATATATGTATATATATATACACACATACATATATGTTTTTATTTTTATCCATATATAGCTACATATATGCAGGCTTTCCAGGTGGTGCTAGTGATAAAGAAACCACCTGCCAATGAAGGAGACTTAAAAGAGGCTGGTTCAATCCCTGGGTTGGGAAGATCCCCTGGAGGAGGACATGGCAACCCACTCCAGTATTCTTGCCTGGAGAATCTCATAGACAAAGGTGCCTGGTGGGCTACAGTCCATGAGGTTGCAAAGAGTCAGATATGACTGGAGAGACTTAGCACATTCCACACACACACACACGCATAATGCAGAAGAAAGACTCTCATCCATCACAGGGTATAGCTGAGGGAAGCCTGGACACGGAGGCCAAGCTTTCCCTTACCCACCCTGGGAATGCCTTTATCACCATTAGGTAAGGAGTGAGGTCTGTGCTCTGAGCAGGGAGGGGCCACATCAGCAATATCCGTCAACAGGGTGAGGCCGGAACAGGGTGGAATACGCTTGTCTTTGCTGCATCTGTTCTGTTTTCATCCAGCTTGTAAAAACAGAATCTTGTTGACAAACAACAAAAAAATAGATAAGTGGATCTTAGGTCTGATATTCTGCTTTGAGACTTGAGAAACAGAACAGCCTGCATAGACAAGGATCTTAGCTAACCCCATCTTATGTGCATTTTCCAGGGAGACTTGATAGATGGCTTTGCTATGGTAATAGATACCAGTTTCCATCAAGACACTCTTCAGACCTTCACCACAAATTTCATTTGAATCTTTTATGTCCATAAAGTCTCAATATTTACTCTTCCCACTGTACATTTTTATCTCATTTTTGATTGCTTCTGTCCTTGCTCTCCAACAGAATCTAAATGGAAAGTGTCAGAATATTACATCAAAAGTCATTTAGATTGTTTGTGAATGGAGAACAGATAAGCATCAGACTTTTGAGGGCTTGATCTAGCCTGTTATGTTTTATGGCTTGACCTCAGGAAGCAGATCTTGGGCTGTGACACATGTTTCCCATTCCTGTAACCCGCTAAGGAGCCTCAACACCAAGAGGTGTGGGGTCATTGACAACCTTAGGGATAAACGCAAATAATTTTAAGCAAACTGTCATCACCAAGGCTGATATTTGGTTGCTGCTATGTCCCAGCCCCTGTGGAGAGATCTGCTACATCAGTTCAAGACCTGCATCATTTTGTGGGGAAGAAAGTCTGAAAACGAATCACATAGCACAGTCAATGTTATTTCTTAGTGTACATTTGAGTCATCAACTATTCAAAAGCACTATATAGGATTTTTCAAGGGATTGTTTAAAAAACAAGTGAAATTGAAAAACCTTCTCTAGAATTCGTGTTTGTCTCTCTGTCTGTTTTTCGGTCCAAATAAGGTAAATGGACAGCCTTTTGTGCCTAATTCAAGTCCTTTTTTTTTTCAATTAAGGAGTATTTACATATATTGACTGTATTGTCTGTGATTTTCATATTTACATACATAGTACTTCTGGCAGGTTCAGATGCTTTGTAAATATTAAGTCATTTAAAGGTCATTCAATTCAATGGTCCTAAAAGATCACTAAACTCAATGGTCCTAAGACAGAAGTAAGAATTGTTCTTAAAGTGTGTGAAAACTCAGGATCAAACCATCTACAACATTTCTGGGAACAAATATCTATGACTGCATGGTATCAAACAGAGTTGTTTTTTTTTTTCTTTTAATAACTGGATCATAGAAACAGGGATTCCCAAGATATGTTTCATTTCTAAGAGTGTAAATAAACAGATGTGGAGTTCAGCCATGAATGTATCCACACTTTCTTTTTAAAAACTGGTTTAAACTAGATCATTTTTATGTAACTCAGCCACTCAGACATGTCCAACTCTCTGAGACCCCATGGCAGATAAACCACTGGGAGCTCATGTAAAGATCCCAGGTCCTAGTAAGTCAGATCATTTGTCCCTCCCAATGCTTCCTGGAGCCAGGGGCATAAGTTGTGTTAGCTGGGTTTCCAGGTAGCGCAGGGGTACAGAATCTGCCTGCCATTTCAGGAGACTCAGGAGACCTGGAGTCTATCCCTGGGTTGGGAAGTCCCGTGGAGGAGGAAATGGTAACCCACTCCAGTATTCTTGCCTGGAAAGTTCCATGGGCAGACGGGACTGGTGGGCTACAGCACTGGGGGTCACAAAGAGCCAGACAGTCCTGAGCATACATGCGCTAGACCGTTTATGAACTGTCTCTGAGGAAGGACTCCAAATAATCACCAAATGAAAACATACCATCCTCAAATCAGGTGCTAACATCTAGCTTTGTTCCTTTGAGAGTTCTAGTATTTTCAAAACAAAAGCATGAGCTTTCTGGATTTTGCTGCAAGGTTATTTAAAAAGGCTTTAGCGTATCAATTTCAATTTTAGGAATGTATTTTATGCTAAAAATAAGAAGAGAAAATATATATACATGTGGTGTAATTGGTGTAAAATCCACACCAAATTACTGGTATGAATTTTACTAGTTTCTTGCATATGTCGATTTTTTTTTTTTAAGAAAGTCTTATTTAACTCCTTCCTGTCCTTTACCTAATGAAATGCAGAAAAGGGAACAATCATTATTGGTTAAAGTAAGCCTTGACTCATTTTCAGGACTTCCTTGGTGATTCAGACACTAAAGAATCTGCCTGCGATGCAGAAGACCCAGGTTCAATTCCTGGGTCAGGAAGATCCCCTGGCGAAGGGAATGGCACCCAATGCCAGTATTCTTGCCTGGAGAATTCCACGGATAGAGGAGTCTAATGGACTATGGTCCATGGGGTCACAAAGATTCAGACACCACTAGTGATGGACACTTTGACTCATCTTTGGATATAAAATCACCATTAGGGATTTTTTTTTTCCCTTTTCTGGCAAACTGTAATGAGATATTTAATAACCAAGTACATTTAGTTTAGAAAATAAAGTGCATATTTTAGTGTTTGTCAGGAAAGAACAAATGGAAACTCATATATGGAGTTAACACATTGATGTCAGCCTTAGATAATGCGTTTGTTGGCATTTGTTTTGAATTTAAAAACATACGCACATTACAGTCCAGCTGCTAGCTAACATAGGTCTATTTCAGCCAGATGTTTACAGGTGGGAGTTTACCAGTATGTTCTTCCTTCAATGCTCCATAATTTGACTATAAAAATACAGTTGTGATATCTTTATAATAATGAATGAAGGTGTTTAGAAGTATGACATAATGGCTAATTGAGATCTACTGAGTCCCATTCTTTAATGAGAATTATGATTATGCATTTACATATATTTTTACACACACACACGCATAGATATATATAAATCTTGAAGGATAGCAGTTTCTGTTGTTAGACTTGAATTCTTGTTTACAAAGGCCAGGTACAACTTGTAACCAGGAGAACTAAGAGAATACTTCTGTTACAATCTCAAGTGTTTTCTGGGCATCTCACAATATTCCTGAGGAAGATGTATGGGTTCTGCTTCAGGGCCCAGTCTTTGCGTCTACATTACTCTTTGTAAAGGTTTCAGGTACCTACTTTTCATTAATTGTTTGTGAAATGCTTTGTATCTCTGCAATGTCTATAAAACTCTGACTTTGAGTGATTATTAAAGTGATTCTCTGGGTCTTCCCAGTGCACCAGCCCTGAGCACCCATCTCATGCATCCAACCCGGGCTGGTGATCTGTTTCACCCTTGATAGTATTCTTGTTTCAATGCTGTTCCCTCAGAACATCCCACACTTGCCTTCTCCCAAGAGTCCAAAATTCTGTTCTGTTGATCTGTGTCTCTTTTTCTGTTTTGTAAAGTAATTAACCTCCAACTAATAAAAATAAATGAAAAAAAAAAGAAAGAAAAAGATTAAATATGATAAAAAAAATAAAGTGATTCTATTTTGACTTTATCTTTTTTAGTGTGGGATTAGTGTTTGCAAATTTAGAGAAGGCATCAGATCTATTAAATTTTCTCTGGTGCAAAGGTGCATTCCCTGACTGGTTTTTCTGTGAAAATAGATCGCTAGTTTTTGCACAAATAAGAAAACCCTGATAATCCCTAAACACCACCATCAAACATGCCCACTGCAGCAGAACAATAGAATATTGGGAGTTTCATCTTGCTGTGGGAGTATTTTGAGAGGCTACATTTGTACCACTCTTTTGTTTAGTTGCTGAGTCAGATCCAATTATTTTGCCATCCCGTAGGCTGTCCATGGGGTTTGCCAGGCAAAAATGCTGGAGTAGGTTGCCCTTTCCTCCTCCAAGGTATCTTCCTCATCCAGGGATCAAACCCCATCTCCCATGTTTCCTGCGTTGTATGCAGATTCTTTACCGCTGAGCCAGATAATACTTAGGGTTCCCAGGAGGTGCAGTGGTAAAGAATTCACCTGCAATTTAGTAGACACAGGAGACATGGGTTCGATCCCTGGATTTGGAAAATTCCCTATAGGAGGAAATGGCAACCCCCTCCTGTATTCTTGCCCGGAAATTTCCAGGGACAGAGGAGCCTGGTGGGCTACAGTCCATGGGGTTGCAAAGAGTCAGACATGATTGCATGACTGAGCATGTACACACACTCCACAGTTGCTACATAGCCTAGAAATTACTCTATTTCATGTTAATCTTAAATTATTTACTGCCTCATCAAGCCACAAAATTCACTCACGACGCTTTTAAGATACTACATCTGAGGTAATAATATCTTTTCTTGCATTTTTAGGAAATGATTCTGAAAATGCTTTGCAAACAGGGATTTCCAAAATAGTCTGACAACTGGGGAGTCTTGCAGAAAATTTCTAATAAAGATACAGGTGAAAATGTCACTCATTAGACAGTTTTCAAAATCAATCACTTGAGTTTGTATTTGATAAATATCCCTTTCACTGGGTAAATGAATATTACATGAGAAACCATAATCCCAACTTAATGGCTTGTACAACCCAGAGATGACAATGTCCATCACCTGTCTTCTAAAGAGACTTCCACTCCCTGTTTCTTCAAGAACTTACCCAGAAATTTTCCACAAGGTTCACTGTTGATAAGCCTCTCGTGTCAGACTCTGTTTGACAAGAGTTAACGTCTTGTAGACTGATTCCCGATCATGTGGTCCTATTTCATTACAATTATCCTTATAGCCCAGACTACAGCATTAGCTTAGTTTTCCAGAGTTACAATTCCCTCTCGACTATGATTAAACTGTCTTTGGGTTCATGGGCCTGGAAAATTTGAACAGTCCAATTTAATGAAAAACAATTTTCATAGCCATCTGGAAAGGGTCTGACTATTTCTAGAGGTTAACTTTTCATGTATTAAACTTCTGAAAGAAATAATTAAATCAGCTTTCATAATAGCCCACGTGGAGAGTCTGCTCTTTCTGTTCCCTTCAGCCTGCTGACTTGTGTATCTGTTATAGTTCCTCAGTAGTTTTAGAGAGAAACAGATCATTTATAAAAATTATAATCGATGGGGGTCTGAGTGCTGAGCATTTTGGAATAGCCTCTTGGGTAAGCTGGATAGTTAGAGACTAAGAAATTAATCTTGTCTTCTTGGATTCTTTCATCAAGGCAAGATTTAAATCAATTAATTGTAATTTAGGAAATTTTCAAAGCTAAAAAGCTTTCAGGATGAAAATTATATGCAGGCAATTATCAAGAAAGCTTTTATAGAAAGATAGCCTCACATAATGCCATTTTGCAGGTTCCTTAAGTTGTTTATAAACTTTTAAATTTTGTTTTTATTTTAAGTCTCAAGAACAGTGTAAAAATTGTGAGAAAGAGTTAGCCATTTATGATTATAGCATTTAAGATTTCTAGGAGTTAGAACTCAAGAGTTTCTAGAAACCAAGTCAATAATTTTGAATCCTTCAAGACTGAGTATAGTTTGTATAACTATTAAATGACGCTCCTGCTCTCCTGGAAATTTTTGAAAAATCAAAACAAAACAAAAAAACACCATTGAGCTTAAAATGTGATTTTTGTGTAAATGATTAGTTGAAGGAGCTTGTTATTCATATCCCCTTATATATTTGACTAGGTCTTCTATGAAAATCTGTTATACGACAGACAAATAAAAATTGTGAAAAACTGTAGCGACTCAAATATCCCTACTGGTAAACTCATCAGATGGTCAGGCCAAGTGGGAATAATATTTGTTCAATAGTCAAACTTGATCTGCATTTAGGCTATTCCTATTTCTGCCATTTTTGGCATAAAACTATGTCACACCCCAAATATGGTACTCAATTTCTAGATACGTAGACAGATACTATTATCAAGAGAGACTTGTGAGTCAAATAACAATGCTCAAGTGAAAGTACAGATGTAGATCTTTTGTACAGAACCCTTTGATTATTATACCATGGCATTAAGAGCAGATAAATTCTTCACTCAAAAAATATGAAGCTATACAAGCAAAAAAATCACTATTTTATCACCCAACTCTTGAAAATTTTAGGAGAAATGAACACATTCCATGAAGGACAGATTTATCTCATCATTATTTTAAAGTTCTAAACTCGGAAGTATTTGCAAAGCTAAACAGTCACAGGTAGCCAGCATCCACAATAATGATACTGATAAATCCAAACCACAAAGGTACATCTGTAATCTTAATTCAAAGCAGTCCTAATGCAATATCTGATTGAGCTGACAAAACACTCACTGTTTAAGTCATTAAGCTGGTGCCATTGACAGATAACTGTTTAAAGAGTAGATTGCCTATCACAAAAGAAGCTAAATCTACAGTTTCATAATATTCTGAAGCAACTATTATTTTCTTTGTTTTTTTGTATTTTTTTTTCTTTTTCTGGCTGTAATTCCTATCAGGCTGTTTTTTTTTCTTGAGAAGTGAAAAATGACCTTATCCTCTTCTTGCTGTTTATCGTTTGCCTGAAATTATAATCCTCCCTGTGTAACTAAAATCATCTCCATAGGAATTAATTGTGATGTCACAGAAGATTAAGATATTAAGCAGGAAACAGGCAGCAGGAAACTGGGCTCTATTAAGAGCAAAAGTTTTGTTCTTATAAAAATACCTCTTGTACATATAGCACACATTTATTCAAATTAAATGTGAGTTAATAAATAGCTATGACTGTTGGGTTTCATTACCTTGAATTTTTCAGAAAATTTGAGGGTCAAACATTAGTGATTCATTAATTAAAGTAAAATTGGCTTTTGGCTCTTACATCAAAAGCATAATATATATTCTTTTCATTCTATTATTAACTGATGTCTATCACGTACTTGATTGTATTGCGAATAACATGAAATGGCACGTGCATCAGGAGTTCGTAAACTCAGTTACATGTTAGAATCGCCTGGGAAGTGTAACAGACTTCTGATACCCTAGCTCCACCCCCACAGCATCTGATTTAATTGGTCTGGGATGCACCCTGAGCATCCTGAATTTTAAAAGCTCCCAGGTGAATTTTCCTGGGCTGTGAGAGTTGAGGACCAGTGTTCTGTATCACTGTGCTCACAGCAGAAAATTGTCATGGGAAACATTTATTTCATCTCTCATGGACCGTTCAGCTAGAATTTTTAGAGAGAACCATATTTTCTAGGCATGATTTTATCATTTGAGTGTATCTTCAGATTGTATCTCAGAATTTAATTTTAAAAAGCATACCATTTTATGGAGAAGTTAGTGGGAGAAGCTAATATGTGATCTTGGGGCATGAATGTAAAAATATCTAATTACCCAGGAATATGGCAGAGCAGTAACATGTAGTATGCCATGATACTTCTGAGAAAAGAAGGCTTTCCCAGAAAGTGGCTTTCAACCCAACAACTGTGGCACATGCGGCCTTGCTTGTGAGCATTTGTAGCATACTTTCTAGGGACCTCTATGTGTGTAAGATGCACGTTTTAGAAGGGATTTGTGAGATAAGAGCTGGGTTCACTCTGTTAGTTATAGCTCATCTGTTCGCCTTCAGCGTGGACCACGTGTGCTGTGCTGAGCTGCCCAGTCGTGTCCGACTCTGTACGACCCCATGGGCTGTAGCCTGGCAGGCTCCTCTGTCCATGGGATTCTCCAGGCGAGATTCTCCAACCCACCCCCGGACAGAGTTGACATACCCTTCTCGAAGGAATGTTCCCAACCCAGGGATTGAACCCAGGTGTCCTGCATTGCAGATGGATTCTTCACCATCTGAGCCACGAGAGAAGTCCATGGGTACTAGAATAGGGAGCCTATGTGTTCTCTGGGGGAACTTTCAGACTCAGGATCGATCCGGGGGCTCCTGCATCACAGGCAGATTTAAAAGGATGAAAAACTGAAAAGGAGTATAAGGAACATTTTTGTGCCACCCTTCACAAGTGAATAGAATAGAATTGCTAATCCTCAGGGAAATGCAAACCAGAACCACAATGAGCTACCTCCTCACACCTGTCAGAGTGCCTACATCAAAAAGAACACGAAACAGCACATGGTGACAAGGATGTGGAGAAAAAGGAACTCTCATACACTAAATTGGTGCAGCTACTGTGGAAAAGAGTATGGAGGTTTCTCAAAACTAAAAATGGAACTAAAGCATGACCCAGCTATTCCACTTCTATTTATCCAAAAACAAAAAACACTAATTCAAAAAGGTACATGCACCCCAATGCTCAGAGTAATGTTATTTACAATTGCCAAGATATGAAAACAATCTAAGTGCCTTAACAACAGATGAGTGGCTAAAGACATTTATACAATGGAATACTACTTAGCCATAAAAAAATTGCCATTTGCAGCAACATAGATGGAAGGCATTATACGAAGTGAGATAAATCTGACAGGGAAAGACAAATACTTGTTGTCACTTACATGTGGAATCTAGGAAAGAAACCAAAAAAAAAAGTGAATAATGCAAGCAAGAAGCAGATTCACAGATACAGAGAATAAATTCCGCTGGTTGTCCGTGGTTGCACGCTGGTGCCGTTGTTGGGGGACGAGGGGGAGAAAAAGGGGGCGTCAGTGGGTGACACAAACTATCGGACGTGAAACAGGCTACAAGGATGTACTACACAGTACAAGGAATATAGCCAATATTTTTTGTAATAACTGTGAATGGAGTTCAACCTTTAAAAATCGTCTTAAAAAACTAAGTGAACAGAGGAAAATGGCATTGCACTGTCCACCAGATAATAAATATGGGTACGTGATAAGCAGACTATTCGAGGCCACAGGCCGTCTATGAATGAGAAATGTACCTCCTCTGGCAGGCAGCAGCGTTGCAGGCACAGGGCCCGTGGTCTCTGGTCCAGGTCATGCTCTGCTTCCCTACAGGTGCAAACCTGGAAGAGACAATTAAATAAATACAGACAATTAAATAATCTCAGAGTTCAAAATAGGGGGAAATGCTTTCCTAACCTTTGAAAACTCTGCCTGAGCCTGTACCCCTCCAAAAATCCAGGCGGAGTGGGGATATCCAGACAGCCCCCTTTGGAATGTATGTGACCTATAACAGAAAATTTGATCACACTTCCTCTGGACCATGTTTCTAGCTGATATTTTGAGTTGTAACAGACAGAGACCAACTGAATTAAGCTATTTATGTAGAAATGAATTTATTTGGCAAAGGATAGAGATCGAGCTTGTCTTATCACTACATGTTAGAATCAGAGTCAAATACATTTATTTTTTAGACTGCAGCAGTGGAAACTTTGTGATTTGTTTTTGTTGTTTTAACCGATTTAAAATGCAACAGTTCATCAGGGCATGCACATATAAATTATTGTAGGCAGAGAGCTAAATTCTTCTGCACAAAAATTAAACGAGCTTTTGAATTTTTGGACACACATCAAGACCAAAGATATGAATTGAGCCAGAACTAATAAGTGGAAAGGATGAGGATTTAAAAGCCTGGAATATTTTTATTGCATGGATACGTTTTGCTGTGATGTTCAGAAAAGTGACTCTGTTATTACCTACAAAGTGGAATGAGAACTAGATTGCAAATAGTTGTCTTTGTAAGTCGTGTTTTGGGGAAATCAAAGTAAAAAAAAAATATTTGATTTTTTCATCCCTGCAGGGTGAAAAATGAGATAGCTGCAAAGAGTTAAGGAAAACGAGACAGAAATTAATGAAAGTATCAGAGTTGGTGGTGACTACTATAATACCCATAGAGTAGTGGTCTGGATGAGATAATAGATTGTAGGTAAAGCACTTGCCACGAGGCTTTGCATATAGACAGCACACAATAAATAATTATAATCACTGCTATTTTATTATTATTAGTTCTAAATAGATGCTTATTTTGTTATAAGTGATTTCCCACATTATGGGAATTTGTTTGAAAGGATATGGTATTCCAATTTAATTAACAGTAAGTTATGGTATGATTTAATATTCTGAAATACCCTGGCCTAATTGGAGGTATATTTAGTATCTAAGAATGTTTGTTTCCAAAAGTATTGAAATAGATTCTACTAATTTCTTTTCTTCAAGCTGCCACTTATCTCTATTTTCCAAGAAAAATAAAGTTCGATTTTTGCTGACCTTGGTTCTGTGCTTACTAATAGCAAAACACATCATGCAGAAGAAATTTTATGTAGAAATCTAGATTTCTGAAGCCACGTGCTCTATTTTCCAAATTCAATGGTTTTCCTCAAAAGGAGTGAAAAAGTCAAGTAAACGAGAGATCTAGATACTTGGATGTGGTGAGTCAGTTGTTTCAATTTATTTTCTGGGAGAAATATCTCTGGAAGGGTGCACCATTACTCTTTGCATTTTATGCAGATTTCCTTTTATTAAACAACTTTTATAATCCTACTTTTTTGGTATATTGAAACAATAAGGGTAAGTCTATATCTATAAGAAAGCTAAATGGCTTCCAAATCTAATCTAGAGAATACATATTTTTTGCCTTCCTAAAAACACTAGAAAAAAAACTAGTGATCAGATTTCCTATTAGTGAAATTAAGCACTTTAATAAACTTCTCAGTATCTCTCAGGTATTGTAAATGGCAGCTGCTATTAGAACTGGTCTCAATAATGTAATAGATAGCTATATAAACTCACATACCTTAATGGGGCATAAATTAGATACAGTCTTTGGATGACTTTAACATGTAAATGCAGCCTTTTGAAAAATGTTTTAATTTTTTCATTTAATGACCTTGCCAGTTTTCTACAGTGGAGGACAGTAAACTTTATCCCTTCTGACCTTTATAAGATACAAAGTAACCAACAGAATTCTCCAGTTTAATTTCACGAATACTCAGGCAAAATCTCTTGGAACCAAGTTTCTTAAGAAAGCATCTTATGACATTAAACAAGTGAAGCAAAATTCATAATTCAGCTTATATAATCTACTATCTTTTTCCCATTTTTGTAGAAAAAGTAGGTTTAAAGAAGATGTATTTGCACGTGTATATGTGAATGCATGTGTGAGTGTGTGTCTGTGTGTGTTTCAATACTAAACTGCCAACATTCAGAGTATCCTGATCAAAGAAGAGTTAGTAAATATTTGAAAAATAAATTAAACAAATCAGAAAATTATCAATAATAGTTTAAATGATGTTTAACTCCCTTGTTCTAATTATCTAATATTTTATTTTAGCATTTATTTTATTACTAATATCCATTTCTTTTATAGGTGATTAGAATATCTATGTGTTTATATATTATATTTACCCATAGGAAAATCCTAAAATTTTAGCTGCTCAAAAGCCAGATGTTTATCATGAGAAATGTCTTGGGCATAACCCCAAATTTCAATACCTGTATGAATAACACAAAGGGTTTTCAAGCAAAAAGATTTCCCATCTAACAGTTATTATTAGGAAACAAGTTCAGATAACCGGTTTCTTTAAATTAAACACCCCAGATGTTGACCAACAAATTCTCAAATATTATGTTGTAAAGTACAGAACATTTTCTTTAATAAATGGAACTGCTAGTTATGTACTCTATTGCCAAGTAATCTAAACTTGTATTATTAAAAATATACTGAGTCGGAGCTCATTAAACTATTGAGACAGATAAAAGGGAAATGTTTTGATATAACTAAATGTTGCACTATCTATACTGTTGGCAAAGATAGCATCTTTTAATCTTACTTTACCAAGGGAAAGTCTAAAGGGGGATTTTCCTTCAGCCTATCAGAAATTTGTTAGGTAAATGTTGACCTTGTTTTGGTTTGCTGTATTTTGATCTATCCACCTCAATGTGTTTATCAGCTCTTTTGCAACCTATAGTAATCTCTTTCTCTTTCTCTCTATGTATGCAGACACATAAAGCTAGAGACCCTTTGGTCATCGTGATTGAAAATGAATATGAATTTTATGCTAACATTAATATATCTCATGTACACCTTCATAACTATGTAGAAATTGCAAAATGCAAGTTTTTAGTTTTCAAAGTTGGAAGTGGAGCATTTTTCATAATTGTTTTTAATAACCTCTGGTTATTAATTTCAGCAACCTGGCTTTTGCCTGTACTGTGCCCGGGAGACTTGTATAGCTCTGTCCCATCTTTCCTGCTGATCCCACTTGACCTTCCTAAAACAGCCTACTTGATTTAAGATGATGACTTTCTCAAAGCAAAAACGTCAGCTTTGATCTCATATATTGGGTTATTCATAGTGATTTTATAATTCAACCGATGTCTTAGTTTTAAACACAAATTTTTATTCATGAACATAAACCTTAGCAGCAGGTCACCAGTAGTATCCTGGTTAATTACAGTGCTTCTAAGAGAGAAAGGGAAGGAAAGAGAAAGAGGAATCTGACAACATGTGAAAGGCACCAGCTGCCTCGTTTATCTCCCATTAACCCCGGGCTTTTCTGTGGCCACCACTCCCAGCTGCCTGAGTCCCACAGACCGCTCTGTGAGCCTGACCAAATGATAAAGCTTATGAGTCTTGGATTCTTACTCTGAAAAGCCCGTGTCTTACCAGGTGGTCCTCTGCAGTGCCAAACTCCTCTGACTTGGCTGCAGAACCAAGACTAGAAAATCCCAAGGTTGTGGTGTTTCTACCTTGCCAACAAGTTTTTCAATTCCAGGGGTCATATTACTTTTCAGTTCTGCTAAATCTATTAGCTTTATGGGTGTCTTGCCTGACGGGGTGCTGAATGTTCTGCCTTTGGCATTCTAGGAACAGAGCAGGGAAATTAGCTTCTGCCTTTGCTGAATTCCACTTCTGTGCAGTGGAGAAACCCTGGCTCACATAGAGGCAAAATGATATTTAATTTAGACTATGATATAGTCCTAAACTCCCTGTGATGCTTCCCATTCCCATTCTTTCCCCCTCGGGTGAACTGACATCAGTTTCATTTTTAGAATGAAAAGCAAAGAACATATTCAATTTAGACTGTCATAGCACAGAGACGAAAATAAAATTCAGAATTATCTACTTTTAAAATAAGCCTTTGAGTTGACAGTGCAGTATTGTATGCTACATAATATGAGCTTTTTATGTAGCATTAATATATACTATCTCACAACCTTGACATCACACTGACATTTTGCATTAACATTGCAGTTAACTGTTTGATGATACCACACTCCTAGAATAAGAGAGCATTTCGGACTCTGATTCCCCCCACCCCGGCAGTTCTTGTATTAATACCAAAAATAATAATTTGCTCATCATGTCATTTATTATATTCCAGTTCATTTCACTAAGCACTCAAATGCATGGGTTTATGAAGCTCTATGTCTGGTTAACAAGTACTGCTAAATAGATTTACTTTTCTCTTAGACACCCAAATTACAGCATGGACATATTTATTAATCAACTAAGCATTCTGGCAAAGCTTTCCTGTGAATTTGTCTAAGCTCTAAGTTTTTCTGAGTCTTACCTTGAATCAGAAGTTTGCTTTGGATTCACTGTGAAGGGGGGATTTCTTTTAAATTTGCTATTTTGACTAGAAAATCATATTTACTTATACCACATGATGCAAAAGAAATGACAGGTAAGTCAATCGGCAATTTCAGGCCATAATTCTTTGACTTGATATAAGATGATGATATTTCTCAAAGTAAGAATGCCAATTTTGATCTCACTTATTGGGTTATTGAAGGAGAATTTATGTTTCAACAAATGTTTGAATTCTAAACAAAAATTTATAATTACACATATAACATGTAGCCGCAGAAGATAAATGGTAGTATTGTATTCAACTACACATTTCCTAAGAGAGAAAGGGAGATAGAAAGAAAAGAATCTGACAAACTACGGAAATGTTTTGAGAAAGCAGAAACACTCATAGAAACCAACACATAAAATATATAAACATCAACATAAATTTCCTAAAGCAGCCATACCTTCATTAGACGCAGGTTTGCTTCTTCAAAACAAGTTATTCACTACTTTTACTCTTCTTTCAACTGACAATGAATTATTTTGCAATTGTTTCCAGTTGAAAAAAAAAAGCCCATTTCATTTTTATGGCAGAGAATATTGGTCTCCGAAGTCCTTTCCAATTTGGGCTTTAAAACATTCTTGTTTTCTCAGACAGCTGAAGTTAAAAATTGGCCTTTTTGGCAGGCGTTTTGTCTTTGAAGAATTCTTGAAGATTTTCACTGCAGGATGTGGAGTGGGTGTTCCGGGGTTTCATCTGCATCCCGTAGTGTGTGGCTCCCAGATAATCACAATGTCCTCTCAGCGTGTGTGCCAACACTTCTCATTAGAGATCTGAACTTTCAGCAACATCATGGTACACGCATTACATTTCTAGACACAGCCCACATACACTGCAGATGGGCCATAGGCAAAGCTTTCACTGGAAAGTTCCAAGGAGGAGAAACAGAGGGCAAAATTCTCAGAATGTAAATTTACAGAGATTATCAACATCATAGGTTGGTTTCAAATGTCACTACCAAAGAACAAGTGAGAGAGAAATGAAAATGAGGGGAGAGAGAATATGGCACAGAAGAAGGTGGGGAAAGAGAAAGATGAAGGGAAGGAGAAAAGAAGGAAAGAAGAAAAAGGAATAAAATGAAGCAATGAACGGAAACATGGCTCACTCTGTGACGCAATAAGAGCCTCTGATAATGGTTCTTAACATATCTTTGATCAGGGTGTGGACTTTTTCTTTCACTATTAAAATACCAAACTCACTTTTCAGAAAATGAATATTTCTTCCTGTAAATCAATGCATCAAACTTCTTTCCCATAGAACTTCCAAAACCATATACTTTACCTTTAAGAACAATAATTAAAAACACTGGAAGATCATTATATACATGATCTTCTTGTGGTAGACGACATATCTGCCATGTTCATACCCCCACTCCACCATGGAGGCTTTAGAAACTGTTTGCTTAACTAACTGAAGGGTGGACACCTGCAGAAGACAGAAGCAGCAGTTTGGTTTGCTCTTCAATTTCACAATACTTTTAAAATCCTTAATGCATCATGATAGAACTTCTGACATTTCACTGTTAATATCACTCAAGGTTAACTGCGATTACCAAGTCCACCTCTTCCTGCCTTGGGATTCACCACTGAAGACCTCAACCACAGTCTTTAAAATATTGTGCTTTCATTCTCCCTCAGTAATTATTTCAAATTTAAATATGTCATCGCAATTTTAGAAAATTATGTTTGGTTAATGGAAGACAAGTGCATTCAGTATTTTGTAAGAAAAAATAAGGATTCACTGTAATTGGAATAAATAATTAATATTTTGATAAAATGAGTTTTAAATACCATATTGAATAATGCACATCTGATCTTAAAGAGTCATGTACATTTGTTTTTAATCCTCAAGTTTTTACTTAATGTGTCTTGAGGAATTTGGTCATCCCAGACAAAAATTCAGTTAGGTTTAAAAGATTCAGGTTCAGTTACCCTTAACTCAAGAATTCTTTTGAATTTAGAACATTCCAACACTCTTAATGTTTATATGTAAAATGCCAGGAAAAGCAGGCAGGCCGCTAAGTTTAAGTCCTACCCATTAATCATCAGTGGAGTTTATACAAAAATAATATATGTCCTTTCTTTGTTCTTTGATGAAGCTTAGTGCTATACCTTTCTTTTGTGAAGGAAGGAAAAGTCTATCTGGATCATGTGTGCTCTCACTCAGCTTTAGAGAGAGACTGCGTGAAAATTCAGAATCTCAGAATTGAGGATTTCAGAGTCGACTCCTGTCCACTGCCGTTGTCGGGTCCTACTTGCGAAGGCTTTATGTGCCCATCAGCTCTCCTTTCTGAAAACTGCTGTTTTTGTCTCTTGCACTTGGTTGCTAAGGTATGCACAACTCTTTGGGACCCCAGGGACTGGAGCCTGCCCCGCGCTGCTGTCAGTGGGGCTTCCCAGGCAAGAACACTGGTTGTTGTTCAATGTTCAGTCCTGTCCGACTCTCTGTGACCCCATGGACAGCAGCATGCCAGGCTCCCCTGTCCTTCACCATCTCCTTAATCTTGCCAAACATATGTCTGTTGAGTCAGGGATGCTGTCCAATCATCATGTCCTTTGTTGTCCACGTCTCCTTCTACCTTCAGTTTTTCCCAGCGTCAGGGTGTTTTTCAATCAGTCAGTTATCTACATCAGGTGGCCAAAATCTTGGAGTTTCAGCTTCAGCATCAGACATTCCAATGGATATTCAGGACTGATTTCTTTTAGGATTGACTGCTTTGATCTTGCAGTCCAAGGGGCTCTCAAGAGATTATCCAACATCACAGTTCAAAAGCATCAATTCTTCCACACTCACCCTTCTTTATGGTCTAACAATCACATATCTACATGACTGCTGGAAAAACCATAGCTTTGCCTAGATGGACATCTGTGGGCAAAGTAATGTCTCTGTTATTTAATATGCTGCCTAGGTATGTCATAGGTTTTCTTCAAAGGAGCAAGCATGTATATTTTTGAGATTAATCCTTTGTCTGTTTCTTCAAAAATATACAAGCAACTCCTGAATGTCAATTCCAGAAAAATAAATGACCCAATCAAAAAATGGGCCAAAGATCTAAGCAGACATTTCTCCAAAGAAGACATACAGATGGCTAACAAACACATGAAAAGATGCTCCACATCACTCATTATCAGCAAAATGCAAATCAAAACCTCAATGAGGTACCATTAAATGCCAGTCAGAATGGCTGCTATCCAAAAGTCTACAAGCAGTAAATGCTGGAGAGGGTGTGGAGAAAAGGGAACCCTCTTACACCGTTGGTGGGAATGCAAACTAGTACAGCCACTATGGAGAACAGTGTGGAGATTCCTTAAAAAACTGGAAATAGAACTGCCATGTGACCCAGCAATCCCACTGCTGGGCATACACACCGAGGAAACCAGATCTGAAAGAGACACGTGCACCCCAATGTTCATCACAGCACTATTTACAATAGCCAGGACATGGAAGCAACCTAGATGCCCATCAGCAGACGAATGGATAAGGAACCTATGGTACATATACCCCATGGAATATTACTCAGCCATTAAAAAGAATTCATTTGAATCAGTTCTAATGAGATGGATGAAACTGGAGCCCATTATACAGAGAGAAGTAAGCCAGAAAGATAAAGACCAATACAGTATACTAATGCATATATATGGAATTTAAAAAGATGGTAACAATAACCCTATATGCAAAACAGAAAAAGAGACACAGATGTACAGAACAGACTTTTAGACTCTGTGGGAGAAGGCGAGGGTGGGATGTTCTGAGAGAACAGCATTGAAACAAGTATACTATCAAGGGTGAAACAGATCACCAGCCCAGGTTGGATGCATGAGACAAGTGCTCGGGGCTGGTGCAGTGGGAAGACCCAGACGGATGGGGTGGGGATGGAGGTGGGAGGGGGGATCGGGATGGGGAACACATGTAAATCCATGGATGTCATGACAATGTATGGAAAAAACCACTAAAAAAAATAAAAAATAAAATAAAAAACAAAGGAGCAAGCATCTTTTAATTTCATGGCTGCAGTCACATTCTGCATATATTCTAGAGCCCGAGAAAATAAAGTATGTCACTGGGTCCAATATTTCCCCATCTATTTGCCATGAAGTGATGGGACTGGATGCCAAGATCTTAGTTTATTTTATGTTGAGTTTTAAGCCACTTTTACTTTTTTTTTTTTACTTTCCTTTTTCACCTTCATCAAAGGCTCCTTAGTTCTTTCTTGCTTTCTGCCATAAGGGTGGTGTCATCTGCATATCTGAGGTTATTAATATTTCCCCTTGAAATCTTAATTCCAGCTTGTGCTTCATCCAGCCTGGCATTTCATACGATGTACTCTGCATATAAGTTAAATAAACAAGGTGAGAAGATACAGCCTTGACATACTTCTTTCCCAGTTTTGAACTTGTCTGTTGCCTAAAGTCCAGTTCTAACTGTTGTGTCTTGACCTTCAAAGAGGTTTCACAGGCAGCAGTAAGATGGTCTGGTATTCCTGTCTCTTGAAGAATTTTCCACAGTTTGTTGTGACTCACACACTCAAAGGCTTTAGCATAGTCAATGAAGTAGAAGTAGATGTTTTTTTCTGGGATCCTCATACTTTTTCTGTGATCCAACAGATGTTGGCAATTTGATCTCTGTTTCCTCCATCTTTTCGAAATCTCATTTGATCATCTGAAGTTCTCTGTTCACATACTGTTGAAGCCTGGCTTGGAGAATTCTGAGCATTACATGGCTAGCATGTGAAATGTGTGCAATTGTGTGGTTGTTTGAACATTCTTTGGCATTGCCCTTCTTTGGGATTGGAGTACTGAAGTGAGTTGCCATTCCCTTCTCCAAGGGATCTTCCTGATCCAGGGATAGAACCTGTGTCTCCCGAATTGTAGGTGAATTCTTTACCTCTGCCCCACTGGGGGAGCCCATCTAAGAAGACCATCTTTCTAGAAGCCCATCTAATAAATCCATCTTAGAAGACTGATCATCTCAATAAAAAACCCAAGATTCTTAACCAGGCAGACAAGGCTTTCCTTGACCTGGCTTTGCATACCCTTTCATCAATCTCTTCTCTTCTGCAGTCACCCCACCCCCCCAACCAGCCTGCTCCCTGCAGAAACCAAGTGCTTAAGATTCTTCACTTACCATGTTATTTTACAGATTCACTCCTTTGATCTCATCTTTCTTTGAATGGGTAAGATATACTGTATCTTTTGTTTGTTTGTTTTTTAGTTGATTTTATGCATAAGACATCTTTATTTTTTACATTTTTTTTCAATTTATATTTTAATTGGAGAAAAATTGCTTTAAAATACTGTGTTGATCTGAATGGATAAAGTAGTACATATATACAAGACATACTGTATCTTTATATATGCAAATCTGTCCATCAGATTAATGTGAATGTGTAATTCTAGTGAAGGCACTATTAAATCCAATTCAAAAATATTTACTAAAATCTATGTATAGTGGAAATAGATTCACATTTGTCTTTAATTCTAAGCTATCTAGGTTTTGGGCATATTTTAATCCCATCCTAAACTTTACAATAGTTCCCAGCCCCAAGCTATTACACATCAGAATGGTCAGCCCTTGAAATTAACAGCTGCTGAATTCTCTCCCTGCAGGATATTACTCAAAGTTAAGATTTAAAGGACAAAATATTCATCAGCTCTGTCCAGGCGGCACTTGGACACCACATCTTAATTGGCATCTAACAGATTGGAGTAATAGTGACACCCCTTTTTTCCTAAATGCTCAAGTGCTTGCTCTACAATATTTGCCTGCTGTCACTGGCTCTCAACTGCAGAGAAATTGGAAATGATTACTTTTCTCTGTTAATACATAGGGTAGAGCTGATGAGGGTTGGGAGGAATGGAATGGCCTGATCTTTAGAGAAGGGTTGATGGTTTTTATTTCCTCACTACAATTTAAACTTTCTTTCTTTCAGTCCTAAATAAGTTTTATGTTTTAGGCAAAAATTTTAATAGTTTAAATGTTTTAAATAAATATATAGGTAGATAAATCATAGATAAGTAGATCAATAAATAGAGTATACCAGAATCATTGAAGGAAAATGCATTGCATTTGTGCTGTTAATGGCTGACTCATTTAAAAGCAGTTATGATCCAGGGCCACACAACTTGCAGAGGTGACCATGCCTCTGAGAAGTGTGAAGAGTAACCTTGCGTGTGTACATTAATAAGAATGGCAAGACATAAATGCATTTTCCTCATGCCTGAGGATATCAGTTGATCTACAAATGCAATGTACAAGTGAGAGAAGTTATAATGATAGACTATAAAGATGAGATAAGAAAAAAAATCATATGAATCACTCAAGATGATCCAATAACCTTTCTCATTTGACCCACCACACCATCCCGTGACAGTTTGAGTGCTATACAAAATGAAAATGGAATTGGCTGAACACTATTTTTGGGCTTCTTGGGTAGCTCAATTGGTAAAGAATCTGCCTTCAGAGTGGAAGACCTGGGTTTGACCCCTGTGTTTGGAAGATCCCCTGGAGAAGGGAGTGGCAAACCAATCCATTGTTCTTGCCTGGTGAATTCCATGGACAGAGGAGCCTGTTGGGCTACAGTCCACAGGATTCTCAAAGAGTCAGACATGACTGAGCTACTAATAATTTCACTTTTTCAAACATCACTTTAACCACCTTCCATACACCACCAAGGTCCTGGTCCTGTCTTAGAGGAAACACCTGTCATCAGTTCGGTGTATCCCCCTTCAGACATTCTATTCATTTTCATATATATGTATGCACCTTCATGAAATAATATTATTCTCCAACTTTTTGTTGAAATAGTTTTTCAGTATGACCATGAAACTGTCCCCTCACTATAGGCATACTTCAGAGATATTTCTGGTGCTTTGGTTTCAGACCACTACAGTTAAAGGTATATCTCAATAAAGTGAATATTGCAATAAAGCGAGTTTTATATATATAAATATATATATGCATTTTGGTTTCCCAGTGCATATAAAAGTACTGTAGTCTAGTAAGTGTGCAATAGCATTATGTCTAAAAAGCTACATGTATACATTAATTTAAAAAACTTCATTGCTAAAAAATGCTAGCCATTTTCTGACCCTTCAATGAGTCCTAGCAATAATGCCTCAACTCACCCTAAAAAATATATAGTGAAAAATTTCAAATGTTGCAGGCATTACCAAATGCAGCACATGCACAAAAAGGGAACAAATACATTAGAAAAATGGCACTAATAGACTTGTCACAAACCTTCAGCTGCAAAAAGTACAACATCCGTGAAGTGGAATAAAGCAAAGCGCAATAAACAAGGTGCACTTATATATAAGCAATACCATGTGGTTCATCTCATTTTTTTCAATTTGCCATCTAGAATATTGTCTGTATATGTGCGAAAGTGGTGATTCAAAAATTGAATACTTGGCTAATTAGGCCACGGGAATTCTCAATATTATTATTTATTTTTGAAGATTCTTCCGAATCTCCCCTACCACTTCACATTGATTGAATGAATTTACATCTATTGACAGGGGAACCTAAGCCCACCAACTTGAAATGTGGTATTCCGTTGTTCCTATTTGCATTTAGCTCGATAGGACTAAGGGTGGTACTAAAGTTCTAGAGAGTACTAAAATTTTCTTACTTTCTCAGTCATTTTCACATCCTTTTCTGAAAGTTGTCTGTTATAGGAACTATCCATTTTTTATTGACTTGCTTGTATTTTATTGATTCTGAAGGATGCCCTTTTGTATTATAGAGAGCAATTGTTAGATTTTTTTTACATCATAAGAGTATCCTTCTAGTATACTTCTTACCTTTACTCTGGTTGTCTTTTTTCCTATAGAAGTTTAAAAAGTTCAGTTTGATGAATTTATGCCTTCTTTAATATTTGTGATGTTTACTTTATATTCTCTGTACAAAGATGTTTTCCCCAAAAGTCATAAACATATTTTCTTATATTTCCTTTCAGTGTATTTATCATTTTGCTATTTGTGGTTTTTTTCTATTCTATCTAGGATTTGAATAAATGGAATAAGTATATACTTTTTTATTATTTTTATGTAAATATCAAGGTTTCTTGGCAGTATTTATTGAATTGCTTCCTCACCAGTTTGAAATACTCTTTGAAAGTGAAAGTGTTAGTTGCTCAGTCATGTCAGACTCTTTGCAACCCCATGGACTGCAGCCAGGCTCCTCTGTCCATGGGATGAACGACTCTTTACCCATTGGCAAAATCCTATACATACAGGTTTGTTTCTTGACTGTGCATTCTGGTCAATTTAATCTCTTTGTCCATTTCTGCACAATATATAGTGACTGAAATTATATAATGAGTGTTTTGGAATGTGATAAGATAATACCTTTCCTTCTGTCTCTGATGGTTTCTTTCTCTCATAACCTCATAATCATCTTGTCTACTATAACATAGTAAAAGCTTCACAAGTAGTTTTGAGTTATTTTGTCAGATTCTATGAATAATATCTGGGAATTGATTGATGAGAGCAATGTAATACCTTTATTCTACTTTATCCCCTTCATGACCACAGTTTTATTCCACTAATCCAAATTAAAAATAAAATCCTTCAGTTAAATTATACTAAAAAAAAAATATGTTTGCAATTATTCCTGGGTACTTAATAATCTCCATACTTGGTAAAAGAGGGCTTTTTTTTCTCTTGTGACTTTTGTTGTTGGAAAGTTTATTTGCAAATGGTGTTGAATTCTATGATCTATTTTTTTATATAGCCCCTTGCTACTTTGTTGTTGATTTGCTTGGATTTCTTAGGTAGACAACTATACTATCCGAAATAAAAGCCTGTGTTTCTTTTTAGTGTATAAAACCTTACCAATGTCTTATCTGATTCAATTGACTGGAAAGTCCAGTATTATCCTGAAAGGTTGTGATAGTAAATTCTATTATCTCTTATTGCTTGCATTGAAAAAAATAATTTTATGCTATACTAATGAACATGTTCCTTATTAAAAATACCCCTCTACTTCATAACTTCTAAGAATTTTTTTGGATTTCATTTCATCATAGCTATTGAACTTTAGCTAAGGCTTAATGGGCATGTACTGAGATCATATTTTCCAGTTTGATTTATGAATACAGATAATTTAATTATTCATACATGCAGAATGTGAGTATTGGATTGACTAAATAGTTTGATTTCCATAAGATGCTACATAAAAATCCAAACTTTTTGTCCAATCCAATGTTATGTAGAATGCATAAGTAGAAAAACTCTATGTAGAAAAAAACATATGTACACATATATTATGTACATATATATAAATGTATGTATATATACATATCTATACGCTCTTTGCTATTGAAACAACTTTCTTTAAAACTAGGGGCAGATTCTACTTTGTTCTATGAGCTAGTTTATTACCATTTCATTCATTATCTTCCTTGTATGGAGATACTCTTACTCTTTGCTTTTAATGTTCTATCCTAATCTGTTTGGTTATCAAGATGTTGCAGTATTACCAGTTGATTGAAGGAAATTGGCTAAGTAGGGGGGGGTTAAATATGTTTCAGGGTGATTGTTATGAAAAAGCCATATCTTACTGAATTACTATAACATAGCAGCAGACAGTTCCTTATTACCTGTTCAGTTCAGTTCGGTTCAGTTCAGTCGCTCAGTTGTGTCTGACTCTTTGTGACCCCATGAGTTGCAGCACGCAGGCTTCCCTGTCCATCACCAACTCCCAGAGTTTACTCAAACTCATGCCCGTCTAGTCGGTGATGCCACCTGGCCATCTCATCCTGTCGTCCCCTTCTCCTCCTGCCCCCAATCCCTCCCAATACAGCCTAATATCAAAGCTACCCTAAATTATGTGATGCAAAGGAAAGGGAGAAAGGGAAACGGGCCAGTTTTCAATATTTTCCTCGCTCTATCTCCCCTTCTTCCAGTTCCCCTGTCTTTTTGGCTCCTCAAAGGTCAGGTTTACGGAGCAACATTAGAGGAAGATAAGCAGTAATAGGGAGTAGGATCAGAGAGCAGGAATGAAGTCTTATGTGGCTGAACTGGTCGTTCTCATCTGGTATTGGGATCACCCCTGTGATACTGGTCTGAGTTCTGGCTTTTTCCCCTGCGCAGAGCTTTCACTGACTCTTGGAGATGCAGAGCATCCAGAAGCTCACACTCGCATCATCGGATGCATGAGATGCCTTCTCTTGCTGCTTTGCTATGGCCTGGTAGCTCCTGGCCGCGACCAGTTCTTCCTATGCAGACTCTGACAAGCAGCTACCTCACTCCTCCTGACGATCCTCTTGACAGGGATTCATTTCAGTCAGGGTGAGGCTTGGGTCTGATTCTCGGATGCATCCAAGCCACAGAAAAACTCATGAGTCCTTGTCCCACTAAGCTGGAAGTAGATGCTGACCTCCCACGTGATCCCATGTTCAGTCTTCTCATATCAAGGCATCAAAAGGCTATCTGAAAAAATAAAAAATAAAAGGCTATCTGAATCTCTTCTCTGCTGGGAAAGTGTTGGGGATGCTATTAATTCTCTCCAGAGGAATTCTGACTAAGGGACACATCTGATCAGCCTACTCACCTGCACTTTTGAGGCTTTAAGTTGGGAGATGGGCTGAAATATTCACGAATGTTCACAATACCTCTGCATGTTATGCACTGACAGTCTGACAATTATTGTTCTCTAGCTTCATGATCAAGGCTGAAGTCCCAGGAAGACAGTAAAGTTGTCTTTATAGACACCTTGCAAAATGACTTGGAGAGCTTCCCACCTTTTTTCTATGTTCTAAACAGTTTTTATAAGGTAGGAGTTATTTGTTCCTTGAGAGCTTGATATCACTTACTCTTGAAACATCTGTGTTTCTTTACTTTTAAGAGGTAGATTTTTTATGAGTGTTTTAATGTATCCTATAGTTTTTGTATATTCAGGCTTTCTATTTTGAGGCCTTCTTGTCAATTTATAACAAAGAGCTATGAATTTTCTACACATTGTATTTGCCTCGCCTAAAACACTTTCTTGTTTTTAAAGCATATTTAATTTCCAATTTAATTTCTTCTTTAAGTCAAAATGTTAAGAATTTGGCATATATATATATATATATATATATATATATATATATATATATATAAGCTTCCCTTATAGTTCAGTTGGTAAAGAATCTTCCTGCAATGCAGGGGACCCTGGTTATGTATAGCATATATAAATGTGAAGTAGGTATATAAATTTCATATATATACATGTTTAGCTACTTATGATGATCAGTCTCTAGGTTATGAGATTATGATTGTCAAGCTATCGTTACATGGCAGTCATTGAACATGGCCAGCATTACATCAACTTTGAGGTATTGTTTTATTTTCCTTTGTGTTTTAGTACATGATCATTTTTGTGCATTTCATCTGCTTAAAAAATAATTTTTACAGTACTGTGTCTGAAACTGATATTTTTAATCATCATATAACCCCTATTCACCACTGCTTCTTTCATCCTTCTTCTTTCTTCTGGGTTCACAGTTTTCCTGCTAGAATTCATCATTAGTACTATTTTTCTTATTGTGGCAAAATATGTACAGCATTAATCTTACCATTTTGACCCTTTTTAACTGTATGATTCAGTGGCATTAGTTGCATTCACAATGCTATCCAACCATAACCATTATCTATATCTAATAACATTTTTAGATAGAATCTGGGTGGGTTAATTTTAAGAATTATTGTGCATATTAAATGTCCTCATGTCATCAAGCACACCCTTACTATAGATAATCTTAAAGGATTTTCCTTCAAAATTTTAAATCTGTTGCTCTATTGACTTCATGCTGAGAACATTGGGAATGGGAGTTAGATTTGTTGAGCTCGGGTTACATTAACAAAATACCATAGACAGGGTGGCTTAAACAACAGAGATGTATGTCTCATAGTTCTGGGAGCTGGGTTTCTGAGCTCAGGATGCCTGCATGTTTGGTTCCTGGTTTTCAGGTGGTGGCCTTACTCATGTGGTGGCAAGGCAGAGAGAAAGAGAGCACACTTACTGAGAGAGAGAGATCTGAGCTCCCCTCCTCTGTTCTGGGCTGGGCTGAGCCCACTGTTAACAATGCTCATGGCTAGAAATGCCTGGGAGCTGCTCACCTGGGCCTTACTACTTGTGGCAGCCCTGAGACATTTCTGGACTGAGCCAGTGTTGATGAGAACAGCCCTTGTAGTTCTTATCATGATTTTAAGACCCACTTCAGCAACAGCTATCCTTGATCTTTGAAAATATAAGGCCTCTTACTCTGAGGTCCTACAGGATACAGCACTTACCTTGGGCCAACATCGAGGAGGTGGGGAGAAAGACAGGGAGAGTGTGGGCCAAGGGTTATGTCTTTATTGGGATGAAAAACAGGGTGCTTGGGGTTTCATGGGTTTACTCTTTATTGGTGAATTCAAATTATAAGACTGGGAATTAGAGTGTAAAGAGGATAAACAGGGTCTCTCAAAAAGGCACTTACTAAGTTGGACTAGGCTCCCTCAAGGGGAAACTGCATGGGTGGGACAGCCAGTCTCCTTGACTATCAGTGTAGCTGACAATGTGTGTTTATTCAAGAGAGATGAACAACTTTTCAAAGAATATCTTGGCAATCAAGAGCATAATGTCCCTCTTTTTATAGATTCCACATATATGTGTTAATATATAATATTTGCTTTATTCTTTCTTATTTATTTCATCCTGTATGACACAGTGTCCATTCACATCTCTACAAATGACTCAGTGTTGTTCCTTTTAATGGTTGAATAATATTCCATTGCATATATGTACCACCTCTTCTTTATTTATTGCTCTGTTAATGAGCATTTAGGTTGCTTCCATGTCTTGGCTATTAATAATCATGCTGCAACAAAAATTGGATGGGGAAAGGAGGGAAGGTCATGGGAGAGGAGACATGTGTACACATATGGCTGATTCATTTCATTGTACAGCAAAAACTCAGGAAATATTGTAAAGCAATTAGAATCCAGTAATATACTTGCCTGGAGTATCTATGGACAGAGGAGTGTGATGGACTTCAGTCCATAGAATAGCAAAGAGCTGGATACAACTGAAGAGGCTTAGCAAGCATGTGCATACACAATAATAATAATAATTGAAAGTGATAAGCAAGCAAAAAAGGGGGGGGGAGAAAGAAAGCTTAATGTCAGGCACTTACATTATAATAATAATAATTAAAAAAAGTAAATGGCGGGTACTTACACTACATCTTCTTACAGGGACATTAATCCCATCATGGGAGCCCAGCTCTGACAACCATCTAAAGTAACCATAATTACTTCCCAAAGGCCTCATCTGCAAATGTCACCACATTAGGGGCTAGAAATTCAACTTAGGGACTAAAGCTTAGGGACACAGATATTCAGTCCACAATTGCAGTCTAATAGTTAACTTTTGTTCATGTGTAGAAATTTTCCCTCTGCCCTACCTTTCTAGAAACTTTTATGGTTGTCTGTCTCTCTCTCCCTGCTAGTTTTATGTTTTATTACAATGGGTTCAGTAGGTGTATGTAAGAGTGTGTGTTTGTGTGTTTCTATTTCAATATTCTTGGCACTAGACATTCCTTTTGGATGACTTATGTCTTTCATCACTTTGAGAAACTATTTTCTGTTATTTTGCTGGCTGTGTCCTCTTCTCAACCTTCTCTTTACCTTCTCCTGGTACACCAAGGATACATTTGTAATTTCTAGGTCTAAACCCTAATTTACCCTAAATTATTTAGGTAAAATAGTTGTTATTTTACCTAAAGTGCTATGCTATATCTCTTGTCTCACTCTGTGTTACTGTAAAGATTTCTAACGTGTCCGTCGAAATTTTTATTCTGCATTTCAATTCTCATAATTTAAAATTTTGATCAATAGTTGATTATTTTATATGAACCCAATGCACTTTTATATTTTCCAGAGGGTATTAAGGTAGTAAAACATTTTAAAAAGTGAAAGGGTTAGTTGCTCAGTTGTGTCTGATTCTGTGACACCATGGACTGTAATGCACCAGTCTCCTCTGTCCATGGAATTCTCCAGGCAAGAAAACTGAAGTAGGTGGCCATTCCCTTCTGAGGTTATCTTTCCAATTCAGAGATTAAATATGGGTCTTCTACACTGCAGTCAGATTCTTTACCATCTGAGCCATGAGGGAAGTGCATGAAATGTTGGGGTATGATATATTTTCACTGTTTACTATGATTCCTCTCATGAGTGTTGCTATATTGAGTTTCTTTACTTTTCATGGTATGACTTTTTCTTAAATGTTTGACAGTACATGATGCGTGTTCATCTTTGTGGCTGAAGTACCCTTTCCCATCCAATGCTTTATCTCCTTGTCTAGAGCATATTTGTGTGGAAGGTGTGTGCATGTAGGGTAGCTCATCTTCTGGTACTTACAGTCTGTACCAAGAGCTTGGTAGGAAGAATGAACAGTGGCGAGTATTTCATCCTTCGTATGTGAAAGCTTCCCTCTCTTCTTTGCAATCACCAGTGATTCAGTGCACTCTCCTATTCATTTTCACTCCCTGTTCACATTGGGAGGTTCCAACACCTGTCATGACCAAAAGGCCCATGTTGACATCGGTGTGTTGAGAGGTGTTCCCAAGGTGTGGATTCACCTTCCATGTAGGTGGGGCTTCCATGAAGTCCTATTTATCCATCTATAACTTACATAGACTTGTTTTTGTAACTAGTATCCATCTTTCAGGAATGAAACTCTTTTTCCTGGTACTATTTTGCGGCAATACTTTCTTGTGTACATTTGAGCTGAGGTTTCCTTTTTCGGTTCTGATCCTACCTGGCTTGTGCCAATCAACATCGTCTAAAATTTTTTCTCATCTTCAAAGATTCCTCTTGTTGTTTTCCAAGGGAATGATTGATTTTTTTTTAAACCAGAGCTTCATTGGTTCTAGGAACTTTAGAGAAGATGAAGAAACTGCAGTTCACGCTTTATCAGGTATCATATTCAAGTCCTTCGGAGTCAGTTAAAGTTACTGCTAACTATAGGCTTCCCGGGTGGCACAAGTGGTAAAGAACATGCCTGCCAATGCATTAGATGCAAGAGATACGGGTTCAGTCCCTGAGTCAGGAAGGTACCCTAGAGGAGGAAATGGCAACCCACTGCAGTATTCTTCCCTGGTGAGTCCCGTGGACAGAGGAGCCTGGTGGGCTACAGTCCATGGAGTCACAAAGAGTTGGACACAACTGAAGCAACATAGCTTGCTTGCTTGCTTAGGTGTATATCTAAGAAAAAAAAATATATATGTATAAAATTATCCATTTTTTAGTAATCAATGTTTAGTATTTTAGTACACTTCAAAAATCATGCATCTGTGGTGTATCAGAATTATTAGAATAAACACTGTATAATAACAAAAGTTGGAGGCTAATGCACTATAAAATTCTAAAAAATTAGATCCTTCATCATTTATTTCTGGCTTGCCATTGTCTTTCTTCCTGGGAGGCAATTCTAAGAAAAATTTAGTCTGCAAGTGTATTTCATAATTTTTTACTAAAAATCCACAGAGTTATTTTAGAAACTTGAATGGAGAATTAAATATTATTAATTCCAGACCAGTAAAATTTATTGGCTTTTCAAGTCAACGTTCAGAAAAAATAAAATAAAGAAGAATGAAATGAGATTTAAATGTACTGTTTGGAGATCCTGGGTCAGTACCAGTACCTTGCCAACCAAGGGGACTTCTAAGATCAAAAGACAAGGGAAAATAGAGAAAACCAAACTTACCGGGGGTAAAACTGGATGAAAGAAAAACTGAGGTAAAAATGGAACTGTCTAGACTCACGGTGAACCTGTGATACACAGAGAGCTAAAATAATAAGATGAAATGGGTAGAGGGCAGAACTAGGAATTCCCTTAATTTTAGATAAAAATGCTGTATTTTGGTAAGAGCCCCAAAGAGGAAACTATACCTGTTTACCTAACTAGCAGTATCTCATAAACCTTACATCAGGTAATATAAGGGAATGGCTCATAATATACTTATAATACAAAAAGAATTGGAAAAAGAAGTTGTAGGAAGATGCAGAAATTAAATATGGGTAGTGCAAGAACACTATACAATCAGCAAAAACAAGACTGGGAGCTGACTGTGGCTCAAATCATGATCTCCTAATTGCCAAATTCAGACTTAAATTGAAGAAAGTAGGGAAAAACCACTAGACCATTCAGGTATGGCCTAAATCAAATCCCTTATTATCATACAGTGGAAGTGAGAAATAGATTCAAGGGATTAGATCTGATAGACTGCCTGAAGAAATGTGGACGGAGGTTCATGACATTGTACAAGAGACAGTGATCAAGACCATCCCCCCAAAAAAGAAATGCAAAAAGGTAAAATTGTTGTCTGAAGAGGCCTTACAAAAAAAGATGAGAAGTGAAAGGCAAAGGAGAAAAGGAAAGACATACCCATTTGAATGTACAGTTCCAAAGAACAGCAAGGAGAGATAAAAAAAGCCTTCCTCAGTGATCAATGCAAAGAAATAGAGGAAAACAACAGAATGAGAAAGTCTAGAGATCTCTTCAAGATAATTAGAGCTACCAAGGGAACATTTCATGCAAAGATGGGCTTGATAAAGGACAGAAATGTTATGAACCTAGCAGAAGCCAAAAACATTAAGAGGTGGAAAGAATACACAGAACAACTATACAAAAAAGATCTTCGTGACCCAGATAATCATGACTGTGTGATTACCCACATGGAGCCAGACATCCTGGAATGTGACTCGAGTAGGCCTTAGGAAGCATCACTAGGAACAGAGCCAGTGGAGGTGATGGAACTCCAGTTGAGCTATTTCAAATCCTAAAAGATGATGCTGTGAAAGTGCTGCACTCAATATGTCAGCAAATTTGTAAAATGTAGCAGTGGCCACAGGACTGGAAAAGGTCAATTTTCATCCCAATCCCTAAGAAAGGCAATGACAAAGAATGCTCAAAATGCCACACAATTGCACTCATCTCACACACTAGCAAAGTAATGCTCAAAATTCTCCCAGCAAGTCTTCAACAGTACATGAACCGAGAACTTCCAGATGTTCAAGCTGGATTTAGAAAAGACAGAGGAACCAGAGATCAAATTGCCAACATCTGTTGGATCACTGAAAAAGCAAAAGAGTTCCAGAAAAACATCTACTCTTGCTTTATTGACTATGCCAAAACCTTTGACTCTGTGAACCACAACAAACTGTAGAAAATTCTTGAAGAAATGGGAATACCAGACCACCTGACGCTTCCTCTTGAGAAACCTGTATGTAGGTCAGGAAGCAACAGTTAGAACTGGACATGGAACAACAGACTGGTTCCAAATAGGGAAAGGAGTATGTCAAGGCTGCATATTGTCACCCTGCTTATTTAACTTTTATGCAGAGTACATCATGAGAAACGCTGGGCTGGAGGAAGCACAAGCTGGAATCAAGATTGCCTGAAAAATATCAATAACCTCAGATATGCAGATGATACCACCCTTATGGCAGAAAGGGAAGAAGAACTAAAGCATCTCTTGATGAAAGTGAAAGATGAGGGTGAAAAAGTTGGCTTAAAGCTCAACATTCAGAAAACCAAGATCATGGTATCCAGTTCCATCAGTTCATGGCAAATAGATAGGGAGACAGTGGAAACAGTGGCAGACTTTTTTGGGGGGGGCTCCAAAATCACTGCAGATGGTGACTGCAGGCATGAAATTAAAAGATGCTTGCTCCTTGGAAGAAAAGTTATGACCAACCTAGGCAGCTGATTAAAAAGCAGAGACATTACTTTGCCAGCAAAGGTCCATCTATTCAAGGCTATGGTTTTTCCAGTAGTCATGTGTGGATGTGAAAGTTGGACTATAAAGATACCTGAGCACCGAAGAATTGATACTTTTGAACTGTGGTGTTGGAGAAGACTCCTGAGAGTCCCTTGGACTGCAAGGCGATCCAACCAGTCCATCCTAAAGGAGATCAGTCCTGAATATTCATTTGGAAGGACTGATGCTGAAGCTGAAACTCCAATACTTTGGCCACCTGATGCAAAGAGCTGATTCATTGGAAACGACCCTGAGGCTGGGAAGGATTGAAGGCAGGAGGAGAAGGGGATGACAGAGGATGAGATGGTTGGATGGCATCACTGATTCAATGGACATGAATTTTTGTAAACTCTGGAAGTTGGTGCTGGACAGGGAGGCCTGGCGTGCTGCAGTCCACGGGGTCACAAAGATTCAGACACGGCTGAGCAACTGAACTGAACTGGGTGCAAGAACAAATTTTGCTGTTTCAATGTGATATTTTGATAATATGAAAAGAAATATCTTTCTGTTCATTTGAAATAATCAAACAGGTAACCAAACATTAATGATCAGTGGATAAGGGACTGGGGGGGTGTCATAGGGTTTGATATGTTCAAAGAAAAGCAATTTTGTGAGGTAGGGAGATGTAACTGGGTATATTTCCAGTGTATAGTTGTATAAGTTGTTTGATTAAATCTGAACCAAAAGATTTCTCTGGCATTGTGACAGAAAACTCTTCAGTTGCTAATGACATTTCTAGCAACACTCTGCCCCAGGAATTTCAGGTATATAGGGACTACAATATTGTAAAGTAATTAGCCTCCAACTAATAAAAAAATAAAAATTAAAAAAAAAAACTTCAGTAAAAAAAAAAAAAAGGAAATCAGTGTCTGACCATCAATTTTGCAGCTCTTCTATCCAATTAATCAATTTTACATGTCTACGAGACAAGTAAAATTTAAGGGATGGTCCTCCAAAAATTTTTAAACAGGTTTAACTTTAAAGGAAATAAATTCTGTATATATTCCATTTATATAATTTATTTATAAGTTTCTATATAACTGTGCACTGGTGTGTATGTATACACATATACATACATCCCCAGTCCTTATGCAAGAAAAAATGAAATTATTCTGGTGGATTTCCCCTCCAATAATTTCAGAAAGTGCACAGCAGTGACCTGAATATGTATACAACTTCATTGTAAAGCAATCTCTTCTGATATTTCTGTTATGATAATAACCATCTTCAAAGTCATAGCTTCATAGAGCAAAGTGCAGAAAGTAATCTTAGCAAGATTTACAATTTGCGTATATCATATTCCACATCTATTCAATAGGTTAGACCACCTGCTGAGAAGATTTATCCTATATTTCCACAGTCTTTGATATAGCTAAGGCTTTGGGTACTACAAAGGACCGCATCTTCAACACAGGCTTAATAAGAAGTCTTTTATTTGGGGTGGGTTGGAGTATAAACTCGATGTTGTACATTGATCTCATTCTAGATTCTTGTATCTATTTTTTCCTGGCATTTAGACACCTGTAATTTCTGGTATGTCTTAAAATAATATTTCTTCAAACAATTTCTGTGAAATCTCCTGATATATTTGACAAAGAATTAGAGAGATGCTCTTTTGACTGCCACCAAAATTTCATAACCCTGAAGTCATGATATAAGAATGCACCATATTTATAAGTGCATTCATAAATTTCATGCATGTTTATTAAAGGACTTTTTTAAAGAATAACCAATCTGTGAATTAATCATGATTGTTAAAATATAGTATTAATAGGTGAAACTTATGTTGTACTTACTGTTTTCCAGAATTTAATTCCAAAACTGTTTTCCTGGCATTTAATTTTAAAACCATGTGCAATACATTCTGTTAGTAACCCTCTCCTAAAAGAGCTGACACATTAATAAGTAAACAGACTATTCCAGTATATCTTACTTTAAATATGAAATACAGTGGTATTCCACAGCAGTGGCATTTATAGTTCTTTGGAATTCAGGGAAGATTTAACACAAATATGTTATCTTAGGTGAAATGCAAAGGGGGAAAAAAAGAAAGAAATGAGGGCAAAGTGAGGATATATCAATGAATATCAGGGAGCACTCTGCAAGAAAGTCTTAAGGTACAGTTGGTCCGTGACCAGATGTGGAAAGCACAAATAACAGCAATTCTAGAGCATAAACACTTGGTGTGGTGAGGTGGACTGTGCAGGTACATACCAGACTTTAAATGACCTTATACTCTGTAAGTGACTTAAATTTGTAAGTGATCTAAATGGAGTTCCTAGCCATTTTAAGTAGGGAAGTTAAATTGTTGGGATTGTATTGTCAGGGTTGAGGATATATTGGAGAGAATTAAACGCACAGGAAATTAATACAGAAGAGAGGCTCTGGCTATGGTTCAAGAAAAATGTAAGGGTTCACCAGAATTAGATGTATTATGAAAATGGAAAAAGAGAAATAGATTCAGAAGATGTTAAGAAGACAGACACAAAGGATGATAATAGATTGGATATGAGTAAAATGGAAGAATTGGGAAATGGTATAAAGTTTGATGGGAAACCAAGACTCTGCATTTTATGACTTAGGAAACTGAAGTCATGAAATTATCATTTTCCAAGAAATGATTCACAAGACTGGCATAATGTTTAGAGAGGCATGATGACATTAGCTTTGGATATGTTCAACTGAGAGTGTCTGTGGGATATGTCAGTGGAAAGATCTAAGTAAATAGATATATGGGCCTGGAACTCAGTGGAATCTTCCCTATAACTTAGATTTAACATTTATTATGTGCTTCTTATGTATGCCATGTGTAGCCCTAGTAACAATTGATATTACTATTGTTTAGTCTCTAAATTGTGTCCAACTCTACACGACCCCATGGACCGCAGCATGCCAGGCTTCCCCATCCTTCACTTTCTCTCAGAGTTTGCTCAAATTCATGTCTGCCGAGTTGGTGATGTTATCTAACCTCTCATCTTCTGCCTCCTTCTTCTCCTTTGGCCAGCATCAGGGTCTTTCCCAAAGAGTCAGCTGTACCTAGTAACAATGCATAAGTCTAAAGTAGAATAAACATGAGAAGGCAGAGAAATGGGTTTGAGGGATGTGGAATATGGCCGCAAAGTAAATGGGTTTTCAAAATTTAGGCTGGGAATGACATTTTATGATTCAGTGGTTGACAATCACATAACTTAATAAAAACTGTGAGTTGAGAACTAAAATGCTGAACCATGCTAGGCTTAGCAATATAGAAGTCTGTAATAAAATTAGGAAAAATAATTTATTTTAATTGACAAGAAGAAAGTCAACTTTACTGTGTTTAGAAGCGATTGATCTTTTAAAATAAACTGAAATGGTGTGTATATTGCTTTTTCTAAATGAAGGAATTTGAAAATAAAGAACTAAAAAATCAGTAAGACTTCTTTTAATCTTGATAGTCTACACCATTTGAATGCTGAAACTACCACACAATTGCACTCATCTCATGTGCTAGTAAAGTAATCCTCAAAATTCTCCCAGCAGGCTTCAGCAATACATGAACCATGAAATTCCAGATGTTCAAGCTGGTCTTAGAAAAGGCAGAGGAACTAGACATCAAATTGCCAACATCTGCTGGCTCATCGAAAAAGCAAGAGAGTTCCAGAAAAACATCTATTACTGCTTTATTGACTATGCCAAAGCTTTTGACTGTGTGGATCTCAATAAACTGTGGAATAAATAAACTCTTCAAGAGATGGGAATACCAGACCACCTGACCTGCCTCTTGAGAAATCTGTATGTAGGTCAGGAAGCAACAGTTAGAACTGGACGTGGAACAACAGACTGGTTCCAAATTGGGAAAGGAGTGTGTCAAGGCTGTATATTGTCACCCTGCTTATTTAAACTATATGCAGAGTACATCATGAGAAACGCTGGGCTGGAGGAAGCACAAGCTGGAATCAAGATTGCCGGAGAATATCAATAACCTCAGATATGCTGATGGCTCCACCCTTATGGCAGAAAGTGAAGAGGAGCTAAAAAGCCTCTTGATGAAAGTGAAAGATGAGAGTGAAAAAGTTGGCTTAAAGCTCAACATTCAGGAAATTAAGATCATGGCATCTGGTCCCATCACTTCATGAGAAATAGATGGGGAAACAGTGAAAACAGTGTCAGACTTTATTTTTCGGGGGCTCCAAAATCACTGCAGATGGTGACTGCAGCCATGAAATTAAAAGACACTAGCTCCTTGGAAGGAAAGTTATGACCAACCTAGATAGCATATTAAAAAGCAGAGACATTACTTTGCCAACAAAGATCCTTCTGGTCAAGGCTATGGTTTTTCCAGTGGTCATGTATGGATGTGAGAGCTGGACTGTGAAGAAAGCTGAGCACCAAAGAAGTGATGCTTTTGAAGTGTGGTGTTGGAGAAGACTCTTGAGAGCCCCTTGGACTGCAAGGGGATCCAACCAGTCCATCCTAAAGGAGATCAGTCCTGGGTGTTCACTTGAAGGACTGATGCTGAAGCTGAAACTCTAGTACTTTGGCCTCCTCATGTGAAGAGTTGACTCGTTGGAAAAGACCCTGATGCTGGGAAGGACTGGAGGCAGGAGGAGAAGGGGACGACAGAGGATGAGATGGCTGGATGTCCATCACTGACTCGATGGATGTGAGTTTGAGCAAACTCCGGGGGTTGGTGATGGACAGGGACCTGGTGTGCTGCGATTCACAGGGTCACAGAGTCGGACGCGACTGAGCATCTGAAGTGAACTGAACTGAACTGAACTGATGATGATTAAATAAAATAATACATGTTAAATACTGAAAATATTTGGGATGATGATTTTCACCCATTTTTCTGGCCAATAGTTTATTTTGAAAATGTCAAATATAATAAGAAAACCCCAAACAATGTACGATGAACCTCAATTAATCATCATCTAGATTGGTTAATTGACATCTTGCCATATCTGTACTCCACACACACATACATACATACATCTGATGCCAAAATATTTAAAGAGTATATATGAACACAATGGCATTTCATGCCTAGACATTTGGTATCTCCTAAGAAAAACACATAAACACATTCTCTGATACAAACACAATCATCTATCATGCTCAGAAAATGTAACATGAGCATAATACTCTTTTATAACAATGTACTTCATAACCAAACCTACCCATTATCCTAATCATTTGCATTATTTTCTTAAAAAACAATCCAAGATGCAATTGGAGATCTTTCTGTGTGTGATTTTCATGACTTTCTAGTTTGTTATCTAGAACAGTTGTCCTTTTTTTTTTTTTTTTTTTTTGTCTCTCAAGGTAGTATCATAAATAGTTCTGGTTATTTTGAAAAATGCTATGTCTGTTTTCTACCATTGCTTTCTTGTGGTTAGACTCACACTGTGCTTTTGGGCAGTGGGGTAGCGAGAATACACACAGGTGATGCATCTTTCTCAGAGCATGCATCGCAGGACACGAGCTTTTCCTTCTAGATAGTTTTTTTTTTTTTCCTCTTGCCGAGTACCTGGGGTCTCTTGCTGTCCTGAGCCAAAGCCCTGGGGTCTTCTGGTCTGGCTAATGACCTCGCAGAGGAGAGTCTGTGTCCCCCCTCCCGAGTTTGGTCCTCCAGTTGTTCTGTCCCTGAGGAGCGGGCGCTCTGCTGGACTTCCATTTTGGGTTGGCCCTGCAGTGCCACCCCATTCCTCCAGCTGCTAGAATCTACTGCAAAATGACTGCTCTTCTTTTTGACCCCAGGTTTAAGGCAATGGGGTAAATCCAGAAAGAGGGTGGGAATGCTCCTTTAAGGCTTTCACCCCTTGTGTTCTCAGGAGTCTCATCGCTATCATCACAGTTGGTTACAGAGTTATTTTTAGCAGGGGTTGCTCTTGAAGGAGACACATGTCTTAGGGCTAGATCCTGCTCAACAGCAACTCATTTAATTGCCCTAGAGATCATACAACCACAGTATTATGCTATTTTGAATTTTTCCTTTTCCAGATAAAATTTGAACAGTTTGTATTTGTGTGTATTTCTTTTGGATCATCCAGCTGAAGATGTACTGTAAAAAGTCTATGCAATGGAAAGGGTACATGCACCCATTTTGGATGGCTTGTTGTCTGTTACATTAAGAAGTCATGATACCAACTTCTAAAAAATAAAATCACAATATATTTCTCACTGGCCTAATATTTATAGATGTCTTTTGCCATTAAGGATTATCTCCTTGTGTATTAAATCCAAACCTCATTCTTAAATCCCATTAGTTTATATTAAACAAAATATTTCTCTGATAAAAGGAAAAATATGAAAGGAGTTAAAATGATATTTTAAACTACATAGAGAAAGAAACTGAAGTAATCATTCCCAAATTCTTATATATTGGCATGGAGACTTAGGGCTGTTTGTTTTATTATTGACCTTTCTTTTTAAAGCCAAAAATGAAGGTCATAATTTCTTAAGGGAATTGTATTAGACTTAAGAAGTAATTTAGTGAAGAGTCTTGAACTTTTTCTGCATTAACAAATGAAACCAAAATTTAAGACAATACAAAAATTCCCCATGACCTACTCATAGGATAAATGTGGCTATATATCATAAGCTAATGCAAACACATTAATATTAAGTCTTCAGATTGAGCTATAGTAACATAAACAGGAAATAATGACCCACCAGTGATCAAACAGTAGATGTTAAAGATCTTAAGAAAGATTTTCTCTTATTTTCAGTATCACCCATCTATTATATTCAGATGTACATAACTAATTAGCCATCATATACATTAAAGGAAAAATGCTGGCATTTTATATTCATTTTCTCTGATAATTTTCTTTTGAAGAGCAATGTTGAAAAAATTGCAAAAACATAAGAGAGAAATA
Organism: Hydropotes inermis; assembly: GCA_020226075.1. NCBI lineage: Eukaryota > Metazoa > Chordata > Mammalia > Artiodactyla > Cervidae > Hydropotes > Hydropotes inermis. Next base: position 5,088,423 of record CM035273.1, read on the forward strand.
AGGTTGCTGTTTTAAAGTGAAAACTTGGATCAACAAATTAGATCAACAGATATAAACATCCATAAACATCTAAGAGTCGGGACTGTAAGACTTAAATAAAACTCAGTTGAGTACATTGAGATATCTAAATAAAGAATATAGTAACAAAAGTTGACATTGTACAAGTGAAAAGCACAGAAACGAAAACCACAGAGGCAAACACTGATGTGAAAAGCCTGGGAGTAGGAGGACTCTTAGTCAGTGGCCTTAGGGTTCCAGGTCACGTCTCCATAACTGGGGAACTGACTCTTTTGTTCTGACTTCATCTCAGCAGGATTTTTGCTTTCCCAGTAGTTTATAAGGCGGTGTTGCTGATTTTTGTTTCTTTACCTAATAAGATGCTAGATCCTAAACCCTGTTATATATGGTGCGTTAGTTGAGAGCAGGTTATACCCTGCCACACACACTTCATAACTAAATGCACCCGTTTTCCTAATGATTTGTACTATTGTCTTAATAAATGATCCAGGATGCAATGAGAGATATTTTTTTCTCTTGCATTTAATTTCTGTGCCTTTCTAGTTTCTTTAATCTAGAAATTAGATAGTTCATCTTTTTTGTCTCTCATGTTAGTATTATAGGTAGCTCTGGCTATTTTGAAAAAAAGAAAAAAAAAAGTAATGTCTACTTTTTAAAACTGTTTTCTTGTGGTTGGACTCCACTGTTCTTTTCTCCGGTGAAACAGCAAGAATACATGCAAGTGATGTATTATTCTCAGTACTCGCATCACAGCACACTAGCTTTTCCTTCTAAATGGGGATTTCATTTCTCTTTCCAAGTGCCTGAGGTCTGTTGCTCTCCTGAGCCAAAACTCTGGGATTTCTGGTCTGACTAATGACCCAAGAGAGTAGAGTCTCTAGCCTCACTCCCAAGGTTAGCATTTCGGGAGATTTGCACCTGAGCAGTAGGTGAGCTACTCTGCACTTTCACTTTGGGTGGGCCCATCCTTCTAGCCACTATAAAACGTGAAATTGGAGCTCAAGAATATCTCCAGCAAATAAAATAAAATCTAAGTTGATAGAACTCAGAATAATAGTTGCCTGAGTGAGATGGTGGGGTGGCGGGGGAAGTCACACCTATATGGGGATTCATGATCCTTATAGGCAAGTAAGAGGAGAAAAATGTGGCAAGGGCCGCTTGATTCCAGAAAGTTTTCTAGAAGCACTCTAGAAGCCAAAGGAGTGGTAGCTCTACAGATGTTTATAATTGTCAATACTCATCAAATGTACTCTGAAAATACATGCATTTTAGCTTGTAAATGATTGTTCAATACAGGCATATGGAATTTTAAAAGAAAAAGACTATTCCAGGTCCAAGTGCTGCATGACAAGTTAGCCAGAAATTCATTACTGGCAGGCTGAATACAAAAGGGCGTATGTTCCACTTCTTAATGGGACACGTGTTGAAGAATTTGGGAACTCTGTCTTGGAATCACTGCATGGCATCCTCTGACAACAAATTATTTACATTTCTCTCACATGCATGATAAACTCCTCCCCCATACACACACACACACACACACACACACACACACACACACATACACCCCAGTTTCATTCTGTTAGGACATTAATTCAAAGCCTAGAAATCTCACCATCTCACCTCTGGAAAAAATTGCTTTGCAATTACTATTGCTGGGTAACAATGACTCCACAGCAGTGGTTCAAAGCAACCATATTATTGTTCTTGCAGAACTGAGGGAATTAAGATTTCATCCAGGGAATGGTTAGCCTCAGCGACAGGAGCACCTACACGTCACGTATCCCTGGAGCTTGGCTTCCTCGCAACAAGATGCCTACAGGGTATTCACACACCCGTTATGACAACCCAGGGCTCCGCGTGAGTATTTTACTGATGCGTTGCCGTTTAGTCCCACCACTCAGTACCCTCTGCACATCTTCTGATGCTGACACAAAGGATCGGAACGGTAGCAATGTTGAAGAACTTGAGAGCCACATACGGCCAAAAGGGGGATTGTGGACGGAACGAAGGCTATTTCTTCTATAAAGGAGAAGACTGAATTGCTATCTTCCTGTGATGCCACCACAAGAGTGTAATGAGACATTACTTACATATCCAACTGTACCAAGACTGGCTTTCAGTTTCTTAAGCTGGAGATAATTTCATCACCAGAAGCAATTTATCATGACTATCACAGGTCATTTTCTTTGATACTTTCCATGACTCTATTGCAAGAATTTTTGTGAGCACTGGGAATAAGTCTCCAGACTGGAGAGAGATGGGTACCTGCTCACTTACCGGAAAGCACTGAGTGCTTCAGCCCAGTGAGCCCAACCTGGGCTCTCTGATAACTTGGGGGGTGGGGTGGGGAGGAGAGTGAGGCTCAAGAGGGGCGTGGTACATGTGTAATTATGGAGGATTTGTGCTGTACGGCAGAAATAAACGCAATGTTGTAAACCAATTTTACTCCAACTAAAAAATAAATTAAAAAAAAAAAAGCCTCTTGAAAGGAAAAGCAATTGGTTACCAAAGAGTATACTGGTTAGTGGAAGAATCTACCTTGATCCCTTATTTTATTCTAAAAATATTCTTATCAAAGAACTAGGAAAAATATTAGTGTTCTCATTTTGCATTGGATGATGAGTCGCTGAGATGTGACACAGTGCAAGGCGATGTCAGACAGGGGGCTTTGGTTGTCTCATACACAGGGCTGGCCAGAAAGTTCATTCTTATTCTCCGTAATAAAAACACCAGAATGAACTTTCTGGCCAACCCAATACCTTGGCACCAGTCCTTGGGAACATTGCCACTTAAAAATCTGAAAGTGCTTTATGTGTGTGTTTTTCCTTAATGTGAACTTACTTGTGTTGTCAGTAAATATCATAACCCTAAATATGTTTATGGCTGTACTGAATGTGCTCAGTCGTGTCTGACTCTTTGTGACCCCATAGACTGTAGCCCACTAGGCTCCTCTGTCAATGGGATTTTCCAGGCAAGAATACTGGAGTGGGTTGCCACCTCCTTCTCCAGGGGATCTTCCTTACCCAGAAGTGGAACTCATGTCTCCTGCCTTGCAGGTAGATTCTTTACTGACTGAGCCAACAGGGAGCCCTTGTAACTGAGTAAATCTTTTATGTTTCCTGGGAACTGGCATCATTCATGTTTCATCTCATTACATATCACTGCCTCCATGGAAACCTTGGTTTTGATTCCAATATACCCTGAAATGGGCTTCCCAGCTGACACTAGTGGTAAAGAACCTGCCTACCAATACAGGAGATATAACAGATGTGGGTTCTATCCCTGGGTCAGGAAGGTCCCCTGGAGGAGGGTATGGCAACCCACTCCAGTGTTCTTGCCTGGAGCATCCCATGGATGGAGGAGCCTGGAGGGCTACAGTCAATAGGGTCACAAAGAGTTAGACTCAACTGAAGAAACTTAGCCTTCAAACCCTGAAATAAAACTAATCCTGACCTATTGTTTCCCAGTTAAATCACTTATCGAACCTGCTCAGTCAACTACGTGTTGCTTATCAGTAAATAGAGCCTCAAACAACCTCAGTCCTTTCGGTATTTTTGAGAGCCAAGATCAGAATAATGGATGTTGAAAAACATTCAGAGTAGGTAAATAAAAAGACACAGTCATTTGTCTAAAGCCCAAGAAGGGCAATCTTCTTGTGAGATTCATTAGTTTATTTTCAGCATAAAAATAGTCACCATAGAAACACATTATGACAATATATACTCTCATTTTCTGTGGAAATGTAGATTAAAGTCACCTTGAGAAGTTGAAGCCCAGGTTTCTATAAGAGCTGTTCTCATTTTCCATGCTGTGAAATAACACTTAAAAATACATTTCTATTTTTTTCAGTTAAATGCAGTGATAAAACTATATATAAAAAAAGGATCAATCAGTTTATTCAAGGTCAGGGGCATGTTATCAGAGAGGAGACAGTTAAGCCTCACATGTGGAAGATCTTATAAACCTCACTTTGGGTACATTAACTCTATTAGAAGGCACAACTTGTTTCTGTATTTCATCACTTTGGCAGTTTATAAACATAGTCTGCTGCTGATGTGAACAGTTGACTCATTGGGAAAGACCCTGATGATGGGAGCAATTGAAAGCAGGAGAAGAGGGTGACTGAGGATGAGATGGTGGGGTGGCATCACCAATTCAACAGGCATAAACTTGGGAAAACTCTGGGAGATGTGAGAGACAGGGAAGCCTGGCACGCTGCAAACCATGGGGTAGTGAAAAGTAGGATACAGATTCAGTTCAGGCAGTTCAATTCAGTAGCTCAATCATGTCCGACTCTGCAACCCCCAGGGCTGCTGCACACCGGGCTCCCCTATGCATCACCAACTTCCAGAGTTTGCTCAAACTCATGTCCATTGAGTTGGTTATGCCATCCAACCAACTAATTCTCAGTCATCCCCTTCTCCTCATGCCTTCAATCTACCACAACATCAGGGTCTTTTCCAAAGGGTCAGTTCTTCACATCAGGAGGCCAAAGTATTGGAGCCTCAGCTTCAACATCAGTCCTTTTGAAAGGGTGTTGCTGACCCACAAAAAGACACTGAGATACTTGGCCTCCAGAATAGAAGAATCCAATTTGGGGCCAGAGACGAGGCTTGATCACTCAGAGCTTTTGTGTAATAGAGTTTTATTAAAATATAAAAGGGATAGAGAAAGCTTCTGACATAGTCATCAGAAGGGGGCAGAAAGAGTGCCCCCTATTACAATGAATTGAAAGAATGTCCGGAGGTTGCAAAGAGACCCACTCCCACAATCCACATTTCAAGATAACAGGATTAACCAGAAGGCCCTCAGGAAGGAGAAACTGTCCTCAAGCAGGATACATCTCTGCTATATAATTCTTAGTACAGAGTCCAAACTGAGTTGTTAGTTGTGTAATCTTCAGTTCCAGGCTTAAAGATGAAAACATTTTATGTGACTAAACTAAGGAATGTAGAGAGAAAAAAAAAGTTTGTCTTTTCTTCCTTCTTGAGAATTCCAGACCCCTCTCTCCTTGGGGACCACTGGACTTCTTATCAACCTACCTAGGAATTGACTCTCTCACTTTTGAAGGATATTCAGGGCTGATTTCCTTTAGGATGGACTAGTTTAATCTCCTTGCAATCCAAGGGACTTTCAAGAGTCTTCTCCAAAACCACAGTCAAAAGCATCAATTCTTCAGTGCTTAGCTTTCTTTGTAGTCCGACCGTCACATCCATACATGACCACTGGAAAGACCATAACTTTGACTAGATGGACCTTTGTCAGCAACGTAATGTCTTGGCTTTTTCATATGCCGTCTAGTTTGGTCATAGCTTTTCTACCAAGGAGCAAGTGTCTTTTAATTTCATGGCTGCAATCACCATCTGCAGTGATTTTGGAGCCCAAGAGAATAAAATTTGTCACTGTTTCCTCTGCTTCCCTATCTATTGTCCATTAAGTGATGGGGCTGGATGCCATGACCTCAGTTTCTTTAATGTTTAGTTTTAAGTGAGCATTTTCTCTCTCCTCTTTCACTTTCATTAAGATACTCTAGTTCTTCTTCACTTTCTGCTATAAGGGTGGTGTCATCTGTGTATCTGAGGTTATTTCTCCTGCGAGATATTTCTCCCACTGATCTTGATTCCAGTTTGTGCTTCATCCAGCCTGGCATTTTGCATGATGTGCCCTGCATGTAAGTTAAATAAGCAGGGTGACAATATCAGCCTTGATGTACTCCTTTTCCTGATTTGGAACCAGTCTGTTGTTCCATGCCTGGTTCACAACTTGGTGACTGAATGACAACATAGTCAGTTTATTGTTACATATTCAATGTTTATGTTATTGACTTTTTAATTTTTCTCCACAGCTTATGACTAATATTTTAATTGAGAGGTAGCATAGCTCTTCAAAGTTCCAGAAATCACGTTCCACACATTGTAAATTATAAAATAATCTTTCTGTGCATTTGAAAAATAGGTGGCTCAGGTGGTAAAGAATCTGCCTGCAATGCAGGAGACCCAGGTTTAATTCCTGCGTTGGGAAGATCCTCTGAAGAAAGGAATGATTACCCACTCCAGTATCCTTGACTGGAGAATTCCATGGACCGAGGACCTAGAGAGTTACAGTCCATGGGGTCACAAAGAGTTGGACACAACTGGGCGACTTTCTCTATAGATATTATAAGTAATGTGCACCTAAAAATCAATTTTAATTTTAAATATAATAATCATTATATTTTTCATGATTCTCACATTTCAGTATACATTACATTCTAAAGATTGTTGACATTGAAATATAAACATATTGGGAATTATTAAGCATGAAGAGTCTCCTCTACTGGAATTTGAGAACAGTAAGCACATTTGAAAAATTTTAGTTTGAGGACATCATTCGAAGTTTGAACTCATTAGCAATATCATAATTTTTAATCTTTTTGAAAAATTAAAGCAGCAAACAAACATAGATCAATGTAGCTTCCTGAGATGACAAATTATGACTGCTTTTCTAGATGTGGTACCGAGTTTTAACATTTTGATACCATATACATGGTTCTTTTCTATGTTATGCATGTGAATATCTCTGTAAAATCTGTTTCCATATGATTTAGAGATATATTGTTTTAATGAAAACTAAGTTCCATGAATTGAGTCCTTTTGCAGGGCCAAAAAAAGATTTGCAAGTGAGTTAGGCTCAGTCTTCTCACATCTCAGTTTTCCATATGTGGTGATCATAAGTCTAGCCTTGCATATCTTAGCAGTAGTGAAAGTCATTCAGTTGAGTCAACTCTTTGCGACCCCATGGACTATACAGTCCATGGAATTCTCCAGCCCAGAATCCTGGAGTAGGTAGCCTTTTCTCTTCTCCAGGGGATCTTCCCAACTCAGGGATCAAACTCAGGTCTCCTGCATTGCAGGCAGACTCTTTACCAGCTGAGCCACAAGGGAAGCCCCTAATCTTTTATAGGAATGATGTTTTTGAAAATTATTTTTAGAGAGGCAAACCTTTTGAACTCCATCCTTATACCATAAGCTTTGTGCTCATTTATTTAGCAGTTTGTAGCTTCTCCCAGTTGAGGAATACATCTCTGCACTCTCTTCTTCCTGTAAATTGTTTTTAGAGGATTTTATTCCCTGTGTCAGGCCCAAATGTGCATTTCTTTCACCCTTTATTATGACTCACAGTAACACTGTAAAATAGATGTTTTGAAACAAATTGATAAATCCAAGTGAACCTGCCAATCCATTGGATATGTTTATAATTAACCTTCTTTCCAAAGGTAGAAGGCTTGTTTATAGACAAATTCAGGGTTAACCTTGAGGATTCTCAAGACATTTTTACCCTCAATTAAGTGTTGAGTGTTCATCAACCTATGCTATTATGTTATATATATAAGACACCAGACATAAGTAGAAAGTTGAAAGAGAGAAAATATAATGCATAGATTTTTTCTGCTCTAACTGGTCAACCATTTCCTAAAATTCATTCTTCATATGGCACATCACTATAAAGTTTTATCTCTAATTCTTTCATCTTAAATGCTTATAATAGAAGGAAAATAGCAGGTACCTAATCAGTGGAAAATCAGTTAAAGTTATATTTCCCTCCAAAAAATAAAACAAATATAATAAGATTTTCCTAAATGTATAGATATACTGTGTGTAGGAAGAGTAAATGAGGGATATAGTGCAGAATACTTTGATGCACAAATTCTACTATAATATGTAAGGAAGATGATCTAGCCTCAAAATCAAGATAAATATCCTGAGGAATTGCAGCCCAAAATCATGATCAGGATGAAACATATCAGTCTGCTGGATTTTGTAAAAGGCAGTGGGACAAAAATTTTGGCTCCTCTGATCCACTGTGGATGAAAAGTGGTTTATGAGAGAGATTGGTGACTGAACCAAAAGACAAGGTTTGAAGTAAAGGCTGTAAGGTGTCTGCTGCTCAACACAGTCTGAAGCCTTGACTTAGAGGAGCTTCTGACTGAAGAAGTTGAAAGGACGAAGATAGAGCTTGAAAAAGGAGGTCTCAACTGAGATACTTATCGGTCAAGATTCTCCAGAGAAACAGACCAGTAGGAGAAAAAGATTTCAAAGAATTGACTTATGCCTATTGTGGGGGCTGGCAAGATCAATATTTGTAAAAGGGGCTGGGATGCTGAGGATTTTGAGTGGGACCTATTGCTGCAATCATTTCCTCATTCTCTGAAATATCTACTTTTTTTTTTCTTAAGACCTTTCCACTGACTGGATAAGGTCTAACTAAATTATCAATAATTATCTCCTTTACTTAAAGTTGTCTGATTACAGAATTTATCCACATCCACAAAATACTTCAACAATAGTACCTAGATATGTGTTTGATTGAATAATTGAACATCATAGCCTAATCAACTTGACACACACGAGCATCTAAGCATGTAGACACCCTCTATGTTTTTGACTATTCAAAATAGCCTAGACAAAGAGCCACAGATTGCCAACTAAAATACTGACTCAAAGATAAATAGCTTGATAGTATTATAACTATCAAATACATGGAATACTTAGTTTAAAATATGAAAATGCTAGATTCATATAAGTTATATGGTGGTATGAAACATTTAAGCACATGATTTCAATCTTATACAAACCTAGTCAGAGAATGAAAAAGGAGAGACTATAACCAAATGTATGTTAAGAGACTTGACATCAGAAATAAGCTTGATACTATATTCCAAAGAATTTATAATCAACCCATTGTTGATAAATTATCTTAGCAGCCAAGGAATTGATGGGTATAGTATGTATTGACTTAAATACAGTGTAACTGGAAAAATTTCTAGAAATTAAGACAGTGTGATGGTACCAAAAGGGTAGAGAAGTACAACATAGTAAGACTCTAGAAACAGAACTCCACATATTTACAGGAAATTATATATGACAGAACAGGGTAGTTCAGAGGGGAAAGAAAAAAAAAGGTGACATCTTCAATAATCGGTGCTGGAACAATCTGTTATCCAAATGGAAACAAGTGATATCAGATCCTTACCAGGTGGTCAGAGGACTTAAATCTGAAAACCAAAACTTAAGAAAAGAAATTATTAAAGATATTTTTAGATGTTCAGGGTGGAATTGAAAGTTTTAAACAAATAACCAAAGTAAACTGTAAACTGAAAGGAAAGATTAATGAATTTAATTACACTAAATCTGATTACTTTGCCCCACGAAAAGAAACTTGAAGCAAATTTCAGAAGCACACATGATATAATATATCATGATAGAGTTATAACATGCAAATCTATGCAATATATTACTTAAATATAAACTATTGTACATAATATATATAATAAAGAGAAAAAGGGAAATTTAAAAAAGATATTTCATTGGATTATCCACTTTGGGGAAAAAAGGGAAAAAAATATATAGTGAAATGCATACACTAAAGCTTAGAATCCAGAGAATTTTGGCAATTTCTTATACCTGCAATAACATACATTGTATCATTGCATGAGCTTTTTCATCATTCCAGAAATATTCATTATTTTTCTTCCCAGTCCATCAATGGCCCCCAGGCAAATGCTGTTCTGATTACTTTCCTCATAAACTAGTTATGCCTATTCCAGAAACTTATATAAATGGAATCATATGTATTCCTTTTTATCCTGATTTCTTTAACTCAGCACAGTGCTTTTGAGGTTCATCTATGGTGTTGCATACATCAATAAATTCTTCCCTTTTATTTCTGGGTAGCATTTAATTGTGTGAATATCCAAACTTTGCTCATCTAGTCTCTTGTTAATGGGTATTTGGGTTGTTTCCAGCATGGGGCTAATATGAAAAACGCTTCTATGAGAATTTTTAACTTAATAAGAAATTGCCAGATCAACTTCCAAAGTGGTTACAGACATACACATATGTACTGCTAATATCAGGCATGAAAGAAAGAGACAAATCAGAGACAATTTCAAGGTTTTGGGTATTACTAAGTGGAAAGATGGGTTTGCCATTTGCTTATTTGTAGAAGACTGGCAGAAAGACATGTAATTTAGTTAACTAAAGGTTAACCAAAAGATTTGTAACTTGTTCAACCAAAAGCTTAGTTAACCAAATGTAGTTAACCAAAATGTTAACTTGAAATCCTTAAAAGACATTGGAACAGATATATCAAAGAGAAAGTTGAATATATGTGTCTAGAGTTCAAAGGAGAGGTTAACAAAGGAGTCCCTTAGTCATCATCATGCTGATTTACAGTTTCACTCATTCAAAAATAGATTTTAATGGATGAGCATATATGTGGGCAAAGCTCTTGTACATACACATGGATCATATCTGTTAAAAAAAACCCTTCTTTTACAGAATGTTATTATCAGTGGCTTAGGAATCTAGATGAAAAAACTGAAAAAGAGAGTATGTAGAAAAGAAAAGGGCTTCAAGGACTGAACCCAGGGGCAATCCATTTATTAGAGATCCAAGAAGTGAGATATAACAACTTAGCGTCTGAGGGAGGAAAACATTCTGAAATGCAACAGAAAATGTGGGAATACGTTGCACCCTCTGGCCAAGTATGGCTGATTGTATTAATGGCCTCTTTCAACAAATCTTTTATTCTTATCTTTTCCCATGAAACTTCAGAGTTCCTCCCATGAAAAGGGTGGAATATATTTTTCCATACCTAGGATTTATTTGGAATAAAGCAGAAGATTTAGTGGGCCTGGTCCATTCCTACATCTTCATGTTTCTATTTGCACTCTTGTACATCTGCCTTTCTCAGGAGAATGTGTTTGCTTGTCCCAGGATGAAAACGACATAAAGTAAAGGTTTCTGGTCTCCCTTTTCTCATGGCAATTTTTTTCCCCTCATGGTCTCTGTGTCCTCTTCTACTCCTATGAGAACACCAGTCATCAGATTTCCAGTTCACTCTAAATCCAGTGAGGTATCAGTGTGAGACCATTAAATGAATTAGATCTGCAAAGATTCAGTTTCTATATAAGGTCATATTCATGAAACCAAAAGTTAGCAGTTGGATTTATCTTTTTAGGGGACAAAATTCAATCTACTACAACATGCTAATGGTATTATGTTTCTGTTCATTTAAATATAGCTTTCTCAAGGAAAGGAGCCATGTTTATTCATGTCTCTGTCTCAAATGTCCAGTAAAAAGCCTGGAGCTCAATAAACAGTTGCTTTAAAAAAGTGTTCCAAAGTATTTTATTCAAGAATATAGCAACTATTTCTTTTATAAGTAATAATGCATGCTACAATAATCAGAATGTTTTTTATTGCTATAGATTTACTACCTAAATCTACTGTCTTAAAATTATTTGGATGACATCTTCTGATATCATATTCTTATGATTTCTTTCTCTCTCTCTTTTGAAGCTCACATTAAAAAAAATAAATCTCAAAGTCAGATATGATCTTCAATACGAAAGGAAACAATTTATTGAAGTAATTACCTAAAATAGCTAATAACGATTTGCCCTTTTATTCTAACAGTAATCACCAGTACTCATGACAAAGAACCAGCCATCATGGTGTCTCTTTGATTGAATTTCCTTTGTCCTCAAACATACTGCTTTGTGTGTTTGGTTGATTTATTTCCTCTCTCTTCTGAAAAGTTCTGTTTCTTTTGAGAAAAGATAATAGTGAGTTTTCTGTAACGCACTGTTCCTGTTGTTAGGTAATTAGTCTGCCTGAAAAAAATATATATTATAATAGATTTTTCACAAAGGAGCCATTCAACACAATGCTTTTACTGTAAAAATCCACAGTCTCGGGAAAACAGAACTAAAGCCAGAAATGAACACTTCTCTGTCTACTTAGTTCTCTGCTTCATTTCAGAACTATGGCCCATGAAACCATTTAAGGGCAAGTGGAGCAAGGGTACAGAAGGGAAACTTTTCTGTCTGCCACAAGTGAGAAAAATGAGTTGTGATCAAATTAGCAAATTATATTCTTTATCATACTTCATTGTTATCTTCTTCTCTAAGATGAATCCATGTATGTGACAAAATTTAGCTAGAAATATATTTCATCAGTATAAAGTAAGAAAATTATGAAATAATATAGACGCGGTTATTTTTCCATTCCATACATAATTTTCTTTCAATTTAGCTAAAATACCTACTAAATTCCAAATATAAAAGTTCTATCTAAAATGATGACCTATTCTAATTCATATACCCACTTATTTTAGCTCATATCTTTTAACTCATATACCCAATTGTTTTAAAGATTGTATACTGCTTAGGAAGTTATTTGAGTATATTTTTCACAGAGAAAATAGTTTAACTCATATGCCATTTTGGTTTGTCATGGGGGCTCAGACATGCAACATGGTAGAGCTGCGTTCAGTCCCTGGGTTGGGAAGATCGCCTGGAGAAGGAAATGGCAGCCCACTCCAGTATTCTTGTCTGGAGAATCCCATGGACAGAGAAGCCTGGCAGGCTACAGTCCATGGGGTCACAAAGGTCGGACATGACTGAGAGACTAACACTCTCCCTTTCATATGCCTTTTAATTCATATACACACTTATTTTAAAGATTGTCTACTGCTCAGGAAGTTATTTGAGTATATTTTTCACAGAGAAAATAGTCAAACTTCACAGACATCATTTTGCAGTTTCTACCTGCTTTAAAACCTATTACGTAGGTAATAAGTTGTCGTTCTAATTTGAAGTGCATACTATATGGCTTGCAGCATGCATGCTAAGTCGCTTCAGTCGTATCCCAGTCTGCAATCCAATGGACTGTACCCCGCCTGGCTCCTCTGTTCATGGGATTCTCCAGGTAAGAATATTGGAGTGCATTGCCATGCCTTCCTCACTATATGCTTTAATAGTACATAAATATTCTGAGTTTATTTACTTAGCATGTTTATTTAATAATCATTACGGACCTGAATAAGTTGCATCACTATCCCAGTGAGTTTCTGTATGCTCTTCATTCAGTTATCCCCATGGTGATATCTTATATAACCGCAGCACATTCCAAAGAGCAGGAAGTTAACATTGGTACAGTATAACTGGGGCTTCATAGGTGGCACTAATGATAAACCACTTGCCTGACAAGGCTGGATATGAAAGCGATGTGGGTTCGAACCCTGGGTTGGGAAGATTCCCTGGAGGAGGGCATGGCAACTGTTCTAGTAGTCTTGCCTGGAGAATCTCATGGGTCTAGCGGCCTGGTGGGCTATAGTTCGTAGGGTCAAAAAGAGTCAGACTTGACTGAAGCGACTTAGCATGAATGTACTGTACTATTGACATACTACATACAGACTTTACTTGATTTTACCAGCTTTTAAATAAAACTCATTTTTTGATGTATAAATATGTGACATTCTATTATATGTGTAGATTTGTATAGCCGCTATTCAATCAAGATATGGACTTGTTCCATTACCACAAAGAAACTCATTTATAACATTTATCCATTAGAATGCCTTTCCCTCCTCTAAACCCGTTAACTATTGATTTATTCTCCATCACTAACATTTGATTTCAAGGTTATTATATAAATGGAGCCATATAGTATATAACTTTTTGAGACTGGCTTGTTTTCCCCAGTGAAACATTCTTGAAATCCAAACAAATTATTGTCTATATGAGTAATTTGTTTCTTTTATGGATGAGTTATATTTCACTGTATGGGTATACCACAGTTCATTTCACCATTCACCCACTGCAATACATTTGCTTGAATTGTTTCTAGTTTAGAGCGATTATTAAAAAAAAAACTGCAAAGAATATTAATGTTTTGTTGGGACATACATTTTTACTTGTCTAGAGTAAATACCCTGAATCGTCATAGCTAGGTTGTATGTTAATTTTACAAGAAAATGTCTAGTATTTTTCCTACTAAATTTCATGTTTAGCTGTTTAAGAGACTGCTAAATAATTGTCCCATTTTAATTCCTATTAGCATTGCATGAGAGTCACACATTCTCATTTCACACATTCTCATCAGCAGTTGATATAGTATGCATTTTTCAGCCATCTTACATGCATGTAATATGCACTAGGTTCTTACTTTGTATTTATAGAACAGTCAATGACGAACATGTCTTCAAGTGCTTATTTGTCATCATATATCTTCTATAGTAAAGTATCTTTTCAATTTTTTGCCCATTTATTACTGTTTAATTTAGAGAGTTATTTAATATACTCTGGATTGAAGTTCTTTGCCAATATATACTTGCAGATATTTCCTCCAAGATTGTAGCTCACCTTTTACTTCCCTTAAACAATTCTTTGTTGGGCGAAATGCTATTATTTCTGTTTATTTCTACAATACATGGAAGTCTAAAGCAGATATTTGACTTAGAACAGATGCAATTAATTATTTAAACTGTGTGTGTTTGTATGTATGTATATAGAATTTTTTAGAAACACATTATGGAAACACAGATAACTTGAAAATACTAAAGAATAGTCTTAGGATCTTACAAATATTTTGAAAATGTATAGATATTTTAAAATACAGACTGTTTTCCAAATAATTTAAACATACTGGCTAATACCTTGTAGCAATATCTTTGACATATGCACATGGCATTTTGCCCTTTAATTACAGACTTTTTTAGCCAACCAAATGGTTTTAAGTATTTAAAACATTTAAACCAATTTTTCTCTAAAAGAAAAGGCAATTTTCCTGTGAGAAATTATTTTAAGATACTGCACCATACAACTAATTATAACATAAATCAGCAGTTTAATTTATGCAGTGTCACCCAGCAGAGAAATGTTTTTGAGGGATGAATAAGTAATACAAAAAGCTATCCTGAAGGGGAACATTATCAGACACATTTTACTTTGAATCAGGCTTGTTTAATAAGAACACCCAAATAAACTATGCTTTACCTGAAAACCTCAAATTATGTGAGGTACTATTATATTTAAAGCAGGACAACTTAAAAATAAAGCCAAAAACATTATTGAAGGAAAGATCTAGAACGTAGTTGATTACAGCATGTCTTAATTATAGAAGCAGGACACTTCAAGAGCAATCAATAGATTCAGAATAATGAAGTCATTGTGCCTGTATCCACAGTAAGGATTAAATGAGGACAAAATTTCCTCATTTTGTATGCAACCATTTAATTTCTTAAAAACCTGTAAAAGCAAGAAAAAAATAAAAAAATAAAAACAACATGTAATCACATTGTTGACAGCTAATGGGAATTATCTGAATGTCTTTTTGAACTGATGTTTTCTTCCCCAACATCATATAATTTTAGACATAGAAGGGACCTCAAGAGATCTCTGTATCAAACCAAGAGCAGAAACAGTGCATTTATTTGTATATTGAAGACTTAGGTCAGATCCGAATGATTAAGGAATCCACAAGAAAGAAATGATGTAACATTGAGATTATCATTACATCATCTGGGCAAATTGTTTCATTTTCCTGTGCCTCAGTTTATTCAGCTGTAAAAAGGGGAGAATTGTGTATCTATTATCTCACGTTTGTTGTAAAAATTACATGTTAGCATATGTCATACATTTAGAAAAGTGCTTGGCATGAAGAAAGAGTATATAAGAATTAATGGCTATAATTATTTGAGATCATTGCATTAATGCAGCAGATTTATTCACCACAGCATGTCATGGACCTAGCCCGTCTTCCATGCCATTTCTATCAAAAGGATCATAGCATTGTTGAAATATGTTGCATTAAAGAGCTTTCACAGAAAAATGGCTTGAGAAGAGAAGAAGCATTTTACCAGGGTTGCAGAAAAAGAAAGAACTTTAGGAGCAGCCCTTTATGTATAATCCTTCACCTAAATCTTAGTTCAGTATTCATGCACCACAGTAATGGGAGTTAACATAGACAGGCAAGATTGGGGGAGAAGGACTGCAGCAAAGACGGTCAGAGACTGAGATCTCATAGCTGGCACTTGCATAAAGGGACTGTGTGGTTTTTACTGAGGGACTCAACCTAATTGTGCCTCAGTGCTCATGTTTGTGTGCTTGAAACAATAACGGTGTAACGCAGCAAAGAATGTTGCAGAAAAAAATCGAGATCCAGCCCTACCATCGGGAGGATGTAGATAAATGAGCAGTTTCTCTATCTCTGTAATAACTCATAGTAATAAGTAGATTCAAGTTTGTGGAGCAATAAGTTCATACACCTTGTAACCCTCTTTACAGAAATGCAACAGGAAGGCCAATCAATGTGTGGAGTCACTGATTACAAAAGGAAAGGGTGACTTCCAGGACGTACAAGGGGAAAGGCAGGGAAGAAGGAAGCAGGACTAGGCATCCCAACTGAGAGCCTTGTGCAAATATTATTGACAGTCCTAATCCAGGAAGGAAGCTTATGGAATGCAGAATGGTTTGTTTAAAGTAGTCTGAGTCACAGATCACTCATAAATTTTAGCGTTGAAAGATTTGGTAAAGCAGAGCAGGCTCAGGGCAGTAGGACAAGGATGCTTGGTGTTCAGAGCAGGAATACGGCTCCTTGCAGGCTGTCTGCCCTGTTTGAGTGACGCTTTTATCTTACCTAGTAGTTTGGCCTCATGGGCACATGAGCCACAGGGGGCCCCCTGTTTGGAAATCTTCCACTTTTGGTTTAATGGTCTGCCATCTGCCTTAAAATTCTTAATAATGTTAAAAAAGGGACTGTACATTTTCATTTTCTCACTGGGCTCTACACATATTGTAGCTCATTCTGTCTAAGAGTCTGAATGCTAGGTGGGATTAACATCTTTCAGTGATTCTGTTGGAGATCCACTGCACCAACTGATCCAAATATAACGATGAAAAGTCATCTTATTTTTTGAAGTGGCCTGTGGTTTTCAATTTGGATAATCTCTGAGTAGATTTCTTGAGTATACTCTAATGAGCACAGTAGCCTTGTTTTCATATTTTAGATACCTCAAATGCAAAAATGCGAACTATGACAGCAAAACAGCCTTTATTGAACATCTAGTCTGTGCAAACCTTCTATCAGCAGCCTCATTTGAGTCTCTCAAGACGCTGCATCTATTAATAATTTATTGCAACACATGCAGAGCGGAGCAAGCCCGTTTATTTTTCCACTGCCTGCGTCACTGCTTGTATTTCTCTTCCAGGTCTTTCATAAGATCTGAAGAAAAGATGTATTGCAATCTGTGTTCCCTTTAGTTTAATTCAGCCCAGATTGTTAAAAACAGTTTCCACAAAGGACTAAATTTTTCACCAATCAGTCCTTCAAATTGCAAATCCCAGTTAGGAACCTTAAAGTGAAAACCAGCATCACAGGGCAGGAGAGGAAAATAACACATGCCAGACGGAGCCTGTGTCCTGCTGAATCCAGTGAGAGTCTCTGAATCTTGGTTTTCTCATCTGTAAGCAGCAAATGACTGAAACCTCGGATGGGATTTCATGAAAATTAAGGAAAATGTAAATAAAGTGCTTGATCCTTGATAGGACCTCAATCAAAGAGTTTCTCCTTTTTTTTTTTTTTTTTTAGTTTGTTTTAATTTTTACTCTCACATGGAAATCAGCTGAATGAGGGGTTTGCTTATCCCTACAATTTATTGAGTGACTTCCATATAATTCTATGCCTCAAACACCAACTAGAAGGGATAGAAAATGTACTGAGACAATAGTTGATACAAGTAAATGTAGGGATTTTCACAGGAATGACACTTTTTTAAGTACAAAAAGGAAAGCATATATACATTAGATGTGAGTCAAAAGACAGATGTACTTGTAAAGATAAATTTCAAAGTGTGACATAAAAGATAAAGATATTCTTTCTTTTTTTTTTTTGGTGTATCCCTAACTACAACATTTATTTAATCTTCAACATATATGATCACCGTTGGTTCAAGATTATTTTGTTTCAAAGTAATTTCAAGCTTTTTCTAGATTCTGGTTTAATAACAGAAGCATATGGCTTTATTATCCTTTTGTTTCTTTGGTAGGTAAGTGGTTTTAATATGTCTCTTCAAGGGTTCACTCTACATGGCGCCAGCTTTCAGACTCTATGTATAGGTCAGTCTGCCTCTGTCCAGTCCGCTATTCAGTGGGTCTAAGAAATCTGAAGATGTTTGCCTCACTTCAGCTCTGTAACACTTCCTCTTATTATTGCTTTGATTGTCATCTTCCTTTAATTGTCTCTTCGTGTTTCGTTTTTTGTTCATTTTGAAATTCTTGGCTGCATGTGGGATCTTATTTCCCTGACCAGAGTTCCAAATCCTGTCCCCTGCCTTGGAAACATGGAGTCTCAACCACTGAAATTCCTAGCCAGGGAATCCCCTTCTTTCTCTTTCTTTTGGAACTCCTATGACTAAGATTTTAACTATGCTATTGTCTCTTTCAGCTTTCCAGAGAGTTCCTCAACTGTATTTTCAGCACATCTATTTTTTCTGTAATTTTGCCAATAAGAGTACTGCTTAATCTCTAATTGCTTATCTTCCTTGTTTGATAACTCTTGTTCTATTGATGCAATATGCTCCTCTGAAGATATGGATCAGAACGTATTTAAATGTTTGCTTATTTTTAGCCTGATTTTTCCTCTCTGTTCCGGTGTCCTTTCTTCTGATGCTGGCCTTTCTCTTTTGTGCTCTGGGTTTTCTTCAAGTGAGTGCTGCTCCTTGAATATCCTTTTGTATTTACTTATGACAGCCTGCCTGATGAATCTAGCGCTGTATATCCCCCGGTGCTAGGTGCCATATGCCTGCATGCGTGCTAAGTCACTTCAGTCATTTCTGACTCTTTGCCACGCTATGAACTGTAGCCCACCAGGCTCCTCTGTCCATGGGATTCTCCAGGTAAGAATACTGGAGTGGGCTGCCATGTCCTCCTCCAGACGACCTTCCCAACTTAGGGATCCAACCTGCATCTCTCCTGTCTCCTGCAGTGGCAGGCAGGTTCTTTACCACGGGTGCCACCCGGGAAGCCCTTGGTGTTATGCAGTCGGGGCCACTTCCCCGGCTGGCTTTGCTCTGATGGGAGAGCTTGCTGCGAGCAAAGCTGTTTCTGGCCAGACGCTGGTGGCTGTCAAGTATGACTGGGGATGGTGGGGGCCGAACACACTGAGGACCTTTTCCAAACATGAGGATGAAACACGGCAACTGGAGAAGCCCCCATTACTGCTAGAGAGGTTAAAGACGGTGCCATTGCTACTGGCATCATCCCTATTCCGGGCCCCAGGGGTTAAACAACAGGTGATTGAGACTCTCATAGTGGAGAAAAGGGTACTCAGCACGGAGAACTGTGCTCACACCTGAGCCATCATCAGCTCCTCAAGGAATATCCCTGCTTTGTGTTCAGACGCCCACTCTGATTCTGCAGAGGAGCCACATCCACTGCTGGAAACTTTCTAAACCGCTGCTAAGTAAACGCTCCCAGCTCTCCCACAGGGATCTTCCCCATGCCACAGGGCTTCCTCAGCTCTCTTTTATCCAGGAGTGTTTTCCCTCACATTTCCTGTTTCCAGAAACCAAGCAAATGCCTCTGACCTCAGTAAGTCCATCATCCCCACACATGCTCAAAGCAATCAGTTGTCCTCAGTGCCATAAGCTGGCACATAGGCAGGCATTTTATTACAAACTAGGGGTTAATGACTGACTGACAGTATGTGGGCTCATGCTTTCCTATTTAACAAGAAGCTGCCAAAAAAAATCTGAAATTCTTTATAACCAAACCCTGTAAAGAGATACTACTTTGATAGTCAATAAGCATTTATTGACCTACTATAGGATACACAGTCTTCCCTGATGGCTCAGTTGGTAAAGAATCCATCTGCAGTACAGGAGACTTGCTTCTATTCCTGGGCCGGGAAGATCCCCTGGAGAAGGGAAAGGCTACCCACTCCAGTGTTCTGGCCTGGAGAAGTTCAAGGTCTGTATAGTCCATGGGGTCACAAAGAGTCAGACACGACTGAGTGACTTTCTCCTTTCATCAGATACACATCACACACAGACATACAGCCAAATAATTAAATTTTAAGTGGGATACATAAGATTATAGAGGTTGAGATGTTGACAAAACAAGGTCCAAGATGGATTTCTTGAAAAGCACAGGTGCTCCATGTGGATCTGCAAAGATTTATCAGACAGATGAGGTAGTGACGGGGTAAATGGAGAGAAAGGGAGTAATGTGTGTGAAAGCAGTGAGGTGTGAACTCATTGACTGTGGGAGAAGTAATCATACACTAACATGTTAAGTTTCATCTTTAGTATTGGGGAAAAATCTTCTGTTAAGTGTTGGCTTCAGGCTTTGGACCAAGAAACTGTCAAATACTCACATCATGTCATTTCTGTCATTTTTGATCTTGCACATGACCAATACTGCTGTGATTGTACTTTTGAGCACATAATTGTTTGTCCCCAAACATCAAATATAATCAAAGCAACCCATTTAGCTTTAGGGTTAATACGTGAGTAGTCACGTTTAAGTATACGTCAGCATCCAGACACAACTAGAGTAAAATCTTTTTGGGAATATCTTTGCCAAATTGATATCATTAGAATTATGTGTGTTTTTCTTTGCAAAAATTAAGTGCTCCAACAATTCAATGCTGTTGATTAACTAGAAGAGTAGTTAAAGAGATACATAATCTGGCATATAATACAAATATCAAGAAGTTACCCTTGGCAGAATAATCTTGGGAACAGAAACATACTCTTTTGGAGTTCACTATATTTAAACAATTTTAAATTGGAGCAAAGATTGACATAACAAAATTCCAGATTCCATACAAGTGTTTATTGTTCTAGCATTTGTAAGATTAAACATAACCTTTAAATATTTAGTCATTTAATCATTGACGCCAAAAATTTTCAAAGAAAAAAATTTTTAAAAATTGAAAATTCTTTCCATCTTGAGAGGATGAGTCAACATGATATCAACACTGTCACCTAAAATTTTCACAAGTGAAACTCCAACTTTATGCACAATATTCATGAGAAATATTTTATTCAGTCAAAGCATAAAAATACAAGAAGTGTCAGAAAAGGAAGAAAGAGAAAAGAGTGATTAACATAAGGCTGTATTACAAAATAATCCAACATGGGTGTTAACAGTCCAATTGCAATTAAAGCTTATTTCTTATATACTGATTCACAGAGGGTGTTCCCAGCAGATGGTTCATCTACATATGGTGGTTCAGCTGCCTAGTCTTTCCAGATTTTGACTTCCCTGTCCCCTAGAGACATGTCATTATCTTTCTCTAGGCAGGAAAAGAGAAAAGTGAGAATGGCTGAGGGTGAAGAGATACACTTATTTCTTAAATTCTTGATCTGGAAATGATATACATCACTGCTGATATGTTTTCCTTTTGTGTGTAAAAATACTGATATTTAAAATATGCCACTTATTTATAATATACATCAAATACAAAAGGATTTTTTCTTTTTCTTTTTTTTTTTTTTTTTGTAGTTTGGCAACATTTTAATTTGCAATCTAAGGATGTTATGGCCTACATGTTCATGTCCTCTTTCCTGTTCAAATCTATATATTGGAACCTTAACATTCAAGGGGCTGGTATTAAGAGGTAAATACTTCAGAGGTATTTTTAGATAAAATCAAGAGGCTGGAACCCTCTTGATGCAAACAATATCTTTATAAGAAGAGAAAGAGGGTTCACAGTCTCCACCATGTGAGGACAGATGGGTACCTGCAAATCTGAATTGAGCCAGCAGCCACCTAGATCTTGGGTTTCTGTCTCCAAAACTGCAAGAAATACATTTCTGTTGTTTGAGACACCAAATCTATAGACTTCCTTATAGCAGTTCAAACTGACTAAAATAAATGAATTCATCTTTCCTACTGCTTTACTTACCTCCTGAAAGATAGCTGCCTATAAGATGTTTCAAGAGAACAGCAACGAAACGTGTATATTATCTAAGGTGAAACAGATCACCAGCCCAGGTTGGATGCATGAGACAAGCGCTCGGACCTGGTGCACTGGGAAGACCTAGAGGGATCGGGTGGAGAGGGAGGTGGGAGGGGGGATCGGGATGGGGAACACATGTAAACCCATGGCTGTTTCATTTCAGTGTATGACAAAATCCACTACAATAAAAAAAAAAAAAAAAGATTTTCCATAGACAATCAGAGAGGATGGGCAAAAGTGAAAGTGAGAGTGTTAGTCACTCAGCCCTGTCCTACTCTTTGCAACACCATGGACTGTAGCCTGTCAGGCTTCTCTGTTCATAGAATTCTCCAGGCAAGAATACTGGAGTGGGTTGCCATCTCCTTCTCCTCGGATTCTCCCTGAACCAGGGATCGAACCTGGGTCTCTTGCATTGCAGGCAGATTCTTTCCCATCTGAGCCACCAAGGAAGCCTGTGAATCACGGAGGAGTATTTATGTACAAGAAAATTGATATAAACAGTGTCATTTAATTGTTATTTATTAGGAATGATTTAGTGATCACTAACATACAAAGTTTTATGCATATATTTCAGTCGACTTCTCAGAAAATAATTATAAAACAGCTTATATATAAGGAAATTAATCACCACGAATAGAAATATGGGTGACTACTTTCAACATATTTTTTTCTATAGTCAAAGAATTACACAACACACAGGATAGATTAGATGATCTGTGTTCTATTCTAATACAAGCTTTTAACACCATTTTTCTGGTGGTAAGAAGCATCAGGTTTTGTTGCTCACAATTCAAAAACTTTTGCAAAGACCTCTCAGGTTCTAGGGTTTTGTCAAAAAGCTATAATGGAATGCAATAAATAAAAACATGTTATATTAGGGTTCTAAAACACTTCGTGTTTTTTATTCTAGATTTACGGATTTTTTTCTAGAATCTTCTGTATGTTTCCAATCAATACCATGGCACTTCTACATTGGACTAGAAACTAGAAGGCAGAAATGGATTCAGGAAATTATTTCTCTTACAAGATTTCCACTTTAAGATGTAAGATGAATTTTAAATGAATGAAAATTCAGTCACATACCAATGCTTTGTTCAAATGCTCACCATAAATATCATGCATTATTTTACAAAAAAAAGACTATCAATTTTGAAGAATTTGGAATCTTAGAATTAAGAAGATAACATTACTATGCTGAATTCATGAAAAGGCACATGGTATTAGAATTTCCAGGTGGTGCTAGTGGTAAAGAACTGCCTGCCAATGCAGAAGACTTAAGAGAGGCAGACTCGCTCCCTGGGGCAGGAATATCCCCCGAAGAAGAAAATGGTACCCACCCCAGTATTCTTGCCCGGGAACCCCATGGATAAAGGAGCCTGGCATAAAGGGTTGCAAAGAGTTGGACATAACTAAAATGTCTTTACATGAACACATTAGAAGCAGAAAAGGAAGTTGGGGACAAAAAGACAGAAAAGTAGAAGAAAACTACTATTCAGAAAAGGTGAAACTAAAGTAACTTCATAATTAAACATTTTCTCAATAGCTTACTTGAACTCCTTAATACTGTGTCCAACAGGTCTCCCAGGCTTCCTACAGTGTCACAAAATTTCTTGACCTTATTCCTTTCTCATTCTATTTCCTGGTTGCTGACCATCTCCTCGACTGATGGACACTCCTGCTGCCGCTCACTAAATGGATTTGCCACCTCCAATATCAATAGTTAGAAATTTAATTTTGTTTTGTAAGGATTTTGTTTATCTTTAGAGTGATTACTTGTGTGAAATTTTGTTGTAATAAAATATTTATATTATAAAATATTTACTTTGATACATATGTGTATATCTGCAAATCTGAAAACATCTTCCTAAATTCTAGTATTTCTAGTAATCTTCCTAAATTCTAGTAATCATGAAGTATTAATTTGACAGCATTTTGGTAGTCATTTAGTCATGACCTCCATTTAGTCATGAATACAACTCTTTAAGAAAAATGCAATGACTAGTAAAACCACATTATGCTTTTTAATCAGCCTACATTGGCCCTGGTTGAAATTTAAAAGTACGGCTTCAGATATGACTTGAAAACACTAGTAATAATATCCCCAATTTAACATTTAACCATCCAAAAATATATGATATCCACATGAAATTTATAAAATGGTTTTCATAATATTAAATAAAGCTTAATATGATCTAATACATGCTATTTGCCAATCTGATAAGAGCTAAACATAGAATAATAGAATTGGTAGTTATCTATGTGATACCCCAAATATAAGTTTATATTCTTTGTAATTTTGAGATTTAAATAAAATATTTATAATACACCCATGATTGAAATAGTCTATGTCTCTGAATCAAGATATCAGAGCAGACACATGGTCCCAGTTGCCAAAAAGTGACAGAGAGTTTTGGAGTTTCCATGTGTCTGAATGACGGTTCCATCCAACTTCACAACATCTGCTTTTGGTAAAGGTCTTGTAGCTTGCAGCACATTGCAGCCATTTCAGAGACAAGAGAGAATTCTGGTCAAAACAGAATTATATGTCATTTTGTTGTAAACTATGTTTAGAAGCCCGATCCTTTGGCATATATGATCACTAAAAGATTTATTATTTACTCGATAATAATAGTCCTGTCTGTGCGAGGCTCCAGAGTTCTTGGTCTGAGTGAACTCAGAGAGAGGTTAGCAGTGGCATTTCACAAATAAACAGAGAGGACCAATACTGTGTGGCAATAGGCAGTGTGCAGCCACTTACAAGGTACCACTGCGACTGCAGAGAAAGAGATTCCAGTGTGGATTTGGAGGCTCAGTAAGTGGTATCAGGAAAAGATAATCTAAACCCAGTAAACGCAACCAAAGATAAGCTCATAGATACTCAAGCAAGGGACCTTTGGTAACATCTAGTTCAGTCCCATTTTCTGTATAATCACATCGGTTTTAGAAAAACAGCACACGATGTAACTTACTGGAGGGACTGGAGACGGATGCAGAAATTTATCATCAGTTTAGTGCTCCTTGACCTTCTCTGCACCTAGTGGTCAGGCACCGGAAGTTTCTCTGCTCATCCTTAATATCTGAACAGGTGACGCCACATTGTATTGAACACTGGTCCAACCACCAGTGGTCTGGTGAGTGTGTAACCATTTCACACAAAGGCGGCGGAGGCCTGCTCTGCAGTTTGTTGGTGGTGTTTGTAAAGAGGAGTTGATGAGCACATGGTATTGTCTCTGCTACAGAAAATGATTTTACTCCATCCTTGACTTGGGAACCTTTAATTAAGAGAAATTTCTCTGCTACACACCAGGAGGACAAAAGTCAGGAGAACTTTCAGACAAAATATTAGGAGTTCACAGTAGTGGGATAGAAACTCTTAATAGAAGACTTTTTTTTTTTTTAATTTTTTAAATTTATTTATTTATTTATTTATTTATTTGTAGTGAATTTTGTCATACATTGGAATGAAACAGCCATGGGTTTACATGTGTTCCCCATCCCGATCCCCCCTCCCACCTCCCTCTCCACCCGATCCCTCTGGGTCTTCCCAGTGCACCAGGTCCGAGAACTTGTCTCATGCATCCAACCTGGGCTGGTGATCTGCTTCATCCTAGATACTATACATGTTTCGATGCTGGTCTCTTGAAACATCCCACCCTCTCCTTCTCCCACAGAGTCTAAAAGACTGTTCTATAAATCTGTGTCTTTTTTTTTTTTCTGTTCTGCTTATAGAGTTATTATTAACATCATTCTAAATTCCATATATATGTGTTAGTATATTGTAATGGTCTTTATCTTTCTGGCTTACTTCACTCTGTATAATGGGCTCCAGTTTCATCCATCTCATTAGAACTGATTCAAATGAATTCTTTTTAATGGCTGCATAATATTCCATAGTGTATATGTACCACAGCTTCCTTATCCATTCGTCTGCTGATGGGCATCTAGGTTGCTTCCATGTCCTGGCTATGATAAACAGTGCTGCGATGAACATTGGGGTGCACCTGTCTCTTTCAGATCTGGTTTCCTTAGTGTGTATGCCCAGAAGTGGGATTGCTGGGTAATATGGAAGTTCTATTTCCAGTTTTTTAAGAAATCTCCACACTGTTTTCCATAGTGGCTGTACTAGTTTGCATTCCCACCAACAGTGTAAGAGGGTTCCCTTTTCTCCACACCCTCTCCAGCATTTATTGCTTGTAGACTTTTGGATAGCAGCCATCCTGATTGGCGTGTAATGGTACCTCATTGTGGTTTTGATTTGCATTTCTCTGATAATGAGTGATGTTGAGCATCTTTTCATGTGCTTTTTAGCCATCTGTATGTCTTCCTTGGAGAAATGTCTGTTTAGATCTTTGGCCCATTTTTTGATTGGGTCATTTATTTTTCTGGAGTTGAGCTGGAGGAGTTGCTTGTATATTTTTTTTTTTTATTTTTTATTTATTTATTTTTTTTATTTGTGGTGGATTTTGTCATACATTGAAATGAAACAGCCAAAGGTTTACATGTGTTCCCCATCCCAATCCCCCCTCCCACCTCCCTCTCCACCCATTCCCTCTAGGTTTTCCCAGTGCACCAGGTCCGAGCACTTGTCTCATGCATCCAACCTGGGCTGGTGATCTGTTTCACCCTAGATAATATACATGTTTCATTGCTGTTCTCTTGAAACATCCCACCCTCGCTTTCTCCCACAGAGTCTAAAAGACTGTTCTATAAATCTGTGTCTTCTTTTTTTTTTTTTTTTTCCTGTTCTGCATATAGGGTTATCATTAACATCTTTCTAAATTCCATATATATGTGTTAGTATATTGTAATGTTCTTTATCTTTCTGGCTTACTTCACTCTGTATAATGGGCTCCAGTTTCGTCCATCTCATTAGAACTGATTCAAATGAATTCTTTTTAATGGCTGAGTAATATTCCATGGTGTATATGTACCACAGCTTCCTTATCCATTCGTCTGCTGATGGGCATCTAGGTTGCTTCCATGTCCTGGCTATGATAAACAGTGCTGCGATGAACATTGGGGTGCATGTGTCTCTTTCAGATCTGGTTTCCTTGGTGTATATGCCCAGAAGTGGGATTGCTGGGTCATATGGCAGTTCTATTTCCAGTTTTTTAAGAAATCTCCACACTGTTTTCCATAGTGGCTGTACTAGTTTGCATTCCCACCAACAGTGTAAGTGGGTTCCCTTTTCTCCACATCCTCTCCAGCATTTATTGCTTGTAGACTTTTGGATAGCAGCCATCCTGGTTGGCGTGTAATGGTACCTCATTGTGGTTTTGATTTGCATTTCTCTGATAATGAGTGATGTTGAGCATCTTTTCATGTGTTTGTTAGCCATCTGTATGTCTTCTTTGGAGAAATGTCTGTTTAGTTCTTTGGTCCATTTTTTGATTGGGTCATTTATTTTTCTGGAATTGAGCTGCAGGAGTTGCTTGTATATTTTTGAGATTAATCCTTTGTCTGTTGCTTTGTTTGCTATTATTTTCTCCCAACCTGAGGGCTGTCTTTTCACCTTGCTTATAGTTTCCTTTGCTGTGCAAAAGCTTTTAAGTTTCATTAGGTCCCATTTGTTTATTTTTGCTTTTGTTTCTAATACCCTGGGATGTGGGTCATAGAGGATCCTGCTGTGATTTATGTCAGAGAGTGTTTTGCCTATGTTCTCCTCTAGGAGTTTTATAGTTTCTGGTCTTACATTTAGATCTTTAATCCATTTTGAATTTATTTTTGTGTATGGTGTTAGAAAGTGTTCTAGTTTCATTCTTTTACAAGTGGTTGACCAATTTTCCCAGCACCACTTGTTAAAGAGTCTATCTTTTTTCCATTGTATATCCTTGCCTCCTTTGTCAAAGATAAGGTGACCATATGCTCGTGGATTTATCTCTGGGCTTTCTATTCTGATCCATTGATCTATGTATCTGTCTTTGTGCCAATACCATACTCTCTTGATGACTGTGGCTTTGTAGTATAGTCTGAGGTCAGGCAGGTTGATTCCTCCAGTTCCATTCTTCTTTCTCAAGATTACTTTGGCTATTCGAGGTTTTTTGTATTTCCATACAAATTGTGAAATTATTTGTTCTAGTTCTGTGAAAAATACCGTTGGTAGCTTGATAGGGATTGCATTGAATCTGTAGATTGCTTTGGGTAGTATGGCCATTTTGACAATGTTGATTCTTCCAATCCATGAACACGGTTTAATAGAAGACTTTGCCAAATTGTAGAGAATGGCATACAGGCAGTAAATGGCTCCATGGATAGCAGAGAGGAAATCTTTTCCAAAAGCACACAGTGGCGTCTCAGAGAAAAATTCTATTCTTGCTTTCTGAAATTTGCCTCATGTTGTTTAGCAAAAGGGGCTGCACTCATAGCTCAGTTGGTAAAGAAATTGCCTCAATGCAGGAGACTCAGGAAGATCTGCTGGAGAAGGGATAGACTACCCACTTTAGAAGTGTTGGGCTTCCCTTGTTTAACAAAAGGAACTATGAACAGGAAAGAAAAGGAGGAGATTGAGAGAGAGACAGTGAGAAAGAGAGATTGATAGAGAGAAAGGTCAGGATAGAAGCACCCTAAAGGTCTCCTGGAGCACTAGTGATGGTTAAAACAAGTGAAAGCTACTTCCAGTTTATTAGAAACAAGGTGGTAGGAAGTAGCCTCAGTTATTCACCTTTGTGACTAAAGACTCCAGTATTTCTACAGGTCTCAGAGAAAGCACTAGAGAGAATGTACTGTGCCAACATCTTGAGATTTTGTATTGTATTGAGGGCATACTGTGGTTGAATAAAGATTAAATAGGAGGTAGTGAAGTGTTTTCTTTTGTAAATGAGTTACTAATGAGACCTCTGTCTAAAAGAAAATTTGACAGTGACCAAGAAATATAAGCACTGAAGAAGTGATGTTTTGGAGTTGTGTCGCAAAAGACTCTTGAGACTCCCTTGGACTGCAAGGAGATCAAATCAGTCAATCCTAAAGGAAATCAATCCTGAATATTCATTGGAAGGACTGATGCTGAAACTGAAGCTTGGATACTTTGCCACCTGATGCCAAGAGTCCACTCATTAGAAAAGACCCTGATGCTGGGAAAGATTGAAGGTGAGAAGAGAAAGGGATGGCAGAGGATGAGAAGGTTGCATGGCATCATCAACTCAGTGGACATAAGTCTGACCAAACTCTGGAAGATGGTGAAGAACAGAAAAGCCTGGTGTGCTGCAGTCCATGGGGTTGCAGAGTCCAACACAACTGAGCAACTGAACAACAGAATATCTATGAAATAACAAAAAGTAGGTGTCATTTATTATAACAATTGGGAAAAACAAAGAAGTTGAGCACATTTATACATTTTGCTATTTTTTTTGCATGATAAGGTAATGTTATAGGAACATTGTAAGGTTCATGTTTGTTGCAGTTTTACTAAAGGGAAGGGGAAAAAAAAGTCAAGGTAGGCTGAAGTTAAATACTTGTGGAATCAAACAAAATTAGGAAGTAATTCCCAGAACCCATTTTATTCTAACTTTATTAACATAGCAAGTTTTTTAGCTAGTGAGCAGCTTATAGAAAGTGTATATATGTCAGCTTGTAAACTTTACTGTGTGTGCTGGGTAATATTACATAAATCTGATCATGATTCCTGAACTGAGTATAGGATCCCATTTGCAAAGTTGAATGCTGAGCTGTAAATTTTTTTCTTTAAGACCTATATCACTACTCAACTCCTCCTTATGATTATATATGTATATATAATAAACTATCATATATATATATAATCTGTCAGTTATAAAGGAAAATGGATAGCTGTTTAGTAAGTTAAAAAATGTAAAGTCTTCAGAGGAATGATCATGCTTCTGAGGTGTCATGAAAATGAAAACCACTCAGAATGGCAGTTTCCATCATCTACCACTATGGTTTCAGGGCCTTGAACTCTGAGCTCATACACCCTTGGTGCAAATCCTGTGCTATCTCTTCATAGCTCTGAAGACTTAAGCAGAGTGCTTTTCCCCTAAATTCTTCAATCTTTCTGCTATATGAGGGAGAGAACGCAATAGCGTATCTTATAGATTTGTATGCTGATTAAATGAGATATTCTTGATAAAGCATCTAGAAAGTATCACTCTCATAAAAGAGAGCCAAGAAATCTTGACTATCAATATTAAAAGATTGAATGTTAGGAGACAGGAGTTTCTAGGTCCTGGCTTAATATTTACTAACCAGTACATTTCACATGCAGCAGAATTGCTTGGGGTTTTGAATGTAATCTGTAAATTGTTAGATGAATTGCAATTACTTCAAAATAATTTTTTCTGGCTTCCCAGATTGGAAGAAATGAATGTTTAAATAATGTCCTCTGAGTTCTGAAATTAAAGAAATAAACTACTATAAAAGTACCATGTTTCCCTGACATATTGAGGTTGGCAAAAATATGGTTAATTGAATATATAGATAATTCAAACGTATCATGTATATATTTTATTTTTCTTCCATTCATAGTAGGGAGGAAAATTTTAGTCTTTGTGGTTATTTCGATAAATATGGCCAAGCAAGCTTTACTAAAAGTTTCTTCAGTGATTCTCAATCTTATTAGGCACCTATTAGGGTTTCCCTGGTGGTTCAGATGGTAAACAATATTCCTGCAATGTGGGAGACCCAGGTTCAATCCTTGGGTCAGGGAGATCCTCTGGAGAGGAGAATAGCTATGTACTCCAGTGTTCTTGCCTGGATAATTCCATGGACAGAGGAGCCTGGTGGGCTACAGTCCATGGGGTTGGATATGGTCAGACATGACTGGGAAAATGAATTAAAAATTGTTTACCCCAAGAAGTTACACCAAAGAAAATATAGCATTGCTACCAGAAAGCTCAGATATTAAGTCAATACCAAATGTAGATATATGCAAATATATTTAAAGTACAATAATTTTTGAGGATACTGAGATCTCATTGAGTACATTATTATATTCAGAGAAAGAATGTGCTAATCAGAAAAAAAAAGGATTAGTCAATAATAGGATCCTTAAAGCATAATTTTCAGGAGAAAGTAACAATAACATCCATTCAAGTACAATTCCAAGGTTTTTCAAGAAAGAAAATCTTCACCAAAGTATTTATGGTGTCATTGGTAAACAATTTCAGGAGAGAGGAAGACTACCTTAAGTTAGCTGTTACCATACATGAACATTCTTTTCAATGTAGGAAGTTCTAATTATAGTGAGATTGGCATGAGGACACTGGCATTAAAGGATTGCCACAAGAAAGGTCCGGAAGACAATTTGATCTCATCTTAGAAATTCTTACTATGAAAACAACAGGTTACTTTTGCTTTAAAAGTACCTGTTCCCTATGGCCACAAATATGAACATATAAATTAACATAAAGTCTATGTGCACTTAATGATGTGTGCATTTCCCTGAGAAAGAGACCAGTTCTCAATGTGTAGACATACCAAGTTTCTGATCATGAATATTTGAGCACTGGGTCTTGCTGAGGTCCATCCCTCAAGGTTGTTATGCCCTCTTCTGAAAACATCCAGATCTAAGTTCCCGTTAAACCGTTAAGGTTACCCTAGTCTTTGTGGAAAATCTGTTGTGATTTTAAGACTTCTCAATTAGCTATATTCCCAAACCTCTACCATCACTTCAAAACTGCTTAGCTACTGACTTACCCATCTGCACCTGGATGTCTAAAAGCATCTAAAAAAATCAGTTCAAAACTCTTGATACACCCTCTAAATGCCCTCTCTCTTTTACTCCTCCCCACTAAAATAAATGACATCATCTTATTTAATTGCTCAAACATAAAACCTGGACATCTGGCCTTGATTTCTCCCTCACCCCTAAACAAAACCATCATAGCAATCCCTGCCAACTCTTCATTCCAAACATTCAATGTTGAACATTCGTTCAGACATTCTTGAGGTTCAGTTCATTCATTCCATTAACACAGCAATCAGCTCTTGCTATTATCCTAGTACTTACTAAATAGCCAATCAGTGTTCCACCTTCCCTCTCTGCATAGAGTGAATATTTTTGTGCCCTTCTTGTCCCCTGCCTTCCACTCCAACCAAATTCACATGTTAAGATTCAAACCCCAGTGTGATATCAGGAGGTGAAGCCCTCGGGGGTGTTTAGGTTATGAGGATGGAGCTCTCATGAGTGGGATAGATAAGCTTACTTCTCTCCCTGCTACCCACCATGTGCTCAGGCAGCAAGATGACCAAACACGGCCATCTACAAACCAAGAAGTGAGTCCTCACCCTGGCCTGATCGAGCTGGTGGCACCCTGATCACAGACTTTAGTTTCCAGAATTGTGAAAACGACATTTCTGTTTTTGAAGCCACCCAGTTTATGGCATTCTGTTTTAGCAATTCAAACTAAGAAATCCTCTTAACAATTCCCCCCACG
The DNA here is from genome assembly GCA_020226075.1 of Hydropotes inermis. Taxonomy (NCBI): domain Eukaryota; kingdom Metazoa; phylum Chordata; class Mammalia; order Artiodactyla; family Cervidae; genus Hydropotes; species Hydropotes inermis. Next base: position 5,120,620 of record CM035273.1, read on the forward strand.
CCCCATCCCCATGAACAACCAGGGTGATCATTTTAGAAATGTCAATCAGGGCATGCCATTATCAGGCGTCTGAAATAAAAATATGCACACCAAATGCTGACGGGTCTTCTCTGGTGGCTCAGACCGGGAAGAATCCCCCTGCAAGGCGGGAAACCTGGAGAGGAGAACAGCACCCCCTCCAGTATTCTTCTCTGGAGAAGTCCACAGGCGGAGAAGCCTGGCGGGCTCGCATGGGGGCCATGGGGTCACGTGGGGTCCACGGGGTCCCAAAGAACCGGACATGACTGAGTAACTGACACGGTTCACTCTCTTTCCAGGATCTTCTCTCTGATGGCGTGGCCGCCAAATCCCTCTTGTCCATTGGTTCCAGGCCTACTAACGCATTTTTGTTGTTGTTTTTTCCTTCTTTTCTGATTAATTCTCGGTTCTTGCACTTGTTGATTCTTTCCTTGGAATTCTTTCCCTCTGCATCTTTTTCCCTGTCCTTTAGCTTTGACTCTGAGTGTCACCCTCTGAATGGTCCTTCCTTATTAGTTCATTAAGAGTAACCCCAGACATTATTTTGCATAGCACCACACTTTGTGTTTTTCATAACACACACCATTAACCCGTAGCTTCCCATTGACTTATATTTATTAAATCTGAGATGCTGTTCGATGGGGTTATGATTATTTTCCTTACACCTAGAAGGAAAACTGGCCAAAACATAGCAGGCACTCATAAGGGTTTGTTGAAAAAATGGATTACACCAGGAATATAAATCAGAGAGGATTCGGGAGGAAAATATTTGGAGATATATGGCCTAGTTTTTTTTTTTTTTTTTAATTTTCAAAGTCTGGAATCATTTAGTGATTAATCTATGGGCTCATAACTGGTTAATGTTAAAATCACAACTCAAAAGTTTTCTGACTTCTAGTTCAGAACATATTTACTATATGACACTGCCACTTCAAGGAGATCAAACCAGTCAATTCTAAAGGAAATAAGTCTTGAATATTCATTGGAAGGACTGATGCTGAAGCTGAAACTCCAATACTTTGGCCACCTGATGTGAAGAAGTAACTCATTGGAAAAGACCCTGATGCTGGGAAAGATTGAAGGCAGGAGGAGAAGGGAATGACAGAGGATGAGATGGTTGGATGGAGTCACCAACTCGATGGACATGAGTTTGAGCAAGCTCTGGGAGCTGGCAATGGACAGGGAAGCCTGGTGTGCTGCAGTCCTTGGTGTTGCAAAGAATGGGATATGACTGAGCAACTGAACCGAACTGCCTGTCCAGTAGCACTACCCTTTAAACATACGTGTAGAATGCATAGAGCTTTCACTAATTTCACTTTGCATTTATATCACATCTAGTCCTGTATGCAATAAGTTTTTGAAATGATTGACAAAAAATAAGCATAAATAAAGCCACATTTGGGTTTAAATGTATGCACATCTTTTCCACATAATTAAGAGCCTTTATTACCTTGTGTCATTTTCAAAGGAAAATGGAGTGATCGTTTCTCTAAACCTGCTTTTACAATAGATTAATATTGTTTAAGTGAGCATTTCATACACATGCACATACTCAACACAGTCACACATAAATTTCCCCCCATTTTTTTAATGTGATGTTTCTATATTGTCTTCAACAGATTAAATATACATTTGAGAGAAAGAACCCTAACTTTAATTGATTTTCTCATAAATTATTTGATATCATATGTAATAAAATATTCAACATATGGTGTTAGCTACCACATTCCAGAGTTTTTTCCTTTTTTTTTTCGGTCACACCATGGGGCACTCAGAGCTTCCCCGCCCAGGGTTCGAACTCATACCCCCTGTATTAGAAGCACAAGTCCTAGCAACCAGACCATGAAGGAAGTCCCAGAGTTCATTTTTGCAATTTACCTCTTGACAAGAGACATAGCTTCTCAAGGGGCCTAGATAGGCCCTATAAAGAGATGTCATTTCTGCCTGCACTGCTTTAGTGCTTTTCACCTTAATAGTCAAATGTAAGAATGAGATTTGGCAAGAAGATGACAAAACACGGTGAAAAAAATATAATTGTTCTTCTGTGTCTGTGTTCTAAATTAAGAGGGACCCTAAAGTTCACATCCACATTAGGTATTCTCAGTTCTAATTTTGCTATCCATCTGTTTGGTGATCCAAACTGCAGTTCATAGCCTAATTTTTTTTTTTTTCCTTTGCAGTTGACTTTTTTCTTTTTCTAAGGACTTACTTGTCAAAGCCTTGATTAATTAAGCTCTGGGACCCATCTAAAAGTCTAGTTGCAAAAAGACTGAGAAGAATCAACTCCAGCAAAGTGACGGGTCAGTCATAGTCTAGCCTCAGTGGCAGATTCCTTGGTTCTTAACACTGTGAATATTCCATATATTTCTTTTAGCTTGATCTCTGATGGCTTGAACACTGTCTACATTTCTACTGTTTTGTGGTTAATAAAAAAAAAATTCCTTCAATTTGAGTTCCTGAGACTACAATTTGTTCAGCTTTCGAAGAATCTTTGCCTACTGATTTGAATCCAACTCAACAGAGTTGGTAGAAAGAGTGTATAAAAAAAAATAAGGATAAAGGTTAAATACATCTGTCTATTTCAAGTATAAATTTATGTCTGGCTAATTCCAAAACAACTGGTACAAGGGAGAAGCATTCTCTCTTGTGCTAGACAAAGTTTTATCTCTTAATTCCCTCTCCAAACACACACCTAATCAGCTGGGACTCCATAATGTTATAAATAGCAATTTATTATAGCAGAATTAAGAAGCATTTCTGTAAATGATGTATTTTAGTCCCCTCAAGTTGTTTCTGAAAGAAATAATGGGGAAATTAATTGTAGGTTCAAAAAATGTCCAGATAATAAATGTTTCTGTTTATACAGGTATGTGGTATTTCTTGTTAAAAAGAAATAGCACCATATATTTGTAGATTGTCTTCAAAGTTTGCTCAAGTTATATTTTCCCATTTATTAATAAATGTCCGTGATGGTAAGGATGTAAAAGCGCAACTGGAATAAAAACTCCTGCAGTCATTCTCTGTATGTTACCTCTAACTGTCACAACACACTTTAAATTGTTTAAAAACTGAAAACAATGTTGAATTGAAAAGCCAAATAAAGAGAAAAAACATAGCCTTTTTGTTCCATGTTTATGTCAGTGTATTTGGAAAAGCTCAGTGACATATTATGGTGCCCATCAATGTTCCCACTTCTCATTCATCATTGCTAAGGGGATAAACAATTTTTTTCTGATAATTCATAACTCTCAACTGTGCCTGCTTTCTGAAATCCTACAGCATCTTGAACCATACATGTGACAACTTATTTTGTGCTGTCAATTTTAGAGACAGTTCAAGTCACACATATTACTGTGCTGGGTCATAAAGGATGCTTGATACATATTTAATGTATTTTGTGCCAAACACCAACTAGATTTCCCTGCTTAACAAATATTTTCTTAACATGTAAACATGTGAAATAAATTCACATATTTACATAGCTTAAAGGACAGGTGAATGGGTTCTGCATTTGAACTCACTCTATTTGTATCTTTTAATTCACTCCATTGTTATATAGCATTTGGACTTTAGGCCGCATCTTGAGATGTTCCATCTTCCAAGCCATCAGCAGTTTTCCAAATGATGTTTTTAGCTTTCTTAGGAACAGACAATAAAACCAAAAAATGAGTTACAAGGGGAAGATAATGTTGGGTTGTTATTCAGAGCCATCTCTGCACAGTTCCTTTTTTTTTTTTTTTTTTGTGGGGGAATGAATTTCAATGATTCATTTCTTCTGAGCTACATTTATGCCAAGTGTATTTCCTGGGATGGATTAAATTGACCGAAAACTAATGTAAGCAGAGTGAAAAATTAACAAGGTTTAACATCATTTTATTTATTGGTAGTGGTTAGTAAATTTGGAAGTCAATTTTCCATCCATAAATCAGGACAGAGGTTTTATTTTTTCCTGAGTCTTATGAATGTATAGTGTGAGAGGCATGCATTAATATATTCAGTAAACATTTAGTTACATTAAGTAACTGTCAGATAACCACAGATGATAATTTATTTCTTTGACATCTACTAATGGTCATCTCAAAGTATGTAATGCCATGAAAGTAGCTTTTATTGAATAACTTACTGATAACAGTAGATACAAAGAATATAGTTCAAATGTATACACACGCACACATAAAAACACACATACACACACGTATATATCTTTGCTAACATATAGGAGGCAGACTAGGAGATATAAAATTGTATGTGCTTACTGACTATAAATAAGGAACAGCTGTCATATTCTCTTAGAGCAGGAAAATATCCTTCCTTTGCCAGTGGCAATGGGTGGTAAGGAAGAGGAATCCTACAGTAAAAGAGATTGATTTTTGGCTGATGTGATCTACCTAAGGAAGTGGGTCACAGGTGGTTGTACATCTTGCAATTTCAATCAGAAAGAATGGATTTTTGGTTTAATGACAATCAAGGTTATATGAAATGCATTCCTTAAATTAATATAAAAATGTAACATTTTTCATTTGGACTATCTTATAATATGCAATGCTAATAGAAGGTAGTGCTGGTGGCTGCGTTGGGTGTTAGGTTCTGCTGAAAACCTATTGAAGATGTGTCTGAACAGGACCACAGGAAGCACTGGGTCTTATTTTGAAAGTCTTGATACCAAAAAAAAAAAAGAAAGGCTTGATACCATAGGAGGTTCTAGATTGTTAGCATATCACAGTACATGGCATAGAAACATTTTTTCAATAGGCTGCAAAAGGTTAAATGTGGACTGAAAAATATTATTTCCTTCAGTCTTGGCTGATGCCATAAGATATAAAAGACAGAAGAAGGCAAGGCACTCCATAATCAACAGAAAGCAAAGTAGGGCAAATTGTTACCTGAACTGCCCAACAGAAAAATAATGTGAGCTACAAGAAGATCATATATATAATTTAAAATATTCTGGTAACTATTAAAAAAGAAAAACAAAAAAGAAAAACAAGTCAATTTTAATAAAGCATTCTATTTTACCACATATATCTAACATTTTGAAATGCAATCGATATAAAATCATTAATGAAATCCTTATATTATGATTTTCATACCAAACCTTGCAAATCTAATGTGTACTTTGTACTTTAACTCCATGTTGAATTACACTGGACAATTTCAAGAGCTCAGGAGATGCATGTGATTAACAGTTTCCTAAATGAGACATCCTGGTTTAGACAGACCTTCCTGTAATCAGCAAGAAATCAGAGGAATGAAGGCTGATGCCATACATTCTCTAAAATATATCATCATGTTTAAGGTGTGGCGTGTGTCTGTTTGGCCGTGTCTGACTCTGCAACCCCATGGCCTGCAGCCCACCAGGCTCCTCTGTCCATGGGACTTCCCAGGGAAGAATGCTGGAGTGGGTTGCTATTTTCTTACCCACGGGATCTTCTGGATCCAGGGATTGAACCGCTTCGCTTGCATCTCCGGCACTGGCAGGTGGGTCCCTTACCGGTTGTGCCAACTGAGGGGCCGGGATTGAGGACAGACATCTAGGGACAGAACTGGAGTGACCGACTCTTGCTGGTGCCAGCTTCTTCTCACTCGGGTGAGAAGACTCCAAACTGAACAAGGGGAGATGGAAAGAGGAGTAAGCATATCACCCTGAGAAGATGGTTAGGGATATGTTGAGGTCAGGGGTATGCAAGGAACCCAAAACAAGGAGATGGTACATCCGTGTGCTCTCCTGAATTACTGTCGGGTCCACGGTGCCCTGTACATTTCACACTGGGCAAGCATCTGACCGACGTCCTGAGATCCGGAAGATTTTATAGTAAAGATCCACATCCCACAGTCTTCTTCTAATGATTGCCTATGACTTAGAATAGAGGGAGCTTCCTTGGTGGTTCAGCAGGTAAGAAACCACAGAACAGTGTGGTGGAAGGGGTTCGATCCCTGTTGGGGAACTAAGAGGCCCCACATGCCATGGGGCTACGAACCCATACCACCACTAAAGAGTTTGTGCTCCACTCTGAAATATCCCACGGGATGCAGCAAAGATCCCACTCTCTGAAACTAACACCCTACACAGCCAAAGAAATAAGTGGGAAAAAAAAAAGATGTGTTCATGTGCTAAGTTGCTTCAGTAGTGTCTGACTCTGTGAGACTCTATGGACTGTAGTCTTCCAGGTTCTTCTGTCCATGGGATTCTCTAGGCAAGCACACTGGAGTGAGTTGTCATGCCCTCCTCCAGGGGATCTTCGTGACCCAGAGACTGAACTCTAGTTTCCCATGTCTCATGCACTGGCAGACGGGTTCTTTACCATCGCTAGTATCATATGGGAAGCCAAAACATAAAGTCAGTATTAAGAGAAAAGAATAGAGGGGTCATGCAGAGGGTAAGCAGATGCTCTAGTCTATCCAGGGGTGTTCATATTTATGCTTATTAGAGCAATGCAATTGTTCAAAATTTAATCCTGTTCTGCTTTGGAAGATAAATTACAGATTCATTCCAGGAGATGAACCCTCAAGTAAGGGCTCAATGGCCCTCAAGGAACCCAATGCCTAGTTACAGATCAAAGATGATAGATACATTTCCCAGCACAGATGGGAAAACTTGGATTAAAATTTCTAAGCAATTAAGAACAGTTTTATAAGAAGAAACGGAGCTGACTTGTTTGTGCCTATGTTGACTTATTTCAAATAAGAATGCATTTTTCTCTCTTCATGGCTCTCCTTTTCCATGTAATTCCATGTCCATTTGAATCTTCAAACTGCTGTTACCATTAATAAAATGGAGTGATTGAAGTCCACATAACAAGTACCCTTGTTGTTTCTTGCTCTAGCTAGAGATAATTTAAAAATTATCAGACCTTTTTATTCTGAACTTACAGCATAAAAACATATTTGCATGAAATATCTCTAAATAAAGTGATCAATTAAGATATTCACCTTGTATACCATTTTATTTTTAATAACTGCTGCTACCTCTTTACTGACCTTTATATAATATAAGTTTTATGGGAGATTTCCAATTAATTTTGAATGTGGCTAGAAATTTATAAATGAAGAATGATTGAGATGCAAATTTATATCATGTAAAAGATTATAGTAAACTATGTGGTTAACTAGCTATCTGGAAAGTCTTTGTTTATAGAGGAACATAAACAATGTGCATTACGGAAAGTTGCAAGAATGTGGGGGATGATCAGAATGTATCTAAAGCATTTATAGGTGTATATAAAATATGTAATTTATTATATTGATATTTTTGCTATAAGCAATGCAGCAATCTCCGTAACTTTATCTTCTTTTTCAAGAAATCTTAGCAAGATTACTTTATTTTATAGTGTCTGTAATGACTGCCTGGATGACTCAGGATCCTGTGAATTTTATGATATTTTCTTTCTAACTTTTCTGGGAAAGTCTTTAATAGGAAATGAAAACAAATCCTCACTGTCTATATTAAGAAGCGATAATTGAATGAGAAAAGGAACTATTATGCACCAATGATATGTAGATATCAGTACATAATTTTGTTTCTTTTTTTTAAAGTGATTTCTAAATCTAAATATTTATTAAAATCAATCCATAACTGTTGAGGATTGTTAAGAAGTTGACTGAAATAAGCTAGATGACATTCTAAGAATCATACATTTTACAACTTTTAAGAATACATACAGGTTCATAAAGCTGAGTAGTTAGCAAAAGATTTCTTAGTAAAAACATACCACCAAGTGAGTTTAAATGAATAGAGAACAACTTTTAATAAACATTAATGATCTGGATGCTACTGATGGTAGATGAGAAGCTAAAGCATTTTATTAATATTATTAATATTGTAGCAAAGTTTTATAAGATGAGATTTTGAAACATCCATAAATATTGATAAGATAACATAGTAAGCCCCAAACTTCAATTAAAGAATTATCATTTTGTCATATTTGCTTGTTATATTTTTTCCCTACTGAAATGTTATTTTAAAATAATTCCTAGAAAATTCATCCCCAAATAGTTCAGAATGCAATTATGAAAGAATGCCATTTTCTTAATTGACCTTAATATTATGATGACACACAATAAATATTACATATTATAGTCTAATTTTATGGAGACTTTCGATGGCTAAGTCGAACATCTCTCTTAGTAAATGTCACATTACTCTTGAAAATATGTGGATCATTTTCAAACATTATTTGGTATTGATTTCTAACATACTTCCACAATGATAAGAGAACTGACTCTGTATTATTTCAATACAATTAGACCATGAAATTTTTCCACCTTTCTTTATGTCCTTGGCAAATTTGGCCTTGGAGTACAGAATGAGGCAGGGCAAAGGCTCATAGAGTTTTGCCAAGACAACACAGTGGCCATAGCAAACATCCTCTTCCAACAACACAAGAGAGGAATCTACACATGGACATCACCAGATCGTCAAGTACTGGAATCAGACAGATTTTATTCTTTGCAGCCAAAGATGGCTGCAAGGAGAAACTTTGGCCATATAGAGAAGCTCTATATAGTCAGCAAAAACAAGACCAGAAGCTGACTGTGACTCAGATCATGAACTCTTTATTGCCAAATTCAGACTTAAATTGAATAAAGTAGGGAAAAACCTCTAGGCCATTCAGGTATGACCTAAATCAAATCCCTTATGATTACACAGTGGAAGTGACAAATAGATTCAGGGATTCAATCTGATAGGCAGAATGCCTGATGAACTATGGAAGGAGGTTCGTGACATTGTACAGGAGACAATGAGCAAGACCATCCCCAATAAAAAGAAATACAAAAAGGCAAAATAGTTGTCTGAGGAGGCCTTACAAATAGCTGTGAAAAGAAGAGAAGCAAAATGCAAAGGAGAAAAGGAAAGATATTCCCATTTGAATGCAGAGTTCCAAAGAATAGCCAGGAGAGATAAGAGAGCCTTCCTCAGTGATCAATCCAAAAAAATAGAGGAAAACAACAGAATGGAAAGACTAGCGATATCTTCAAGAAGATTAGAGACACCAAGGGAACATTTCATGCAAAGATGGACAGAATAAAGGACACAGATGGTATGAAACTAAAAAATGCAGAAGATGTGAAGAGGCTGGCAAGAATACACAGAACTATACAAAAGAGATCTTCATGAACCAGATAATTATGATGATGTGATCACTCACCTATAGCCTGCCATCCCTAGTGGAGGTGATGGAATTGCAGTTGAGCTATTTTAAATGCTAAAAGATGATGCTGTGAAAGTGCTGCACTCAATATGCCACCATATTTGGAAAATGCAGCAATGGCCACAGAGCTGGAAAAAGGTCAGTTTTCATTTCAATCCCTAAGAAAGCAATGCCAAAGAATGTTTAAACTACCACACAATTGCACTCGACTCACTCTTTAGCAAAGTAATGTTCGAAATTTTCCCAGCCAGGATTCAGCAATACATAAACCATGAACTTCCAGATGTTCAAGCTGGATTTAGAAAAGGCAGAGGAACCAGAAATCAAATTGCCAACATCTGCTGGATCATCAAAAAAGCGAGAGAGTACCAGACAAACATCTATTTCTGCTTTATTGACTATGCCAAAGCCTTTGACTTTGTGGATCATAACAAACTGTGGAAAAAATCTGAAAGAGGTGGGAATACCAGACCACCTGACCTGCCTCCTGAGTAATCTGTATGCAGGTCAGTAAGCAGCAGTTAGAACTTGACATGGAACAACAGACTGGTTCTAAATTGGGAAAGCAGTATGTCAAGGCTCTATATTGTCATCCTGCTTATTTAACTTATATGAAGACTATTTCATGAGAAATGCTGTACTGGATGAAGTAAAAGCTGGAATCAAGATTGCCAGGAGAAATACCAATAACCTCAGATATGCAGATGACACCACCCATATGGCAGAAAGTGAATAAAAACTAAAGCGCCTATTAATGAAAGTGAAAGATGAGAGTGAAAAAGTTGGCTTAAAACTGAACATTCAGAAAGCTAAGATTATGGCATCTGGTCCCAACCCTTCATGGCAAATAGATGGGGAAACAGTGGAAACAGTGATCAACTATTTTTTTAGGCTCCAAAATCACTGCAGATAGTGATTGCAGCCATGAAATTAAAAGACACTTGCTCCTTGTTATAAAAGTTATGACTAACCTCGACAGCATATTAAAAAGCAGAAACATTGCTTTGCCAACTCAGGTCCATCTAGTCAAAGCTATGGTTTTTTTCAGTAGTCATGCATGGATGTGAGAGTTTGACTGTGAAGAAAGCTGAGTGCCAAAGAATTGATGCTTTGGAACTGTGGTTTTGGAGAAGACTCTTGAGAGTCCCTTGGACTGCAAGGAGATCCAACCAGTCCATCCTAAAGGAGATCAGTCTTGGGTGTTCATTGGAAGGACTGATGCTGAAGCTGAAACTGCAATACTTTGTCTGCCTGATGTGAAGAACTGACTTTTTGGAAAAGACCCTGATGCTGGGAAAGATTGAAGGTGGGAGGAGAAGGGGGCAACAGAAGATGAGATGGTTGGATGGCATCACTGACTCAATGGACATGAGTTTGAGTAAGTTCTAGGAGTTGGTGATGGACAGGGAAGCCGGGCATGCTGCAGTCTATGAGGTCACAAAGAGTCAGGCACAATTGAGTGACTGATATAAACTGCACTTATGTCCCTCGATGTGTTTCAGTGTCTCCTAGTTTAGTCTATGGAAACTTGAACAGAATTTGTATCCTACTGTTGTGTGAATATTGCATGAATCTTAATTATGTTGAAGTGGTTCACAGTGCTTTTCAGGTCTCCTATATTCTTCTACTTCTCTGTTTATTCATTATATTAATTTTTGAGGGTTTGATATTAAAATGCCAGGTAAAAATCTTAATTTATCTAATTAACAAAACAATTGAAATGTATAGTCAAACACTATGTAACCTTGTTCTGTAGTTTTCAAGTCTCCTGTAAATGTGCTATCATATTTTGACAATGAAAATATAAATTAGAAATATTTTATAAAGTTACATGTAAAATGTATTCTTACATGATAAACATACTATTTTGATATCTAGTAAGATTAATAGATTTTAAGTATCATTATTATCCATGCCCTCATCAATTGCTGCCACCCTATATCTTTTTCACCATGTGATTGCTCTGATCAGGTTCTAAATGGTTTACACAAATTGTGTTTGGATGTGTGTCCTTAGTCTGTCTTCTTTAGAACAGTTTCCCCTCCTTTTCTCATTGCACTGACTTCCTTTCAGTTTTCCTGAATAATTTCCTCTTCTGGACTCTGACCTATTGTTTTCACTTTCTATTGCTCAGTTTATCCCTCTAAGCCTTCGCATTTTATTTAAGCTCAAACCATAGCCAGACTTTGATAAAATTAGATTCAGCAAGTTTAACACAAATAGTTCACAGGTGATGCCATGAATTTCATATTTAATCATGTTAGGAAGAATGCATTATTTATTCTATCCACTTATTATTGTTAAGTAATTACAGAAATTCACAAACTTACTAAAAAAGTAGAAATAAGCAACATGCTTCTCTATTGTGGGTTTTCTTGTTTGTTTATTTTGATGTCAATCATTTTTAAAGTCTTTATTGAATTTATTGAAACACATTACCTCTGCTTTATCATTTGGTTTTTCAGCCACGAGTCATGTGAGATCTTGGCTCCCTGACCAGGGATCAAACCTACATTACCTTCGTGGGAAGGCAAAGTCTTAACCACTGGACTGCCAAGAAGTCCCCTATACTTGTAGAGTACATGCACATGCCACCATATGTGCTATGTATATAATTGTTTTGGTTCCCAAATAGTGTTACATATTTCAATGAATGATATATCTCTTGAGCCTCTATAAATATAAATACCTCTCTTTAACATTTTTTTTTCTTTTTGATTGATGAAATCAGATTGTTATTTTGTATAGTTGCCCAGTCTGGATACTGCCGATTGCATACCTTAAGCATACTTTAACATTATCTGTTCCATGTATTTTCTGTAATATGGAAGTTACATTAGAATCTTGGTCAAACTGAGATTCAGATTTATTTTGGTTAAACTACTTCACAAGCAGTCATCAAGGTAAATCAACTGGATGTTATACATCTTATGTGAGTGTGTGTGTGTGTGAGTGTGTGTATTTTATCTTCTTTACGAGATGTTTTCAGCCACTGATGAACATTGGATAGACACACAAATGCAGTAGGGCGCTTGAAAATGTTGATACACAAATTCTGTCTTTTATTTTGCTTGTTAGACAGAATACCACTTTAAAGATAAATCTCTCCTCTCTACTTATGGTACAGTTCATATGGAAAAGACAGTTTAAAAGTTTTATCCCTGTTTCTTTTTTTTTTAAATCACATTTCCTATCTCCAAAGTTTATCGATGATTTTTGAACTCACACATAATGTTTTTTGATTCCTTATGATAATTTTCTTTGTGATGTTCCAAGTGTCCCATCTTTGGGAGGTAGAGTATTTTGAAATTGTGTTCTGAATATTATCAAACTCTATCAGAATGTAAAAAAAGAAAAATATTCCCAACTTTTTTTATGAGGGGATAATAAACTTCATATCAAAATCTGACAACAAAATTATGAGAAAGTAAAATAAAATTTGCTATTTCTTGTATACACAGATGCAAAGACTTAACAAACTATTAACAAATCAAATCAATACTGTACATGAAGAATTTAACCAAGGAAGAAAGAGATGGTTAATATAAAAAAAAAATCAGGAAAAATTACTTGATCATCCAAAGAGATGCAGAAAAATCATTGGAGAAAACTCAATACACACTCATAAAGAATACTTGCAGCAAGCTAGGAATAGAGAGACAATTTTGTCAATCTGTTAAAGGCAACTGCAAAAAGCCTATAGATAACAATTTGCATAATGGTGAAACAATGGCCATATCTCCCCTAAGTTTGGGAACAAGGCATGAATCTATTTCCTCACCTTTTCTATTCATTGTTGTACAGGAGAAAAAACCTAAGGTAAAAACCAAGAGAAATAAAAGTATAAATATTAAAAAGGGAAAATCAAATTCTTCCTGTACAGTTGGCACAGTTACTTACATTAAAAGTCAAAGGTATACACAAAAATCTACTGTAGCATATATATGATTTTTGACCAGTCCACAGAAATAAAGTCAACATAAGATGATTGTTTTCTTAGGAACTAGTACATGAAAATTGAAAATACCATGCACTATAGCATCAAAAGGTGTAAACACTTAAGGATTATTTTATTAAAAGAATGAAAGACTACTAAAGTTAAAATTTTATCAAACCATATGGAGAAACTTTAAATAACCTAATTCAAACTAAAAGATTCATACTGTGAAGACAATTTCCCCAAATTTGATCTGTAGATTTAACAAAACTTCATCTGAAATAATAGGAAATATTTTTATTTTTTTTTATTCTTTTTAGAAATTGACAAATGAATTCTTAATTTATTGGAAACATAAGGCACACGATAGAATTGCAAAGTAACAATCATAGAAGAAAATTACCAAGATAAGAATTTGATTTATTTTGTGTGAGTGCTCAGTGGCTCAGTCATGTCTGACTCTTTGTGACCCCATGGACGGTAGACTGCGAGGCTCCTCTGTCTATGAAATTTACTAGTCACGAATAATGGAGTGGGTTGCCATTTCCTCCTCCAGTGATCTTCCTTCTGACCAATGGTTTGAACCCACATTTCCTGCATTGGCATGAAGATTCTTTACTATATGAGCCACTTGGGATTTATTTTAAGCCTACTGGAGTGGGTAGCTGTTCCCTTCTCCAGGGGATCTTCCCAACCCAGGAATCAAACTCAAGTCTCCTGCACTGAAGGCAGATTCTTTACCAGCTGAGCCACCAAGGAATCCCAAATAGAACAGAGTAGCATTGACATTTTACTAAAGAAACAAAATATAGATTTCAAATTACCATGCTTAAATGGGACATTGAGTTTTAGTAAGGTCAAAATAAGAAATGGAATAAAAATAAAATGGGAATTATTTTCAATAATAGTGCCATAGCAATTAAATAATCATTTGAAGATAAAGAAGAAAGAATTTATACTTTATCTTACACCGTATAAAAAGTCAAATTAAGAATGGACATAAACTTAACTATAAAACTTAAAACTATAGATATCTAGAAGAAATTATAAGAAAAATATATTTGCTTGCATAAATGAAACATTTTCTTGACTTAAAAATGAGAACCATACAAATTGATAAACTGAACTTCATTAAATTGAGTATTTTCTATTCACTAAAATATATCTTTAAGGAGTAAAAGATGACTCATATAGTAGAAGAAAATGTTTTCAAGGCACATTCTGATACTGATTAATATTCAACTTATATAAGGATATAAAGCACTGCTTCTCAGGCAATTCAGTGGTACAGAGTTTGCTTGCCAAAGCAGGAAACACAGGGCATGCAAGTTCAATCCTGCCTTCAGGAAGATCCTCTGCAGAAGGAAATGGCAGCCCACTTCCAGTATTCTTTCCTGGGAAATTCCTGGTGAGGAGAATGGTGAACTACAGTCCATAGGGTCTCAAAGAGTTAGACACAACTCAGTGAACGAGTGACATATACAAAGAACATCCAAGACTCAATAAAACACAGCCTAATAAAAATAAATTGACAATAATCTGAAGAGACACTTCACAAATAAAATCATTATGCAAAAAATAAAATGACAGTGAAGCAATCTAAAAGGTGATCAGCATTATTAATCATGAGGAAAATACAATTAAAATGATTATCATACAGAAGTTTAAATAGTAGCACTCTATCATATTTTAAATGATTTTATGCTGTGACATCGAAATTTTTCCCCATTAATATTTTTCAATTTTTTAGAAAATAGCATTCTACAGGTACTCTATCCTGTGTAGACCTTAAAGGAAGTCTAAGTTGATTGAAGGCATTAATAAACATTTCCTTAAACTATTTTAGGTATGCCATCAGAGGATACATTTCAGCTACATCTTCTAGACCTCTTTGAAGAGTCTGGCAACTTCTCTGATTTGAGGCCCATGTAAGTCATTTATTCATATTTCTATCTATGTACATGTGCATCCATTCATTTACTATTACCTGCCCAGCTTACTTCATCTAGGTATATGCGTATGCTTTCAGTTCTAACTAACCTTCATTTTCCTTAACTTATGTATGACTTCCATCCAGAGTGATACAACATGCTTCCCATTCTTAAAAATGACCTGAAATTTAAATGCTATTTTTTTCTCCTATGCCATCTGTCAGCATAATAGCCACCTTGATATTTGGAGAGATGAATTTCATCTTGCCCCTTAAGAACTCCTTGCATCTTGAAAATATGTGCAGAGCTACCCACACAGGTTACACTAACATCTATGCATTGGGACTTAAGTGGCAATGCTGTGAACAAAATTTTTCTGTGATTTGCTTATCTGTATGCTGTATAAATTCAAAGCTTGATCACTAACTTATTACTTTAAGAAAGACCTGGGATCTTTAAAAATATTTTCAAAATATTTCACCCCTGGATCTCATTTATGATGTGAGAAAAGCGCTTTACCTTCTTAAAAACTATGAATTAAGTTTGGGATGGAAGTGTGGGATATTCTCAATGAACATGGACCTTTTCCACCAACCTAGCAATTTAAATATGATAAAGGACATACAAATATTCCATGCATAAATAGGACTTCCCAGATGGCACCAGAAGTAAAGAACCCGTCTGCAATGCAGGAGACATAAGAGATATAGGTTTGATCCCTGGATTGGGAAGATCCCCTGGAGGTTCAGTTCAGTTCAGTTCAGTAGCTCAGTCGTGTCCAACTCTTTGCAACCCCATGGACTACAGCATGCCAGGCCTCCCTGTCCATCATCAACTCCCGGAGTCCACCCAAACCCATGTCCATCGAGTCGGTGATGGACAACCATGTCTCCTCCCATCTTCAATCTTTCCCAGCATCCGGGTCTTTTCTAGTGAGTCAATTCTTTGCATCAGGTGGCCAAAGTATTGGAGTTTCAGCTTCAGCATCAGTCCTTCCAATGAACACCCAGGACTGATCTCCTTTAGGATGGACTGGTTGGATCTCCTTACATTCCAAGGGACCCTCAAGAGTCTTCAACACCACAGTTCAAAAGCACCGATTCTCCTGCACTCAGCTTTCTTCACAGTCCAACTCTCACATCCATACATGACTACTGGAATAAAACATAGCCTTGACTAGATGGACCTTTGTTGGCAAAGTAATGTCCCCACTTTGGGGATGGCAACCCACTCTGGTATTCTTGCCTAGAGAATCCCATGGCAGAGGAGCCTGGTGGGATACAGTCCATGGGGTCACAAAGAAGTTACTTAGCATGCATGAAAACTGAGTATGCATGGTAGGTTAAGGAATTTTCTCACAGTAGACATATAAACGTTGAGGATGAGGTTTAAACCAATTACTTCCTGAGTCCAAAGCGCTTGATCTTAATGTTGCATTAACACATTTCTGAATTATGTGGAGCATTTTAATAAATTACAGGTAAGATAATAGAATTATACTTCATATGAAATATCAAAATGCCTTACTTCATTTATTGCATTTAATTTCTGTTCTTTTTTTTTATTTGAAAAGACTTAAACAATTAAAATGGCTGGCACCAAAGAGCTCATCATTTTTCAAAATTCTATCTGAACAAATAGTACCCTCAGTTTGACACTTCCATTGCCTGTGAAGCATTTATAAACCTAAACACTCTTGCAATTTTGTACTGAGCATTTGAAAACAGCTCTGATTACTAATAACTCTATTCAATATATACCATACAAAAGGGAGTTTCAACTCTTAAGCTTTTTAAATTGCCTTTGTGCCAGGGAACTCCACCTCAAATTGCTTTTAAAGTAGAAAATATACACTGTCTTCTCTCACATAATTCAAAAGTAGTTGAAAGTTATATTTCTCAAAAAGAGAAAAATGACAAGGGAACTGTGATCAGGTCTTTGTAGTCTGTCCAAGAGACCATGATTTCAATTTTCGTTTTTTTCTGTGAGTGGAAGGATCTATGGTACAAGTGCTTGTAGAATGTTAGCTGCAGTTTCTGCTGTCATAAATATAATGTTTGTGTGGTATTTGGAGATCCTGCAAAGGGCAAGACTAAATTATAGCATGAGGCGAAATGTAATAGCTCGAGCACTGCTCCGTCTTCAATGGCTGGGAGCCAGTTTTCCAAGGTTACTCCTCACCTCAAAATGTTATCCATTCAAGGTATTTTAGTTGAGTTCAGGAGGTAAATTAGATAATCATTTCATAAGTTTCATCCATTCACAATTTACCCATGAAAATATTGCCGCGGTAGTGGTTTAGAGCACTATCCAAATGAGGTGCTTGCCATTAGCTCAGTTTCAGGAGAGGTCACTTAGTTCAACCGTGTACTCTGGGCAAAGACAACCTATGATTCAGAGATGCAAATAACAGGCAACAATCTGTGGTGGTGGGGGGTTCAAGTACCTCAATTCTTTTTCTTTTCCTGGGAGAGGAGCTCAAAGTAATATTTCTACTGGTAGAACAGAAACTAGCACATCATACCTATTCCCTCAATATATATTCAATTAACCAAAAACACATAATAAACAGTAGATTTCATTTACATATTGAGCACACATCTATTGAATACCACTAATTTGCAGATATAAGTTAGATACAATCTCAGTTTCTTAATGTTTTAAAATTATGTTCTGTCAAGCTGTCCTTGGCTCAGGATTTCAGGGTTAAAAAAAGACATGTGTCAAATGTTACTATATATATATATGTGTGTGTGTGTGTGTGTGTGTGTGTGTGTGAAATGCTGATGGAGAAGGATTACTTTTACTTGGGGAAAGCTACCAGGAAGCCTTCCTAGAAAAGGCAATATCAGAGGTGTCCCTTACAGACATTACACTGCAAATGAGAAGTGCATTCTGGATAGGAGGAAGAATACATCCAAAGACTTCGATGATATGAGAAATCATGTCTCATGCAGGGCCTTAAAAATAATTCAAAGCTTAAAGATCTGAGTGGAGTTTAGTGTAAAGAGAAGAGGGTGAAAAATATAAGGGAACAAAGATTAATTTTCTCTTGTAGGTTAGAAATATGTTGGTGCATTGGAAGACTATCAACAGTTTTGAAGCTAGGGCTTAGCATGGCCATATTTCTGCTTTGAAGATAATCCTGGAAATAAGTAAGAGATGGAATAGAAGAAACGGGTCAGAGGGTCAAATAATGGTATTATCTAACTTCTGTTAATTGGATTCCACGTGTTGGGTCACGGTGTCCCTCCAAATGAGAGTCTTGATTTTTCAGATGGTATGCTGCCTTGGTGAATCAGATTAAGATATTTTTAGTTCTGTATGACTGATTTATTTTAAATTATCTACCACCTCTTTTCATCCAATATGAATTAATGAAATATTCCAAGTGCTTTATTTTTTAATCTAAGCAGAGAGTTGAATCCATGATTTAAGTCTGTTAAGACCAAGACACACAAAATCTACCATCAAAAAAATTTAATTCCAAGTAAATACTCAAGAAACATTTTTCACCTTCCATATTATGTTTGCATCATCAGTAAACATTTGGCAATGACGTGAACATGCAGCATTTGGAGAATACATAAATAAATGATGGCATATTCATAATGAAATTCTAAATTAAAATTAACTACACATGTACTTTTATATATATATATATATATATATATATATATATGAACACTATATGTGTATACATCTCATAAACAGTGCTTTTAAAGAAAAAGAAAAGCAAAGAGAAAAATGACATATACTGTATTAATTCAGTTGTAAATAACTTAAAGCAAAAAAAAAAATATGTTGTTGGAGTTGCCTACCTATAAAGATGTGAATTGTAAGGGCTGTTACCGATTTTAGAATTATGCTTGCCTCTTGAGAGAAAGAGACAAAATTGGGGCATTAAGTAATGCTTACTTGTTGAAGCAAAAATGATCTCAAACAAATATTACAACTTGATGAACTATGTTAAATATCTGTTCTAAGTATATGCAAATATAGGACTTTCCCAAACTTTATTCAATGTTTTAGGTATTGCAATAAAATGGATGAATCCACACTGATGAATCACTAAGAGCATTTCAGCTGATAAACCACAAACTCTGCCTATCAATTTTTAATGTATTCAAAGTGGCAAATTGTATGCTCAGTTACAGAAATCATCAAGGTAATCCATTCTTTAGTATATTTGGTCCAGCACTTACATGGTACTTAACTTCAGTGTTTACTGATTCTACCTCTGCATTGTACAGAACCCCAGTGGGAATTTCAAGAGTCCAGTTAAATTCCAGGCATAAATAAATGAAAAGGAAAATAGCATACATTGATTCTAGTGCTACTAATTTTAATATGATAACTTGATACCTTACCAATTTTGATAAAAAGAAAGGTAATTTAAAAACTGACAAGTTACTTTAAACAACAAATATTCAAATATTAATCAATGCACAGCTCCGTCAATGGTAGATTTCTCTGCTTTTTTCTTTGTTTTTATTTCACTTCAAAAAGCAAAATCTAGTATCCATCAAAAGTCAATATCTCATTCCTGACAAAGAAAAAAAAACAGGAAAAAATGCTGATACATGATACTGAAATAATTCCTTTACTTTTCCTACTATTCAGTTAATCTAGTTTCTGATGGAATGCAAGTGACACTTAAATAAATTAACACAAAACGACTGCATTGGTTAACCCCTGTTAAAATATAAGCTCACCAATAGAGAGTTTAACCCATTTGGGAGACACAGACAGCCCTAAATACTTTCTTTGTGGAGAAAAATTTAAAACACCTATTGATCTAATGATAATTAGGTATTAGTAGATATTGTACATATGTGGAAACATTAAGCAACAAGTCCAAATCACTTGCAAAGTGGTTGTTGTTATTCAGTTGCTAAGTCAAGTCTGATTCTTTCAACCCCATGGACTGCAGCAAACTAGGCTCCTCTGTCTTCCACTGTATCCCACAGTTTGCTCAAATTCATGTCCATTGAGTCATTGATGCCATCTAACCATCTCATCCTCTGCCGCCCCCTTCTCCTTTTGCCTTCAAACTTTCCCCAGCATCAGTCTCTTTCAATGAGTCAGCTCTTAGTATCTGGTTCCCAAAGTACTGGACTTTTGCTTCAGTATCAGTGCTTCAGATGAATATTCAGGGTTCATCTCCTTTAGGATTAACTGGTTTGATCTACTTGAACTCCAAGGGACTCTCAAGAGTCTTCTCCTACACCACAGTTCAAAAGCATCTGTTCTTTGGCACTCAGCTTTCTTTATAGTCCAACTCTCACATCCATATATGACTACTGGATAAACCATTGTTTTGACTAGATGGACCTTTGTCAGCAAAATAACTCTGATTTTTAATAAGCAATCTAGGTTAGTCATAGCTTCTCTTCCAAGGAGCAAGCTTCTTTTAATTTCATGGCTACAGTCACCATCTGCAGTGATTTTGGAGCCCCCAAAAATAAAGTCTGTCACTGTTTCTACTGTTTCCCCATCTATTTGACATGAAGTGATGGGACCTTGATCTTAGTTTTATGAATGTTGAGCTGTTTCTGTCTCCTGTATCACTTTGATCAAGAGGCTCTTTAGATCCTCTTCACTTTCCGCCATTAGAGTGGTAATGGCATGTCTGAGGCTGTTGATATTTCTCCTGACAATCTTGCTTCCAGCTTGTGATTCATTCAGTTCAGCATTTAGCATGATGTACCCTGAGTCTAATTTAAATAGGCAGGGTGGCAATATACAGACTTTTTGTACTCTTTTCCCAATTTTGACCAATCAGTTTCTCCATGTCCCGTTCTAACTGTTGCTTCTTGACGCACATACTGGGTTTCCTCAAGAGACAGGTAAGGCGGTCTGGTATCCCTAACTCTTTAAGAATTTTCCACAGTTATCTGTGATCCACACAGTCAAAGACTTGCAGATAGTCAATGAAACAGAAGTAGATATTCTTCTGGAATTCCCTTGCCATCTCCATGATCCAACAAATGTTGGCAACTTGATCTTTGATTCCTCTGCCTTTCCTAAACCTAGCTTGTTCATCTGTAAACTTTGTACACTAATAAAATATATGGTCTATATTTTATCAGAATACTATCAGATAATGCATTTTAACTTATACCATATTCTGAAATATAATATATTGTGACAGAAAGATCAAGTTTACTAGGTCCCTTTTATTATTAAAGTAAAAATCTTGTTTTATCTTAATGATAAAATATATAAATCAATAAATCTTTTATAATCTTATAGGCAAGATTAATAAATAAGTACAAATTGAGAAAAAAGAATGGAACCAAGATATAATCTTTAAAAGAAACATATTAAATAAATGAAATATACCCAGAAATTATAATTGTTGAAATTAGCCAACTATATTAGTTCTACCAAGAAGGGTAGAAAAGAAAATTGCATTAATTTATACACATGCACTTTTATATCAATGGCAACAACTTGTGCCCATTTACAAACATTAACATCATTTTTTCATTTTTCCATTAACATCACACAGAAAAGCCCAAAGAAAAATTTTGGCCAACCCAATGTAAGTATGCAGACAAAAATCAGCATATATTGAGATTTTCCATTTTCAAAATTTCAGTTCATTTATAAAGTTAAATTTTAAGACCTAAAACCCATAATTTCAAGAAAGTTTATAAACAGGGCTTTAACTGGATATAAATTAAAACTATTGAATCATATTTAAATCGTGTGTGCATGCTGAGTCCCTTCAGTAATGTCTGACTCCTTGCAACTCCAAGGACTATAGCCTGCCAGGATCCTCTGCCATGGGGTTCTCCAGGCAAGAGTACCACAGTGGGATGCCATGACCTTCTGCAGAGGATCTTCCTGACATAGGGATCCAACCGGCTCCTCTTACAAATCCTGTATTGACAGGAGGGTTCCTTACCACTAGCACCACCTAGGAAGCCTCATATTTAAATTAAAAATATATTGTTTGATTGTATTTAAGAGATGTGAAAAAGTCACCTTAATAATTAAATGGTTTTCTGCTACTTGAATTAGTCTTATGAATAGGCTATAGTAAAACTTCTTTTGTGGTGGTTAACCTTAGGAGGGTGGCTTCTCCTGTCCCAATTTTCATATAGAAAAAGGAATCAATCCACTTCAGATAACAGGGGAGAAGAAACTGAGGCTCTTGGCTGCATTTAGATTAACAAATGCATGCTAAACCATGAAATGTTTTCACTTTACATAGATTAATGTTATGGCCCTAAGAACATGTCATATCATTTTATAGATTATGCAATTACTAGTATTGGTTTAATAATGTTCACCTATAAATATCAGAGTAACTAATTAAACTGAATAGAGAAGAAGTTAGTATAAACATGTACATACATATATTTATAAATGTGGTGTTATAAATATGTACTGAAATGCAGAACTGATTTACAAGTAAAATTTTGATAAAGCACCATAAAATATAGATTTACTTTGCAATCAGGAACACTTTTCATTTCTTATACTTTTGCTTTTCACATAACTTGCCTCTGAAGCTTAAATAATTCTTTATGCTTTCTTATTTATGCACTAAAATCAAATTCACATCTCACGGAGATATTTCATTTAAGGAAAACTATTGATATATATTGAAAAGGTGTAAAGTTTAAAAAATAAGCACTATAACGAATAATTGAGACTGAAGTGATTTAGGTAAGTTTCATAGAGAAAAGTAAAAAAAATGTTATCCCCTAATTGTTACAACAAACACGATTTCTAGGGTAAAGTGCCACTGGTCTTAGCTTCCATTTGAAAGGGTAAACAGATGTTACCATTGCAAGGCTGCTGTTCAGATGTATTGAAACAGAGAAAATAGCAAAACTTTTCTAAGATATGGCTAAATCTTTTTTTAATAATCTTAGGAAAGAGTCAACACAAATGGAGTCAATAATGTTTTCTAAGAGGCCTCTCATGCTATGTATCTAGATTTTTTTTCTTTTTTCCTTTTTTCAAGGGAAGAATGCAATACATAGTATCTTGTAAAGACATCTGTCTTTAACCACTGAACTACTTCTACTACCAGTTTTGAGTATACCATGTGCCTTCAAATAGGTTACAAAGCTTATTTGAACTTGTTTCTTTTTATAGCTCAAGAAGTGATGGTAGGCTTCCTTCTGCTCAATAAAGTTCTTTATTCTTAGTGCATAGAAATGTTTCTGTCTAATTGTGCTATGGGGCACTTTTTATAGTGTTAACCTCTGGAGGAGTGCCTGGTAATTCACAAGGGGTGACAACACACAAGATATACTATTGGGTTTTCCATTTCAGTAGATCTATGCATTTCATTGGAGGGACTGATGCTGAAGCCAAAACTCCAATAGTTTGGCCACTTGATGCGAATAACTAACTCCTTAGAAAAGACCCTGATAATGGGGAACATTGAAGGCAGGAGGAAAAGGGGACAATGGAGGATGAGATGGTTGGATGGCATCACCGGCTCAATGGACAGGAACTTGAGTAAGCTCCGGGAGTTTGTGATGGACAGGGAGGCTTTGGCATGCTGCGGTCCATGGGGTCCCAGAGAGTCAGACATGACTGAACGACTGAACTGAACTGATGCATTTCACAATAAGCATACAGTGAGCTCAATTCTACAGTTTCATAGTTGTGAGAAAGAGAAGTGAATACATTTTAATTAAAATAGATTCTCAAAAAAATGGATTCTCACCTGTGTGTAACCAAATATATCACTGGTGGAGCAAGTAAACTGCATTTCACCCACCTCTTTTGAGAACAAACAAATAAACAGGCTATTTTTTTTAATGGTCTCATATAGGGCAAATAAAATATTCTGAAAAATATAAAGCACAATAGAAATTCAAGTAATCTATGAAATTGTAATATTACAGTTCCTTGGTCAATGTTCCCAAGGAATAATGATCAGAATTAATCCATCAGTGTCACCAGTTGTACTTAATGCCAAAATACAAGATTGTTCCTACATCTATTTACAAATATCCAGCTGTTTGGAGTTAATCAGGCTCATTACTGAGGTTTTAACAAAATAATCTGGATACATTGGCCATACTGGCAAGCTTAGTCAATGCTGAACCTGTAGTTAATCCCTTAATGTGGTTCAGATGTCTCCAAGTGTGAACACATTCACTGAATTACACATACAGATTTAATGAAAATATTATGATCCCATAAATATAGCAAGTCAAACTAGCACCTTCTTCTCTTAGCGTCTTTTTTTCCCCCTCCAAACCAAGGATGGTTGATCTAGTGTGTATATCGAGGGTGGTATGGTAGAGTCTGGGGTGAGCCTATTCATGGCATAGCATGTGGCTCTTGGCTTAATGGCCTCCAGTCTAATAGTTTTGTTGATTTGGAGCACTACAGATAGCATGAAAAGTCCCTTTGTTGAATTTTAGTTTTTCTTGGCTTTCAGTAGCATAGCATGAGAGGATAAAATTTGGCACTCTATATCTAAGCTGTCACTTGGAAATTTCAGATTTGGATTCTCTCCCCAGCTTTTAGACTTCTTAATTCAAACCATACTATACTTCCTGAGCACTGATGCTGTATCCTCCAGAAAGTCACCTGGCCCACCATGTCACATTGATGCTGTTAATGGGCTTTTCAATGACAGCACTACGAAGTTTTTTGCAAAGAGCCAATGAATCCTATTAACATTCTGTGACCCAAAATTGTACTGATCTATTTTATTTTAAATGAATCAAAATTAATTGCTAAAGTATTTCAGACATATTAACCTCCCTCTGGTCACTAAATTTCCACAATATGTAGGACTCTGTACCAGAAAATCATTAAAGTTATAAAGAACACTCTTCCTCAGTCTGCAAAATACATATTCCTAAGACTCTTTCTCGTGATTAATATTGAGAAAGTATTATGTTAAAATAGCAATGACAATGAATAATTTTTTAAACTCATAATTTTAGTGAAGAAAATGTCTCTACCATTAGATTCTCCTTTTGCAAAGGACATCTTCTTCTCTTGTAGTATAAATATAGTACAATGGTTTATAAGTTGGTGCCCTCCACATCCTATCTTAATAAATGTATAATGAACCTACAAAAAAGTGTACAGACCATAAATGTGAAGCCTAAAGAACTTTACTATTGTCAAAATCTCCATAAAGCCCAACATATAAAATCTATCTTTATTTCTTTCTTTTTTTATGCCCCTATCTTTCTTTCTTTATCCATTCTTCCAACAATAGGGCACTTAGGTAGTTCCCATACCTTGACGATTGTAAGCAGTGTTACAATAAACATTAGGGTTCATATACCTTTTTGAGTCAGTGCTTTTGTTTTCTTTGAATAAATACCCAGAAGAGGAATTTCTGGATCAAATGGTACTTTTACTCTTTGAGGTATCTTCCTACTATATTTTACGGTGACTACATCAGTTTACATGGGGTTTTCCTGATGGCTCCGTTGGTAAAGAATTCACCTGAAATAGATCCCCTGGAGAAAGAAATGGCAACTGACTCTAATATTCTTGTCTGGGAAATCCGATGGACAAAGGAGCCTGCAGACTACAGTCCTTGGGTTGCAAGAGTGGGTCATGACTTAGCAACTAAACCGCCACCCCCACACCCATTTACATAGAGCCCAGCAGCGGATAAGTGTGGAGACATCTTTGACAACACATGCTATTTCTAATCTTATTGATAACAACTGTTCTAACAGATGTGAGATCAATTATTTACATTAAAAGCACAGTCCTCAACACTTCTGCTTCCATGAAGATGAAGAAAACATATTTTCCCATTCTCCTTTCATTAAAAACTAAAACCATTGGCCATTAAATGTAACACAAACATAGATTCTGAGATGTATAGAAAAGAAACTGAACAGACCACGAAACTCAGTAACCAAGGAATGTCATCGTGAGGAATTCTTGGGATTGCTTTATGTCTTAGAGATCTTAGTCTTAGAGCAGATGAAGAGGGCAAGCTGGAAATGCCAACAGGTGCAGATAAAACATATCCCTCAAAAATCCTTTCTCTCTAAACAAATGACAAGAAAGGGGCAGCTTAACAAAACACAAAACTTTCAATTTTGGGAGTTTGGGGTTGGCATGTACACACGTCTATGCTTAAAACAGATAATCAAGAAGGACTATACGTGCTATATGCACAGGGGACCTGCTCAATAGGCTTTAATAACCTAAATGGGAAAAGAATTTGAAAAAAATAGATGCATGAAATGCATAACAGAATCACTTTGCCATATGTGTGAAACTGACACAATATTGTAAATCAAGTACACTTCAATGGAAAATAAAAATTAAAAGAAAAACAAATGACCCCCATAAACTATAAGCATACAATATTTAGAACAATCACTAAGTGAAAATTATGCAAAGTACAATTGTGTTTTCCTAAAAAAAAAGACATGTTGACATTCTAATGTGACCTGTAAGGTGAAAGGGTTTCTCTAGAGGTCATAGGACTTAAAATAGTGTGATTATTCTGAGCCTTAATTGAACATGACTGGCATCCTTGAAAGAGGAGGCATTTGGTCACAGGCACACATAGAGGGGAGTTAATGTGAAGGAGCACAGGTTAAAGATGACCATTTACAAGCCAAAGAGAGTGGCCTGAAGCAGATTCTTCCCTCACAGCTCTCAGAGCCAATTCTGCCTACACTTTGATTCTGGCCTTCTCACCTTAAGAACTGTGAGACAACAAATTTCCATTTTTATTACGTTTTACAGTTTGTGCTCCTTTGTTATGGCAGCCCTAAAAAATATAGAAAAAAAAAGTGATGAAATTTTAGATGAATTCTAAAAAATATTAAGTTGATATAATCTATCACGTTAACAAGGTAAAAGAGGAAAAATATCACATAATCCTATAATTTTTGCAGACAAGAATTTGACAAAATGTATCATTTGTGATAAAAACTCTCCAATGTCTCTTCTATTCAACATAGTGCTAGAAATCCAAGCCAGAACAATTAGACAAGAAAAAGAAATAAAAGGCATTTAAGTCAAAAAAGAAGACGTGAAATTATTTGTTTGTTGATAATATGATCTTGCAAGTAGAAAACCCTAAGGACTCAAAGAAAGATATCCTGTTAGAACAAATAAATCAATTCAGCAAATTAAAGCATAAACAATCAGCATACAAAATCAGTTCTGTTTATATACATAACAGGACACTGTCCAGAAAGGAAATTAAGAAAACAGTCTGTGAAATGAAGGCAATCATCTTTCAGGACTGACCTGAAATGAAGAGAATACTCATTGCTGATCACTTTTATCTTTTATTATTTGAAAATTAAAAAAAAGAAAAAGAAAACAATCTCACAGTATTATCAAAAGCAATACAATAGTTAGTAATAAATTTAACAAGGAAGTAAAATACTTGAACACTGCAAACTATGTAACATTGATTAAAAAAATTAAAGGAGACACAAATAAATTAACAAGAGATCCTGTGTTTATGAACTGGAAAAATTAGTGCTATCAAATGTCCATATTACCAAAGCAATCTACAGATTCAGTGTGATCTGTATCAAAATCCCACTGGCAATTTTAAATAGAAATAGAAAATAATACTATCCCAAAGTACATATGGAACCATTAAAGACTTCAGGTAGCCAAAATGAACTTGAGAAAAAACAAAGCTGGAGGTATCACACTTTTTGCTTTCAAAATATATTACAAACTACAGTGTTTAAAAAAGTATGGCAGAGAGGTGGGAGGGAGGGTCAGGACGGGGAACACATGTACACCCATGGCTGATTCATGTGAATATATGGCAAAAACCACCACAGTGCTGCAAAGTAATTAGCCTCCAATTAAAAAAAAAAAAAAAGTATGGTACTGGCAAACAGACAGATACATAGATCAATGGAAAAAAAAATAGAGAGCCTAGAAATAAATGGATATCTATATATGTTTATCTGATCAACAAGTACCTCGAGAATATCTAATGAGGGAAAGAAGTCTCTTGAACAAATAGTGTTGAGAAAGCAAGCTATTTCCATGTAAAAGAATGAAACTGGATTCTTATTTTATACCATACACAAAAATTAACTCAAAATGGATTAAAACTTTAAAATAAGAGCTGACTCTATAAAGCTCTTCTAGGAAAACATAGAGCAAAATATTTGTGGCATTGGTTGGCAATAATTTTTGTTGACTATGACACCCGAAGCACAATCAACAAAAGCAAAATAAGATGGGAGGGAATACATAAAAATAAAAAGCTTCTGCTCAGCAGAGGAAACAATCAACAGAGAAAAGGTGGACTTCCTCCCCTCCCCCCAATGATTTTGTTACTTTAGTTCATGCTTAATCTTAGAAATACATGGTGGTTCAGATGGTAAAGAATCTGCCTGCACTGTAGGAGACACAGGTTCGATCCCTGGGTCAGGAAGATCCACTGGAGAAGGGAATGGCTACCACTCCAGTATTCTTACCTGGAGAATTCCATGGACAGAGGAGCCCGGCAGGCTAAAATCCATATGGAGTCCCAAAGAGTCAGACACAAGTGAGCAATTTTCATTTTTCATAGTTTCTTTATAGTATATAGTGTGTATTTATGCATAGTGTATATTTTCACATTTAATGCCATTTATCTCAGTTCTCACATTATTTTTTAAAAATACTTGTGCACCTTTTCTTCATGTAAGGAAGGAATTCCCAGAGATTACAGAGTAATGTATCCGTGTGTCTTACCTTGGAGTCCACAGAAGCAGAGCTAGAGGCTGGGACTCCTTTGTATATGATTTATTCATAGTGGTGCTCTTGGGCTCAACCCCTGTAGGAGCAAAAAAATCTGAATAGAAAATGGAAATCATTTACACATGAATATAGTGTCAGCTGAAACTGGTTGTATGTCTTATCCTGTAGGGAGTTTTGGAACTAAAGCTTATGGCAGAGTCTGTCCTGTTATGAGGCAGAGGGAGCGTTTTATGATCCCCATGAGGTATGGAAAATAACCCAAAGGAAATCCTTTGGACAAAGTTGTAGACGTCAATCAGTGAGCCATTAGTCAAAGCACCTATGGTTACCAGGGCATGGGAATCACATCTAATCAGCAAACATAATTCCAGAGAGACTGAGCAGACTCCAACAGCATCCGCCAAAGCAGAACAATACGTGGCATGCGAGTGTTTGTCATGTCTCAACATTATCCCTCCATATCTGAGCTGAAGTTAAGGAGTAAGAAAATCAGTTTTGTTAGGTAATAGTTGCACATGAGACCTCAATTCAGGTTACTATAAAGACTATAAAACTTTGCCATCATTCCTGGTGTCTTGCCACTTTTTTGCTCATTATTCATAAAAGAACACAGGAAATAATTAGGTCATGACTCCCCCTTTTGAAGAACATATACTCAGATAAAACTTTTGCGTCTAGACCTTCAATGAGTAAAGCCTCGGGAGGCTCCATAAAAGCTTTTCCACCTATTCACTTTTCTCCACTGATGTGAGAGTGTGTATATTCTTCCCAACAACACGGTCAGACACAGGTCACAAAATAAGAGTGTCTTCCTGTATCAGTGTGAAGGCGCAAAGACTTGTTCCCAATGTTCATGACGAGTTGATGACGAGATTCCCCTCAGGAGTCCCTCAGGGAAGCCATGGGGTCTAAAAACTAAACATACCCCTAGAATTGCAAACTCTCTTCCAAGGCAAAACCACCTCAAAAGACATTCCAAAGAGATGGCCATTTAATTTATTCTTAAACATGTACAAAGGTAGAAATCATCTACCTCAAAAGCAATGCTTATAGGAGCTTGCAGTTGTTACAAACAGCTTTGTTACAAAGTTGTAATTGTTACAAACTCCTTTGGTATGGGTCTTTGCATTCCTTCTAAGTGTTATTTCAATGCTCAAAAGGCTTCACATGGCTTCTCATAGACATTTTACAAATTTGATTGGGCCTGCATCCTATAGACTCAAATAAAACTATGTGGACTTATTCATCTTAGGGTAAGTTGTCACACCTTTTTAACCTGTATGTGGCTTGAGCTTTTCTTTTCCTACCCTCCCTTTCCTTTATCTCTTATCTTCGGTCTACACCAGCCTTCATTCAGTTCCCAGAGGGTTACGGCCTGGCTTCCCAGAGCAAAGACTGTACCAATGACATCCGTCCCATTTGTCTGGGTACCTGACACTGCCTCTGTCCCCAAACCTCCCAAGATCTACCCTCAGTCCAATTCCACAGCATTCTCATTTGCCCTTGCTCATTCCTAGTACCATGTAATGTTCCTTTATAGCTTTTGTTACTGTTATCATTCTACACTGAGCTAAACTGCTGCTTGACTGATTTTCTCTCTCTCACTAAATGGTCACTGCCATCGAAGCAGAAAGTTTAGACCCTTCCGATCACTGATGCAAATAACTGATCCCAGTGCTTTGAACCCAGAAACACAGAGGTACTATATAAACATTTCTTGAACGTGTGCAGGAGAAAGACAAACAGACAGAAAGAGACAGAGACAAAGATGGAGAGAGAGAAAGAGAGAGAGAGACTGAAGAAATTAGCTCATATACTATTTGACTTGACCCAAAGTTGAGAAACTGGGAACAAATCCAGATTTTCATGACATCATATTCATCAAACTTTGATACTCCTTTTTTCATGTTAAACCAAAACATGCCTCTCTTCATTTCTTCCCTCCAGAGCAACAGAAATCAAGATAACTATGTAACATTTTCCATTTTCTAAGAGTAAACACTACTATTCCTCTCAACTATTTCTGATGAGATTGTAAAAACTTGACTTCGTTCATTTATTAGCATTTTGCTCTTCTTTTTATTTGTTTGTTTTTAGGTAATATAAACTCCTAATATAATTAAATCGGTGGCAATAATGTTTTAAAGATGTTTATATGTATTCTTTCCTTTTGTGTTTTCCCCTTTTGCTTTTCATTCAAGCAGGGGTCAGGTTTTCATGCTTTCTTTCCCCAGGGAAGGTTTGTAACAACACAGAAAGTAGAAGTTATCTACAGACAATTCCTTCACAGCATCTGTTTTCCCCCAAAACCTCAAGGCATTAAGATTGTACGGAATGTCCTGTAAAGAGCTAAAAAAGTATAATTCTGAAGAGGAGAGAAGGAAGACGTTTCCTAATCAGGAAATGTCTGCGTTACTCCTTGTGTGTCTCTCTCTCCCTGTCTTTGCCCTAGGAGAAGTCGCGTCAAGAGTGATGTATTTACTTGGATTCAGGCTGGCCTATGGTTCCTAGGTTCTTCATGTGTCATAGAAGCCAGAAAGCTAGCAAACCTGAGGGACCACTCACTGGGACAGCAAGATATTCACAGTAACTGAAGCAGAAAGATGACTAATGACTGAAATGAACTCCTAGGCACCTCTGCAGTATTTCTGGTCACTGAGGACCTGTATTCTGAAAACTCTGGGCTTCCCTGGTAGCTCAGCTGGTAAAGAATCTACCTACTATGCAGGAGATCCAGGTTCAATTCCTGGGTCAGGAAGATCCACTGGAGAAGGGACAGACTACACACTCCAGTATTTTGACCTGGAGACTTCCATGGACTCTGTGGGGTCACAAAGAGTTGGACATGACTGAGTGACTTTCACTTTCACTTTTTCACTTTCATCCTGAAATCTTCAGGAAACATTACCTTTCATGTCTCCAAGGCAGGTTGGAAACTCAGAGTAAAATAATAATAATAAGCTAATTTAAGACCCAGATGTAATGTTCAACACTCTGCATGTCTGGGCTCATTGGCAGGCACTCATGATTTCAGTATAGCTTATTCCCCAACAGAAGGGTCAGCCGAGGATTAAATGGGCCCCTGCTTTTCACAAATGTTGGATTTAGTTCCTTTTTGGATGCTTTCAAATGAGTAGCAATATGACAGAGATACCAAGAACCACAGGGAAGGTAAGCTAGACTCTGTTAGTTGGGTCCAAAGAAGCCAGTGGTTCACGAGCATGCTTGTAATTAGGATTTAACATTGACAATCTATGCAGATGCCAGTTAAAGATCATATTTCCCTGAGTAACCATATTTCATTCTTTCAGAAAACTAAGAAATATAACAGTATTTGATGTGCTCTTGATCAGACATTAATATTGTCATCACTTGTATGAGCATTTACAGAACACTTGATCTATGATTTGGCATAAGAATTCAGAAACTATCTTCACTAACATTAATAAAAAGGAAGACCTGGCCTCTAAAGAAAATCAGCCCTTAATATGGTTTGGAAGGACTGACGCTGATGCTGGTGCTCCAGCACACTGGCCGACTGATGTCAAGAGCCGATTCACTGGAAGGGGCCCTGATCTTGGGGAAGACGGAAGGCAGGAGGAGACAGGAATAACAGAGGATGAGATGGTTAGATGGCATCACCGCCTCAATGGACATGAGTTTGAGCAACCTATGGGAGATAATGAAAGACAGGGAAGCCTCGTGTGCTGCAGTCCTTTGGGTCTCAGAGTTGGACATGACTTAGTGACTGAACAATGTCTTTAGAATATCTCTAACAATACTTAAAATCCAGGAATTCATATAAGTTGATTACTGCTGACCACAAATGCAGTCTTTCCTTTGCTTCTAGATTGTGAAAAAAAAAAGTGTTTTACTAATTTACTTTCTATTATATTGCCTTTTCTATACTTGTTGGCTTTTAGTAAAAAAAAAAAAGTCCTTTGTCATAGCTGGAGCTGGCAAGCATATCTGTTTACTTCTCAGGTCTAACATGTGCAAAGATGATTTGAGAGTTCAGACACTTTTTTCTCTGACTTCAAGCAGGGTTGTTCATTGTAGAAAAATACTACTTGTCATTCCTAAAATGAGAACAAAGACAAATAAATAAATAAAAACCCATATGTATAAAAACAACATGAATAGACAAACCAAAACTTTGGAAAAGCAGAGCAAAGTTAGATTACTGAAACAATCTATGTCTTCTTGCATATGTCTCAACATAGGAGTGTTTCTTCTTTCTTCAATGATTTCCATTCAAACAATCAGTTATATTTCATAAAAGTCCATTTCACTTACAACTACTTAAAATATTGTGAAAGTTACGTGTGGCTTCATATACATGTACTCATACCATCAATGTTTAAGGGTTGGTCCTGGGGATAGAGCAGTGAATATATTAGAAAAAAAAAATGTTTCCCCTATAGAACTCAGATTCTAGTGGGTATATATGTGGCTGGCAGAGGGGAACAGATGAGATGCAAAATAAATAAATTCTTAAAACATATAGCATTTCCTCCAAGTACATTGGGAAAAGTAGAACAAGAAACATAGCAGTATAGGAGGTAAGGATTTTTCTGTTATTTTAAGTGTGGAAGTAGATTCCCTCACTGAGAAGAGAATGCTTGAAGAGTCACAAGAAAGCTAGGGAATAAACCATGCAGACACCTGCGGGAGGGGTATTCCAGGGCAGAAGGGACTGCAACTGACTTGTCCTCGAGACAGAAACGTTTGGATGTAGTAGAAGGAAAGTTATGAACCGTACCTGGCAAGGGTAGAGTGGATGAGCAGCGCAGTTACAGAAAATTAGGCCAAAGCCACAGCAGCTCGGGGCAGGACCAACGTATGTGGATTCATGGGTAGTGTTGCTGTTAGGTTTTACCCTAAATGAGATAAAAAGCTACTGAAAATCTTTGACTTGAAGTCATGTGAACTGATTTAGTTTGTAAAAGGATCACTCGGGCTACTGTGCTGTGGAAAGACTGTAGGGAGATAAAGGCAGGGTTCAGGTAGATGCTCAAGCCAGAGGGAGATAGAAGGCATTCACAACATTACAGGGAATGTGACCTGAGTGATTCCAGTGCAGTGCTTGCAGAGGAAGCCAAGAGAAATGCTGGTCAGAATCTCGATGTGTGTCAAGAGTTTGCCAGGGAACTGGATGAAGGATGAGAAAGAAACCGATGAATGGAGAAGCATTTACACAAAAACCCTAAAAAGATGGCATTAGCGTGATTGTGTTTCAGGGGACTTGTACAGGCTAGAAACAAAAATTTGGGAGTTGTCAGTGATAGAAGATATTTATAATAATAAGAAAAGATGACATAACCAAATGAATGGGGGTTACAAATGGAACTGTTCTCTGCAAGTTTTATGTTGAAGCCTTAACTCCAGTACCTGGAAAGACATAGGACCCAAAAACATGTGATTAATTTAAAATGAGGGCTTTAGGATATGCTTTAATCCAATCTGATCAGTATTCTTATGAAAAGAGATTAGGAGACTTGGACACAAAATGTGTGCATATACACAGAGACAACCATGCAAAGAAGCATAAAGATAGTGGCCATCCTTTAGCCTAGGAAATGTCTCAAAAGAAACGAACTCTACCAATTGAACTTGTACTTAAAGAACTCATAACTGAGAAAATATATTTTTTGTTGTTTAAGCCATCCAGCCTTGTGGTATTTTATTATGGCAGCCCTAGTAAATTGACATAGTGGGTGATGGCAGAGGAAACACAAAGGCAAGAAATAAAATGAAAGAGGGATCCTTTCCAATTAGGTTATAGCTGAAGACATATTAGCAGTAAAGTTTTCATTTACTTTATTTAGTAACATTCACTAAACTCAACTAGGTGGCAGACACGGTGAAAAAACTAAAGTAAATAATAAGTTATGGTCTTTCTCTCAAATCATGTTTAGTCTTGTTTATAAAAGGAACTAAAAATGATGAGGCTGTCCTTTGAGAGGTTTGCTTACAAGTTAGAAAAAAAAATATATTAACACAATTTATTTTTCAAGTTATTATGGTATGCTCATTATTAAAATGTAGTCCAGAAATATAAATACAATAATAAGTGATGATAATAACAGTAATGTTAATAGCTAAAACAATGATCTTTATTTGTTTGAAAGAGAGTAACAACACTGGTGAGGTCAGGGGGAAAGTGTTAAGTTTAGATATGTTGAATTTGGAGCATTTGTGGGGCATACTTGAGGGGAGAAGGCAAAGACATTAGTGGATTAAAAAGCCCAAATTCAAGAGGATACTTAGGGCTCAATATATAGATAAGTCCTCCCAAGGAGCATATTCAGAATAAAACAATGACAGATGAAAGGGAGAACCATGGAGAAGACCTACATTTAGGAATTTTCTTAAAGAAGATCAGAAAGAACTAGAAAATTAGGAATCAAGTAAAAGAAGTTTACTGCTGGCTGAGGAAAAAGAAAAGCATTTGAGAACAAACTCATGCTTCCAGTAAGATAAAGGCTAAAATTCATCAATTGAATTTTGCAATAAGGACTTTATTGACAATACCTGCCAAAACAATTTCATGGAGTAGAGGCAGAAGCTATAATGCAATAAGTTATAAAGGAAATGAGAAGCAAAGAATCATGGAGCGATGGTAAGACAACTTTCTAAAAGCACATCTGAACAGGGAAAGAGAGCAAATCAGCAGTAGCCTAGTGAAAGGAAGTGTTTGTCGTGTCGTGACTGTTTCTTGCTTTAAGTTTAAGAATGCATGCAAAGTGAAGGAAAGTGCCATTAGCAAACTTTAAAACAGAAAATGCAGAAGAGCAACCAGATAGGATGGGTGACTACTGACTAATGGAACAAGAAGTAGTGATATATCACAACCTCTGAGGCCGAAGGAGAGGAAAGAAGAATGTGTTTAGAAAACTTCAGATTTGAGGGTGGTCAAAAATGAAAAGTATTAGCCCCCTTTAAATTAATCCTGGGGACACATGTTATGAATGATGCTGAGGCAATTGCAGAGATTAGAGAGCACAATTTTTTTTTTAACCAGAAACTCATATACCTAGAGAAGGTGAGCTGTTGAAATAAAAGATGGGAATAGAGAGAGAGAGAGGGAGAAGGTCCTGATGCCCTGAGTGTCTGAATTGAGCCATGTTGAAACTCAGTTGAGCACCTTGATCCTGTTATTCAAAGTCAGTAAATTTCTGTACTATATAATCTAAGATCAATCAATTAATTTTTACCGGGATAATTTTATTTGGGTTTCTGTTCTTCCAACTAAAAATTGTCTTTGTTCTTCAGGCTGAATAGGAAAAATGTTAGGAAAAGGATGGTAGCTTAGAAGAAAAAGGTTTCAGAGTGTAGAGGATGTCTTTGAGCGCATAGTACAGAATTGAAGACAGGATAGTTCTGCAAAGACAAGACACCATGGGTAGGTAGATAGATAGATGCTTTACATGAAGCATTTCTAAGAAACAGTGTCAGTTTGGGAGTGGAACACTGGAATGGAAAAGTTCAAGGAATTTTAAGACTAGAGCATTGAGTGGATCATTCTCATGTAGAATTAACTTTCCCAGAAAATGATGAGGCGTGAACTCTCAGATATGAGTTTACATTTTTGTCTCTTACACCAGCCATTTTAAGAGACCTACTTTAAGACCATGTTAAGTTATCTGAGACCTGCTTTACTTATACATGAAATGAGGATAAATATGGTACCCATTTCATAAGGTTTTACAGGAATTCACTGAGTAAATCTAAAACACAAAATATCATGGTCATGCTTAGTTTATGATTAACTATTTAAAATATTGATTTGGAGAAGACAGAATCAAGTAACTATATGCTTAGTGGATAAGAAAATATCTATTAAAATATGCATTTAAAATTAAGTAGTTAAGTAGTTTAAAATTAAGTAGTAATACTGATGGCATCAAAGTAATTTAAAAAGAACAAAATGATTTCTGTAGAAAGTAGTTGTTTAGTGGTACCTTTCAAAATGATAGAGTGAATTCATTGAGTTATTTATCTCTTCATTCATTAAAAAATGCTTAGAACCTACAGGTGCCAGGTATTATTCTGTAACCCTGTAGAGAGGTCTATTCAACAGTTAAGCTATTGGGTTGTCCGAAAAGTTCATGTGGGTTTTTCCATACCATCTTACCAAAAACCCAAATGAATGTTTTGGCCAATCCCATATGTAGGGAAGTTGGAGAGCCTAAGAAAAACAAAGAGGTAGAGACATAACTTTGGAGAAAACTGATATTTCAGCCTTTGGAAATGGTTAAGCTCTTCCATTTTGGCCAAGAGGTCATCACTGGTAAAAATAAAATACATTCATTTGACAATTATATTATTTGGAAGACTATGACTGCAAAGAACTCAAAGCACATGGAATACAGAAATGCATGATGTAAAGTAAGATGACAGGCAATCCAGACATCTTTCTCTTCTGTTTCTCTTGGTTTGTCACTTTGCTGCTGAATGCTATGAAACTAAGGGCAGGGCAACTGAAGGATGCTTATTTTCAAAAAGTAGGGTGCTCTTTGTTTTTATTTGTAAGTGTGGAGATTTGTTTAGGTATAACCATTTAATGACCTGCCCTTGCTTTTATTTAAATATTGATATACTAAAAATTATTTTGACATACCCAGAAAACTTGTATACTTTAACACACACACACACACAGACTCACCCACACTTTCATTTCATATAAGAAAAACAAAAAACAACCAGTACACTTAGTTGTGGGTGTGCTCAGTTGCTAAGTCAAGTCTGACATTTTGCAATGCCATTCACTGTACCTCACCGGGCTCCTCTGTTGATAGAATTTTTGAGGAAAGAATACTGGAGTTGATATCCTCCTCCAAACTTAGTTGTTTGATAATAAAACAACATGCTATAAAAGTAAAACAGTGTTTCTACATAAACACTGACCAATTGCCACGCCTTGCATTTCTGGTTTTCACTGTGTAATCTCTGAAGTATCTACTATTTTCTCCATGTACATTGAGATGACTTCAAAATGCTTCATTCTATAATCCTTTTAACAAACTGAGGGCTCATAGTTATCATGATCTGCTGTATTATTTCTACCCAATGGTCATATGGAGGGTTCCACCAAAAACTTTGTAACTTGTAAAATTAAAACAAAAAAAAATCAAATAAAATCGTAATTTCTAAGGTAGAGCTTTCTGTCTGCCTGTTACTCACACTAGAAACATGAAGGCAAGCTAGACACCTTGATTTCCCCTCCCCTGTGCCCTTCCCCATGAAATCACTCACTAAAATACAGAATTGCCTCCTTCAAATTTTTAGGATCAACTCTTTATTTCTAAACACTGATCTGGTTGAAATCATAACCACCTGTCTTCTACTGTCCTCTGACAACCACCTACGTTTCCGTGCCGGGAGTTTCTCTAACCTTCAATTCAGTCTCTGTCACCAAGGTTATTCTGTGAAAACATCGGTCTTATGACAGGTTCTCGCTGAAAACAACAACAACAGCAAAACTAGATGATTCCCACTTGCCACTGCTGCTAAGTCGCTTCAGTCGTGCCCGACTCTGTGGGGCCCCATAGACGGCCGCCCACCAGGCTCCCCCGTCCCTGGGATTCTCCAGGCAAGAACACTGGAGGGGGCTGCCATTTCCTTCTCCACCCAGTTGCCCCAGAACTATCCAAATTTGTTTCATCACCTGCATTCTTTTCTTTTTTCTGTAGATGCTGATGGAAACAAGTTGAAAAAGATGGAAGGGTAGAGCATGAGATTAGCCATGAAATATAAAAATATTTGCTGTTGCTGTTGATTTTCAGTCACTAAGTATGTCTGTCTCTCTGCGACCCCATGAACTGCAACAGGCCAGGCTCCTCTGTCCTGCACTGTCTCTCACAGTCTGCTCAAATTCATGCCCACTGAGTTGGTGATGCTCTTGAACCATTTCATCCTTTTCCTCCCCCTTCTCATTTTGGCTTCGATCTTTCCCAGAATCAGAGTCTTTTCCAGTGGACTGACTCTCTGCATCAGGTGGCCAACGTATTGGAATCCTAGCTTTAGCATCAGCCCTTCCAATGAATCTTCAGGTTTGATTTTCTTTAGGACTGACTGGCTTATCACTTTGCAGTCCAAAGGACTCTCAAGAATCTTTTCCAGCACCACAGTTCAAAAGCATCCGTTCTTAAGCCCTCTTTACGCTCCAACTCTTACACCCATAAATAACTACTGGAAAAATCATAGCTTTGACTGCCTGGACCTTTACTGGCAACATGGTGACTGGTTTTAATAGGCTAACTAGATCTGTCATAGCTCTTCATCCAAGGAACAATCATCTTTTCATTTCATGGCCTCAGTCACCACCCGCAGTGATTACACAGATCGAGAAAATGAAATGTCACTGCTCCAATTTCTCCCCACCTATTTGCCACGAAGCGATGAGACTGATGTCATAATCATGGTTCTTTGAATGTTGAGTTTTAAGCCAGCTTTTCACTTTCCTCTTTTGCCTTCATCAAGAGGCTCTTTACTTCATTTTCACTTTCTGCGATTAGAGTGGTATCATCTGCATATCTGAGGTTATTGATATTTCTCCTGGCAATCTTGATTCTAGGTTGTGATTCATCCAGCTGGGCTTTTACATGGTGTACTCTGCATATAAGTTAAATAAGCAAGGTGAAAATATACAACATTGCTACACTCCTTTCCCAATTTTGTACAAATCAGTTGTTCCATTCCCAGTTCTAACTTTGCTTCTTGACGTGTATACAGGTTTCTCAGGAGACAGGTAAAGTTGTCTGGTATTTCTTTACCTTTAAGAATTTTCCACAATTGGTGTGACCCACACAGTCAAAGCCTTTCACAAACTCAGTAAAGCAGAAGTAGATGTTTTTCTGGAATCCCCTTGCTTTCTCCATGTTCCAATGAATGTTAACAATTTGATCCCTGGTTCCGCTGTCTTTCTAAACCCAGTTTGTACATCTGGAAGTTCTCAATTCATATACTGCTGAGCCTAGCTTGAAGGATTTTGAGCATAATCTTGCTAACATGTGAAATGAGCACAACTGTATGGTAACTTGAACATTCTTTGGTATTGCCCTTCTTTGGGATTGGAATGAAAACTGACTTCTTCTACCTGTATAGCCATTGCTCAGCTTTCCAAATTTGCTGACATATTGAGAGCCGGAATTCAGTCACCACCACTAGCTTCACATAGAGCACGTTTCATAAGGACTAGTTGACTTCATACTCCTGGATAGTCCATTCTAGGTGAGTGACCATATCATCGTAGTTGTCTGGGTCATTAAGACACTGTTTGTGTAGTTCTCTGTCACTTCTTAATTTAATATTCTTGCCACTTCTTCTTAATCTCTTCTGCTTCTGTTAAATCCTTACCGTTTATGTCCTTTATCATGCCCATCCTTGCATGAAATATTCCCTTGATATTTCCAATTTCCTTGAAGAGTTCTCTGTTCTTTCCCATTTCATTGTTTTCCTCTTATTTCTTTGTATAGTTTATTTAAGAAGGCTTCCTTATCTCTTCTTGCTATTCTCTAGAACTCTGCATTCAAGATGGTTGTATCTTTCCCTCTCTTGATTACTTTTCACTTCTCTTCTCTACTCAGTTATCTGTAAAGCCTCCTCAGATAACCACTTTGCCTCCCTGTACATATTTTTCTTTGGGATAGTTTTGGTCACTGTCTCCTGTACAATATTATGAACCTCCATCCTTAGTTCTTCAGGCACTCTATCAGATCTAATCCCTTGAACATATTTGTCACCTCCACTGTATAATCATGTTTTTTTTTTTTCTTCTTTTTTTCCCAATCATAAGTGTTTTGATTTAGGTCATGCTTGGGTGGCCTAGTGGTTTCCCCTACTTTTTTCAACTTCAGCTTGACTTTTACTCTAAGGATCTCATGTTCTTCACCACAGTCATCTCCTGGTTTCATTTTTGCTGAGCTTCTCCATCTTAAGCTTCAAAGAACATAATCAATCTTATGTTGGTATTGATGATTTAGTGATATCCATGTGGAGAGTTGTCCCTTGTGTTGATTGGAAAATGTTGTTTGCTGTGACCAGAATGTTTTCTTGATAGAATTCTGCTATCCTTTGCCCTATTTCAGTTTTTACTCCACGGCCAAATTTGCCTGTTATTCCAAGTGCCTCATGACTTCTTGCTTTTGCACTAAAATCCCTTATGATGAAAACAACATCCTTTTTATGGTGTTAGTTCTAGAAGATCATATAGGTCTTTGTAAAACTGGTCAACGTCAGCTTTTTTGTCATCATCGGTGGAGGCTTGCACTTGGATTACTCTGATGGTGAATCATTTGCCTTGAAACAAACTGAAATCATTCTGTCATTTATGTGCTGAAAATGACAAATGCTGCATTTTGGGCTCTTTTATTGCCTATGAGGTCTACTCCATTTCTTCTAAGAAATTCTTCCCCACAGTAGTAGACATAGTGACCAACTAAATTAAATTTCTCCATTCCAGTCCATTTTAGTTTGCTGATTCCTAAGATCTTGATATTCAGTCTCCCCATCTCCTGCTTGATAACATCCAGTTTACCTTGATTCATGGACCTAACATTCCAGGTTTCTTAACAATATTGAACTTTACTTACCACCAGACACATCTACATCTCTATTGTTCTTTAAAGTATCAGATTTGACTTTCACTACCAGACATATCCACATCTGAGTGTCATTTCCACTTTGGCCCAGCCTCTCTATTCTTTCTGGAACTTATTAGTAATTTCCATCTGCTCTTTCCCAATAACATATTGGACACCTGCCGACCTGGGGAGTCATCTTCCAGTGTTATGTCCTTTGCCCTTTTAATGCTGCCCATGGGGCTTTCCAGGTAAGACTACTGGAGTAAATTGCCATCTCTTTCTCCAGTGGAGTGCATTTTGCTAGAATTCTCCACTATGACCCATATGTCTTTGTTGGCCCTGCATGGCTTGGCTCATAGCTTCACTGAGTTTTGCAAGCCCCTTCACCATGACAAGGCTGTGATCCATGGGCTTCTCTGGTGGCCCAGTAGTAAAGAATCTGCCTGCAATTCAGGAATTGCTTACAGGAGATGTGAGTTAAACTCCTGGATCAGGAATATACCCTGGATGAAGGAAATGACAACCCATTCCAATATTCTTGCCTGGAACATCCCATGGACAGAGGATCCTGATGGGCTCCAGCAATGTCCCAAGGTGTAACAAATGAGCTGGACTTGACTTAGTGAAGAAACAACAACACAAAAGTATAAAAATATACACTTAGGTAAAGCCTTGTACTACCAAGGACATTATTAAGGTTTTTTTGTTGGCTTAAGGTTTTTTTT
This sequence comes from Hydropotes inermis, assembly GCA_020226075.1. Taxonomy (NCBI): domain Eukaryota; kingdom Metazoa; phylum Chordata; class Mammalia; order Artiodactyla; family Cervidae; genus Hydropotes; species Hydropotes inermis. The sequence goes on from CM035273.1 coordinate 5,162,659, forward strand.
GTTGGCTTAAAACAGTCACAATAGGGATAGGAACAATAAGTTAATGAGAGAGCAAGAAAATGTTGTGTATATAAAAAATTAATAAAGTATTGATAAGCCAAGAATGATGATTAAAAGAAAAAAAAGATGACCCAAATGCCAGCTCCCCTCACCAAGACCGAGAGCAAGTCAGCAAGAGTGAAAGCCCAAAGAGAGAGCTGAGCATTGACTAGAAAGAACATGAGTCATCATAAGACCAAGCCAACAAAAGAACAAGCATTGACAGAAAAGACAAGCAAGAGAATGGAAGGTGAGTGGTGTGGATTTGCAGCTCAGATGTTTTTAATTGTTACAGGTATCTCTTTATCTTATTTCAAGCTGATAATGGCAATGCTATTGAGATGGTGTTGATATAAATAATAATGCCACACCTTTGTATCTGAAGAAAGCGAAAATGCAAGATTTGCAGAAAGTTGCATATCATAGTGATGGAACAATACATTTATGATGATTGTGACTAAAGAAGATTTCAAATAAATATACATGAGTCATCTATCAGCAAATGCAGTTGGTAATGCTGGTGATCAGACTGAAACCAAACAGAAAACTCCAAAATAAGCTGATGCAAATACAGTCAGCTGATCATTCAGGAGGGTGCTAAGGACATAGAAGGGGGAGATGATAGTCTCTTCAACAAATGGTTTAAGGAAAGATGTATAATCACTTACAAACAGGGAAGTTGGACTCCTTCCTTACACTGTGCACAAAATTCAACTCCAAATGTTTTATCTTGAATATAAAATCTAAAACTGCAAAAATCCCAGAGGAAAACCCAAGACAGTTCTGATTTCTTGACATTGGTCTTGGTGGTGATCTCTCAGGTATAACACCAAAAACACAGGCAACAGAAGTGAAAATAAACAAATGGGATTATATCTAACTAAAAATCTTCTGCACAGCAAAGAGAACCATCAACAGAGTAAAAAAGAAACCTGCAGAATGGGAGATAATATTTCCAAACCACATGTCTGATAAGGGGTTAGCCTCCATAATATATGACTCCTACACCTCAATAGCAAAATGGCAGATTTTCAGTATGAAAAAAAAATAATTGTAAAGCAAGTAAATGGGAGATTAAAAACATTTACAGAAGAAAAAAATCATGAGAGAAATGGCTGACTTTTAATCTACAATCATAGGTATAGTAAGAAAACACAACTCTATCAGTCTAGAATTTAGTATCCAGATAGAATGTTATTCAAGAATTGAAATAAAATTACAACAATATGTATAAAGAATGAATTTATTAAAATTTTTTGATATAATTTCACAAAATCATACAGTAATTCAACAAAGAGATATGAGCTGGATGCAAATTTCTAGATAACAGTAGATTAGACAATCCAGGAGAATATTACTGTTGTTGAAATTTTTTAAAATGTAGACATGTATATAAAAGATACTTGATTGAATGTGTCAGAGATATATAAAACCACTAAGATTTATAGAGACATTTTTTAAAGAATTAGCTAAGTCCAGATTCATACAGAGAATAAAAAGAAAGGGACATTTCCTCAAATGTCCCTAACATTTCCAAAGTTAGCATCACCCAGACATCAATATTTCACACATAATATGAAAATCCTAAAATGCTAAGTTATAGTAAACAAAATTCAGAAATTAACAAAAGGTTAATAAAATCTTTGCTGTCTATTGAGAAAAGCATTCACAAAATTCAAGAGCTGTTTACAATTGTTTAAAGTGAATACAGAGAGACATTTTAACATTATAAAAATAAGATTGTTTTGATACTATAGCAAAACAATATGGCAAACATAGTACAATTGGTAAAATATTTAAATAATATGCATTCAAGTGAGGAAAAAATCAAATTTCCACTATATGAATATTATATTTGAAGTTTTGAAGTTCTAGCCAGTGAAGTAAGAAAGTGTGTGTTGGGGGAGGGTTGTAGAGTAAAGTTAACAATAATAGAATTGAACTGGAAAGAAACAGTTTGGCTAGCATTAGTAGAAGAAAAGAAGATTAACACTGAACATCCATACAATCTACAGAAAATATGACTAAATATAGCTCAACAAGGTTGTTAGTAACAAGATCAATATGTAAAAACAAATTGAATTAAAATCAGTTGAAAATGTGATTTAAAGTAGACTCTTTTCACAATGGAAAGGCATCTATAAATTAACTAATGATAAATCTAACAGAAGAATTGAAAGTCCTATCTGAAAAAAAAAACATTTTATATAAGAAAATCAATGAAACTCATTGTGTTTATAGATGAAAATGATCAACATAAATACAACATTTTTCTTTGAATCAACATATTAATTTAATGTGGTCCTAATTTTAAGATTTCAACAGGGATTTGTATGGTTGATTCTAAAATCCAAGTAGAAAACATAAAGGGTTAGGGTTACTAAAGGCCATGAAAAAATAGCATTATGACAGCCTACTAGATTTTAAAAAGTTTATTGTGATGTATGGTACTTTAAAATGAACAGTATTAGTTCATGAGAGACAGTGTAACAGAATAAGGAATCCTGAAATACAATCAAGCCTGTAACAGATAGTAATATATGTGCAAGCGCTAATATACTAATACCCATATATGCATAAAAGGCTAACTAAAGCGTGAATGAATCAATGAGAGATGTATGGCAAATGATATCTGCACAGAATAAGAAAACATCCTCCTTCAATAACGACAAGTCGGCAGCTATCCACAGGCAAAAGTACCTTTATGGAAGATTTGGGATCTAGATAAGAGATCTGTAATCCTGGGAAGACTCAGGTGCAGCTCTGCTTGGCTTTGGTCCTGTCCCCAGAAGCAAGCACCGAAGAACTTGAAAGGAGTCACACTCACTATCCATGCAGGTCACTATCGGAGGATCAACTACGGACCCTAAAGAAGACACTTGTCCCAACACCACCCTGTTGAAAATTCCTAGAGGCAGTTCCCCTTAACAAGAGATCAGATAGGATCCACATCTGTGGGAAATTATTTACCATATAAGGGTCAAAGGTCAATTTCTATTCATATATTCAAATATTAAGACATCAGAAGATAACAAAGGAGAATATTTTTATGACCTTCAAGGATTTCAAAAATAAAACACATGAAGTTTATGAATCATGTAAAGAAAGGCTGCCGTATTGAACCACATTAAAACTGCAAAGTTCTCTAAGATGAAAGATGGCATATCCAACACTGGAAAACAAGCCAAAGCCTTGGAAAAGATATTTAAACGTGACATAATTACTATACAAAATGTATAAGGCATCTCTGCACATAAAGAAAAGATAGTTCTATAAAAACATGTAAAGGCTATGAAAGCTAAAACATAATAATGAAAACCCTGAAGGCTCTTAGCTATATGAAAATATGCTGAATTTGTCTAGTATCAGGTAAATCAAATTAACACAGTGAAGTGAAGTAGCTCAGTCGTGTCTGACTCTGCAACACCATGGACTGTAGCCCACCAGGCTTCTCCATCCATGGGGTTCTCCTGGCAAGAATACTGGAGCAGGCTGCCATTTCCTTCTCCAGGGGATCTTCCCAATACAGGGATCAAACCCAGGTCTCCCGCATTGCAGGCAGACGCTTTAACCCTCTGAGCCACCAAGGAAGTCCAAATTGGGTTAGTTAAGTGAAAGTCACGTCCGGCCCTTTGCAACCCCATGGACAGTAGAGTCCATGGAATTCTCCAGGCCAGAATACTGGAGTTATGGGTAGCCTTTCCCTTCTCCAGGAGATCTTCCCAAGCCAAGGATCGAACCCAGGTCTCCCACATTGCAGGTGGATTCTTTACCAGCTAAGCCACAAGTGAACACAACACTGTACTAAATAAGCTTGTAGAAAAAAACTAAATATTCCAGAAATACCAAGTAAAATATTTTGGCACCATATACACTATAGATCGATGTTTAATATTTAGCAATATTGAAGAGCTCACAGACCACCAATTCCCAAGAGAAAATTCAGAGAAAGGGAGTGAATTTCTCCATTTGTGTAGTTTCAGAGGTAAGTACATAGGTTTTCTTTGTGTTCAAAGATTTTATACTTTTTAAAAAGCTAATTTTAAAGCTTAAACCACCAAGTTGAGGAACTACACTCATCTCTTGGCTGAATAAAGGTGTAACATCAGGGGGTGGGTATACCTCATGTCTCCTAACTGAAGACCATAGGCACATGAGGAATTTTTTACTTTTTGTTTAATTTTATTTATTTATTTTTAGCTGCTTCAGATCTAATTGTGACACATGAGGAATCTTATTTTTTTAATTTTTAATTCCTCTTTGGAGAAAAACCAAAATACTCTTGGAAACAACTCAAAATGACTCCAGGCTTACTAACTATGTTTTAAAGTGTTAGGAAAAGGTATATAATTAACTTTTGCCAAGATAGCTAATTATTGTTTGATGTTTGTTCAAATAGTTTTACCATCTGTCCACCTGTCTATTATTTATACCCTTACTAACAACAATCGCTCATGGTATGAAAGTAGCTCTATTTTTGAGAGACAAACATGTAATAGGAATGATTTGTATTTCTTTGTATTATTTTTCAAAATAAATTGATATTAAAAACAGGTCTTTGACAGCCCAAAATCTTTGTCAGCCTTACAATAGCTTCTAATTTTTGAGAATGACTTTACCACAGTGAAATATCTGGAAACGTTATCTATATAATATGTGCAGTAATCCACATTCCTCTTCACTCCTTAGCCTAATGCACCTTTGTTGGCAAAGTGATGTCTCTGCTTTCTAACATGCTGTTGACATTTGTCATGACTTTCCTTGCAAGGAGCAGAAGACTTTCAGCTTCCTGGGTGCAGTCAGCATCCGCAGAGGTTCTTGAGCCCCAGAAAATAAAGTCTGTCACTGCTTCCATTTTTTCCCCATTTGGGTTTGGCATACTCCTAGATTTTTCACATAGTCTCCATTAATAATTTATGAGAATCAGATGCGCTGAGTCCTCACTTTAACAGGTGAAAATGAGCTTAAACTCATCGGAAGGACTGATGCTGAAGCTGAAACTTCAATACTTTGGCCACCTGATCCAAAGAGCTGACTCATTGGAAAAGTTGATGATGAATGATGACTGCGTATTGTGCATAAATGTCAACGTTTTCTTTCATCCCTGAACAATATGGTGATACCCACTATGACGTGAAGTCTAGAATATTCACCTTTTCTTCTACTTAACATATCAGTAGTTGTTTCTCGGACTCAGCCTCCAAGAAGCTCCAGCACCCCCCCTCCCCAGTCATTTCTTCCTCCTGATTCTCGTTCACATATAGTCCTTTTCATACATGGGTTGGTCAGCGAGACAAACAGCAGAGGTGATGGCGGGTCACATTCAGTGTTAAATTAGAAAGGATGTGATTTTCTTCTTGGATTCTTACTTGTTTTCTCTCTTTGTCTTCTTGCTCTTGGAGGAAACATCTGCTATGAGGAGGCCCACGTGGACAGAGACTGAAGCCTCTGGTCTACTTCCAGACCAGGAATCATGGTCTGCTAACTACCGTGGAAGTAAGCTTGATAGCAAATTCTCCAGCCTTGGGTGAGTCTTGAAGTAGTCTCAACCTCTGCCAACAGCTTGATTCAAACCTCTGAGAGACCCTGAGCCCAAACGACCACCCAGTTAATTTATGCCTGGATTTCTGACCCTTAGAAACTGAGCTGTTTTAACTTGAATTTTGGGGGAAAAAAAATTATGCAGCACTCAATAACTAATACATCATTTAATGGAGACTATGATAAACCAAATTACTTTATGTATATAGCTACAAAAAATAAATTTAATTACCATCCTAGAAAGCTTGGATATCCTTGGTGACTCTGAAGGTAAAGGATCTGCTTGCAATGCGGGAGACCTCAGTTGGATCCCTGGGTCAGGAAGATTCCCTGGAGAAGGGAATTGGCAACTAACTCCAGTATTAATATCTGGAGAATTCTATGGACAAAGGAGCCGGGTGAGCTATAGTCCATAGGGTTGCGAGGAGTCAGACACGACTGAATGACTAGCAATTTTATATTTTGCTACTTCTAAGAATCATAACATTTCATTTAGGTCAACTACCTGCTCTGTTAAATTAACCTCTCTTATTTCCATTTCAAGTTTTCCTGTGACTACATAGGAAAATAAAGCAATAATTCTGAATTTGTTAGGTCATTAGTGGAAGAACTCTGCAACCAGTTAAATATACCAGCTTTGTGTCCCTATACAAGATGATTTACATCAAAAGCTAAATTTAACAGTGATTACGTTTTTGAATGACTGTGTGAATCACAATAAACTGTGGAAAATTATGAAAAGGATGGGAATATCAGACCACCTGACCTGCCTCTTGAGAAACCTGTAGGCAGGTCAGGAAGCAACAGTTAGAACTGGACATGGAATAGACTGGTCCCAAATAGGAAAAGGAGTATGTCAAGGCTGAATATTGTCACCCTGCTTATTTAACTTATATGCAGAGTACATCATGAGAAATGTTGGGCTGGAGGAAGCACAAGCTGGAATCAAGATTGCCAGGAGAAATATCAATAATCTCGGGTACACAGATGACACCACCTTTATGGCAGAAAGTGAAGAGGAACTAAAAAACCTCTTGATGAAAGTGAAAGAGGAGAGTGAAAAAGTTAGCTTAAAGCTCATCATTAAGAAAACTAAGATCATGGCATCCAGTCCCATCACTTCATGGCAGATAGATGAGGAAACAGTGGAAATAGTGGCTGACTTTATTTTTCTGGGTTCCAAAATCACTGCAGATGGTGATTGCAGCCATGAAATTAAAAGATGCTTACTCCTTGGAAGGAAAGTTATGACCAACCTAGATAGCATATTAAAAAGCAGAGCCATTACTTTGTCAACAAAGGTCCACTAGTCAAGGCTATTGTTTTTCCACTGGTCATGTATGGATGTGAGAGTTGGACTATAAAGAAAGCTGAGCAATGAAGAATTGATGCTTTTGAACTGTGGTATTGGAGAAGACGCTTGAGAGTCCCTTGGACTGCAAGGAGATCCAACCAGTCCATCCTAAAGGAAATCAGTCCTAGTGTTTACTGGAAGGACTAATATTGAAGCTGAAGCTCCAGTACTTTGGCCACTTGATGAAGAGAGCTGACTCATTTGAAAAGACCCTGTGCTGGGAGAGATTGAGGGCAGGAGGAGAAGGGGACGACAGAGGATGAGATGGTTGGATGGCATCACTGACTCAATGGACATGGGTTTGGGTGAACTCTGGGAGTTGGTGATGGACAGGGAGGCCTGGCGTGCTGCATTTCAAAGGGTCACAAAGAGTCAGACACGACTGAGTGACTGAACTGAAGTTTTGAATTATATTGACATAATGCAATTATTTTTTTTTGAAATGTACTTTGTTAAAGACAAAACATCTAACATTATTGTGAATGTTTTTGTGTTTCAGTTAAAAAGTTCAAAAGATGATAAAATTATTTTTTAAAGTGACAATATGCATATTTAAATTCATTTAAAGTTGTAAAAAATAAAAAAGTTATTTATTTTGGAGCATAAATGTATTTAGGCTATGAATTTCACTCAGACATAACCTAATTATGTTCAGAGAAACTGTGATATTGTAATAATTGAAAATGTAGCTTTCTATACTTAAAAATATTATATATATATGGGTGTATGTATATGTACACATATATATATATACACACAAATTAGAATAAAAACTACAGAAAATTTGTGATGAAGTTGATATTAAATGTAAAGTTATTTCAGACCATACATACACATTTTCTCATTCTTTGGCTTGTCTTTATAATAAAACTGAGAAGGTCTTTTTTTTTTTTTTTTTTTTTTTTTTGAGAAGGTCTTTAATATTGCAGAAGGATATATTTGGCAAAGTTTTCAAAAGAATAATAAACAGTAATAATTCATTCCACAAGGTTTGTTTTGTAAAAAGAATTGTTTGATTAATAACCTCTAATTGGAGACAAATAATAACCTCATTGAACTATTTTAAAATTTGTATAAAAATGTAGAATGGAGACTATTCTCCTTTTAACAAAATTTTCTTTAAGCTAAGTAAGTATCTTAGCATCTACAGAGTAAATATTTTCTGAATTAAAATATTGTGGTCTATGGAAAAAAATAATTGAAAATTTATCTGTGTATATCTAGAAATATATACATGTGTGTATGTATGTATTGTCCATAAAGTGCAATTTTGAAAAAAATCAGGGAATTTTATAAAAACATTAAAATAATAAAATCTTATTGAAGTGCATAAATTAGAAAATTATCATTGAGATGTTTTGGAATAGCCAAGAAACTATGATATAGCTAGGAGAGTGTTTTACATATAGAGATAAGAACTTATAGTGTTCTGCTTACTTTTAAATGTTGATAAAATCAATTTAAAGAATGTAAATATATAATAAAATATAAATATATGAAATTATTATAATTAGTAGTGTAATGTTTAATTATATAGGCTATATTATTGGGTTTCCCTAGTGTGTTAGTGGTAAAGATCCCACTTTCCAATGGAGGAGATGCAGGTTCTATTCCTGTGTTGGGAAGATCCCCTGGAGTAGGAAATGGAAACCCATTCTCGTATTCTTGCCCAGAAAATTTCATGGACAGAGGAGTCTGGCAGGATACAGTCCATGGGACTGCAAAGAGATACAATGGAGCAACTGAATACATAATACATTATTATATAGAAATACACATATAAAAATCTGTATTTTTTCAAAGTATATACATGTATGTCATTCTTGTAACGTTTATGTCTCAAATTAAAATTTATTAGGATAATTCTATATATCTGAGAATATGTGAAAACTATTATTTTGATCAATAGATGTTAAAAACATTTGATTATAAATAAGCTTAGTGTTTCTTTATATTTAAAAACTGACTTGGTTCATAGGGAAAAATTAAATTATCATTCTATTAATCTCGGGCTTATTTCATAGGTTATAATACAGGGCAGTTCTGATGACCAAAGATAATTCCTGCACATTGAAAGATAAGAATTATATAGTTTGAAGCAAATGGCATCAAAATAAGAGGTCTACACTTTTATTTCAAATCATGGTCTATTTTCTTAAAGTGTGCTTTAAATTACTGTAAAGGAAAATATTTTGTGCTGATTATACACCATGGAATATTACTCAGCCATTAAAAAGAATTCATTTGAATCAGTTCTAATGAGATGGACGAAACTGGAGCCCATTATACAGAGTGAAGTAAGCCAGAAAGATAAAGAACATTACAATATACTAACACATATATATGGAATTTAGAAAGATGTTAATGATAACCCTATATGCAGAACAGAAAAAAAAAAAAAAGAAGACACAGATTTATAGAACAGTCTTTTAGACTCTGTGGGAGAAGGCGAGGGTGGGATGTTTCAAGAGAACAGCATTGAAACATGTATATTATCTAGGGTGAAACAGATCACCAGCCCAGGTTGGATGCATGAGACAAGTGCTCGGACCTGGTGCACTGGGAAAACCTAGAGGGAATGGGTGGAGAGGGAGGTGGGAGGGGGGATTGGGATGGGGAACACATGTAAACCCTTGGCTGTTTCATCTCAATGTATGACAAAATCCACCACAAATAAAAAAAAAAAAAAAAAATAAAATAAAATTATATAAATACAGAAACTAGTCAAAACCTGGGGTGAAGTCAATTTAGGTATAAATACCACCAATATAATTAAGTGAAATGTAGCTTTATTTCTTTTTCCATTGCATGGATAGAGGTAAATATTCATTTCATATTTCATTCACTCATAGACATTGTTGACTTTTAAAAGTGATTCATTTACCAGTGCTAATACAGATCGTTTGGGGAAGTATTGTGGATTTGTAAAGGCAAAGTGATTTAAGTAATCAATAGGAAATCTAAAATCATAAAACAATTCAGTAGAATAGTGAGCAAAATTGGAAGAAAGATTAAGGGGACTTTGAAATCTGGAATTTTACTTTCCTTTTTCCCTTCCAGGGAAATTTATCCTGAGATTATAATATGGATGCTTCAATTATATTTTAAAATATGAATCTCTCCATAGCTGATGAGTTTCCTGGATTGTCTCTAATCCAGGAAAAAAAAAAAATGACAAACTCTGCTGGCAATTTATAATGGGTCTAGAAGAAAAGTTTTATTTATTATCGACATTTCTCAACCAATCAAGGACAACAGAACTATTATCCAGGATTATCACCTGTTTGTTAAGAGAAGAACCTTACGTGGAAGCCCATAGGTTTTCCCCCAATGATCCTTGTCTCCCTCTTTTTCCCAAGAAATACAAAATTTTCAAAATATTGTTTAAAACTTGTCAAGAAAATAATTTCAGTGATTGCAAAGATATATCTCAACCTGGCATGTGCTGTTTTGGAAATCTTAAAGAAAGCTCATTGAAGAGCTGCATGACTTGTGACTGATACAAAGTTCATTAGCACTGTGACTGCTAATTAGGAGAATAGGCTATTGCACGACTTTGAAGGCATTCTTCCTAAAGTCTTGATAGGCTGAAGGGAAGCAATAGAATTTATTTCAAGGATGTAAGAAAAGGCAAAGTCCCCTCTGAACTTATTGAGATAGATTTCATCATACTCATGCTGGCTGACATTTCTGTCTCGTTCTAAATCAAACCTGGAACAGACGAACGCAGCTTTGTGCATGGGGACAGAAAAATAGAAAATCAGCTGAGAAATGGTGCAAAATTTGACAATAGGAGACTGCTGCCCTGAAGAATTAAATCTGAGTTAACCAAGGAGGCTGGGAATCGCATGATTTCTAGACTGTTCCAGTAGGGTGACAAACTATCTCCATTTGTTTGGAACATTCCAGGTTTTATTTATCTTTTAATTAATTAAAACTCTTTGGCCACATGGCATGTGGGATCTTAGTCCCCTGACCAGGAATGGAACTTTACGCCCTGCATTGCAAGTGCAGTTTTAACCCCTGGACCACCAGGAAAGTCTGGGGCATTCCAGGCTTTAGCACCGCGAGTCCTATACCTCAGAAAAATCCTTCGGTCTTGGGCAAAGCTAAACTAACTGTTGGTCACCCAAGCTGTACAGGCATTTTGCTAAATAAAATAAACAGAAAAGGCTATAATAATTAGAATTTCAACCAATAGGCTTTGAATGGTGAGGCTATGTGAGGTCAGAGAATGAATAAAGAGGATGGGATTAAAGATGAAGTCATAAGAAAAATAAATTTGCTTTCTGCCTGCACCAGTTTATTCAATAAATCACTTCCATTTGTATATCTGTTTGTCAAAACTCACTTAGTTATCAACCATTCTGGGAAGAATATAAAGAAATTTTAAAACAAGGAGAGATTCTTGTATCATCATTAAACATATGCATATAAACAATTGTGACATTATTCTCTGTCCTTTTATTCATTTTTATTTTGGCCTGAATAACAGAAAGATATGGTTTAAACATTGTAATATTTATTCTGCTTAATTTAGTGCAAGAGAAGTAAAATCAGAATTCTGCTTTAAAGTAAAATAAACAACATATTATGGGAAAGAAACAATCTTTCAAAACACATTATTTGATTAGAGATTTTACAATGAATATTCACATGGAAATTAGTGCTTATGTGTGTCTATACCATCACTTTGTGCTTTTACTTTCGCTCAAAGACAAATACTAATTAAAAATTTTTTTCTGTATAAATTGTGCTTCATATCCAAAATATAATTGATAAGAGAAAATTCTGTTTTTCTCAAGAGCTCTGAACATAATGAAGTCAACATAGAGGAAGTGATAGTACATCAGATATTAATAAAAATATTCATGATGCAAAAATACATACAGCCCAACAGATTTTGAATAGGAAAGAAATCAGGCTCATGCTTTGCATCTCACACTGTTTTAAAATGATGTCAACCATTTGAAATGAATAGTAATTGGCTTTTATTCCTTCCAAAAGTTTGTATAAGTGGATGAAAATAAAAATAAAGATAGGCATAGCTGTCTAGATTTTCATAAAAGTTACTAAAACATGTGGAAAGAGTGTTACAATACAATACTTTACTTTTCAAGTTAAGACTGATTTTTATGGTCAGGACTTCATTTCAGTCTCATTTCTTTATTTCTTATGGCTAATTAGTTGCATGAATTGCCAATAATTGCAATAATTTGTTATCAGGGAATACTACCTTTTACATCAATAGAGCAGCAAGAGCAACAACAACAGAAACCTCTAATAAATAACACATTTTTTTCTATTTTTCTTTTTGATAATCTAGAAAACAGAACTTCAAGGAAATATTTGGGAGAGCCTGCCTGTTATGCAATTTTGAGTCCTTTTTAATAGACTCCGACTCACTGAAGCAGCCTGTGCAGGAGAGTGAAACCTATTAAGACAGATAATGCTTCATTTTCCAGAGGCCTCTTGTTGAGGAGAGGTCATATTAAAAAAAAAAAAAGAAGAAGAAAGAAAGAAACTGCACTTTCCATAAAGTAGTTAGCATTTGACATTAAGTGGAAAAATAGCAATTCCTTTCCTATTCAGAGCACAGTAATCCTCACCAGCAATAACATAGGAAATGCAAAATATTATGAAGAAAATGTGTCTAAACTCTCAGTCAATACTCTTTGAATGGTTCAAAATTGAGGGGACTTTGTGTACCAGGCCTCCGGAAACTCACCTTACATTTCCCCCTGTCCCCTGGGGCCACAGGGTTTGTCTGGAAATGTCATGAAGCCTGGATCCCTTGTGAGAATTTTCAGCACTTCTGCCTGCAGCTTCAGCTGGAAACCCTACAAGCAAGGTCTTTCATGTGGTATTTCAACATTTCTCACTCCAGTCTCTGAAAGAAATGGAAACAGACCTTGTCTCTGTTTATTAAAGTCCTGGAAGGGAAGGTTGAATTTTGAGACTGTTCTTCCAGGATGGTGAAAGGTCAGTGTGAGTGAAAAGAAATAATAAAAATTATCCTCATCCCACTTCAGTTCTTCAAGCTAAACTGCTCATTCCTAATGGAGATCTGTGATGTTGGCAATGTGACATTTGTGCAAGTGATGGCCTCTCTATGATTATTTTCTTTGCATGTATGCCTGTATCTTCGTGCCATGCAATAAGAAATTTCAAAGGACATAGGACTCTGTTCGCAGTAGTTCTTGTTTATAAGCAGATCACATTCATCTGCAAATTACTGTATTCAAGTATATTTTCTAAATCACATTGTCATTTCAAGGATCTAAATGCAACTGTTATATCATTATACATTGAGACATAATAAAAGCCAACTCTCATTCTTATTTTCAAGTTAGAGCTTTAACTTCTCAACTTGGCACGTGCTTTCATCTGCATTATCTTGTATTATCTACACATCACTCTAAATAGTAGGCAGGGAGTGGCAATAAGGCTCCTTGTGAACACACACGTGACTTGCTTTAGCAAAACCTGCTTACTGAGAGTAGGAACCACGACTGGAAATAAAGTCATCTGCCTTTACGGACATAGCCTATTCTTTCAAAGAAATATTTTCTGAGAGTCTACTAGATTCAAAATATATTTTATATATTATGGGCTAATACATAGAATGTAATGGAGAAGGAAATTGCAACCTTACTCCAATATTCTTGCCTGGGAAATCCCATGGACAGAGGAGCCTGGAGGCTGCAGTTCATAGGGCTGCAAGAGTTGGACCCAACTTCGCAACTAAACCACCACCATCACCACATAGAACATACATTCATATGTAGTTAAAAGTCTGGATATCTCCCCTTAAGGTTACTGCAGACTTGAAGTAACAGGACATTGTGCATGGTTGTGATAAAAAGTAACTCAAGTCAATGTTAAGTTAATGAGCAAATAATAGTCGTGATTATTCTAAAATGGAAGACATCTCATGCCTAAGAATTTGGGAAAAGACAACACAGTGGATATGCCTTTGATGCACTTTTCCCCCCTCCCCCATTGCAATGTAACCTCTTCTACACTTGCCTACAGGCCATAGGAGAATGCTGAGAAAGTGATAATATGGACATTTTGACTCCTTATTACAAGCCGAGGATTTAGTCATGCATCCCATTATGAGAATGCTAACAATAATTCTGTAAGAAAAGAGCAATATATTATCTTTGTTTTACAGAAACAGAGATGTTTTTGCTTTAAAAGTGCAGCAATATACCTAATTTGCAGTTGAAAAACACAGTTTTGGAACTGGGACTGAGCCCTGACTGACTCCCTAGCCTGAACTTTTAGCTACAGCACATACCATTAGTTATGAAGGAAACCAAGTAGAATGTAAACGCGTTTATTGAGTTTAGTCTGAGGTGCTCAGTTGAAAATGGATCATCACAGTGGCAGTGAGCATGCCTGAGTCTAAAAGCTACTAGGATGGAACAGAGAGTAATGGGGGAAAGTAGTCTTTTGATTGTAAAGTCAAGACCTTAATGCTTGGGAGACAATTTAGTCCAGATGGATTTAATTTGCTCTAATAACTGTTAACTATTGAACCTACTTTTATGTTTGATGTACAAATCTTACCATTATTAACAACTCTAGAATAGATCCAAGTGATTATTCTCAATCATTTTTCATTTTTATAGGGTCTGCATGCCTGTCAGAGGAAAAATTGAGCTATGTTTCCCTAAGTTTCTCTTCAAAATTCTGCAACTGATCCCAGAGAAAAATTACTGTGAAAGATGTAAGAGAAATTGGGGAACTAGGAGATCTCTTGTCTGGCCCTGCTTATTTCTTCTATTACCTTGGCTAAATTTCCTAAACAATCCCTCTCTTTTGTAAAATGGCAATAATGTTAGATCATGCTTCAGGAGACACGAGATAAGGGGGAATGATTTTCTTTATTCCTCTCTCAAAGAAATATTATACATGAATCATAATATCCACATTTTTTTCCTAAGTGAGATTCAATCTGCAGAAAATAGGAGCAGAGCTATTTAAGAAGACTAGGGGTGGGAAAGTGGCCCCAAAGTGGCAGCTATTAGTTAGGCACTGATGATGGAGCCTGTCTTGTTATATTGGCTGTTCCATCCCTGTCCACATTTCTAGAGTCAACATTATACTATCTCCAGTGAAAACAATTTGGCTCCATGAAGGGAACCTCATGTTTGACACAATCCTTTGCTTTTCGATTAGACTCAATTGTTTTGGAAAAGTACAGACACAACTATACTCTCGAGCATCATTTGCCAAAAGAATTAAAATCACATAATACAGAGATATGACAACTTATTTAATTCTGAACTTTCTCTCGAACACTCACTTTAATCCTCTCTCCACAAGGCTTTTAATTTTAGCACTGAACCCATCTGATTTTTTAAAATAAAAAAAAAATAAGGAGTATGAGGTCATTTAGAAAACTTCCTATATTTTTTAGATGGAAAATTAGAAGGGCATGACAATTAATTTTGAAGAAATTATTCTTAGGACTGTCTTTAAGAATGTGCTCTAGTGGTGGTCTGGTGGTTGAGAGGCTACCTGCCAATGCAGGGGACATGGGTTCGATCTCTGGTCCAGGAGGATCCCACATACCAGGGGGCACCTGGGCCTGTGTGCCACAATGTGCCTAGTTCCTGGCAACTGGAAGAGGGTCGGCACGCAGGAACAAAGACCAAGCACAGTCAAGAATGAAAGAATAAATAAAATTATTTTATAGAAAGCTCAATTTGATATAGACCTTGTACTTAAGGAGCTGGCATTCTGTGTTAATTTTAAAAGAAATATTTGACATATACCCCTGATTTCTTTTTCTGATATTTTTTCACATTACAACTGACACTGCGTGAGACTGCTTACAGGCTCCTCTTGTAGAAGTTGAGCACGCTCACTTTTAAAATATTTTATTTTACTTTGATGGTGAATTCCATTACTTTCCTTTCTGTACTAAGCTGTAGTGCTGGATACTCGAAAGAGGAAACAGTTATGAAACAAGGAAGAAATCTCAATTTATAGGAACACTAAAAAACAGAATGTACTCAACCTGAGACTTTAATACTTCAACAACTGAACTGTGTAAGTATATTTTCCCAGGAGCTTTATGAATCAATTTGTAATTCTAATTGGTTAATTATAATTGGTTATACTTAACCAGTTTTTAATTAGATAAAAAATAATGTAACTATTTTGTGAAAAATACTTCCAGTATTTGATTCTCAAAATGAGAAGTTAATGGCATAAGAACTTACAAAGTACTATAAGCCTTTAACTACTGAGAGGCAATCGCTTAACTATTTTTTTTTAAACAGCATTTTCTCCTTGATTGAAAGCATTAAACTTGCAGAAAATATTTTGAAATCAGGGAGCTATCAATGTCTTCTTTGTTTATTAAAGTAATAAGGGGGGAAAAAAAAGAACTAAGAAAGTCTTCCAGATGAAAGTTTTACAAATAAATAGCTCATTTGGATGATCGTTGAATAACCTTTCCTGTCTCTTTCATGTGTTGCTCTGGGAATGTATTAATCTTTAAAGCCCTCTTACATTATAAATATTGCTTATGGCACAAATCATGCAAATTTAACCCCTTTCGTTACAACATAGCTTCTCAGGTCAAGAGTTATCATTCTGACAACAGCAACTACTTCAAGTAAACCATATTATATATCTATGTCAGTTCATATTTAAATGCATGATATAGCATTTCTATTTCCATATTTTCCATGATAAATTCTTCCGGGCCTTTGGCACAGGTCGCAGTGTGAGGTTCAGTTTGGAAGAGAGGGATTTTATTGTTTAAGTGCACAGTTTCTAGGGAGTTAAGCAAGTAATAAGCAACCCCTTTGACCAAAGAACTTTCAAAACAGCAGAAAACAATGCCAATGGTGTTAGGACCAGATTGTATTAACGAGAACTGTCTTGTGCATACCCATTAGGGAGGGTGGAAGAATTTTCCATTCACTTGTCAAAATGTCCAGAGAGAAATGAAATATATATATAGTAAAATTTATGATAAAATGGAATGTAAAGGAACTATCTAGATCTGCTGTTAAACAAATTTATTAAAACTTCATGGCAAGAGTCAAATCTTTTCTTATGAGGATTTTTCTTCTTTGACTTCCACAGACACACATTTTTTAATCACTTATCCATTGCAGACACTCACCTCCTTCATTAAACATTTCAAATTTGCTTAAATACTTTCTCAGTAGGCAACTCCAAGAGGGCAGAACAGCCTCTCAAGCAATAGATAGCTGTAACTAAAATATTTTAAAAAGTAGTTTATTATCTAGTACATGTAGAGGAAAATTTTAATGCAGATTTTTAAGATATTTTTGGAAGTCTGTGTTCTAATTCCAATCATATAACTCATTTTTGGAATTATTCTTAGAAATCCCTCTAAGAAAATTTGAAATAAAATATTTCTTTATTTAGCCTTAGTATTACTGAACCTACCAAGTATTACCTAACTTGTCTTGGAATGATAGCAGCTGACATGTATTTACTTTAACTAGTTACCAGTCATTCTTTCCACATTTCCCCTTCTTTTATTAGTCCATAGAACTCCATAGGACTGATTATTCTTAATGTCCTCATTTTGCAGGTGAGAAAATTGAAGCTGGGGATTGTCAAGTCACACAGTAAGTATATAAAGCAACTGGGACTGGATCCCAGGAATTCAAAGCCAGAACACTGGCTCTAAGCTCATTTCTATGTTACCTCAAGGGCCACATGATGAAATACAAATTAAAGATAAAATCATCCTCTTTGGAGGTATTAAAAATAATTTGTTGAGGACAACTATCAAAGCAGAGTTCCAGAGCAGGAAAAGTCTCATTGGAATAAATGCCTAGTTGCAACCAGTGGGGAAAAATATAACATGAAATTCTTATTAAGAGGTGTAAACTTTGCATTTTGGCAAGGGAAAGAAGTACATGATTTTATATGTACATTTCTTATAGTTCCTAGGTTGGTCTCCCACACAAGTCAGTTCTAGGAAGTTAATGGTTTTTTTTAATGATGATTCTATAAGGATAATGCAACTAAAAATCACGAAAAAAAAAATAGCTTCTCTTTGTAAGTTATGAACTAAACATAAACATAGCTGATTAGAAGACATGAAACAAAAAAATTGGTAGAAAATTGACCTTTGCATTCATGTCTGTGGACGAGGAAGTACTGTAAATGTAAAAAGCAAAGCTGAATTAAACGTGGTCCAAAATACACAATATTTTAATAACTTTGGAGAACTGCCTTACAAAAACTTATCAGTGCCAGTAATTTAACTTAATGTAAATAAGATAAACAGAGCCAATTTTGTCACTATACCATTAAGAATGGGCTGCTTCCCAACCAGAGGAACTATGAGCTTTTAAACACGTCTATATGACCTAGAAAGTGTTTATAGTAACTCCTGATGAAATGCAACAAAACACAAAGAAAAAATAAAATGAGAAGATTCTTTCTAGTTAGTAGATAGGGTGGGCTCATGTTCAATTTTTGCAATTCATATGGGCCAACAATACAGATATGTGTGACATATATAAATTTGATTTATAGCAACTGATTAAAACATTGCAATTATTTTGAGATTCATTAAGCTGCTGCTGAATTCAATTGAGAGGTCGGTCTTCTTAGAACTCTATATGGTTTCAGTTTCAAATGTGTATAATTTGAAAATTCTCTAAAAACTTTCTGCAGCAATTCCTCTTTACATAACCTTAAGGATGTACCAATGGCTTCTCAAAATTACTTGACATAGTAGAGCTTCAGGGACCTTTCAACATGAGGTGTGTCAATCCTATGTGAAGACAGGCAGCCTCAAAGGGCCCCGAGTTTTGGTCTCCAACAAAACAGAGAGGACACCACCGGATGGGGTCTGAAAGTCTCAGGAGGTGGTGGCAGGTGGGGCCCTGCTGGCTCTCCACTCTGTGAGCTGATCCTTGTTGAACAAAGGCAACAAGGAGCACTGCCAGTATTTATCATCCACGTGAAACTACTCCCACCCTAACCCATATCAAGACACTCTGTCTACAGACTTAAAGGCAATCCCCACCCTGGTTGTGTGATTCAGCATCTGTTTGGACTTAAAGTTAAGGCTATGGCTTTTCCAGTGGTCATGTATGGACATGAAAGTTGGACTATAAAGAAATTTGAGCACAGAAGAATTGATGCTTTTGAACTGTGGTGTTGGAGAAGACTCTTGAGAGTCCCTTGGACTGCAAGGAGATCCAACCAGTCCATCCTGAAGGAGATAAGTCCTGGGTGTTCATTGGAAGGACTGATGCTGAAGCTGTAACTCCAATACTTTTGCCACCTGATGTGAAGAGCTGACTCATTTGAAAACACCCTGATGCTGGGAGGGACTGGGGGCAGGAGGAGAAGAAGATGACAGAGGATGAGATTGTTGGACGGCATCAGCGACTCAGTTGACATGGGTTTGGGTGGACTCCAGGAGGTGGTGATGGACAGGGAGGCCTGGTGTGCTGCAGTTCATGGGGTCACAAAGAGTCGGACATGACAGAGTGACCGAACTGAACTGAAACGTAAAGTTAAAAGGATTTTGATAGGCATCTCTCACATATAAAAAAGAGAAACTAAAATATAAAGCTTTAATATTAGTAATTCTTAGTCTAAATGTAATATATGTGTGTGTGTGTATGTGTGTGTGTGCATGACACATACATATAAAAGCTTTATATTAAATACATACTTCCTTTTGTGCTTAATACTAAACAGATATGTTCTTTCTCTTCTATAATGTTAAAAAAAAACAAAAACAAAAACAAAAGCAATGAGCCAGTAAAGCAGAATCTACTCTATACTTTCAAAAGTTCAAACCAATTTTTCGAACTTGGATCCCCCAGTGGTTACCCTCACTCTCTTTTTCTTCCAGTTGTCTACCTAAGCCCCTTCTCCATTTAACATTATAATAAATAAAAGCAACCCCAAATTCCTTTACCTAAACTTAGTTTCAGTGAATATCAATGCTGTAGACCCACTGACCTAGAAACCATGTGTTGGGTCACTCAGAAAATATGCACTATATATTTCTGTTTCTTTTTACATGCATGCACAATCAATACTGGGACATGACTGAGTAATTACACCTTTATAAATAAGTTATTGTATCAAAAAGGGAACTGTGAGAGATCATTAAAATCTAGTAATTTCAAAATAGTTATTGATGGTGCATATGTAAGTGTTGCAATTGGATGAGTAGAGACAGTTGAATATAGAGAGTCCTACACATATGAATTATATTATTTATAATTAAATGTCTTTATCAATGTAAGTTTTATGTATTCTATGTTTTTCATTTTGACTTCCCAACAGAGGGATGTGGGACAAATCAGAAAATCTGAGATGAAATTATTCATCAGATTATCTAATACAACCATAAGCAAACTTTTTCCATAAAGGATCAAGTGATAAATATTTTAGGATTTATGAGCCAGATAATCCACATCTCTACAAGTCGACTCCACTGCTGTAGCACAAAAGTAGGCATGGTCGCTTCATAGTACACACATAGTCATGGCTATGTTCCAGTAAAACTTTGCAAAATCAAGCAGCAGTCCAGGTTTTCCCCAAGAGCACTATTTAGTTTACTGATCCCTGCTCTAGAACACAGCAAGATGGGCATCTGCAAATCAGGAAGAGGGCACACACCAGAATCTCATCATGCTTGTACCCTTATCTGAGATTTGCCACCCTGCAGAACTGGGAGAAACACATTTCTCTTGAGACATCCATTCTATCATCGTTTCCTAGAGTAAGCCACACCAACGAAAACACTACAAATTTTCTTTTATTTTTATATTTGTGCCTTGGAGAGTTCATACTGTGTACTAACCTGGTTATAAGGCATGTTACTCTGAAATCATTGCTAATCATTATTCCCTCAATAAGCCATATACTTTCTTTAAATGTTGGTTTATTTTGTATAAGTTTTGTGTGTGTGTGTGTGTGTGTGTGTGTGTGTGTGTGTGTGTGTTTGTTTCCTCTCAGTCTGTAATTATCTTCCCCCACATCCCTTGTTAACTTGGAAAACATCTACTCCCCGTCAAGGTTCTTATTAAACACCATTTTTTGGGAGATATGTTTTCTGACATATCCTTACCCACAGAAATTCTACATTTCTAGCTCTTACTTTGCACTAGGTATATTTCTAGGATTTATCAAACCATTTTCTAATTATTTGTCTGCAGGCATCATATTCTTCAGAGACAGAGTATAGTTTTCTCCATCTTTGATTTCCTGTTAAAACTACAATACTTTTGTCACCTGATGCAAAGAACTGACTCACTGGAAAATATCCTGATGATGGGAAAGACTGAAGGCGGGAGGAGAAAAGGACAACAGAGGATGAGATGGTTGGATGGCATCACCAACTCAATGGACATGAGTTTGAGCAAGCTCCGGGAGTTGGTGCAGGACATTGAATCCTGGCGTGCTGCAGTCCATGGGGTCGAAAAGAGTTGAACATGACTGAGTGACTGAACTGAACTGAACTGGGCTGTCAAGGTTGCTCAACAACTGAGGAAAGAAAGAAGAGTGTAAAAAAATGAAGGAAGAGAGGAGAAAGAAATTAATACATTAGGAATGAATGAGGGAAAGCAATTACTTTAGTGGAATGAAAAATTGTGCAATTAATAATACTAACATTGTGTGACTTTGAAAACCCAAAGCTAAAATTACTATTCCCACAGTATGTACCTCAACATTTTAGGAATCAGCGAACTAAAATGGACTGGAATGGGTGAATTCAACTCAGATGACCATTATATCTACTACTGTTGGCAGGAATCCCTTAGAAGAAATGGAGTAGCCATCATAGTCGATAAGAGTCCAAAATGCAGTACTTGGATGCAATCTAAAAAATGACAGAATGTTATCTGTTTGTTTCCAAGGCAAACCATTCAATATCACAATAATACAAGTCTGTGACCCAACCAGTAACACTGAAGAAGCTGAAGTTGAACTGTGCTATGAAGACCTATAAGACATTCTAGAAATAAAACCCAAGAAAGATGTGCTTTGCATTAAGAAGACTGGAATGCAAAAGTAGAAAGTCAAGAAATGCCTGGAATAAAAGGCAAATTTGGCCTTGGTGTACAGAATGAAACAGGGCTAAGGCTAATAGAGTTTTGCTAAGAGAACACACTGGTGATACAAAACACTCTCTTCCAACAACACAAGAGAAGACTCTACACATGGACATCACCAGATGGTCAATAATGAAATCAGATTGATTATATTCATTGCAGCCAAAGGTGGAGAAGCTCTATACAGTCAGCAAAAACAAGACAGGGAGCTGACTGTGGCTCAGAAAATGAACTCCTTATTGCCAAATTCAGACTTAAATTGAAGAAAGTGGGGGAAACCACTAGACCATTCAGGCATAACTTAAATCAAATCCCTTCTGATTATACAGTGGAAGTGACAAATAGATTCAATGGATTAGATCTGATAGAGAGAGTGCCTGAACAACTATGGACAGAAGTTTGTGACATTGTAAATGAAGCAGTGATCGAGACCATCCCCAAGAAACAGAAATGCAAAAAGGAAAAATGGCTGTCTGAGGAGGCCTTACAAATAACTATGAAAAGAAGAGAAGTGAAAGAAAAGGAGAAAAGGAAATATCTACCCATTTGAGTACAGAGTTCCAAAGAATAGCAAGGAGAGATAAGAAAGCCTTCTTCAGGATCAATGCAAAGAAATAGAAGAAAACAATTTGATGGGAAAGACTAGAGATCTCTTCAAGAAAATTAGAGATATCAAGGGAACATTTCATGCAAAGATGGGCATAATAAAGGAAAGAAATGGTATGGACCTAACAGAAGCAGAAGATATTAATAAGAGGTGGGAAGAACACACAGAAGAACTGTACAGAAAAGATTTTCATGACCCAGATAATCACAATGATGAGATCACTCACCTAGAGCCAGACATCCTTGAATGTAAACTCAAGTGGGTCTTAGGAAGCATCACTATAAACAAAGCTACTGGAAGTGATGGAATTCCAGTTGAGCTATTTCAAATCCTAAAAGATGATTCCAATCCCAAAAAAATGCAATTCCAAAGAATGCTCAAACTACTGCACAATTGTTCTCATCTCTTAGGCTAGCAAAGTAATGCTCAAAATTCTCCAAGCCAGGTTTAAACAGTACATGATCCATGAACTTCCATGTGTTCCAACTGGATTTAGAAAAGGCAGAAAAATCAGAGATCAAATTTCCAACATCCACTGGATCGTCGAAAAAGCTAGAATTGCAGAAAAACATCTATGTCTGCTTCATTGACTATGCCAAAGCTGTTGACCATGTGGATCACAACAAACTGTGGAAAATTCTTCAAGATATGGGAATACCAGACTACCTGACCTGCCTCCTGAGAAATCTATGTGGAGGCCAAGAAGCAACAGTGAGAACTGGACATGGAACAACAGACTGGTTCCAAATTGGGAAAGGAGGATGTTAAGGCTGTATGTCGTCACCCTGCTTATTTAACTTATATGCAGAGTACATTGTGAGAAATGTTGAACTGGATGAAGCAGTAGCTGGAATCAAGATTGCCAGGGGAAATTTCAATAACCTCAGATATGCAGATGACACCACACTTATGACAGAAAATAAAGAAGAACTAAAGAGCCTCTTGATGAAAGTGAAAGAGGAGAGTGAAAAAGTTGGCTTAAAACTCAACATTCAGAAAACTAGGATCATGGCATCTGGTCCCATCACTTCATGGGAAACAGATGGGGAAACAGTGGAAACAGTGGCAGACTTTATCTTCTAGGGTTCCAAAATCACTGCAGATGTTGACTGTAGCCAAGAAATTAAAAGACCCTTGTTCCTTGGAAGAAGAGCTATGACCAAACTAGACATCATATTAGGAAGCAGAGACGTTACTTTGCCAACAAAAGTCTATCTAATCAAAGCTATGGTTTTTCCAGTAGTCATTTATGGGTGTGAGAGTTGGACTATAAAGAAAGTTAAGCACCGAAGAATTGAAGCTTTTGAACTGTGGCGTTGGAGAAGACTGTTGAGAGTCCCTTTGACTGCAAGAATGTTCCAACCAGTCCTTCCTAAAATAAATCAGTCTTGAATGTTCATTGGAAGGACTGATTCTGAAGCTGAAACTCCAATATTTTGGCCAGCTGATGTGAAGAACCGACTCATTGGAAAACATTGTGATGCTGGGAAAGATTAAAGACATGAGGAGAAAGGGACTGCAGAGGATGAGATGGTTGGATGGCATCACCAACTCAATGGATACGTGTTTGAATAATCTCTGGAAGTTGGTGATGGACAGGGAGGCTTGGTGTGCTGCAGTCCATGGGGTCACAAAGAGTAGGACACTAGTGAGCAACTGAACTGAAGTATGTATAAGGTAACATTTTAATGTTGGAGGTTTTTAAGGAAATTAGACCTAAAATACCAGTGCTAGTTATTTCATAGGAAACCATAGTTTAAAAATGCTGAATAATCAAAAAAGTTGTGTTTTTTTTTTTAATGACTCTTATTTCAAATAATTAATTGCTAATAGATTTAAGTACTTTAAGTTGCAAAAAATATTTCATGTACAGATAGGTGTGTTGTGAGTGAATCTGCTTAGAAACTAAGCATCAACATGTCTCTTCTTTTACTCTTAAGATTAAACAGATTAATTTGCATTAGTTTATCTTGCTTAATAACATTTTAAAGCCTCTAGAGCTTTCTTCCAAACCATTAGAATGAACTGAGATGAGCAACAGGAAATTAGATTATTTTTAATGGAAATAGTTTTAGTACTTTAAAGAGCATACAATTATCAATTGAAAAAAATATTTATTTCTATTATCAAAGTGGTTTTTAAGTAGTCAAGATGCTAAAATCTGTATTTAAATGAATGCTTTTGCAATTGTGAGTGTTGGTCATTCAACTGTGTCTGACTCTGTGACCCAGTGGACGATATAGCCTGCCAGGCTCCTCTGTCCATGGGATTTTCAAGGCAAGAATATGAAAGTGTGTTACCAGGCCCTTTTCCAGGGATCTTCCCAGGGATCAAACCTGGGTCTCCCTCATTGCAGGCAGATTCTTTATCATCTGAGCCGTCAGAGAAGCCCCATTTGTATTTATAACTATATATATAAAAACATATATATATAAAAACATATATATAAAACTATATATATATATAACTATATATATAACTATATATATAAAAACTATATATATAAAAACTATATATATAAAAACTATATATATAAAAACATATATATATATATATGTTTCTCACTCTTCCTGATGTTTCCTTCAGCTATTTCCTGTTTCCAAAAGATAAAATATATTAATTTAATATAGATATACTGGATTCTGCTGTTGCAAACAATGATCACAATAATAATGGAGAAGAGAAACTAGGTTTTAAAAATGTCTCTTAGCAAAGCTGTTTTAAATCACTTAATTTCCCATAAAATTTTTTTCCAAAAAATATATTTTAAAAGTTTTTGTCCATCTTAAAATAATATAATTGATTGCTACTAAAGACATCTTATCAGTTCCACATCAAGAGACCAATGTGACAGAAATCCCATAAATGTTTCTCAAAGACTTTAGCAATATCATTCTTGTCCTTTCTTATCTGTGCATGAATTAAGATCTTAAACATTTAATCTTTTCCACTTGCTTTTATATTTTTATTTACATTAGTGCTTCTGAATCTTGAGATGTTGATAAAAATGTTCTCTTCCCTAGAAAAACTATTTTAACCTTTCTCCAGATGATCTTCAAACCTCATTGATTCAAAGAGAGCCTGCACATTGAAATGCTCCATTCAGAGAGAGCCTGCATATTGAAATGTTCCATGGTGTAATGTTCATGAAGGTTGCAAGCAGTCTTCTCAATCTCACTGTGCTGCAGAAGACATTGAGTTGGCTGTTCTTATTGGCTATTTGCCACCAGCTTTTCTCAGAGCTCAGAGTTTGCCTTTGTGCTGAACCATGGTGCCCACTTTCTGCTTATCATTTCAAGTCTTTATCTATTTTGCCTTCAATGATTTTTATGGATGAACAAGCCAGGTCAATGAAGATAAGCCACTGCCACTCTCCACTAAATCTTCCCACTTTTTAAAAACTGCCCTGAAGCTGAACTTCTAAGAATTCCCCATTAGGACTGAAACACATACTCTTAGCACTGTTTCCTTGAATCAAGGAAATAAGTCGAGGGTCTCGGTTTCAGTCCCATTTAGTAACTCTTTGACCATGGAGAAGTCAGTATCTCTTCCAAATCTTAGTTTCTTGATTAAAAAGTGAAACTATCAATGTCTGTCTTGACCACTTTTCAAGATCCTTCGTGCATGCTCAGTCACTTCAGTCATGCCCGACTCCACCACCTTGTGGACTGTACTGTTGCCTTTTCCAGTCCAAGATTCTAGGGAGACTTAAATAAAGGTATGTATTTGAACATACCTATAAAGTGAAGTATGATAGAATAACGGCTTCTCAGTGAAAGGTTGTTGCTGAACAATAAGACGTGGGATTCTTGGCCCCAGGAGGAGAAAAATTTAATCCGGGGCCAGAGACCAGGCTGGATCACTCAGAGCTTTTGTGTAATAAAGTCTTATTAAAGTATAAAGGAGATAGAGAAAGCTTCTGACATAGGCATCAGAAGGGGGCAGAAAGAGTGCCCCCCGCTAGTCTTCAGCTGGATGTTATATAGTCACTAGGAGTCTGTTAATGCAAAGAAAGGAATGTCTCAGAATGGCACCAGATAATTCATCCCAGGCCATAAAACGATTGACTTGAATCTTGTAGAAGGGCAGATTACCATACAAATAGTTTTGTTTACATAGATTAAGGAATAATATCTGAGTATAACACACCAGTTTGTCAAGTAGGTTGAGGCATTTGGTGGAACCAACTTGAAGACAGAGTCTGGGGCACCTTAACACAGCTTAAGACAAACATTTCCATAAGAAAAAATGTGTTGGTTAACTCAAGGTTTTGAGAATAGTTAGCTTCAGGTGAAACTAGATGTCATGGCAACACAGCATTTTAAGAGAAACCTCCTTTAAGTTTGTATAGAGAAGGAAAAAAAAAAAAAAAACTCTAGTTTGTTTCCTCCTGTGGCTTAAGAGAGATAAAAATGTCTGGCACTTGCAGCCTATTTCCTCCATTTGGAGACCCCTGGCCTTCCTGCCTGTTATCTTCTCACCAGGGGGCTGAGTGGTAAGGAATCTGCCTATAATATAGGAGACTCCTTTTCAATCCCTGATCAGGAAGATCTCTTGGAAAAGGAAATGGCAACCGATTCAGTATTCTTTCCTGGGAAATCCCATAGACAGAGTGGCCTGGCAGCCTATAGTGCATGGAATTGCCAAATTGTCAGACACAATGTCGGACACAATTTGGCAACTCAACAACAAAGAACAATGATAGAATAGAATAACTTTTTTTTCTGATGAATCAGATATAATGTAATAAAGCTTATGCCTTAAAAATTCAACACATTTTATAGTTTTGAAATTTTTTTTAGCCTTTAAAAGAGTAAATGTTTAAACATGTCTTGATATCCTGTGTAAGGGAAGAAAAGAAAACAAATCAATGAATCTTGTAGATTAAAAAGTCTTCTTTCTTTGAATTCAGAGACAAAGACATTATTGAATTTTTAACATGATCTCTGTAACTTCATTCTGTATATCTTACATTTCCATTTTTACTTCTAATAATATAATGAAATATTATTTATTCCATTTTATTGCATATTTAATACAACAAAGCCCAGAAATTGTACTTATAATCAGAAATACTGTTTAGTATTAGGCTATGGTGTAAGAACTAACCACGGGACACACCGTTGAAGATCACTGTTGTGATTGTGGCTATGTGAAAAGCAAGCCCTTCAGTTAGCAATGATGAGTTAACAGGAAGATGATAAAAATGTAGGTTACTTGATTAACTAATCTGAAGAATACATTTAGATAGTTACCACCCAAAGATGTCAAAATGACATCCATGGATGTACATAATTTGATTTTCTTCTTTTAACACTTTTAAAATGTATAATTGGCTTATACTAAACTGCTCTTATTGGGATACCCTGGTGGCCAGACAGTAAAGAATCTGCCTGCAACATGGGAGACCTGGATTCAATCCCTGGGTTGGGAAGATCCCCTGGAAAAGGAAATGTCAACCCACTCCAGTATTCTTGCCTGGAGAATCCCGTGGACAGAGGAGCCTGGTGGGTTGCAGTCCATGGGGTGGCAAAGAGTCAGACACAACTGAGCCATTAACACTCTCACTTTCACTTTCAAACTGCTCTCATTTAAGGCACAATTTGATGCAATGTGTTATTTGTATATGCTTCAATAAAGTTAATGTTTATAGACCCTCTCCAGGCCATTTCATCTCTTTCTTCACTCTCTCTTTTAACAAACCCAAATGCCTGAAAAATCAGCCATTATTCCTGGGAAAAGGACTCATACATTTTAAGCTCCAGAGGAAATTGTCTTCTAAGCTTTGAACTTTCTTTTGGGAAGCCTGCCTAATATTTCCATCGTAATCTTTAACAAGCTTTCCAACTCTTACATCCCCTACAAATATATTCTCTCCCTGTGCGGGTGCTAAGTTGCTTCAGTCTTGTTAAACACTTTGGGACTCTATGGATCAAAGCCTGCCAGGCTTCTCTGTCCATGGAATTCTTCAGACAAGAATACTGGAGTGGGTTGCCACTTCCTCCTCTTGAGTATCTTCCCCACCCAGGCATCGAACCTGTGTCTCCTATGTCTCTCCTGCAATGGTAGCTAGGGTCTTTACCACTAGCATCATCTGGAAAGCCTATGCTTTCTTCCTAGTACCAAATAAATATAAGCATACCATGGAGATATTGCAGGATGGGTTATAGATCATAGCAATAAAGTGAATCACAATTTTTTTTTTGTTTTCCAGTGCATATGAGTTATATAAACACTATACTATTAGTCTATTAAGTGTGGAATGACATTATATCTACAAACAATGCACATACTTTAATTTAAAAGTACTCTACTGCTAAAATATGCTAACCATCACCTGAACCTTCAGGGAATCATTATCTTTTTATAATAGTTGCATCAAAGATCACTGATCACAGATCATCCTAGCAAATATAATAATTATAAAAAATGTAAAAAGCTGTGAAAATTACCAAAATATGATATGGACCAGAAGTGAGCAAATGCTGTTGGAAAAAAAATGGTGCCAATATATTTCCCAGACTCAGAGCTGCCACAAACTTTAAGTTTGGGTTAAAAAAAAAAAAAAACCACACAGAATCAATGAAATACAATAACTTAAAGCACAATAGAATGAATAGTGCCCTATTGAACAAAAGTGTATTAGCTAATTTTGTGTGCTCAGATATTAGGTTAGACATTGTTTCTCTGAGAGAGTCTGTTAGGTTTTTTCTAAACGAGATTGACATTTGAATCTACAAAGTAAAGTCGATTGCCCTCCTCAGATGGGTTAATCTCATTTAATTAACTCAAAGTTTACATAGAATACAAATCTGAGTAAAGAACAATTCTTTTTCTCTGTCTGTCTTCAAACCAGGACACCATTCTATCATGCCTTCAGACACAGACTTACATTGAAACTCACCATCAGCTCTCCTGGTTCGCAGGCCAACAGACCCAGACAAGAACCATACCATCCAATCTCTTTGGTCTCCAGCTTACCAACTGTTTGGTATTGATTGTTTCAACAACGCCTTACTCTTTCAAGGGTGTATCCTTGAAAACAGCTACCACTATAAGAAAGGTGAAAAGAACATACACTGCAAGGATGGAAAAGAGGGTGAGGAGACTTTATTTGCTAGAGTCCAAATTGTGGCCAGCCTACAGTCACATCCTCTCAACGACCTCCTTCAACAATCAAAATGAATTAACCATCCCTTTCAGTCTCCAGTACTAGATGTCTAGTCCCTTCCTCCCACCAACAGAAGATACATATGGTTGAAACACGTACACACACACACCACAAATATTAACACACATATCACTTGAAGCTCACAGACATTCATACTGCTGAAAATGTTAGCAAATTTGCAGTTAGGTAACACTTAAGTATACAAGAACCAGGGTTTTTTGGATTTCTCTGCTAATTTCTAAACTGAAACATAAAGATCACCTTAATAAGAGAAACCTTGGTGTTTTAAACTTTAGTAAAAATGACCATGGAAAGATGAAATAATGCCAGGAGATAAAAAAATTTATGAAACTTTATCTCCAGCCAAATACGTGTCACTGGGGAAAACTGAAAAAAGATAAAGCTTTACATTCTCACATCTTCTTCATTTTGAGAGATCAGACTAAATGCTGTGGAGAATTAGAGGAAGGTATAATCACTGTGACATTTTTTTTTTTTCTTTTACAAGCATGGAAAAATAAACATGTTATAGTACTCCTAGATTGGCATGAGTTCATGCTGATGGGGTCTTGGATAAGTTCTACTGTGGATAAGGATAATGCCTTCTAGACACTGTTTAAAGGAAACCTCAAAATCTTGTGAATACGGTCTATTAATATTTGGAAGAGACAGCCAAACATTCAGAGTCAACAGAGGAAACGAAAACACATTTTCTTGTCTCTACTATTTTAATATAAAGAGATGGATAGTTCCTTTATCCAAGGTTCCCACCACAGAGCACCTACAGGCTTTGGCAGATCCATTAAGTGAAAGACTGCACCTCCTTCCATGCAAAGTGTTATTGTGTGTGTGTGTGTTTTCAAGCTCATTCTCAGTCATGTCTCTTTGTGACCCCATGGGCCAGAGCCCGCCAGGCCCCTCTGCCCATGAAATTTCCCAGACAAGAATACTGGAGTGAGGTGCCATTTCTTCCTCCAGTGGAGCTTTCCAACCCAGGGATCAAAGCCACGCCTCTAGTGACTCCTGCATTCGTGGATGGATTCTCTACCACTACGGCCACCTGGGATGAGATTATTTTGTGAGAGTGTGAGTGAAAGCTGCTCAGTCATGTCTGACTCTTTGCGATGCCATGGACTATATAGCCTGCCAGGCTTCTCTGTCCATGGAATTCTCCAGGCAAGACACTGAGGTCGATAGCTGTTCCCTTCTCCAAGGGATCTTCCCAACCCAGGGACTGAACTCAGATCTCCTGGATTGAGGGCAGATTCTTTACCATCTGAGCCACCAGGGAAACCCACTTTATTTTGTAGTCATTAGCAAAACACAGAAATTATAACAAACTATAAGGTATTACTAAATATTCCAATCCTGCTCAAATCTCCTTTTGGATTTGTTTGAAAAATGGGGCTTTGTTTCTTCAAACCCATGACTTGTGACTTGGACTAGTCTATATCATTTGCAACATATGCAGCTCCTGAATAATGAAAAAAAAAAATTATTCAGTCCAGAGGCAGTCAATTAGATATGGTGGCTAATTACTTCAAATGTCTACTAGAGTTGCTTCAGGGAGAACATTGACTCATAGCATGTATGTATTAGAGATGCTTTTTTTGACTAATATTGCCATGAGGACAAGTGAAATTATGATTTTTCAGAAACTGTTCAAATAATTCAAAGTATAAGACATCTCAGTTAAATATGCTTATGTAATTAGGTCATGCAAATATTACAAAACTGAATTTCTCATTAAGACTATATCATAAACCAAATCGGGGGCAATTAGTTTATCTTGTGTAATGTTATTTTTTCTCCTTCCTGACTTTTCTCTTTCCCTTCTTTTTTTCTGCCTTTCCTTCCTTCATCTTCTTTCCTTCCTTCACTTGACACATTTTCTGTGTAACTCCATGGCTGGACAGTTAGGTATATAAGGATCCAGTGAAATTAACTTAAAAGTCTTTGATCATGACTTTTACATTTTTTTCTTTTTTAAGTTAAAGTGAAACATATTCATTGCATAATGTTCAATCAGTACAGAAGTAAAAATCCCTTTCGAAAGCACTATTGAACTTTGGATGTTTATCTTTTCTGAATTGTTAAAATAATTTTATCAAATTAAACTGTATTTACTGAATATCTGAATTACACTAGCAGTTGTCACTTGACTATGATAAATACAGAAAGAGAATGAGATTGTCCCTATCCTCTGAAAAATAAATATGTGACATAAGGAAATAAATCTATTTTCACTGATAATCAGTTTCTTGACTAATAAGGTATGTTGGAGAGCTCTGAATTAAGTGGGTTTAAGTGTCAAATATTTGATGTAGAAAATGAGCATGAATTCTGGAAAGAGAGAAACTTGATGTCTTTCCTATAGTCTCTCTTCCCAAATTCCATCTAAACCACCAGTTCCTCTTGCTGCCATGCAAGTGCTGGGAATGGTGGGCAGACAGGTTTTAAAGGCTGAAAACAAGAACACGGGACTTGTTAGTACTCAGACTAGGGTTAATACAAGAATGCTCACCTCTTCACAGGAAGAGCGTTTGAGGACTTTTACCAGACAATCTTAAAGCAAAGATAAGAGAATGAACCCTAGAAAGAGTTTCACTTTTGGGA
This sequence comes from Hydropotes inermis, assembly GCA_020226075.1. Lineage (NCBI taxonomy): Eukaryota > Metazoa > Chordata > Mammalia > Artiodactyla > Cervidae > Hydropotes > Hydropotes inermis. The sequence continues at coordinate 5,195,079 of CM035273.1, forward strand.
CTCATGAACTCCTTTGAAAGGAATGACTACCTGAGGATGGAGGAACCACTGATCTTTCTGTCCTCAGAAGCTACGGGGAAACTTGTCAGGTGGAAAGCCTTTGAGAGCACCATCTTATAGTTGAGAAAAAGATAATCCTTTCCTGATGCAACTTGGGAATTTTAGGTTGTCTGATGCTGGCTTGGGATCATCTTCTTTCTCTGAAGATCCAGCAAGTACATTGGAGCCTTGAGGAGAGAAGGAAGAATATCTCTAAGGAGATCCAGCAGGCAAAGACACAACAACTCAGCCAAACTTAAGAAACTGCTCCTGGTAGGGAAAGTAAACAAACGGTTGAGTGAGATTGATGAGAGCAGCAATGGAAATAACAAAATTGAAATATGTTGAAGTGGTCCCATTACAGATCAAAAACTATCTTTCTGAAGTGAAAACCACATTATACTTAAACTGCAGAATTAAATAGATGAATGAAAGCTGGTCATTTTGGGTATGTAACAGTGGACTATCAAATGTAAGGAAGAACTTAAAACAAACCAAAATTTAAAAAGAGGTAGAAATCATGAAGTAAAAGGTGCGTCTAAGCAGACAGATACAGACAAGCTACCAATGAATTAGAACTGAACCATAAACAGGAAAAAAAAAAAAAGAATAAATTGAAGCAAGGTTTTAACTAAAGAAGTGTGAAAAAATATAAACTAAAAAAAAATATATATAAGTATTAGGAACTTCTACCAGGTTACATCAGGGTCAATGAGAAAGAGAAAAAAAAAAAAGCTCTATGAAGATCACTGCAATTTTTTAAAATTTCATTGATTCAAAATAGAACACAACCTAGAGAAAGTCTGAGAAAAAGAGAAATATCATCCAAGAATCTCTTGCCAACCCAGGAATGATTCACTTATCAGGGTAAAAAAAAAGTACAACATTTATAAAGATTCACACAATATATGACCCACATATCCAGCCTAAAGAAAATATTTGCAAATGGACTATAATTTCACAAAATAATAGTAGAGGCCAAAAGCTCACTGTGGGGAAGGAGAAGCACTAAAAAGGGAGATCTCATATGGGACCAAAACGTATAGAACCACATGTAGCTTCCTTCTTTTTCCCTGACCGCACCACACGGCTGGCAGGATCTTAGTTCCCAGGGCAGAGATCAAACCCAGGCGCTCTGCAGTGAGTGTGCAGAGTCCTAAGCACTGGACTGCCAAGGAATTCCTTTTTTTAAATTTATATCAAATGTTTCATGTGGTTCCAAACCATTTGAACACAGAAGGGCTGAGGAACATGGAGGGAAGAGGAAGATGAGGAGGGTAAAAATATTTTAAAGGTTTTCTATCAATGAGCTGGGAAAGACCTGTAGGAAGAAAAATAGAAGATCTGCATTACAGGCGAGAGATATCATCTTGTTTTCACATACTGGGAAAGAAATATATGTTTGTTTTGAATTATCAGAAAAGGGAGTTAATGAATAAAGGAACACAAGATGAACAGTAACTTGAAACATGAGCAAAATAAATAAAAAGGAAAGGGAAAATCAAAAAAGTACTAAATGGTAAACCAGAGTAAGATGGAAAGATCAAAACAAGTTTTTTTGTATCAATTGAAAGGTGCTGATTTTTTACACTAGAGGACAGTTAGATTGTGTTTAACAAATAAAATGCAAATTTTATGCTTTAAGAGCAATATACTTAAAATTGTGCAAAATTAAAATACTAGACCTCTAGCCTTATCTCATCTCTGATCCTCATTCCTATTTGATTGTATATATGTCAGGACATCCAACATGATCAGGAGAATAATTCCTTACCCAGTTCTGAATCCAATCCCACGTTTCTGTCTGGCTGAGGGTCACAGGTAGTAGGCAGAAATCAGGGATGGGAAAAGACTCAGAATAGAGGTAAGCTTACCTGTTGAGCATATTAAAACATTAACCTTAATCAATAATCTATTTTTTTAGGTTACCTGAACTGTCTATACCAAAATGCCCAATGAAATTAATTTATTCAATATGTCATGGACACAATGATCTTAGCTATTATGTTCTCCTTCAGTAATCTACCAAAAATTTTTCTTTTGTTAGAATAGTTATCCTAGTCACTGAAACCATAGGAATACTTGGATTTGCTAGCTCAAATGATTACAGAGACAGAAAGAAAGCAGTTTTTAAAACGTAGCATATGATGACTCTAAAAGGACATGGATGAAACTATGGCACTCACAAGAGTGAAGAAGAAGCAGAGAAGGTAGAAATGAAGGGGAAAAAGCAAAACTCTCATTTGCAGAATTTACATTTAGAATCTCTCCAGTTCCAGAGGGTTTTGGCAAGCTACTAAGTAATAAGACAATAGACTATCACCACTCCCCTTTCAATGCTCCTTCACCATAAGTTCCAGTGTCCACGTGTCGTCAAAATTCCAGTTCACAGTAGAACTGTAGGAATATCCTAGAGCTGCTATAAAAAGTGAACACAAAATGGGTGCCTTAAGACAGCAACAACAGTTTGCTGTTTCCCAGCTCTGGAGGTGAGAAGCCCTAAATCAAGGTGTCAGCAGGGCTTGGTTCTCACTCAGAGCTTTGGGGGCTGATCTGGTCCATGCTTTTATCTTAACTTCCAGTGTTGCCAGTGATGCTTAGTGTCCCTTGGCTTGTGGATACAGAACTCCAAACTCTGTCTTTGTTGTCACATGACATTATCTCTCCTCTTCTTAAAAGGACACCAGTTATACTGGGAAAAAGGGTCTATCCTACTCCAGTGTGATCTCATCTTATTTAACTAATTACATCAATAATGAACCTATTTCCAAATAAAGTCACAAGCTGAGGTTCCAGGAGAAATATGATTTGACTGGAGTGGGGGGAAATGACACTGTCCAACACAATACAAGAACTAACTTAACTCAGTGGTCTTAGCTGATTCACAGGCATTTACTTTAAACACTAACCTCGAAGCGTAAAATAAAATATTTCTTTCTTAAAAAATGTGTTTCTACCTGTTAAAGTGCTTTGGAGTACCAACATTCAGGGAGTTGTCTTAAGAAAGAAAGAAAACGACAGAGGGCTGTCCTAGGTCTTTAAGGTCACACCATTTATGCTCAAAAGCTCTCTACCTAATGGTTCATTGTTAAGAAGTGTACGTATATGGCCTCAGGCCACCCTCTTAATCAAATCACATAAAGAGCAATGGGATCAGGGAATTCACAATGGCCCACAAAATAATTGCTTGACCCAAAGGTTGGACCATCTATAAGCAGACTTGCAAATTGGCAAGCAGAGCTTAAATGTCAAATATGGAGAGTGGGGCTTCATAGTGAATCATATCAGATCTCATCTCAGAGGGCTGTGCCTTCACCACCTGGGACTTACAGTGCTGGCAGAGCTGCAAGAAGTGGATGTAAACATGACACTTATATTTTGCAGAAAAGCATCAGTTGATAAAAAGACTGTTTTTCAGGGCACCATTACAATGCATCTGCTGTTCAGATGGGGACAGAGATTGTTAAACCCAGAGAAGACGAGTGATAGATGAAGGTCTACCCAGTTACTTAATAACAGAATCTAAAATACAACAACAAAAAAAATTTGGCTTCCAGTGCCTAGCTGTCAGTTTCTATTCAGCACTCTTCCAACACCAGGGAGGGGGAAAAAAAAAAGCTACATAAAGCACACTATTGATGAAGCGGTTCTTGTATTTTAAAACTAACTTAAGAAAAATGTTAAAGAGAGGAAGAGGAATAGGAAAATTGGGGCAAGATTTTGGGGGCAGAGTGAGTTAGTTTTGGCACAAAGATTGTTCTAGGACTCCAATGACAGTGACTACAAACCAATGTTTTGAGCTTCCTGTTAAACAAATGTTTGTTTGGTTGGTACATTCCAACATTACAGTTGGACCTAAAGAATGCTCCAGTTGGCTGGATGTTGAACAAATCTCTCTTTGGGAGTTCAGCATCTGTCAGGAGAATCAGAACAAGGGTTCCACTTATATTAAGCAGAAGAAAAATTCTAACTAATGAGCTGCTAATACCAAGTGTTTATTGAGTTCTCCAAGGCATGTTCAAATCAGACACAAGCTAAAAAGAGTTTTTGATAATCTGGGGAAGCTATTCTTAGGGAAAAATTTGATTGAAATTTTATTAGCAAAAATATCACTTGAAGACATCTTATATGATGGATCTACTACTAAATGCCTTGCCCTTATTTTTACTTAATCCTAACATGTATCCTAGCCTGAATACTTTTTGCTCCATTTTATAGATGAGGACATGGGCTGTGTGAAATGGAATGATTTCCCCATAGTTCAAGTATAAACATGTCGCAAAATCTGGATTAGAAATTGCCTGACTTAAACTTTTGAGATTACACTGTTTTAGTGTTTTCTGACCTTTGAAGAAAAGGTCTGACCAATTTAGACAGCTTATTAAAAAGCAGAGACATTACTTTGCCAACAAAGGTCCATCAAAGCTATGATTTTTCCAGTAGTCACGTGTGGATGTGAGAGTTGGACTATAAAGAAAGCTGAGCGTCGAAGAATTGATGCTTTTGAACTATGGTGTTGGAGAAGACTCTTGAGTCCCTTGGGCAGTAAGGAGATCCAACCAGTCCATCCTAAAGGAAATTAGTCCTGAATATCCATTGGAAGGACTGATGCTGAAGCTGAAACTCCATTACTTTGGCCTCCTGATGCAAAGAACTGACTCATTTGAAAAGTCTCTGATGCTGGGGAAGACTGAAAGTGGGAGGAGAAGGGGACGGCAGAGGATGAAATGGTTGGATGGCATCACCAACTCAATGGACATGAGTTTGAGTAAACTCTGGAAGTTGGTGATGGACAGAGAAGCCTGGTGTCCTGCAGTCCATGGGGTGGCAGAGTTGGACATAACTGAGTGAATGGACTGAAATGAAGTGCTTCCCCGGAAATGATACGGCTAAAAAAATAATTCAAAGAAGCATCTGACCCTTTTACTCCTGTTCTACATGAGAGGACATGAAGAACCAGGTATAGAACTGATTGCACAAAAGTCATGCAACAATGCCAAGACTGACTATTGCTATTCTGAGTTCATTAGTGGAACCATATTTCCCTTTTTAATATTATTTAATATGGAGTGTACACAGAAATTTAGATGCTTACATGTAGAACCAGAATTAGACATGAACTATTGCAGAGATAGCTGATTCCTAGAATAAGGAGTTAGTAACAAAATGGAGTCTTCTAATCCACACCAAGGTGGGTGGACCATTTTTACCCACATGTGACTTGATTAGATAATATAGAAGAAAGCTTGTGATGAGTGATTTATACAGCATTAACTTTCAGTTGCTTTTAAAACAAAATTTATTTATTACAGGTATAAAGAGTCTAGCCATAGTCCTCAATTCATTGACCTTGGTCATTTCCAATCTTTATAAAAAAATTCAATTTTTTTCCCTTGTCATCTCCTCTCACTTCCTTACTTCCTATCCTTGAAATAAGCACCCAGTCTGCCTTGCTTCACATATGGTTTTTAATATTTCAGTTTGAAAATATGTGTGTTGAATATACATAAGCAAAATTGTGGAATAAAAATTGACTATTCTATATATTTTCTTACTGCCCACCAGCAGACAAATGGATAAGGAGGCTTTGGTACATATACACCATGGAGTATTACGCAGCCATTAAAAAGAATTCATTTGAATCAATTCTAATGAGATGGATGAAACTGGAGCCCATTATACAGAGTGAAGTAAGCCAGAAAGATAAAGACCATTACAATATACTAACACATATATATGGAATTTAGAATGATGTTAATGATAACTCTATATGCAGAACAGAAAAAGAGACACAGATTTATAGAACAGTCTTTTAGACTCTGTGGGAGAAGGCGAGGGTGGGATGTTTCAAGAGAACAGCATCGAAACATGTATATTATCTAGGGTGAAAGAGATCACCAGCCCAGGTTGGATGCATGAGACAAGCGCTCAGACCTGGTGCACTGGGAAGACCCAGAGGGAGTGGGTGGAGAGGGAGGTGGGAGGGGGGATCAGGATGGGGAACACATGTAAACCCATGGCAGTTTCATTTCAATGTATGACAAAATCCACTACAAATAAAAAAAGAAAAAAGAAAAAAAATGAAGTTTTAATTATAAGGAATTTCAAAGTAGTTTTGAAAATTAGTTTCAAAAGTAGTTAAGTAATTTCCAAAGAAATTTTAAAAAAAAGTTGTAAGAACTTTACCTTAAGTATCAGTATACCTGGGGGTTTCCCTGTGGCTCAGTGGTAAAGAATTAACCTGCCAATGCAAGACATGTGGGTTCAGTCCCTAAGTTGGGAAGATGCCCTGAAGAAGGACATGGCAACTCACTCCAGCATTCTTGCCTGGGAAATACCATCAGATAGAAAAGCCTGGCAGGCTACAGTCCCTGGGGGTTGCAAAAGAGTCAGATATGACTTAGCAACTAAGCAACAACAATAACGATAATCCATATACCTATTACTCAGATTCAACCATGAATGCTTTATTGTCCTTCTATCCATTCATTAACCATATGCTGAGATCAAGTCAAAGCACATTAATGGGTGTTAGCACACATCTCCCTAAATATATCTATAGTATAAACATTACTACAATATATAGTGTTAATATTATGACCTAGAATTGAGGCAGGCAGAGGGGAACACTTCCTCACGGGGAAATAAGAAAGCCAACACAGCCTGTGCTGTGCATTCCACCTTGTTAGGGAGTATATTTTCTTATTCTGGGCTTGATTAGTACTCCTTTGTGTTACTTAAGTGTGTGTATCATGGGACCCCTGGACAAATTCAGTGAGTAAAAATATAAGGAAAAATGTTGGCAAAGTTTCTGTTAAAGCATGAAAACGGCACTTCCTCTTTATCCCTGTGACATTGTAATTGAAGAGATATCCTTATCTTTATTTTAGAGAGATATTTTGGTATGCTCACTTGGAAACTGATATGATAATACACATCATAATTTCCATGTGTGATTTACCAGTCTCAGATTAATTTCTTCACATATTTATCATGTTCTTGCTTAATGTGTACATTTTTAACTGAATTATATCTCCTCAAATTCTATATGTCAAAACTCTAATCCCCAACATGACTATGTTTGGATATAGTGCCTTTAAAGAGTAACTGAAGGTTAAATGATCTCAAAACGGTGGATCTCTCATTCAACAGGACTGTTTTCTCATAAGAAGAGAAAGAGATACCAAAAGGTGTCCCTGTTTCCAAACTCAAGGAAGAAAGCCATATGGAACACAGTCAGAAGGTGGCTGTCTGCAAGCCCTGAAAAGAGGCCTCACTGAAACCAACCCTGCCAGTGCCTTGATCTTGAATTTCCAGTCTCCAGAACTGGAGGAAATAACTTGTCCTTTAAGTCACCCAGTCTACAGTCTTGCTACGGCAGCCTGAGCAGACAAATACACTGTATGTGCTATGGATAATATAACTAGATTTAAATACTTTTGCTTGATTTAAGGCTTCAAAGTTATTTGAAAGTGTGGAATGCAAACAAAATTTTTTTTTTTTACTCAGTGAAACCTAAAAAAAATGGTATATTTTCCTCTATGTATGTACTCATGTGTTCAATTTACTTATAGTTGCTGTTTAAGCATGTATCTGATTCTCTTTATCTTTTTTAATCAACTATTTCTAACCAAGTGACTGCTGATTCTATATATACCTATAGTCTGACATAAATGAAAAGGGCATTCTTGAATATGATCAAGAAGGAGTAAAGTTAGTTTATTTTGATAAGTTAAAAAAAATGTGTTCCCAGAACGTTTGAGTAAAATATCTTTGTGGAAAAAAATCTACAGCTGTAACATTTTTCTTACTTTAGGCATTTCCCTAATGTTCCTTTGTCTGTGATAAAAGATGTTTGACTCAAAAATCAGTTCTCTAAACCCTTTTCCCTCACTTCTTCAATAATGTCTATTTTCTCATTTCCCACTGCGGTGTTATTGGATTCCTAACAGCAGTTCTGCATAGTATCATTTACCTGTAAGCTTAAACCAGCAAAGTCAAAGAGTTTCAAATTATAAAATCTGATTTGGTAGCTTTATGCTAAATGACCATCAGATGGAAAAGGTGCTGAAATAAAAATGTGCTGAGAAGCACCAGTAGATGTCATTTTCCTAATAAGCAGAAATTTCATTGCTGGAGTAAGAATGCATGCATTGTGATAGTGTCAATCACAGCCCCTAAAAGTACAAGGGAATTATTTAAATTCCATTTTGTGGGGAATAATATTAAGATTTAGGGAGGCATGTTATAATACAAAGAGCACAGGTTGTGAATCACAAGCTGAGCATTTGGGCCAGTTATATTAGTAATGATGAAAGGATGTTGGACAATGCTCTTAACTTTCTGAACCTCACTTTTCTATGATTTACTCAGATGATTTGTTAGAGAACAGGAGGTATGCTACAATATACTGGATAATTGATGTTTGTGTGGAAAACAGAAACAACTCCAGGTATTTCCATCAAGAAGGGATTTAATATAAAGAATTAGAGGCTTACAATGGGCTTCCCAGGCAGCTCAGTAGTAAAGAAGCTTCTGCCAATGCAGGAGACATAAAAGACCCGGGTTTGATCCCTGGGTCTGGAAGATCCCCAGAGAAGGAAATGGCAACCTGTTCCAGTATTCTTGCTTGGAAAATTCCATGGAAGAGGAGCCTGGCAGGCTACAGTCCATGGAGTCACAGAGGGTCGGAAGAGACTGAGCACCTGAGCATACACAGATAGGCTTATGAACCTGTTGGGTGAGCTGGAGTAGTAAAGATAAGGAAAATCGCTGCTAAACTTTCTGAGTACCCTGAGGTGCAGAAATCACTGAGAACTCCAAACGAGGCTCTTGGCATCAAAGTATGTTGAATGGCAAAATCTCCCATCTGCCATCTTCCACAGCCCTCACACTTCCATACTGAAGCCAGAGCAACCCTCTGATCTCTTACCCTATCAAAATTTTAGCAAGAGCTTTTCATTTGCAGGGCATGAACCAGAATCCTCTGGACAAGAGAGTCTGCATAATACAACTTCCAGCTTTTGCACCAGAGGTGATAGCTGAGAACAGTATGGTAATAGGATTGAAATCACAACAGTGAATTCATAAGATATACTCATTCCACTCTGGAGGAGGGCATGGCAACCTACTCCAGTATTCTTGTCTGGAGAATCTCCATGGACAGAGGAGCCTGGGGGTCTACAGTCCATAGCGTTGCAAGTAGCTGGACATGACTGAGCAACTAAGCACCAGTGCTCAATCCACACAGAAGACATTCATAAAATTCAATCCACCCACTAGGTTTGTCTGCTTTGCCTACAAAATGCAATTCAAATTCATTTCCATTGGCTGTCTGTACAATGCAACCACCCGTAATTCAAGGTAATGCCGTTTCTCACATGGACTATTACAACACTTATCTAACTTTCCTCTTTCCACACTGCTCTCTCTATAACCCATAATCAGTTTGGTTATGATGAGGTTACAAACAATTCCAGAACTGCAGTGGCTTAACCCAACTGGTATTTTAGTTAGGTTCAGTTCAGTTGCTCAGTCATGTCCGACTCTTTGCGACCCCATGGACTGCAGCATGCCAGGCTTCCCTGTTCATCACCGGCTCCCATAGCTTACTCAAACTCATGCAAACTCATGTCCATTGAGTTGGTGATGCCATCCAACAATCTCACCCTCTGTCGTTCCCTTTTCCTCCTGCCCCCAATCCCTCCCAGCAGCAGGGTCTTTTCCAGTGAGTCAACTTTTCCCATGAGGTGGCCAAAATACTGGAGTGTCAGCTTCAGCATCAGTCCTTCCGATGAATATTCAGGATTGATTTCCTTTAGGATGGACTGGTTGGATCTCCTTGCTGTCCAAGGGACTCAAGAGTCTTCTCCAGCACCACAGTTCATGGTATTTAGTTAATGCTTATGTTATATGCCTTTCACAGATTTGCAAGGGCCTCTGCTGCATGTAGTCAGAGTTGCAGGCTGACTGAGCCTCATCCATCTTACAGAAGTAGCAACCAAAATACTCAGCCTCCTCCATTGCTGTGGCATGAGATATGAGGGAATGGGAAATTTACTGATGGGAGCTTTGCTGACTTAAACCCATCAGCTACACAGCACCATTCAACTGCAAGAAATACAAAAAATGGAATACGGTCAAGCCCTGAACAGACAGTGTGTTAGGGGTGCCAACCCCCAGGCAGGTGAAAATTCACATATGACTTTAAAAACTGTCACTGATATCCATGGGTTCCACATCTAATCTTGTAGCACTATAAGTATTTACTAAAAAATATCTGCATTTAAGTGGATTCTTATGGTTCAAGTGTATGTTTTTCAAAGCCAACTGTGCTAGGATGAAACTATGATGTATATTTTACAACCAGGATGTTTATGCCTTGCTTCCTGTAGTCAACTTTATCTAAATATTCAGAGTAATATTTATAAAATAGAAATCAGATCATATTTTTTTTCTGCTTAAAAACACTCAGGTGTATCTGTTGCACATAAAATAGAACTAAAACCTTTCACTACAGCCTACCAGACTTACAGGACCTGGAGTGCCACGTTTTATCTTCTTATTGCCTCTGTTGTTTCTCACTGCAGTCCAAGATGTTGGCTGTCTTTATTTGCTTTAAACACGCCAAGATGGTTTCTGACCTAGGGCTTTGCATCTGCTGTTCTTTCTGATGAAAACTGTTTCATTGGGCTTTTTGCATGACTAATTAATTCTCATTCTCCAGGACTCTGCATAAATGTCACACCCTAAACTTTACTTTCTAGAATAACAACTTTATATCATTTTACACAATCTGTAAATTCTTTATATTTTATTGTTTGTTTTCAATGCCTTTACAATAATTTCATGAGGACAAGGACCACTTCAGTCTTATCTGAGCCTTGTTTTCAATTCTTAAAATATTGTCTGTATCATAGTAATCACTTGACTGTTATAAGTTGAGTGAAAACATAAATCAATAAAATTTATCTATAGTTATTTACCCAAATGACTAAAAAGGGGTTAGTGAAAAATAGGGTGATATTTTAAAGACTAAGCTGAGAATATCTCTTTGTTGTCTTTCTTTCAAGCCAATTTAAAAGCCATACATACTTTCTCATTTATTAAAAAGTGCTATCTGATGCTAGTTCTCTCTTTTTCTTTAATTGGACGGTAACCTCTTTACAATGTTGTGTTGGTGTCTACCATACATCGGCATGGATGAGTCACGAGTATAGACATGTCCCCATCCCACTCCTCTAGGTCATCACAGAGCATCCATTGAGCTCCCTGCATGACACAGCAACTTCCCATTAGTTGCTATTTTATACATGATAATGTACATATCTCAGGGCTGCTTTTTCAGTTTCTCCCACCCTCTCCTTTCCCCACTATCTTTCTTAAATAGACATACCTACACATCTAGTTAAGAAAGCAACATGATAACCTATCCCAAATTAAAAAAAAAAAGTCAGTTAAGCAAAATCATACATTTGTTAACCCAAACATGGTGTGCTTCAAAACATAAATTGGCATATTTAGTCATTAGCTGATTTCCGTTGGTAAAGATAGTATCACTTTCGTCTTCATAAAACAAGTTGTTGTGTTTTTTTCCTTTCTTTATGCACATACCTGTACTCAGCATAACATTTAGTCTTTGGGATCCTAACTACATTATGAAGGAATTACCTGGTAACTCATGACAAGTAACATGTGCATGGGTTAGCACACAGCTCAGGCCCCCTTCGTATTTTATTAATAAATAAGGTTTCTTGGTAGATAAGCATGGGCATATACTTGGTCTCAGACAAATTGAGCTCCAATATGAGCTCCGTGATTTTAGCTGTACGCTATTGATAAAGTTACTTTTGGGGCCCAGGTTTACATTTGTATTATTTCAAATTATTAGGAGAAACGCTGGATCATTCTTCAGTAAAATCACTATCACTGTTGCTATCTCAGCATGTATTAATTCTCTAATTATTTTACCCAAGAATGGACTAGAAAGAATTTATAATATAGTACATAACTAGTTCTGATAGAAGTAAAGAAAAATACATCAAAAGTTTTAATTTCTCCAAGTATTTAAAAGAGGCATTTTGTTATATTTTAAAAGAAACTTGAAAAGCCAAAAAATCTGGAAAACTCAAATTAGGAAAAAGAAGACATATTTCCAGTATGGAGTATATGAAGTCCAGGGAAGCCTAGGTGACAATTAAAGATATGAAACAAAACAAGTATTACCAAGCTCATTGGATTCTGAAAATCCAAGACTTTGGAAGATAGTAAACTTTCAACATAAACCAAAATGTATCAATGACTACATTTCAAGAAAATGCATAAAATCTCTTACATGCATATCCTGGAGGGGAGAAAACTTGATTAATAAGACCTGATTAAAAATTGAAAGGGCTTCTCTGGTGCCTGAGATGGTAAATAATTTACCTACAATGAGGAAGACCTGGGTTCGATCCTTGGGTCAGAAAGATCCCTGGGAGAAGGGAATGAAAACCCACTCCAGTATTTTTGCCAGGAGAATTTCATGGACAGAGGAGCCTGGCAGGCTATAGTACACGAGGTTGCAAAGACTGAGAAACTAACATTTTTGTTTTCAAGAATTTGAATTAATTTACACATCGGAAAACAAAGTTTAAGCTTAATTTATTATAAACTGTTCATTCTTAAAAATGTTAGAGAAGAAGTAGGAGAAAATGCTAATTCAAAAAGCTGTGTTAAAGTTGGAAATTCAGAAGATACCAGGGTATATTTTTGATCATTCCATTTAGGCTTTATTTCTAGGAAAGCTTTAAAGATGAAAAATGTGCACAGATTTTTCCCTTGATAGGATTAGATTTCTAATAATTGATTAATAGGTAGTCCAGTTAAAGTAATACAAAAGTGAGAGATGAGATTAAGCATATGAATAGCTTTTCAGTACCATGTAAATTGACTTGATTACATGCCAACAAAATACCAATGTGGATGAATTATTAGCTGCTTACAACCTATCTGATTTTGTCTAGTGGTAATTTAAGAAGCGAAATGGCTTCCTTAGAGTTCTCTGTATTATGGTTTATGTGGGGAGGTTGAGGCTGCTTTTCCTAAACTGTGGGTTAGAAGGTAATGTTCTTTTAAAAAACTTCAACTGCAACAGAGAAGTGTTCCATGATCAAATGGATTTGGAAAAATGCTATGTTTCAGAAAATTAAGCGTGATTTTTGCTGCGGCTTTGATCGCTGTTTTTATATTATTGGTGGCTGTGATCTCAGAGGATAGTATAGCATGCAGTTCTTTACAAACTGATTTTTTCCCCATGGAATATATCCTGTGGTGCATTAGTATATATTCCACAGAATATAATCCATGAAATAAACATTTTCCTAAAGCTTAGTGGATAATGCAACTATATGGTGGTATTAAAATTGGAGTTCATCTCTGTTTCTTTTCAAGTAGTGAGAAAACTGTCTCAGAAAGTCCGTGAGCAACTCTGAAGATGTCTGTGAGGGACAATTTCCAAGAAACCTTGATAAATATTAACTAAAGGGAGGCAAGGTGGAATGAGTCAAGCTCAGCTGCTTTAATTTTATGGCATAAGGTCATCCAGAGAAGGGATTGCCAGGCAAGTTCAGGCAAGATTTCTAAAAAAAGCTTTTGTTTTGATATTGTCACCAGCTATGGCCAAGCTCATACAAAGCCCTCCCACGCTCTAGAGAACTCCAAACTCATTTACACTCTCGGGTCTTTTAAGTATTTGTCTCTTTACAAAACCTTTCCTTCAATCTACATCATGTTCGTTCTTCAAGAATGGTTCAGATCCCACCTCTACCATGTAACCTGCCCAAGAAGCCTATCTTGACCACTCTAATCTCATCATTAAGATTGAGAAATGTTCATTTCGTTTCTGTTGTTCAGTCACTCAGACTTGTCTGAGTGATTATATATACATACACACACATATATAATATCCTATTCAAAAGAATATGATATAGAGCATATTTTTAGTTTGCATGAATTCATGTTCTTATCAGTAATTTGGTTCTAAAACTAGGATGACAAAATTCATTTTATATAATATTTTCAATTATCTCTCATTAATCAAATGTAATATCCCACATAGGTTCACTGAAAAGGCCATACAATTCCTTCAAGTATCTCAAATGAGTCTCAATCTTCCCCCAGATCCCAATGCATTGGTGCAGCTAAGCTTAGTGAGGCGTGGGAAGAAAACAAACTAATTTTATTTTAATTAAAAGAAATACTGTTGGAGCCTAGAGCTTGGAAAAGTAGATGCACACAAAGTCATTCATTTATTATTGATGTGAGAAGAATAGCAACCTTTAATTTCTTCTCAGATACCTTTATTTTGGGGGGCTTTCCAAGTGGTGCTACTGGTAAAGAACCTGACTGAAAATGCAGGAGACGTAAGAGATTTGGGTTTGATCCCTGGGTTTGGAAGACCCTTGGAAAAGGAAATGGCAACCCACTCCAGGATTCTTGCTGGAAGAATCCCATGGACAGAGGAGCCTAGTGGGCTATACAGTCAATGAGGTCGCAAAGTCAGACACAACTGAGACAAACACTTTCACCTTTATTTAAAAGGTTATGTTCGCTTCGTAATTAATAGAGCTGTAATGGATACAATTGAATGCCAAAACTCATGGCAGAGAAATAATTCCAGGTAGCTTGGGGAAGAAATCTTGAAAAACATCAGCTTTGCCTGAGTATCCACTCATATCCACCCTAAATCATTAACTCCCTTATATTATTCCTGCTTTATTCAACTATCCCTTCTTTAAAAAGAAAAAAGAGAAAATTATTGAGAATGTATTATGTGACTAAACTTGGGGATAAGAGAGTGAAAGAAATACAGTCCCTAAGCTCAACTGGAGAAGGGCATGACAACCCACTCCAGTACTCTTGCCTGGAGAATTCCATGGACGGAGGAGCCTGGTGGGCTACAGTCCATGGGGTCACAAAGAGTCAGACACGACTGAGCGACTCACACACAAGGAAAAAGAACTCAGCATAAAAGTCCTGGAAATAAATAAGATGTAAAGGTCAACCAGTGGGAGGGAACAAGGCCTTATAACAACTTTTCTAGATCGCGTTCTCTTTGCCATGATACTTAGCACAACGTTGTGAATACCAGAGACGTATTACTTATTTTGCTGAACTTTAAGGCAATTAAAGCTTATCAAATCATTTAGCAAGTATTTCCCACTTCTCTGATATGTATATTGTTGTTGTTCAGTCACTAAGTCGTATCCAAATCTTTTCCACCCCAGACACTGGCGCACACCAGGATCTCCTGCCCTTCATTGCTTCCTGGAGTTTGACCAAATTTACGCTCATGAGCTGGTGATGCTATCACTATATATAACGATTCACCTATACCTATTTATATTCAGGTGGGGTCGGGAAGAGCCCCTGGAGAAGGCCACCCACTCCATTATGTTTGCCTGGGAAATTCCATGGACAGAGGGGCCTGGGCTATAGTCCATGGGGTCACAAAATAGACAGATACAACTTAGCGACTAAACAACAGCAACAAAATTCATTGAAGATTAACCATTGATCAGTATCTTTAATGTAAATATTCACAGTTAATATGATCATATAAGGATGACATGATGTCTAATGAAATAACATTATATAATGAAGAAGTAGTAACATCATCTAATGAGATGAAGAGATTGAAGGCAAAGGATATTGAATATTAGGTGGGGGGATAAGAATTCAATTTTAATCCTTCTGTTCAATGCTATTGCCTCCATATCACAAACAATTTTATACTAGATAGCAGATAAAAGAAATAAGTCTGGGAAAGGAGGCCATGTTTTAATCTTTTGGGAGAAGAGAAGGCATAATAAAGGAATTCAAGGAAGGTGGCTCATTTTCAAGACTACTGGAGATATCCAGCTGATCTTTTGGTACCTTTACATGTCCTCTCCCTTTTACCTGACCAAAAAAAAAAAAAAAACCGAACTTTTTGTACCCCTTGGATCACATTTGCCCCATCCCAAAAGATGCACACTCTGTGGCGTAAATATATCTCGCTCAGTTGCTAAATGAGGCTGCATGCAGGGAGACTAGAAGAGTGTCAGTGGGTATATTTTCATCTGGAGCTTGAATAAGGAGCATATTCTTAATAAAAATAGGAAAGGAAAAAAAATAAAAATAGGAAAGGAAAGTATGTGAGTGGAAAATGAGGTAGGGGGAAAAATAATACCATGAGTTCATAAAATCTTGCGAGGCATTTTGTAACATGAGGATGAAGCTAAAGTCATATATATAGAGAGAGAGAAAGTAGGGAAATATTTTTTAATCTTCTCACTAGTATTTTTGAGCCATATCTGAAATATTCAAGTTTAATTTGCATTGAAGTATCATCACTACTTAAAACAAGAAAGAAATAATTCTGGGTTGTTTGTTTTAAAGCACATTTATTAGCATACTGACAACTTTGATTTGTTTGCATCCAAATTTGTTTAATATTCTGCAAGAATTATTTAATATATTTTGGGAATTGTAATAGCAATTAATTCACTAAAAAAATAATTACCTTAAACCATCCATTTAATATTTAAATGAACTTCATTTGAATTAAAATTATAATTAAAAAATTAAAAATGACATGCATAAGATTAGGTATATATTTTTTTTAAAAATTACAAAGTGATCATTTTCTGGACTTGTGTAGTAGATTCTCTCCACACATTTGCAGATGAGCAGGGTCATTCACTAAAAGACTGATTATTCCATGTGGACCCTACCATTTTGGGAATAATGTACAGAAACTGAGATATCTTAGTAAGTATAACACTTGAGAATTTACAATGTTTTGATATAAAAAAGTTCTCATGATACCTTTTAAAAGACTCAAATTACATACCTACTGAAAGGATTACTCAAAATCCCTTTGTGGATTTTATTCTATGCCTATATGTTGACTAAGAGTTCTTTGAAATAAATCTTCTGGTGCAGGTAATATTCACTAGTAATAGCACAGATACGAGTTTGGTTTGGGGAACTTTTGATAAGTTAGCCTGAGATCTCTACCTGATAGAGAGCTCAATTGCCTCAAATCTCAGGAACTCATACAATAGAAAGCACCAGCTCTTTGCTTTCTAGGACACGAAGTTGAAGTAAAATGGGATAAACCCAACCAAGACTCAGTGAAAGTATCCTGAAAATATATATGATAGGGAAAGATGAAAAACTAAGCTAGTAAGCCAGGTTCAATACAATGGGTTAAGGGTCAGTGTGAAGAAGAGTAGTAATGTTGTCTCATCGCTGAGGCTGGGGAGTCCAGAATCTAGCCATCAGGTCAAGATGTTGCACTTTGAGCAAAATGGGAATTAGAAATGAGGCAGAAAGAGAGAGAAAGAAATTCAGAGCCTGAGAATTTGCCCACAGGGGGGCAAGTAACACTCTAGACCTGGCATCGCCCATGTGTAGACAAGGTCCTTAAGAGGACACACTATTAGTCTTCAAAACTGATCCTCTGAGAAATGATGGATATGTGTCCAGACCTCTGCTTTCCTCTCTGCCTGACTTTAAAGTAACTGACAAAGTAAGCAGCTGGACTTCCTGGATAGGTCATGGAACTGTGCTTGCATTCATGCTCAGTGGCTCAGTCCCATCTGACTCTCTGACCCCAGGGACCGCAGCCCACCAGGCCCCTGTCCATGGGATGTCCCAGGCAAGAGTGCTGGAGTGGGCTGCCATCACCTCCTCCAGGGGATCTTCTCTACCCAAGGGTCAAACCTGCACCTCCTGCATTGCAGGCAGATTCTTTACCACTGAGTCACCCGGGAAGCCTGCACGAAACTGCAGAGCAAAGTTAGATTTCCTGTTTATAAAACTCAGGGCAGGGGGCTTATCAGTTACTTAAAAAAAAATGCTACTATTTATAGTTTTATTTATGAAGCAATTCATGAAAGGAAGCAAAAGTGTAATCAGTGGGAGGAGTTTGATCATATAGACTTTGAACCATTTCAATCACTTTCCAGGGGCCACAAAAAAATCATAAAAAAATTGTTCAGTGCATTTTCTTCTTCTCTAAGCTACCTCAAAAATTAAAATAAAAAGTAAGCTAAATATTTTTCAGAGGGAAGAAATACATGGATAACTTGATAAACAAATAACTTTCCCCCAAGACTTATTTAGTATGATTAAAATATTATCTTTCAAAAGGTACATTAAATAATTTTTTTAAAATTCAGCATTCCTTCCCATGCATAAATATGTATATATCATTAAAACAAATTAGATCTGACCTGAATATTTAGATTTCTATAATAGATATATTTACTTACTGAATAAATATTAATTGAAAACCTGCACATATTAGATGTTCAATTATTTATTTGATTGTTAGCATTACAGAAGATTTTGTGTAACTACTCACTCAGTAGGATCTCAGAAAATTATTCAATCAATGTCTTTTAAATTGCATTTGTTATGTAATGATTCAATTTGTTTTCAAAATTTCATGATCATGCTTGGCCCATTGAGCAAGCTAATAACACTCACTTGCGTGTTAATTTAAATCTATCCAACCAGACAGGGGTCACTTCAAGTGCTGACTATTGCTGTGTAAGTTATATATCTTGAAACATTCTGGAATTTTCTCAGACTATTTCTGGGTATTGCCCATCATATTTATTAACATATTTATGAAACACATTTTGCATGAGTACTAGTAAATTCAGACAAAGGTGATTTAAGGTATTGACCATCTAATCATTTACCAAAGGCCAGTTACTCTAAATCAATAAATACAGTAATTGGACAATTCATTGGAAGGATGCTTAGAATGTTACAAAGTTTAAAAGAGGGCCTTACCAATAGTTACCATTGAGTTCGTGAAATGATCACACATTTTCATTTTTACTTAGTTGTTACAAAATGACTCTTTAAAAAGAAACACTTTAATTTGATATGTAGTTAAATATTTCTTTTTACTATAAAATGTTTTGTATTTATAGAGTTACAATTACATGTAAGTCAACAATTTTTATTCTACTCTCAAACAGGGGTCAGGTTAAAACATTTATAAGGATATGTGTATATGCATTTCATTTATTCAAGCTTGTGTTTCTAACAATATTGCTGGCTCAGAAAACATAATCTAAAAAGAATAGAAATTGCTGTTAGTTTTTTTTTTTTTTTAATTATATAACTTTGACCTATCTTGATGGACGGAAGGGATGGTGATGAAAACTGTAATCTTAATAAATCTCCTACAGCTAGAGGTTTAAAACTCATACTGTTTCAAATTAGCGAGGACAGCAATATTTATTTGCTGCTGAATTCCAGTCAGCATGGCATTTCAGCAGGAAACACTTTATAAGACTTAAACTCATGAGTAGCAAAGTTGAAAACTCTAATAAAAGAAAAGGAACAGAATCTGAACACACTCAGTGATTCATTTTAAATCAAAAAGGAAACAAGGCGCCCTTTATCATTTCCTTCTCCTTGTCTGGCCCCACCCCCATTGGCTTCTATTACAAGTAACAAACAGCCAAGAGCCCTGGCTTTCACAGGGTACTCTGCAATGCTCAAAGAGCTCTGAAATGCATCATCTCATTGGCCTAACAAAGGATTCATTACAGAATAAATAAACGCCATCCTCTACTAATAGAAGAGGCAACTGAGGCAACACACCCAGATAAAGTCGTCAGATGATGGGACCTCTGTCAACAGCTCGTTTGGCAGAGGCAGTGAGTGTGAAAGCCACCGGAAGGTCAGTTAGAGTCACAGCAATTGTGGGGTGGGAAGAGATGCAGACAGCATGGTTAGGTAGAACCCAGTGAGGGAAAAAGAAAACCATCATGCGTTCACTTCTCTCATTTATTTCTCTGCCAGCACAAAAACCACTCTTGGTTTTCCTCTGGTCTCAGTGGCGCCTTTTCCCTTTGTTTTTGTCTCTTTTATTCAGAATTATTTTCCTCCCCAGTTCAGGAGTGCCACCAAATAAATATTTTGACCCTTCCCCTGGTGATACTTAGACCCTCTGTGACCTTATTCAATCCAGGGATTTAACATCAACATCTTTACACAGGTGCCTCTTACATTTCTATTATAACTGCTTCCCCATCTTTCTCCTGGAAACTACATCCATATACATCCATCTGATACTTCTCAAGCTAACAGGGCAACACTGAACTCAACCACATTGCTCAG
Organism: Hydropotes inermis; assembly: GCA_020226075.1. Taxonomy (NCBI): domain Eukaryota; kingdom Metazoa; phylum Chordata; class Mammalia; order Artiodactyla; family Cervidae; genus Hydropotes; species Hydropotes inermis. Next base: position 5,215,287 of record CM035273.1, read on the forward strand.
AAAACAAACTGCAGAACCACGTTTGATTTCTCTTTCTCTCACACCCCATTACTAAACCACAAGCAAACTCTGTTAACCTTACCTTGAAAATATATTTGATGCTTGCTCTCTTTACAATTAAACTACAACCCAAACCATCATCATCTCTCATCTGGGTGATGACAGGGCCCTCCTGCCTGGTTTCCCTATTTCTAACTTCAAGACCCAGCAGTCTGTGGCTCACACGGCAACTAGAGTTGTCTTCTCAAAATGTAAATTAGATTAAGCTATGCATCTTGTCAAAACTAGTCTTTTTTTTTTTTTAACTTTTAGAGTAAAATGTAGGGGCTCTCTGTGGTCTGTTTACTAGATGGTCTTCAAGTGTCATTTCAAATAACCTCCCTACTTACTAAGCTGACATCCTTGGTCATCATGCACACCCCTTTGTTTGGAAGACTCTTCACTCACAGGGCATCATGGACACCTGGCTTATTCATTTATCTCCTGCCAGTCTTCCATATCTAAATGCACATTCCTTTAGAGTAATTTTCTGTGTTGCTTTCTACCTGTATAACTTAAAACAGTGTCTGGCTGGGGATTGGCTGAAGGCAGGAGGGCAGGGGAAGACTAGAGAAAGGAAGGATGGCAGAGAGGGATGAAGGTAAGAAGAAAGGGAAAGAGAGAGGGAAGGTCGATGGAGTAGCTTCATGGAAATTTTGTCTTACAGGCCAGCTTACGTGACAGGAACAGGCCGAACACATCACAAATATCTAAGGTACCATACTGCAGAAGTGTTTGAACCTGGAATACCTTTCCATCAAACTGCAGCGGGCTACACTAATAATTGCGTTATAAGAAAGGGCTTCCCTTGTGGATCATCTGGTAATCTGATCAGCTGCAATGCAGGAGACCTTGATTCAATTCCTGGGTCAGGAAGATGCTCTGGAGAAGGGCAAGGCTACCCACTCCAGTCTTCTGGCCTGGAGAATTCCATGGACTGTATGTTACAAGAAAAGACAGTTCCACTGGGGCCATTTTTTTTAAATAAGTAGCAATAAATAAGAAAAGCATTTTTGAGAATCCTTTTCTTGGTGCTCTATTTAAAGCAGATGACTACTGGAGAATTCAGAAACCTTATCTTGAAATGAGACCATACCACAAATGATAACAATAGTAACAAGTATTTACCGTTCCTAGTACTGAATTGAAGATGGTGGGGCTGATTGATCAATTCATTTGCAATAAAACTACTGAGAGTCTATCCTGTGCCACACTTTGTTCTAGGCTTGATATTTTTATTAAAAAACTAGTAACATTAGGTAGATTAAATAACTGAAACTAATGATTAAGTGCTATGAAAAAAAAATCCTGTGACCGTTTGAATGACAGGTAATAACTCTCTGAGTGGGTGACATTTAAGCTGGCATGTTAAAGACCAAGACACATCAGGCAGAAAGCTCTCTGTGGCAGAATGCAGTTTAAAAAGAAGAGACGTGGATGCAATTGGAGTGAGTGATGCAGACACAAGTCTGATATAAAGTCCTCTATAGCCATGATCAGAAATTTGAATTTTGTACTAAATTAAATGGGACAACTTTGGATATCACAAACACTATCAAATAAAAATGAAACTAGTCTAAACCAATTAAACCATTTCAAAATATCAATTGAATAAGAATTATTCAATTTTACAATGCACCAAGGAAAACTGAGGTAGAGGTTACATAATTCATTTAAGATCAGAGTTGGGTAACGGTGGAGCCTGGATGCAAGCCTTGACTTGCTCCATTGCAAAAGTGATACTTTTCCTACTCAAGCACTTTTGAGATGATCTTCATTCCCCTCAGACAGTAAAAGCGTCTGCCTACAGTGAGGGAGACCAGGGTTTGATCCCTGGGTTGAGAAGGTCCCCTGAAGAAGGGGATGGCAACCCACTCCAGTGTTCTTGCCTGGAGAATTCCATGGACTGAGGAGCCTGGTGGGCTATAGTTCATGGGGTTGTAGAATCGGACATGACTGAGCAACTTCACTTTCTTTCTTTCTTCTTTTCCTTCTTTTCATTCTCCAAAGATATACTCAATTATAATATCGGTGGGGTTTTGAGGTACATAAATAAGGCACACACAAAAAAAGAGTAAAACCCAGTTTACAATGACCAGAAATTTTAGTTTTAATTCTAAGGGTTGCTGCTGCTAAGTCACTTCAGTTGTGTCCGACTCTGTGAGACCCCATAGACAGCAGCCCACCAGGCTCCTCTCTCCATGGGATTCTATAGGCAAGAATACTGGAGTGGCTTGCCATTTCTTTATCCAGGGGATCATCCCCACATGGAGATCAAACTTGAGTCTGTTAAGTCTCCTGCATTGATGTATATTGTCACCCTGCTTATTTAATTTATATGCAGAGTACATCATGTGAAATGCCATGCTGGAAAATCAAGATTGCCAGGGGAAACATCAATCAACTCAGAGTTGCAAATGACACCACCCCTATGGCAGAACACAAAGAAGAACAAAGGACCCTCTTGATGAAAGTGAAAGAGGAGAGTGAAAAAGTTGGTTTAAAACTCAACATTCAGAAAACTTAAGATCATGGCATATGGTCCCATCAGTTCATGGCAAATCGATGGGAAAGCAATGGAAACATTGAGAGACTTTATTTTATTGGGTTCCATAATCAATGCAGATAGTGACTGCAGTCATGGAATTTAAAGATAACTGCTCCTTGGAAGAAAAGCTATGATTAACCTAGACAGCATATTAAAAAGCAGAGCCCTTACTTTGTCAACAAAGGTCCATCTAGTGAAGGCTATGGTTTTTTCCAGTGGTCATGTATAGATGTGAGAGTTGGACTATAAAGAAAGCTGAGCACTGAAGAATTGATGCTTTTGAACTGTGGTGTTGGAGAAGACTCTTGAGAGTCCCTTGGACTGCAAGGAGATCCAACCAGTCCATCCTAAAGGAAATCAGTTCTGGGTGTTCACTGGAAAGACTGATACTGAAGCTGAAACTCCAATACTTTGGCATCTGATGTGAAGAATTGACCCATTTGAAAAGACCTTGCTGCTGGGAAAGATTGAAGGAGGGAGGAGAAGGGGACGACAGAGGATGAGATGGTTGGACGGCATCACTGACTCAGTGGACCTGAGTTTGAGCAAGCCCCAGGAGTTGGGGATGGACAGGGAGGCCTGGTGTGCTGCAGTCTGCGGGGTCGCAAAGAGTCAGATTGGGAGACGGAACTGAACTGAACTGAACTTCACCACCTGCACCCCCTTGGAAGCCCAGTCTTTAGTCTGTACTGTGTTGTGCTTGGTCGCTCAGTCATGGCAGACTCTGCAACCCCATAGACTGGAGTGCTCCAGGCGCCTCTTTCCATGGGGATTCTCCAGGCAAGAATACTGGAATGGGTTGCCATGCGCTCCTCCAGGGGTCAAATCCAGGTCTCCCACATTGCACGTAGATTCTTTACTGTCTGAGCCACCAGCAAATCCCATTGCCCAAATATAAGTTACCATCATTTTTAACCATTGGAATAACCTTCACAAGGTATCATGCCTTATTCCTTGTTGCATTATAATTTAATCTTTGTTGAGTAGCCAGAGTGATTTCAACTTTTATAAAGGAAAACTATTCTTTAACATCAAAAAGAGAGCTACTCCCAATGCATAGGACTTGATAAGGCCAAAAATCAGATTAGAAGGGCACAGTGAATATATAAGGTGAGTTATAGATACTTAGGCTGCAAGAATTTGTAGCCAACTTCACAATTTATTATAAATTTAAGATATGTTTAAACTACTGCTGCCAGTTTCTCATCATTTCATAATTTTTCGACTGATCTAGTAGGGTGCAATCATAGCATTCTTCTGTGTTCATCAAACTTGTCTAGTTTGTTTACACTTTCAGATCACTGGTTTGACTCAGGGTCAGCAAACCGTAGTTGGAAAGCCAAATCCAGCTGACCACCTAATGTTGTAAACAAAGATTTATAGGAACAAAGTGACACCCATTAATTTTTATACTTCTGATGTAGCTGATTTTGTGCTATTACGGCAGAGTTGAGTTGTCATGAAAGAGACATCTGACCCTCAACGCCTAGAATGTTTAATCCTTTGTAGAGAAGTTTGTTAAACCTTGTGCTTACTGGTTTCTCTGAATGCTCCTTTGTCTCATATTTACATAGTTCTTCTTTTTCTTTATTTCATTCAGATTCCTTTCAAAATATATTGCCTTATAGAACTTTTTCTCTGAATAACCAGCACAAGGCATTTTCTATCCTGTCACCTAAGTTTAAATCTCTTCACAGAGTCTATAACTATCTGTTATGTTACTTAAAATATTTTAAATTTCTCATTCTTTAATTCACTGCCACATCTTACTGGAACATAAACAATATATGCTTTCCAACAGAAGCAAGCTTATTGGTTTTTATAACTGCTTATGACCATTCTCAACAAATATCTATTGAATAAGTAAATAATAATATAGAAAAAAAATAAACCATCTCAAGAAATGCCATGCTTTAATCCAATTGACTTCACAGAGTATGTGTTAAAGAAGCAAAATAGAAAGAAGAATAAATAATTAGTTAAATGAGAAACTGAGAAATAATAGATCCCCAAATTCCATAAATTTGGGTGACATCAGGAAAGTCAGATATGCTCTCAAATGAAGCCTAAAATGCTTGGTTAAAGCCCATTTCACCCAGTCAAAACATGGTAAGGTACCAGGAATTGAGTTCAGGTTCAGTGATTCTTCAACTTAATTGAATGTGAAATCCCCTTGAGGTACAGAATGAATCCACAACTCAACTGCTGACCTAGGTGCCTTGAATTCACAGGCATTGACAAAATGTCAAAGTGACAGTAAAATCATCTCAGCTTGTCCACAGGCCCTGAGCTGTTATGGATTGGAGTCAGTTAATGGTTACACTGGGAAACACCAGAATAAAGTCATTGACTCACAAGTTAGAGACCAGTTCCAGTGAAGACATTCTAGAAAAATGAACCACTGTTTCTCTCCAAGAATACTTGCAGGTTAAGCTTCATGATGAACAAATTGGCCTTAGTGATCATTCTTTCATTCGTTCCTCCATATATTTGCTAAAGGTTAAGACCATTGATTTAAAAGAATGCTTATGTCCCTGAAGAGTTTACATTTGAACCACGGATTGTCCATCTGTGACATCATATCCTCTCTCGTCTGTATTTTTCTCTGCATCTTAAGGTAAATAAATTAAATGGTTACTGTAAAACATGTGGGACAGAGCTGGAACTGCAAGATCAACTAAAACAAATTACACATCTTGCCATTTTGTAAAGTTTCTAGGTATGTAGTGAAATGGGTTTGTTACCATGTGTTAAAGATGGAGGGCAAGATGTTGAGCTTTCCAAACTCTATAGCTAAGCAAAAGATGCAGTGCTCCACGGACTTGAGGTGTGTTCGGTGACCAGGTATTCTATATTTTGGTTAGAAAAATAACCAACTGGACCATGAGAAGCGCAAGACTGCAGCAGGTTCAGAATCAGTGCAGATGAGTTTTATTTAGATCTTGTACCCTGCTGATTAATTGATGGCCAAACTATCTCCAGCAGATATGGACCATTCTGTCAAGCCACAATAGGGAACACGGGGCACACTCCTTCTGAGGCTAAGTATACCGCAATAGGTTTTGATAAATAGTAACTGGCTTACTACTGGCTTTTGGTAAGACTGAATGTTTGCCTACGAGACACTAGAAACTTATGGGAACTAAGTTGCCCAGCATGAATGAAGGGTTGTCTGATCCATCAAGCTATAAATCAGGCCATGGCAGCAGAACCCCAATACCAAAGTGAAAATGGTGGATATAATATCAGGTTCCATCAGAGACTGAGGCGCAAGTAAGTTGCATTAGCAATTGCCTTAGCTGTTTACAGTTCTTAAATGGGTAAAATTGTCCTATCTCCTTCAACCCATGCTTAATGCAACATGGAGTTCCTTATGATAGATCAACTGATAAAAGAAACAATAGCTAACAAAATACAGATAATTTTCTGTATCTACTAAAAGGATCTAATCAAACTTCAGAGCCATACACGGGAGAAAAGAAAGCAGTGGGAGAATTTCATACAGCATGACTAGCTATTCCTTTTCTTTGAAAGAAGAAGTGACTAGAGGTAAATTTCCAGTTTGATTCATAGCAGTATCTAATGTCTTTCTACACAATCAGTGAGATGGCAAGACCAAGGTGGAATGTTAAACAAGAAGCTCTGGAGACAATGTGTATGAATGGACACCATGCAGTGGGCATCAAGTATGAGAATCTTGAGTCTTATTTTACATCCTCATAAAAAGCCATGGCTGATTCATTTCAATGTATGACAAAATTCACTACAAATAAAAAAAAAAAGAAAAGAAAAAAAAAGTCACTCCATGAGACACCCACTTGTATGCAAGGGTATCTCAGATAATTCATTCTACAGACGTCAGCTTCTTCTCATACTGTCCCTATCACCCCCACTTCTTGCTGTGTAACATGTTCACAAAGCCATATCGATAGTAGAGATAGAGATTATCTATGGACTCGAAAACAGGCGTTTCTTTTCACTAAGGTTCACTACTATACTTAGTGCTCACCTGTTGGGTAGGCTCAATGATGGCTCCAAAATATGCACACCTCCTAACCTTGGGACCCGTGAATGGTAATTCATATGGCAAAGAGAATGTGCCAATATGATTAAATGAAGAATATTAACATAAGGAAATTATCGTAGTTTTTTTAGGTGGTCCATGAACAGAACACAGAAGTTCAGAAACCAAAAGTGTATGTGTTTGTTTTTGTTTGTTTTTTAACTCTACCTATTCCCACAGCTTTGGCTTCCCTGGAGGCTCAGATGGTAAAGAATCTGCCTGCAGTGCAGGAGACCTGAGTTCAGTCCCTGGGTCAGGAAGATCCCCTGGAGAAAGGAACGGCAACCCACTCCCGTATTCTTGCCTGAAGAATCTCACGGACACAGGAGCCTGGTGGACTACAGTCCATGGGATCACAAAGAGTCGGACACAACTGACTCTTTCTCTCTACAATGGAGGGTTTACTGCATGAAGGCAGGGCACTTCCACAAGGAAGCAAAATCATCGCTCCAATCATTTGGACTTGAACCTGGCACCTGACCACTTTAGGTTTTGCAGAATTTTGAGGATGACAGCTACTTATAGAAAGGCACAAGCAATATATTGGTCTGAGGAAAATATTTGGGGTGATGTCTAACTCTTTGCTCACAAGTAGTAAATGTTGAAAGATAATGGTATCTAAGTATGAGCAGAACCAGTTACGGCTCAGAAATTTTCTGAAGGAAATATGAGTAAATGAATAAGGTAAGTAGCCATAAACGATAGACGCATTGGCTTATAGAGAAATGGACAGAGAAGGGAGACTAGGATAAGGAAGCAATAAATGTTAAATACTACCCCAAGATAAGTTGCAGAATGAGAAAAATGTAGATATGTATATTAATTTTCTTGTTATGTTGTGTATATGTTAAACATTAATCAATGTTCTCTTTCTTGCTTATCTTTTATGCACATTTTGCCTATTTTGTTTAAATTTATACTTAGAATTTACAACTTAATTATAAATACATTTATAACTATCATAAATTATTGCAAGCTATTAAAAAAAAAAAAAAAACTATGATTGAGTTAGGAAAAGAATGGCCATCTCCAAAAACAAGCACTCTTTTTGGGAAAAGAACAATCACTTCTGCAGAGGAAGAAGGCTAGTCACATAATATTAGGGAAAGAATGATACTGTTGTCATTATCATTTTGCAAGTTTAATACAGTAGGAGGAAGTGTTTGAGTTAACAAATGAGTGAACTATACAATATCATCTACTATCAACACCAAGTAATATCTGTCTTCCCTTGCATTCATCTATTTATCCTAAGGGAGAAGCCAGCAATTTGTTTTCCAGTCCTCTTTTCCATTATATTACTGTGATTATGCTAATGAGAGGTGCTTGAACAACAGTTGAAAAGTAGAAGAGAAGAGAGGCCATTACTCTCTGTGTACAGTGGAGGGAAGAGGTGGCCTTGGAGAGGTTCTCAGGGAAGCTCTTGTGAACCCCCTGACCCAGAGCTGTAAGACGTGAGACCTATGGGGCAACTGCCTTGGGCTTCCTGAGCTTTACAGAGGCTTCCTTGCAAGTTCCCATCAGTTCTCTGGTTCTGTGTTTCCAGCAGCTGAGATCACACTCAGTCTTCCCTGAAACTTAGGTGCTTCCTGTCTTTATGACTGTGTGACTCTTCTAGCAACTTCTTTGGCCTTGCTGTCCCAGCATTTTCATAGCCTTGTAAGCTTCCCATGCATTGTATTTCTATTTTCTATGTTTCACAATGAGTGACTTCTGTTTTCCTGAAAGAACTGTGACTGATTCTACAGTGCAGTTGGAGGCAAATAATTGAGCGATAACAGTAATCTGTTATAAAATCTATGAAAGATAATCAGTCAAAATCTAAATGATAACTGAGAGAAAACTATATTATGAGAAGTTCCTCAGGGTAGCCAGAAATAAATCTTTGTGTGTACCCAAAAAATGGTTAAATGAATGAATGGACATGAATGAATAAATTTTAAAAAGAAGGAATCTGGGTAGATACTAAGTAATTATCTGAAGAAGCAAGGATTGAAAGTACAGTGTTATAACAAGGTAAATCGGGATTTCCTGGTGCCTCAGCAATAGGGAATACATCTTCCTGATAATGCAGGAGACAGAGGTTTGATCTCTGGGTTGGAAGATTCCCTAGAGAAAGGAATGGCAACCCACTCCAGTATTCTTGTCTGGAAAATTCTTTGGACAGAGGAGCCTGGCAGGTTGTAATCCGCGGAGTCACAAAAGAGTTGGACACAATTTAGAGATTAAACTACAGCAATAAGTTATGTTAAATTGTCTCACTAACACTTACTTCAAAGGTTGCACATCTAGGAAGAAAGAACTGGAATCTCAGACTCCCTTGCAGCTTGAGTTCCGGAGAAGATTTAGCTTCTACCTATCAGATGACATTGTGCCACTTTGTCACTGAATTGCTTGGGTGAGAGAAGCAGAACTTGAAGCTCCATGTTTCTGGCCCAGATCAGATCAGATGCAGTATTCCTCCAAGGTCAGCAACTATGGCCCCCCTCCTGTTCTGCAACTTTCTTCATGGAGCAAAAGCAATGGCTCCCTTGGTGGCCAGATATCTGATGGAGTTTAAAAACTGTTTCTGCAAGATCAGCTTGAACCTGCTTCTTTAACTCTTCCAGTAACTGTGCAATCTCCATTTTTGCACATTTATTTTTGTTGAGATGGACTAGATACTGTGGTCTCCAATAGTAACCTTTACCATTTCACCAAATAGAAAAAAGAACAAGGAGAAAACACAGCAGAATGAAGACGATGGTACATGGAAGAATGTAAGTAGGTCCCTATAACTGAAATGTAAGTGGTGTATATGGTGAAAAGCAACACAGAGGTTGGAGCTTGGGATTCCAGATGATGAATCACAAGAAAAATATAGCAGTGAAATCACAGTATCACTGGACATATACATCACATTTCATATTTCTAATAAATATTTTCAAGTCTCTCCCATTCCTATCTCTAATCAAGTTTATGGTGTTAAATATGCATGGACTATTTCTGTTTCATTTATTATGGAGAAAGAAATATATAATATGAGTTCCTATCAAATGCCATGTGTGCACGCTAAGTTGCTTCAGTCATGTCCAACTCTTGGAGATCCATAGGGTTGCCAGGCTCCTCTGTCCATAGGATTCTCCAGGCAAGAGTACTGGAGGGGGTTACCATGCCCTCCTCCAGGAGATCCTCCTGACCCAGGGATCGAACCCACATCTCTTATGTCACCTGCATTGGCAGACAGGTTCTTTACCCACTAGCGCCACCTGGGAAGCCCAATTAAATGCCAAGCACCGACTAATGGCTTTACAAAGGTCTCATTATTTTATTTTATTTATTTTTTAAGATTCAAGTATGGGACTTTATTTTTAGTTCAGATGAAGATCTTAGCTTTGGCATCAGCTTCAAGATGACTGACTATGAGGTCTCAATTCATTTATTCAGTTAGTACTGAAGACAAACAAAGGGCCAGGCCAAATGCTTCTAGTCTATTGGTTGGAAAGATCTTTGTAATTAGAAGCAACTGAAAATTCTTCCTAATTGCTATATCCTACTCTGTTTTACTACCCTAAGATTTGGCATTGTATTTGAGTTATAGTAGGCCTTCAATTTTGGTTGCTAAGTGACTTAATACAAAGACTTTCCCAACTATTTTTATTCAGTGAAATATATTATTCCTTTGAAATTCTGGAAAAATTATTGTCAGTGAGGCATCTTTTACTTTGTGTAGTATCACTGTCCAATGTTGCCCAATCCCTAGGATGTAAGGCAATACTTTGCATAAAGAAAACATTTCATATATATATAAATAAATTTGAAAGCTGATTCAGATATCAAGTCTAATACATCAAGGGAATAGTGTATGGTGTAGTAGAGTGGATCTACCATAAATGGACAATGGCCCTATGGCTTGCCAGGACTGTTAAGACATAACTACTTACTTGTGAAAAAAATTGCATTCTTTTAGAAAATCAAGATGTTACCCACATAAGATACAGTATCTTTGCCAATGCCTACCTCCTTATGATGGTAGCTAGGAAACTGTATGTTTTATAAAAAACTGTTCAGTGTTTCATTAAAAAGCAGCTTACTAGGATGATTGCTAACTTAATTATCCAGAACATATTACCCTTGACTGAACTGAAACAGTTAAATTTCAAGAACTGAAAAGATGAGGACAATCCTAATGGTATCTTGAAAAATTGAGTCACAGCTAGATTAAAAACTCCAGGGTAAAATCTTTTGAAATAAGAAAATCTCATATGAGTTCAGTTTTTTCTTATAAAACTCTGACATTTTGAATGGGGATAATATCAAAGAGCCTGTTTTCAGTGCCTAGTTATTGGAATGTTTTTCCTTACTGTACTTAATTTTCTTTTGTCTCCAGTAGTCAGAAATGGTAAGGTAATACAATTCCTACAGAAAATAAATTGAACCAAACTCTAAAAATTGAAGCACCTGTTCACAATTTATATTTATTAAAGGCTTAAAAGGGAACATTATGAGCAAACTATTTTATGTTCCCCAACCCAACTTCTGAGTCAAGCTCTTTATATCACAAAGGGGCAGTGACATTACTGAGAATAATTGAAGAACACGTGTATGCAGAGCGTACATTTGAGGCATAAAGAGGGATTCAGTTCAAGGGAAACAGAAACCACTGTCTCAGCCAATGAGCCACTTACCATTATGTAGCATTATCAACTGAAGGGCAGCCAAGATACTCATTACATTTCTCTCATTATCAAAGATCACATAAAGAGGTTATACACTACTTTCCTAAACTCTGAATATGAAGCTTTCCCCCCCCTAATTTTTCCACATTTTAATATTTGGGGTAATATGATTAGTTTCACCCAAAGAAATATTCTTCTGGTAATTTAGTATTCTCTCAAAATATAACATTTTTGTCGTTTCATGTAGTCTGTATATAATGTAAATGAAGGAATAAACCAAAGTAGACACAAGTCATCTTTTTTTGACCCTGTTCTCCTAGAAAGTGACTGGCCCTTCAATGTTGTTCAGAAATTGAAGGTGCCAGAAAATATATGTGCCATGAAGTATAACAGAGAAAATTTCTTGAGCAATAATCTGCCAGGAATTCTAATGTTCCTCTAAGTTGATTCACATCCTCATGGAATTTTTTTTTTTTTTTTTTTTTTACGAACTGTGGAGACTCTCTTAAGAAGATAATCCTACTGGAAAGTCATAAAGCAGGAAATTAAGAGTAATTCTTATTGAGTATTATTCTTCTCACTCCTCTCATTCCTCTTCATTCATTTGTAAGAATTTCTTCTGTATATATGCTTAAGAGTGGAATTGCAGTAATAATTTCATATGTATTCACATTCATCAAATTAGAAGGATAAAAGATATCAAATTAGAAGACCTTTGTTTTCAACCATTGAATTTACAAACCTGATTGTATTTGAACCCTTAATATCCATTTTCACTGTTACCTTTAAGGAATTATATCTATGCTTTCCTCAGAAAACCTCTTCATTCATTCTTGGATTCTGGGTTCATTCTATCAATCAATATATCTATCCATCACCATAGTCTATCATCTATTTGTATATTTATTCTTAAATGAAATAAATACTCTTCTGTTGTTGTGAAAGTGAAAGTCACTCAGTTGTGTCTGACTCTGCGACCCCATGGACTGTACACTCCATGCAGTTCTCCAGGTCAGAATAACAGAGTGGGTAGCTATTCCTTTCTCCAAGGGATCTTCCCAACCCAGGGATCAAACCCAGGTCTCCCACACTGCAGGCAGATTATTTTACTAGCTGAGCCAGTGGGGAAGCCCAAGAATACTGGAGTGGATAGCTTCTCCCTTTCTTCAGGGGATCTTGCCAACCCAGGAACTGAACTGGGGTCCTCTGCACTGCGACAGATTCTTTACCAATTGAGCTGCCAGTGAAGCCCTCCTCTATTGTTAAATCCCTTCTTTTATATTTTCTGCATTTAAGCACATTTCAAAATTTCATTGCGCAATTTATTTGTTCCTTTTTGTATACAGGCATCTTCTCTTAGTTATAATTTAAATTCAAGTTTCCAAGATATAAAGCCCAAAAAAAGACTGACTTAACAGGTAGAAATTTACTTCTGTCTTTTGAAGCATAATCTGAAAGTTGGTGGTTCAGAAATGATAGTACAGTTTAATGAATTGTTAAGGCACCAAGTCATTCCAACTCACCACAGTGACATCAGTAGGATGTAGCCCTCCTCAGCTTGGACAAGAATAGCGGCTGAAGCTTTTGCTATTGTGTCCTTTCCAGGTGACAGAAAGGAAGCCAGGATAAAGGAGGAGGGCGTCAGTGAGTGTTTGGCGGCGCTCCTTTAAGAAGGCTTCTTTGTTATACATTCATTCTCTCTTATCTTTCATGCATTTCAACTAAAACTTCTTGAAAAGGCCATTAGTGAACTTTCAATTATCATACCTGCCATTTCTCTCCTCGCTCAATTATTTTTCCTCAGTAAATACAAGATAGTAAATAATGAACCCCTTCCTGAGAGAGCTTAATGACTTGTAGAGTCAAATACTTCTCATGTCTGCATACATGTATATCCCATTTGTCTTCTATGCAAACTCTTTTTTGTCCACCCTGTTTTAACATTGGAATCCCTCAAGGCTAAGCTCCATGCCCTCTTCTCACCTGATTTCTCTCAAAGTCATCTCATTCAATTATATGGTAGTAAGTATAATCTTGAAAATCTTCTAAATCACATCCAATTGCCTACCTGAGACCTCAAGTTGACCTTCTCAGAGACACCCAAACCAAAGACCTTCTGAGAACATCCTTCCTTGCTTACACTAGACTCTTATGTAATTAGACTTCTCCATTATAGATTCCTATGGTCCTGGGATTTTTCATCAAATACATATTTACTTATATATTTGTTCATTTGATATTTGTCTTCTTCCTCTTAGTCCTAAAATCAAAAGGTAGGGACTGGTTTTCGCTCACCCTATATCCACAACTCCAAGCACAAGTTCTGACACATGGTATTATCACGTATTTGTTAAATAATGAGAAGATTTAGCCAGTGACATAGAGCAAATGTCATGATGGCAATCTTCAGAAAGCATAGAGGGCACATGTGTCAGAGAAACTATTTAAAGTTCTAGCACAGGAAATTATGCCATAAGGGAAGGAGTGAGATATTCAGGCAGCAGGGTGGGAAAACAGCATCATAAAAGAAAAATAAATAACCTTCTCCAGAGAATGGGTGGAAATATGTCTAGTAAAATAGCACAGGAAGCAGAAAGTGTTAAAAGGTGGGGGGTGTGCTTTTAGAGAGATTTGCAGGCTGGGCGGTAAAGTACTCATAAGCAGACATTGTGTTAAAGCAGAGAAGGTGAACACCCCACACAACTTGGGTGAGAAGCAAAGAGCTGGTAAATAAAGACATCTGGAAGGGCACAGTGAGAGTCACCTGCCCCCAGAGCACTTTGCCCACCACCTGGGTGGGCGAGGCTATACAATATGCTCCTGAGTTGCTTCAGGATTCCTTCCTAAACTTATAAAGTTTGCATTGTAAGACTTTCAAACTCCTGAACCCCATGGAAACAGTTTCTAGTTTCAAATCCCAATCTGCTAATTACAACAAACATTTGTGAACCATTTGTCTTTTTGCAAGAGATTTTCTAAGTGCTTTATTTGTATCAAGTGATTTAATATTTTTAATAACTTCATAGGGAGGATAGTATTATTCTCCCCAAAAGTTAAGTAATCTGCCTTTGGTCACAGATAGTGAAAGAAGATACTGTATTTAAACACCATAGGCCCAATTTCAGCAATTGGACTCTTCATCATCATATTACACTGCTTTTCATTTGAAGAAAATGTTGCAGAATTAGTAATATTTAAAAATATAAATACTAAAGGACCCTGATAAACTTCTCAGTTAAGTAACAAATTGTCTAAGCACATCATCACCTGAGCAGTTGTATAAGAAACAGAGTGAATTGTCATTTCTTTTACAGAGATAGGTTGACGTCCAACTCCTCAGCCTCTCTCCGTAAAATAGCATTAGTCTCAGTTGTGTCTGACTCACTCTTTGTGACCCCATGAACTGTAGCCTGCAAGGCTTCTCCATCCATGAAATTTTCCATGGAAGACTACTGGAGTGGGTTGCCATTCCTTCCTCCAGGGCATCTTCCTGACCCAGGGACTGAACCCAGGTCTCCTGCATTGCAGGCAGATTCTTTACCATCTGAGCCACCAGCTAAGCCCCCCTGTGTAAAATAGGAAATCTAGCAAATAATATTTTCAATAAAAATAAATATTTGAACAGCATCCCAGCCAAGCAACAATTAGCTTCAGCTGAATTAGCATGCCAGAACTTTAAAATCTACTTAGGGAAATAAAATGCATCCTCATGAAACAAGAAGTAAGCAAGAGAACATATACATGGTTAGACAGCGGGCTAAGGGTAGTTAGTCAGTTAGATCGCTCAGTCGTGTCCAGCTCTTGGGCGACCCCGTGGACTGTAGCCCACCAGCCTCCTCGATCCACGGGATTCTCCAGGCAAGAATACTGGAGCGGGTTTCCATTTCCATTTCCTTCTCCAGGGGATCTTCCCGACCAAGGGATTGAACTCAGGTCTCCTGCATTGCAGGCAGACGCTTTAACCTCTGAGCCACCAGGGAAGCCCTGGCTAAGGATAGTTATCATTAAAGAGATTACCTAGAGAAGATGCTAACTCGAAACTTATACTCAGGAAGTCTTGACAGGTGAGTGACAATTTGAGTTGGTTTTAGTAAGAGATAGGTTTGGGCTTCCCAGGTGGCACTAGTGGTAAAGAACCTTTCTGCCAATGCTAGCAACCTAAGAGATTCAGGCTCAATCCTGGGTCGGGAAGATGCCCTGGAGGAGGGCATGGCAACCCACTCCAGTATTCTTGCCTGGGAAGAGCCATGGACAGCGGAGCCTGCCGAGTTACAGTCCATAGAGTCTCAAAGAGTCGGACATGACCAAAGCGACAACACCCACAAGAGATAGGTTTAGATAGGCAGAGTGAAAAAGCAGAGTGAGAGAAGGTTAGAGAATGATAACTGTGACATTTTCCATGAATTTCAATTATCCAGATTTAAAAAAGAAATATATGTGGTTTTGAAGCTGGATGTTACCTCTGCTATATTGCCTGCAAGGCAGTCCTGCCCAATAAGAAATGTAATGTCACTATTAGTTATTATATTTTGCACTTATCTGATATCAAGTAACAGGTCTCTTTCATCTTTTTTTTTTTTGCAGCTTTATCAAAGCTCTAATGAGTTTTACTTTTCCTAGCAATAATTAGGCAGACCATATGCTGGGCTTATTAGTTCTTTTAGTTAAACTGACATAAGGGGAAGGAAATATTGGCATGATACAAAGACAAGGTCATGGCTGGGCAGAGGACATTGCCCACTGTTCTATTACGCTATGAAATCAGGCTTATCTCTCCACCACTCCCCCCAACTATTTTATAGTTTCTGTTAAGATAAGTTGTTGAGCTAACATAGAACTTATGATCATTTGGGGTTCAGATTCTCAAAAGTTAACATTACTTTCTCTAACAGTTATGAGATTTTCTTAATCTTTTTAAAATGTTCTTGAGAAAGAGTTACAAAAATTATGCAGTTGAAATTTGAATGCAGCTGTCTCTCTGACAGGACAGTGGTTCATGAACATGTAAACCTGGTCACCATCGTAACCCCAGCACCCACTCAAAATGTCAAAGGTTCGCAGTGAATATTTACTGAACGTGAAGTGAATTAGACAATGAAAGAATGATCCTGAAACCATCAACATTTCAAAACTGAGGGCAACATATTTTTTTTTTTTGAAATGAGGATAAATCTAGGGGCAAGGATGTCAAGACTGCATAAAATATAAGGAGATCTTAGAAACTGTGATTTAAATTTCTCAGGTCACAGAGGAATCAGAAATCCAGAAAGGAAAATGATTTGCCCAGAAAATACCTAAATGTGTGTACCAGAGCAGGGATTGCAAATCTACGTCCTGCCTATGGGTATTCAATATGTCATCACATGTGTGGAGTCCTTGAGCCGCACATAACGTTTGCTTTATTCACAGCTATCGATGTGGGAGTAACATAATCCACCTGCTTTACCTACAGATGCTGGGTGAGAGATTTATATTTTTCTTTCTTGCCTCTGACTTTGAGTTCTGCATATGCAGAAGTAGTTCCTTGAGTTCTGTATTTGTTGAATATGTTCATTTCTACACATCTATACCTCATCACCCTACACAACTGCCCTATTCAAATCAAGTTTTCCCAGCTACAGAAATTATTTTATTTGATTTTCACAATCCCTACTCTTCTCTATCCTATTTATTTATTATGTAGATGAGTTTATCTCTTTTTCTTTACAGATGAAGCCTGATATCCTGTGTCCACCATCTCCAAATATTTAGCTAGATATTTTCCAAAATAAAGATATCTTTACTTTTTCTCTAAAAAAGCAACTGTTATTAAAGGTAGTAGACAGATAGATCTCACCTTTAGTACCCACTTCCTTTACATGATCACCAAAAATAGAGTTATCATATGCAGGTCATAAAATTTTTAAAAAGGAATTTTTCTTCCTTCATCAGGATAACATTCAATCCAAAAAATAAAGCTCCAAAAATGAAAACTTCTACTGTGGCTATTGAAAAGATCTCTTCTCATCAGAATTCTGATGGATTAAGCAATCAGACCTCAGTCTTAAATTTTTCCCTTAAAGATGCACTCTTTATCACATTCTACATTGTTTCTGGATATACATGGTGGAATTTTTATATATATATATATATATATATATATATATAAAACTATATATAACTATATATATAACTATATATATAACTATATATATAACTATATATATATATATATATATATATATATATATAAATATATAGTTGTTGTTATAAGCAAGGTGAAAAGACAGCCCTCAGATTGGGAGAAAATAATAGCAAGCGAAGCAACAGACAAAGGATTAATCTCAAAAATATACAAGCAACTCCTCCAGCTCAACTCCAGAAAAATAAATGACCCAATCAAAAAATGGGCCAAAGAACTAAACAGACACTTCTCCAAGGAAGACATACAGATGGCTAAAAAACATATGAAAAGATGCTCAACATCACTCATTATCAGAGAAATGCGAATCAAAACCACAATGAGGTACCATTACACGCCAGTCAGGATGACTGCTATCCAAAAGTCTACAAGCAATAAATGCTGGAGAGGGTGTGGAGAAAAGGGAACCCTCTTACACTGTTGGTGGGAATGCAAACTAGTACAGCCACTATGGAAAACAGTGTGGAGATTTCTTAAAAAACTGTAAATAGAACTGCCATATGACCCAGCAATCCCACTTCTGGGTGTACACAACAAGGAAACCAGATCTGAAAGAGACACGTGCACCCCAGTGTTCATTGCAGCACTGTTTATAATAGCCAGGACATGGAAGCAACCTAGATGCCCATCAGCAGATGAATGGATAAGGAAGCTGTGGTATATACACCATGGAATATTACTCAGCCATTAAAAATAATTCATTTGAATCAGTTCGAATGAGATGGATGAAACAGGAGCCCATTATACAGAGTGCATTTAGCCAGAAGAGATAAAGACCATTACAGTATACTAACACATATATATGGAATTTAGAAAGATGTTAATGATAACCCTATGTGCAAAACAGAAGAAGAGACACAGATGTATAGAACAGACTTTTGGACTCTGTGGGAGAAGGCGAGGCTGGGATGTTTCAAGAAAACAACATTGAAACATGTATATTATCTAGGGTGAAACAGATCACCAGCCCAGGTTGGATGCATGAGACAAGTGCTCAGGGCTGGTGCACTGGGAAGACCTATAGGGATCGGGTGGAGGAGGAGGTGGGAGGGGGGATCGGGATAGGGAAGACATGTAAATCCATGGCTGATTCATTTCAATGCATGACAAAACCCACTACAATATTTTAAAGCAATTAGCCTCCAACTAATAAAAAAATAAAAATTAAAAAAATTGCTTTTACTATTCTATGCCTTTTGAATTTATATCTAAATTTTAAAATCAGATTGACAGAGTTTACAAAAAGTAAAAACAAAAACCAACAAAAAGAGTCCCCCAAACCTACCACGATTTTAACTGGAGTTGGCAGTGAATATAGGGATCCATTCAGGGAGAATTAACATCTTAACAATACAGAGCTGTCTAATCCAATAAATCTAAATTTATTTATTATTTTTATATCTGTCAGCGGAGTTTATAATTTTCAGTGTAGAGTTTTTGCACACATATCTTTTAACTTATCTCCAGGTATCTTATGTTCTGACACTATTTTATTTGGAATTGCATACTTAAAGTTTGTTTTCTAATCATTTGATATGAGTACATACAGTGGTTGTTTATTTTTAATATTCTCAGTATTGCTCCATTCAGTTTCTGGTAGTATTTGTTAGTAGACTTGTGATCACTCATTTCAATTATGAATGAGAAAAGTTTTACTTGTTTCTTTTGATCTGTATGCTTTTTCCTTTTCTTATTCTGATGCTAGTATATTGAATAAAAGATAAGAGCAGATATCCTTGTATTGTTTAGTTTTTTGTTTTTATTTTTACTGTTAATAAGTATGTTATCTGTGGGATTTTAGAGACCTTTTAGCAGATTGAGGAAGTTCCCTTCAATTTTATTTGGCTGAAAACTTTTATCATAAATGAGGATTCTCAAATGCTTCTCCTGTTTCTATTAGAACACTCCCTTTTCTTTCTGTTTTAGTCTTAAGTTTTTTATGTGCATTGATTGATTTTCAAATATTAAACAAACTTGGATTCCTGATATGAATACTATTTGGTTATAATGTGTAATTCTCTGTATTTAGTGTTGGCTCTAATTCGGTAAGATTTTGATAAGGATTTACGTGTCTGTGTTTATAAGAGATTGTGGTGTTTAGTATTTTTTCTTCTAACCTCTCAATATAGTCTTGGTAGCAAAAGAACACCGATCTCATAAAATGAGTTGGAATGTATTAGCTTATTCCCAGTGATTCTTTGTAGGTTTGGTATTGTTTCTTTCACAAATATTCAACAGAGTCCACTCTTGGTAATTCTTGGGTTTAAAATTCTTTGCTCTAAAGTTTTGAGTGTTTAATTTATATAATAGATAGCTATAACAGACAGAATAATGGTTTCTCAAAGACGACCATAGACTAATTTCTGGGACCTGCGACTATGTGCTTTACATGACAAAAGGGGGATTAAGATAGTGGTTACTACTCCGCAGACTTTCACACAGGAGGATTATCCTGAATTATCCACTTAGACTGAAGATAATCACATGGGTCCTCAAGTATGGAAGAGAAAGGCCAGTACCACAGTGGTTCGATTTGGGAAAGAGTCATCTGGCCATTTCTGGCTTTTAGAATAGATGACGGGGCACAAGCCAAGGAAAACAGGTGCTGTTTAAAAGACAGAGAATGGTGCACTGGGAAGACCCAGAGGGATAGGGTGGAGAGGGAGGCGGGAGGGGGGATCGGGATGGGGAACACAGGTAAATCCATGGCTGATCCATGTCAATGTGTGGCAAAAACCACTACAATACTGTAAAGTAATTAGCCTCCAACTAATAAAAATAAATGGAAAAAAAAAAGAGAGAGAGAATGAAAGAGGAAAGTTTCTTGTGTCCAGCCTCGAGAAGAAAGGCAGCCCTGCTGACACCTTGATTGCAGTCCAGTGAGGTCATTTTAGGCTTCCAACATCCAGAACTGTAAGATGGTGCTCAGCTGTGTTTTAAATGAACCTTTAAGGCACTGTTTGTGATCATCTGTTATATGTACCAGTTATAGAAAAATAATATGAGAGTTCTTCATGTTTCCTATTTCTTCTCATGTAAATTTTGGTGTGTCTTTCCAACAATTGTTCTTTTATTTAAGTAGTCAAATTTGTTAGCATAAGTAGATTTGGGATAATTTATATTAGTTGTTTATTAATTTCAATGACTATATTGTATGTAGTAGTATCCCTTTCTTCATTCCTGATTGATGCTGTTGTTAAGTCGCTAAATCAGGTCTGACTCTTGCGATTCCATGGTCTATAGCATGCACGGCTCCTGTCTTCCACAATCTCCCACAGTTTGCTCAAATTCACACTCATTGAGTAAGTGATGCTATCTAACCATCTCATCCTCTGCCACCGCCTTCTCATTTTGCCTTCTGCCTTCCCTAGCATCATACTGAATATGAGAATATTTCATATTCTCCCTCTCTCTTGAAGTCTGGATAAAATTTTATACACATATTTTTACATTTTTAATGAACTATATTGACTTTTATTCATTTTTGCTATTGTATTTTTCTACTTCATTTATTTCATGCTCTTTATTCATTATATTTTTTTCTCTTCACTTGAGTTTAATCTGCACTTAACTTCCAAAGATGAAAGTTCAGATCTTCAATTTTATAATTCTTTCTAACATAAGAATTTAAAGTTATACGTTTTTCTTTGAAGCATCTCATTAATTTTAATGTATAGTGCTTTCATTATTGCGCAGTTCAAAAATGCTTGTTAATTTCCTATACATTATTTGAAATGAGTTAATTAATTAATATCTACATATTTGATTCTGTTCAAGAAATTTTATGGTTTTTAATACGGATTTTAATCTTATGGTTTTCTGTGATCACAAAATGTACTCTAACATTTAAATTTTTTGAAATCTACTGAGACTTGCTTTGTAGCCCATCACTTAGTCTCTCTTGATAGTTTTTTCTAGGAGGTTGAAAGAAGATTTATTCTGCAGTTACAGGGTGTGTTGTTTTATAAACACAAACTGCATGAGGAAATAGGGAATGTTATGCATATCCTGTTATTCTTTAGTGATTCTTTATCTAACTAACCAATTTATTACTGAATGAGAGGAGTTAGTCATCAATTATAATTTGAATTTGTAAACATTTCCATTCAGTTATGAGCATTTGGGCTTCATCATTTTTGAGACTTTTTATTAGGTTTATATATATTTATAATTGTTATATTTTCAGGATATTTGTTTGATCCTTTTTGTTATTATAAAGGGCCCATTTTTTCGTGTAGTACTTCTTGTCTTGAGTTTGATTTTATTTGATATTACTTACTATAGTTTTCCTTGTATCAGTGTAACTTTTTCCATCTTTTTTATTTTTCATCCTTTTAATCTATGTATCTAAAGTGCATCTCTTATAGACAATATAAATTTTGCCCTATTTATCCAGTTAAACAATATTTTACTGAAATGATTATTAATATGCTTTATTTAGATCTCCCAATTTGCTATTGGATTTCCATTTCTCTCATTTACTGTTATTACATTATATGTCCAACATGTCTTGTTTTCTTTGGGTTATTAAATTGTGGGGTATGCCATCTTAATTGTTCTACTATATTTATATGTTTGCCAATACTTTAGTGATTATTCTAGAACTTATATTACGCATTTTTCAGTTCAGTTCAGTCACTCAGTTGTGTCTGACTCTTTGCGACCTCATGGGCTGCCACACCAGGCTTTCCTGTCCATCACCAACTCCCGGAGTTTACCCAAACTCATGCCCATTGAGTCAGTGATGCCATCCAACCATCTCATCCTCTGTCGTCCCCTTCTCCTTCTGCCTTCAATCTTTCCCAGCATCAGGGTCTTTTCAAACGTCAGCTCTTTGCATCAGGTGGCCAAAGTATTGGAGTTTCAGCTTCAACATCAGTCTTTCCAACGAACACTCAGGACTGATTCCTTTAGGGTGGACTGGTTGGCTCTCCTTGCTGTCCAAGGGACTCTCAAGAGTCTTCTCCAACACCACAGGTCAAAAGCATCAATTCTTAGGCACTCAGCTTTTTTTATAGTCCAAGTCTCACATCCATACGTGACTACTGGAAAAATTATGCATCTTTAACTTATCCTAATTAATTGTCTTAAATTAGGTAAGGACTTTAATGAATTTGCATTTGCATTGCAACAAATTTACCTTTGTGGAATTTTTGAAGTCTAAAATAAAGTTGATTTTAAAGAACAATAATAAAAAATGCAAAATTTAATCCAGTCCAAATTCATTTATATGCAATATAAATATAAGTTTTACCTAACAGATTTATATATATAATAACAAATTTCAGAATTTACAGTAATAAATACAAAATTCAGAGAATCAATATATAACATTCCTATTTTAGCAACTGAGAAATATGTTCTAAATGCAAATATTATAATTGATAAAAGTTATTGAATACACATCCCATCAGCCATGGCCAGAAACCCTCTGTTTTACAGAGAAACACTGTCCATTGCCTATGTAATGATCTACAAAAATAAAATCAATATCTAAAATAATAAGACAAATATAGTCTACCATTAAATAGAAATTCTGAAATAATGCATGAATAATAGTTCTGAATAACAGTTTTATAATTTTTGAATTAAAAGCATGCTTATCATTGAGATATATTTTTTCTTTAGGTCAAAAATAAGAAAGCAAATCTATGTGTTTTAATCAAAGTATTTACTATTTTAGTCGCTAAATCATGTCCAACTCTTGCAATCCCATGGAGCCTGCTAGGCTCCTCTGTTGATGGGATTTTCCAGGCAACAGTATTGGAGTGGTTTGCCATTTCCTTCTCCAGGGCATTTCCCAACCCAGGGATCAAACCCAGGTCTTTTGCAATGCAGGCAGATACTTTACCAACTGAGCAATCAGGGGATTCTTAAAGAGGCGAGAAAATTTAAATACTGTCACATTTTTTTCCCAAATAAAATAAAGGGGATATTCCCTTTTCTGTGTATATAGCTCTTAGTGTAGTTTTTAAAAGTATTTTGTGAGGTAGGCAGGAAATTTCGCTATTTTATAGGTGAGGAAACTGTGAAATATACTGTCAGACAATTAATAATCTTTAGAGTCCAGTTCAATTCCACATGATTAACCCTGAATCCATTCTCTTTTAACTGACCCATAAACTTCAATTAAAATAAAAATTCTCTTGATTTTGACTTTAACCTCACCCAATATACTGAAGAATTCCCTGTAAAATGTAAAGGTAGAAACAAACTCATTAACTAACTCTGCATGATAGCAAAGCTCCTGAGTTGTTCTCATGCTGATCAGAAATATTTCAACCCTCTCCAAAGAAAACTTCAAAAGCCAGAGGAGTAAAGATACACATGGCTACAAACAGAGGAAAACCAAAAGAAAAAGCACTGCCTGAGAAGGGTTTTGAAGATCAAACTCTAGGCTGGTGGGCAGTCCGTGCTACCCAGGAATGACAGCACTGGCACTGTCCAGACACTATCTCTGACTCTAAGGTTAAAATTAAAATTAAAAAAAAAAAATGCTGGATAGTGAGAGGAGCTGTGATTTTAGTTGACACATTTGATGTATGTTGACCTTTTATTCCATTAAGTACATATCTGCTGGTTTGGGGTAGAGTGGATGAAGATGAAGTAGAATTAAGTGGATATATATATGTGTACATACATATATATATATATATATATATATATATTTTTTTTTTTTTCCTCTAAACAGGACGGAGGCATCGAGGAAGCCACACCAATCAAGGCCTTTGGGTACCTTGTAATTCAATTAAGACCAAACTGCAAATTCTAATTACCTGGCACAAAGGAAGACAGTATGCAAATGCTTGTCAAGTATTCAATTCACAGTCAGAGGATTTCTGTTCTCAAATTTAGGTAGTCTCCCATCAGAAAAAGACATATGAAGATTTCATATTAATTAATTTTTCCTATTCTTGTTTGATGACATTATAATAGAAATGGTACAAGTCTATAAATTGCATAATTGAAAGCAGTTAAATATCACTTTTATAAAAGATACTGCATTTTAATAGTAAATTGGTTGTATCAATATTTGGGAAAGAAAAATGAAGAGTTAGCATAGACTGTTACATTACCAAACACTTGATTAGAAACTTCAGAGATATGTTCTTTCACTGAAATGACATGGCAAATGTAAACAGTAGAGATGATAAAAAAGTAACAGAGTAGATAAGTAAAATAAGCATCTTTGAGCCAAGATTTAACCCGAAAGATATCTGTTCTCAAAGTCCATGCTCTTTTTAACCATCACCAACCACTTTGTTTTCCTTCCTTTTCTTCCACCACCCTCAAAAGGATAATTACAGTAATTGTGATGCTCTATGTCTTTCCTTAATAAAATAAAATTCCATTAATGGTACAGTAATAACTAAACCAGATAATATTGGGTTGAGATATGAAAGGAAAGTATAGAAATCTAAAAAAATAAAGCATCGCCTCCACAAGAGCAATTCCACAAAAGGACCCACTTATTTGGTATTTAATCAAGCCTCCTTTGAAAACAGACAGGCTTGCTTTCTTTGGCTCAAGTGATTATTTAAGATAAAAGAACCAGGAAAATATAGGTCACTAAATCCTTGATTCTTAGGAAAGGCTTTGACCATAAACTTAGAGGCTCTACTATAGTGATCCCAAGTTTTATTCTCCATTTTCAACACTAACATAAAGGTTATTGTTCTATTCTGAGTGTGCAGTTTTTGTTATATGTTTGAAAGATAAATGATCAGGTGACCGCACAAATCAATGGGACCTAACAGTTGAGACTGTCGAATCTGGCCCAGCCTGAAGAAAGAGAAAACTAAGCAATGGCATGTTTTGGTGAAATCTTGACAGATCTTAAAAGACCCACAAGAGAAGGGTCAAATGCTAATTTAATTGAAAAGAATGTAGAGTAACACGTTGTGGTATTGGAATAGGAGGAGACTTTTGAAGCAAAATTCACAAAATACTAAATATAGGGAATTCAACTTAAGTTCTAAAGAGGATTTATCTTAAATAAAGATCATCATAAATAAAGGTGGGGAACACAGTGAGAACCAATATCTACAGAAGACTCACTCTGTGTCAGGAAACTTTTATATTACTATGCTCATTTTGAATCAACAGCTACAATAATAAGAGGTTTAAGTAACTTGTCCAAGATCAACTGGATAGTTAAACAAAGAATCCATCTGGTTCTTCACCTCAAAAGCATACAGTCTCTCCTTGGCCAACTGGGAGTAATATTTGCAATACTAGAAAACATCAAGCGTTGACTCAATGGAATACGGGCTTCCCCAGAATTTGCCTGCAATGCAGGAGACACAGGAGACATGAGTTTGATCCCTGGGCCAGGAAGATCCCCTGGAGCAGGGCATGGCAACGCACTCCAGTATTCTTGCCTGGAGAGCCCCATGGACAAAGCAGTCAGGCGGGCTACACTACATAGGGTCACGAAGAGTCAGATATGAAACACACATGGACACAAAGAGAATATACAAAGAATAACTGCAGATCATCATCAATGACAAGACTAATACACTGAAAGGAAAAAAGAAAAAGCTCATACTAAAGCAATTAACAAAAATGAAAGCATCAAAACAATGGCTTATAAATCATATTGTTAAACAGAGAAGTGCAAATTAAAACAAGAAGATGCTGCTTTAGACTTCTCAAGTGGGCAAATTTTAGAAAGCTGGATAAGTCAAGGTGATGAAGAAGTTGAACTTCAGAAACACTCCTGCATTACAGGTGGGTGCAGTCATCCTAGACAGTCATGAGGCTACAGTAGGCCAATTTAAAAAATTTGCTTACACTTGAGGATATGTCCCAAAGAAATGCTACATAGGTCCTTCAGGGGTGTGTGTGTGTGTGTGTGTGTGTGTGTGTGTGTGTGTGTGTGTGTAGATATTAACCATCACTTCACTTGTGAGCCACAGAGGGTCAGAAGCAATGTGCTGTGCTGTGTTGGGCTTAATCACTCAATCATGTTCCACTCTCTGCGACCCCACGTATAATAGCCTGTCAGGCTTCTTCCTCCATGAGATTCCCCAGGCAAGAAGGCAGGAGTGGGTTGCCATTAACTACTCCAGGGGATTTTCCCTACCAAGGATCAAGCCCAGGTCTTCCTGCATTGCAGCTGGATCCTTTCCCAACTGAGCCACCAGGAAATTTTCTATTACTAGGGAAGTATATTGGTAAATTGTGTAGATAGACGCTAAAGATGATAATGCAGCCAAGGGCTAGACAGCCTGTGTGCAACAAACCAGATAGGTTCAAAGAAGGAAACACTGCAGAAAAAAAGTTAAGGAAGAGACGAAATTTATGATGCAGTTCCATTTATGTAAATTTAAATCATATGTACTCCCAAACAAGACATTTTATGAAAGCATACTCAACCAAAGTAATACATAGGAAATATTTTTGTAAAGTCATTGTTGAATGAAAGTAGAAGACAATGCATTTAAAAAAGAGAATGAAACCTTCAACCAATGATGATAATTTTCCATGAGATGAGAAGTGCAATTATTTCAAATAATTGCATCCAAGGTCTAAAGAGAAAGAAAGAAAAGTAAAATTTTCTTTTTTTTTTATTTTAGTGTTCCTTGGAAGGCTTATTATTTATTAATATTTATGATTGAAGTATAGTTGACTTACAATATAATATTAGCTACAAGTGTACAACATAGCATTTGTTACACTTGTAACAAATACATATTTGGTGATGTTTTTATACCTTAAATTGCATAGAAATTATTATTAAAAACAGATTATATTCCCAATGATTTACATTATATTCTTGTACCTCTAATCTGCTTTACCTATTTTGTGCCTTCAGCCCTCCTCCATTAACTTCTGGTTACAACTAGCTTGTTTTCTATATCTGAGTCATATTTTTAATGTTTTTAATTTTCATATTTTAATATGAAATAGTGTTATTAATTATATACTTAATTATCAGTAACTGAACTGGACAGTTTACATATATTACAATCTTGTATGCTCACCCTCAAAAGTACTTATAATCAAAACAGTAAGCACTATTAGAGAGAAGACAACTGTGGATCTAAGATACAACATGATCTTCTAGGGATTATCAAAATGGGAAGGCAATCCAGTCTACCTCATGCTTTCCAAATCATGACTTGTTTCACTTTATCCAATGTGTTCAAGAGCATTTTCTCAGGGACTTACATTCAGATTTGAGAAATACAGGGAGAACAAAACTATTTACTATAGGATGCTCTCCAACCTGTAACTCCCCAGTATAGACAGTTTGCAGTAGTTTTTGGAGAAAAATCAGCACCCAAAGCATACATCAAACCCCCATTTACCTAGCCTGTTAAAAAAATGCAACCACTTTTTTTTCCCTTCTTATTCAAACCTTCTAGAAACTAGTTTTCCCTCTGCTCCTTGTTGAGTTATTCTTTGAATCTCATACTGTATGACCTCTTGGGAAATAAAAAAGGCATCTGGTCAGTTATACTCACAAAAACAGATTTAGTTTAGTTATTAATCCATGTAACAATCAGAATTATCCAACATTTCTTAATGTGAAGCTCTGTTCTGCCCCCACTGTGGTTCTGCCTTAGGCTGGCTGCCCAAACTGGGACTCAGTAACTGACTTCATCAAACTGTACCCTGCTTTGTGTCTTTAGCCAGCCTCAGAGGCTTGCTTGCTGAATTGTTCCAGCCATGTCTGGCTCTTTTGCAACCCCAGGGACTGTAGCCCGCCAGGCTCCTCTGTCCGTGAGATTGTCCAGGCAAGAATACTGGAGTGGGTTGCCATGCCCTTCTCCAGGGGGTTTTCCTGACCCAGGGATTGAACTTGGGTCTCCTGCATTGCAGGCAGATTCTTTACCTCCTAAGCCACCAGCGGCTTAGGAGGAGGGAATAGGAAGGATAGTTGCAAGGAGGAGACAATATTTTCAATAATCCAGGTGAAACATAAGAGCAGTTACCACCTTGGGCAAGACATTGTAATTATCCCCTGAACTCTATTATAGTGGTCTTCCGCCTCCACCACCTTTTTGTTTTCTCTCCTCAACACAGAAGCAAGAGTGTTCCATTTCAGACATCAGCTGGGTCACAAGGCTCTTCTGCTCCAAATCCTCCAATGCTCGCTGTAAATCAAGTCTTTGAAAATCTCTACATAATCTGGATAGAGTGACCTCGCTCACCTCATTTTATATGGATCCAGCCTTAATCCCTCCATTCTAGTGAGCTCTCGAACCCTGAATGATCTTTCTCCAGCACACCATTTCAGGTAAAATCCAACCAGGACCTTGCACATGTTACCAATAAGTTATCTTTCAAACCACAGTCCTCACCCCACTCACCCTGTCACCTTTCTACCAGCCTCTCACCCTTTACACTTCTTGGTCCATTGTCCCCAGGCTATACAGAACACATATTAAGCTTTATGGACTGGACGTGTTTGTAAGACTTCTCATTATGCTTAAAACAAATAGATACAACCTTCTCATCTCCTATGTTGGAGTAGGGAATAATTTAGGTAGCACAGTAATTTTTCTCTAATAGTAAATGGGTAATTAAGGATTTCTTAACAGTGCCTTATACATTTAAAAGATGATGACACAGGAAATATAGGCTTACAAATGCTAGCTTATGCATTGATTATCTTACTTATTATTCATTCATTCTGCAAATATTTGTAGTGCTGACAATTTGCTATGGAAAAAAGATTCTCAGGAACCTCATCTTTTAGTTGGAGGAAGAGAGAGAACAACCAGTGAATCAACCAGGGAATGAAGAAGAGACTTTCAGGATAGCAAGCAACCCCTTGGAAAAAAATTAGATGAGATAAATTGATAAGGAATGATACAGAATGCTTGCCATAGGATGTTTAGGAACCTGTCTCCAAGAATGTGCCATTTCATTCTGAAAATGTAAATCAAGATATATTATAATTCATTAAAATTAGAGCATGCTCATGTTGTATTTAATAATCTATTGTGTTTAAATTATTATTATGACATTGCATATGCACATACACATGCATGTGTGCATGCTAACTCTCTTTAGTTGTGTCTGGCTCTTTGCCACCCTATGGTCTATAAAGCCTTCCAGGCTCCTCTGTCCATGGGATTCTCCAGCAAGGATACTGGAGTAGGCTGCCATGCCCTCCTCCAAGGGATCTTCCTGACCCAGGGATTAAACCCTCATCTCTTGTGTCTCCTGCATTGCAGGTGAATTCTTTACCACTGAGCCACCAGGGAAGCCCTCATATACATATATATACATAGACACATATACATGTACACATATGCATTCATACAGAAATTTATGTTTATATATTAAAGTACACAGTGTAAGCAACATATATTGCTGTTTTTCAGTTGCTAAGCCATATCCAACTCTTTGTGACTCCAATGTATAAATATATTTATATAGTATAGAGACTATAAAATTTTATAACTCATACATACCAAAAATTTGTATACTTTTATGTCTATTTTCTAGGATTTATTCCATAAATTGAGTTTTTTTTTCCCTACTACTATGAACTGATGAGCTTTTTAGTAAACCCACACTTTTACAGGTTAAAGATAATGAGAGACTCCTTAAAATGCATATGTGTATATTTAATCATTCATTTGTATTTTTCCAGTTATATTCTTAAGTAATTAAATTAGTGACTTCAAATTACCTGTGCCCTTATTTACAGTTTTATAAGATGTAAATGTTTCTTGCTGTATAGATACATACTGAAGGGTCCCCAAAACAGTCTAGTTGATAGTGAAAATTATTTAAATTAGAATAAAATTCCCTCTTTTAAAAGTGGGTACACTAATATTCTGATTCTAAGGTAGTTTTTTGTTTTCTTTTGCTTTTTTTTTAAATTCAGTTCACATTCCCATCCCATTGTTAGTAATAAGATTTTTTTTTTCCTCAGCTTATGTCTTCTTTTATTTATCCTCACCCCCAAACTCTCCATTTCCACCCAGGCCAAAAAACTTCTAGGTTGGAAATTATTTTATCACTCTCTTCCTAAGTTTAAACTTTCCATGAATATATTTTTTTCTCCAGTTTTTTTTCCATTTATAATAAGCACATTTAGTGATACCATACTTTTACTTTCTAGTACTCACAAATGATTTAAGAGTTGGAATTTATGATTTTTGTCCTTCAGTAAATTTTAGAAAGGAAAAGAGTATAACATACAAATATCATTCATCCACATAATAAATTACAAATTCACACATCCTTAAAAAATGTTCAGTTTCCCAGCAAAAACAAATGTGTACATTCACACCCATCACAGAGGGTAACACAACTACAGCTCTTATGAAAGGATCTTTATGCACTTTACAGAATTTATGAAAAGAGTTCCTTTTACACACTACTGAATGATGCCATCTGTGGTTGAAAGTACAAGTATTCAGAACAGCATCACAGAGAAAAGGGCAATATGAGTTGGAGCCCAGAAGTGTCATGTATCCCTTTTGCTAGTTAGAATAACTCTATATAAACTTTTTTAAACTAAGCAATACATATTCATTCTAAAACACAAATAAAAACACAAAAAAATTTATGATATCATTCAGTTCATTTTAGCTCAGTTCAGTCGCTCAGTCATGTCCAACTCTTTGTGACCCCATGGACTGCAGCACGCTAGCTTCCCTGCCCATCACCAACCCCCAGAGTTTACTCAAACTCATGTCCACTGAGTCTATATAAAATGCACAGCATTGTGCTTGACATATTATAATAATTCATTAGAAGACAATTATGGTTATTAATAGTATCAATTATATTTTCAATCGATTATTATAGATCACTATAACCACTTCTTACCTAAGAAAACATTTTTTTCCTGCCTTATGATAAATGATATAAATCAATCATCTTACATTGTTGTGGACATCTAGTATTTCCTTTATGTATTTATTTCCATATATATTAATGATCAAAATAAAAGTGACTAATAGTCTTTGGGGTTCTCAAGACAAGAATACTGGAGTGGTTTGCCATTCCCAACTCCAGTGGGCCATGTTTTGTCAGAAGTCTCCACTATAACTTGTCCATTTTGGGTGGCCCTGCATGCCATGGCTCGTAGACCGAGTTACACCAGCCCTTCACCACATCACCGGCTCAATGCACATGAATTTGAGCAAACTTCAGGAGATAGTGAAGGACAGGGAACACTGGCATGCTGCAGTCCATGAGGTCTAAGAGCTGGACATGACTCGGCAATTGAACAACAATGGCAATAGCCATTGAGCAGTCAGTATGTGCTAGGAGCTATGATACACACCAATCACTTCTGGTAGCATGAACTATGCAACAATACACCTTTTGTCCTTCTTGTTGAGTTTCTAAGTCATGTCCAGCTCTTTGTGACCCCATGGACTGCAATGTCGGTCTTCCCTGCCCTTCACTATCTCCTGGAGTTTGCTTAAATTCACACCCACTGAGTCAGAAATGTTAGCTAACCGTATCATCCTATGTTGGCCCCTTCTCCTGTTGCTTTTAATCTTTGCCATCATCAGCATCTTTTTCAGTGAGTCAGCTCTTTGCATAGGTGGCCAAAGTATTAGAATTACAGCTTCAGCAAGTCTTTGCAAAGAATATTCAGAGTTGATTTCCTATAGGATTGACTGGTTTGATATGCTTGCAGTCCAAGGGAGTCTCAAGAGTCTTCTCCAGCACCACAAGTAAAAAGCATCAATTCTTCAGTGCTTGGCCATGTTTATGGTTCAGCTCTCAATAAATCTTTTATGTAGCAAGTAATGTAGAAGTTGAGACATGGAGAGGTTAAGAAACTAACTCCAGAAGACACAGTAAGTACATAACAAGTTAGAATCCAAACCCAGACAACTATTTCAGAATCTGTTGTTCCTTATATTATAAGGGACTATAATATGTTCCTATTGATGACACTAGATTTTACCACCTGTTCATCTAAGGAACTACATCACCATAATACAGCTGACTGACTGACTGACTATGATCTCTGTCCAGTCTTTTCAGTCCCCATGGACTGAAAAGGACCCCCTGGGTGAGCCCACATATGACAGATGTAAGTATGAAAAAGGATCTTCACTGCTCAAAACTTTTAAGGAATTATAGACATGGGAAAGAGAAGGAATGAAATGGCTGTTGATAAATGCTGATATAATCTGGTGGGTGAGAGTGATTCCTTACCACTCAGTTATCAAGAAGCTGATGCAAAAATATCAAGCTTTCTTACTCCCACAACTATAATTTTTGCATAACTTCAAAGTCCCCTTAAATTTTCCTTATCCTGATACTGAATGAAATGAATCAGTTTAGTACTTAAACATACTGCATCTCAGGGATAAAGCAAGCACCTTTTAAGTTGACTTAGTCTCTTACAACCACTTGGGATGCTGAAGAAGGCAGCTTCATATAATGAACAGTGTACCATAGTAGGAACTGGTCCACAAGCAATCACTAACCTCAGATCCTCCATTCCCACTGTGCCACTCCAGGAGTGCCCTGGGATTCAGCAATGGTTACATAACGTTCATGATGATGTTGATGATGATAGAGATGTTTTCAGGTAAGATATGAAGGCATGGGTCTAACAGACTTTTATATTGCCAGTCACTTTATCCAGAACCACGTTGCATCAGTATTATGGCATAAAGACGTGAGCCAATTGGTTTAACTTTCAAACATGATAGAAAAAAAAGGCTCTGTTTGCAAAACATTTTTAAAAGTTTGTGTCATTATCAATAGACTGCTCTTGATCCACTTAGGGTGAATTCATTCTGTTTCCTAATGTCTCTCTTTTCCCTAACTCTGTGCCTACTCTTTTTCTTCTTCCATTTCTTATTGATCTAATTTTAGTTTTGTTAGCAAACACCACAAAGGGACCAGGGAAAGTTCTTGGGGATGGAAATATTCTAAACGGTGACTGTGGTACTGGTGTGTTGCTCAATTGCTCAGTCGTGTCTGACTCTTTATGACCCCCTGGACTGTACCACGCCAGTCTTCCCTGCCCATCACCAACTCCCAGAGCTTGCTCAAACTCAGGTCCATTGAGTTGGTGATGCCATCCAGCCACCTTGTCCCCTGTGGCCCCCTTCTCCTCCTGCCTTTGACTATAAATATTTGTGAAAATGTATTAAACTATACCCCTTAAAAAGTGAATTTTACTGTATTTCAAGCCTTAAAAAACCTGACTGGTAAAAAATGCAATAGCAAAAATATATATTTCAAAAGCTTTTTTCTATGAGCCCTTACGTGTTCTCAAGGGTTGCCCCGGTGGCTCAGACAGTAAAGAAGCTGCCTGCAATGAGGGAGACCCGATTCAATGCCTGGATCAGGAAGCCCTTCAGAGAAAGGCACGGCTACCCACTCCAGTATTCTTGCCTGGTGAATTCTGGGGACAGAGGAGCCTGGTGTCCAAGAGTTGGACACAGCTGAAGAATTAACATTTTCACTTTCATATGTTCTACAATCTCAACATCATGAAAAACTTTGTGTGCCTTTCAAGATTTTCAATGTCACATTTCAATATATATTTTTATTATATTTGTAATTGCTAGCAGATTCTTATAAAAATCCAATGCACCATGGAGCATCATGGAATGAGAGACGTACTAATCATCACTGATCAGATAATCAACAGGGATAAATTCTTGTCAGGTTTGAAAGTTAGAGCTATTCACTCTGATGTCAAGAAATATGATTTTCATAATTTTACATTAAGTGAATATAATTAATATAATAGTAGAAAACTCAAAATCAAGCTACTTCAAGGGAGCCAATGATTCCAACTGTAATATACAGTCTTTTTTTTTGTAAAAATTATTCATTAAATTTAACATATATCTTATCTGTTTCCCTTTGCTGTTCAACGGTTTGGTTACGTCCGACTCTTTGAGACCCCGTGGGCTGCAGCACGTCAGGCTTCCCAGTCCTTCGCTGTCTCCTGGGGTTTGCTCAGATTCATGCCCACTGAATCGGTGATGCTATCTAACCATCTCATTCTCTGCCACTTTCTTCTACCTGATCCCTAAAAGTGATCAGTTTTACTGAAATTAGTCAGAGGAGTTCTCAGAAGGGAGAAGAGTTCAGAATATGCATTTTTTTCCCTGATATTCTGTGCTCTTTGCAGTCGATGTTCCCTTGTACCTCTTTCCACTGGAACAGTTGAAGAGTGGTCCAGGCTGTCCAGGTCTTGAGCATCCTGGGCTGGCATCGGCTATTCATGCCCATGGCCCCTCTGTACCACCGCCCCAGCAGGGAGTGAGACCCAAGTCTCTGTGTCTGCTTGGTCCCAATCTCTTCTGGACCGCCCTCCATCTCAGCACTTGCAAGAAAATTCACACATTTCAGGAAATTCTTGTCTTCAGTCTTTGCATACAAAGTTAAGGTGTGCGTGAGTTCTTTGAGATCATTCACCTAGACAACTAAATGCTAATTTGCCAACAAAGCATCATGTTGCTCTGTAGTGTTGGTGAATATCAAGAATTCTGAGATGCTTATCATCTTTTTAAAGGCCATAAATGGAAACGTTAACACTCCCCTCCCCAAATTTACCATGGAAGCGGCAGGATACAAAGTTTCTTTTTAGATGCCCATCCACCTGCAATTATTCACTGATACTTTTTCTTTATAAAATAATTTTTTATAAGTATCGCTTCTTCAATAAAGGATAATAACTTAAAAGATAAAAACCAGAGTTTCCATAATAATTTAAAATTTAAATATTTTGCAAATTTAGACTTTTTTCTTTTAGCATTTTGACATTTATGTCATTAAACTACACAGACAGCCTACAGTCCTCTAGTTTTCTAGTGGATTGATTTTATATTATTTTATAAATAGATGGTAAATCAGTGTATTCATTTTTATGATTTTGCATTTAAAATGCAAAATATATGACATACGTTGTATGGAAAATACAAGTTAAGGAGAATGGAATTTTTATATTTTATTTGTTTTTCTTGAAAATGTACTTAATTCTGGTATTTTAAGTACACAGTGCAATAAAATTTTACAAGCATCCATATTAACAACAAAGTTTATTCTGATAAAACTTGTTGGCTTTGTAATCATGCAATACTGAGATGCTATATTAATGAATATAATAAATTAATTGCAGATGTTTGGATTTTATTTTGTTAAAAAAAACTGTCAAGAATACAAAGAGTGACTGAAGTGCTTCTCTCTTCTGTTTTATATTTTATTCAAATTCAATGAGCTCCTTATTTTTTAAGTCTTCTCTGCAATATATTCTGAAGCAACAATTTTCATTACTTTAAGAATGATGACAGTTTATTTATTAATATAAAATGACTCACAATTATTCCTTTCAATAGTTTTTTGCTTTGATTTTCATTTTATCTGACATTGATATTGAATGGTAACTATAGTGATATGATGGTTTCATTTTTCTGATATATCTTTTCTTTTCAACACTTTTTTCAGCAATTTTGTTTTACTTTCATAAAAGGTATGACATTGTTTTTACGGATTCTTAAATGAGTTTTATTATGAGAAATTTTAATCCGTTTATATTTATTGTTTTGCATCATGATATATTTGAACTTTTGCCATCTCAGCTTTTCTTCTCAAGCATTTGTATAAGAGCTGCATATTTAATAACAGACAGTTGATGAGTCACTGTCCAACCCTGCCTTGCCTTCCCCATCATCTCTCACAGGCATCTGGTATTACATGTGAACCCTCCTCATAGCATCCGTAGCAGTGCCATCAGCGTTCCTTAGCCTGCTGCCGACATCAAGTGTAAGCCGAGAGCGAGTGTAACAGCTGGGCTTTGTTTAGTGGTGCCCATGTACTTCCCAGGAAATGCAGCTATATTGGATATTTGCTTTCTAGATCGATGGCTCATAACCATCTCTATACAACTCAAATCACCTGAAAAGGTTGTACAATGTGTAGATTCCCTCTAGTGACAAAAATTATGACTTAATTGCTCTGAGATGAGATCTGAGCATGATCAGTTTTGAAAATTTTTTTCAGACAATCTAATCTCAGCCAGGGCCGAGACTCTCCTTCCCTCTCTCTCTGTAGTTCCAGTCTTGTCTTCCCCATTCACTCCAAGATCTGGAATCAATTTCTTCTCATGTTGTAACTCATGCGTTTGTTGATTTTTCTGCAGTGATACCCCTGAACAGTATCTCCTCAAATTTCTTCGGACATAGAGATGCAGTCCTCTCTGGTTTCTGGGTTTGCTATCAATTTTTCTTCATATAGAGTCATTTTGGTATTTTGGTAGGAATTCTGAAAAAGGAAGTAAGCAGATTTAAATACCTGGGTTAGTTTTCATTCAGAATCAAGTCTTAACATAGAATTGTCATCAAACTTACTGTTTGCTGATACTGTTAGAATTCTGATAGGAGAATATATTCCCATGTATTCTTGTGTCAAGCATCCGAAGATTAAATTAATATATTAGAAAATGAAAATGCTTATTTGTAAGATAATGTGCCTCTTATGGGAAAGAAAAATCATAAAATCTGTATCTATATAGCTTAGAAGAAAATTTTGTAGAGAAAATGTCTGTATTTTCTCTAGTGGGATTTTGTTGGATTTTGGTAACAATGCAGATAATAGTAGTATGTGTGTATTAGCCACTCAGTCATGTCCAACTCTTTGCAATCCCATGGACTGTAACCCACCAGGCTCCTCTTTCCATGGGATTTTCTGAGCAAGAATACCAGAGTGGGTTGCCATTTCCTTCTCCAGGGGGTTTTCCAGTTCTAGGACTTGAACTTGGGTTTCCTGCATTGCAGCGTTTCTTTACTATCTGAGCCACAAGGAATGTCCAATAGTAGTATATGGTATTTATTTATTTAAATTCAAGAAAAATAGTTGTCTTTGTATTCTCAAAATAATAATATTTAAAACCTACTGTGTCATTACTATAAGCCAGGGCATGTTCTAAATCTATTAACATTTTAATTCTTAAGATACTACAATTATGTGGGCAGTTTTGTTAAATAATGAAGAAACAAAAGCAGAGTTTAAATCACTTGTTGGAGATCACAGTGTTGGACCCAGGCCGATGAACTCTTGAACCCAGGTTCTTAGCTACTGTGTCTCCTTTTGGTGCATGAATGAACTTTATTTTCTTCATCATATCTTTGGTTTTCTTGTCAACATCTTACTGTAATAAAGGTCTATTACTATTAACCTAAATTAAATGTTAATAATAGTTTTTTAGCCCAAGCAATTACTTCACTCATGTGAGCTTGAAGCCATGCTAAAGCATTTGTCAAAATCATTTGAAATTCTTTGTGTGAAAATATAGCATGAATTTATCTGAGCCAAAAAAAGGAAAAATCTTTTTGGTCACTGTTTCAAGTGACATTTATTCATTTATTTCTGCCTGTTTCAGGTTCACTCTGGGTCTAGATTCTATAGGCTGATGGAGCTGTATCCAACTGTTCATGATAGGTGAGGAATAATAGATTTCTGTTGACTGCTGTTATTTGTAGATAGAAAAATTCCCCAGATATTTCTAAAAATGTAAGTACATAAACGTGTATGACTCATACACGAGCTAACATAGTAGATTCGTCAAGGACAGCTTAGTCAATACCATCCAATTTCATAGGGTGATTACACTATTTAGTTAATATCCTTCTCCAGTTTTTCTTTCTGATAAAAAACCATTTGCAACAAAACTAGAGGGCTCAATTTTAGTTTTATGGAAGATCAACTAAATTTGCCAAATATTAGCAGTCTATTTTCAAGAACTAGAAACTATTTTCATGACTATTTCCCAGCAGACTGAATTTGGGAGTGACAGCAACCTATGGTTTGGACCACTTGATTCTTAACATGTCAGCAACCAATTGAGGGCCAGCCCTTTATTAAGAGAATTGCATGGTAAATGTGTGCTTTTGAAGCTTTGGGGAGAACAACATCAGCAGCAGATGGAAAGTCAAAGTAGAACTAATATTTTGATGTCAACCCTCCTGGCTGCTCATTTACTTAAATATATGTCTACGGCACACCTGCTGGATGTTAGGCCCCATGCTTGGTATTGTGCAAAGATACTGAGATACTGAGATAAGGTCTCTGTCCTCAAAGAGTTCAGGTCTAGTAGGGACAAAAGACCCATTAACTGACAAATTATAATTCAGTGTGCTTGATACAATCCCAGGATGTTGAGACAGTGGGGTGTGGAAGCTCAGAGGACAGAGTGTCTAACACTGCCTGCAAACATCAAGAAATATTGTGAATATTGGAAGAGGATATTGAACATGACCACTGTTAATATCTGTCCTCTCCCCAGAGCTAGCAAACAGATGCAGGTCTCGATGGATCATCTGTATAACGATTTGAAAGTTATCATTCAGAGTAACAAGCCATTAAGTGGCATGTCTCTTACCAGGTATTTATAACATCATAATAGCAAATGTGTGTACAGCTGTGGTATGTATGACAAAGCCAGTCAAAGGTCAGCGATGACCAATTATTTCTGTATTTGCCTCGGTGGTCAATGTGTGCACTAGCAAATGTGACTAAGAAAATGCATACGTGCTACATGAAGGGAGTGTATATGTTCTATATTGGCTTCCTATTACAGCAAATGAATCAGCACAAATTTTTCATAAAACATGCCAATTTTATTACTCCACAAGTTCTGTGGGTCAGGAGTTTTGTGCCTGGTTAGCTGACTAATCTGCACAGTCTCACCAAGCTGAAACTGTTGTGTCAGTCAGGATAGTGATTTCATCTGAGGCACACAGGCCCCTACTATGCTCTTATCATTGGCAGAATCTCATTCCTTGTGCTTGAAGGATGAGGATTCTTGTTTTTCTTGCTTGTTCTTAACCTGAGGCCATACTAAACTTCTTAAGTCCTCCCGCCATTCCTATCCATTTAGGCAAACGTATATATTAAGAGAGCAGGATTACAGCACAGTGCTTTAAAATAAGTGACTAACTGTTACCTTCACTTTTAAGAAACACAGACTTCTTTGAATCTTATATATAAAATAAGAACGTTGATAAAATGGAAAATCGAGGAAGAGAAGTCTTTAATTAAGGCTCTCCAAGATGCCTCCATAAGAAAATTCGATTGAAAGTGAAGTATGAAAATATAAACTCAAGGAAAGAAAATGGATCTATGTAGTTCACTCCAATCTCAAAAAATGAAAATGCTCAATGAAGTCACTGGAAAAGACCCTGATGCTCTGAAAGATTGAAGGCGGGAGGAGAAGGAGACAACAGAGGATGAGATGGCTGGATGGCATCACCGACTCAATGGACATGGGTTTGGGTGAGCTCCGGGGGTTGGTGATGGACAGGGAGGCCTGGCGTGCTGCAGCTCATGGGGTTGCAAAGAGTCGGACATGACTGAGCGACTGAACTGAATGAACAAATTTCTACCTTCTCTCTCCTTCACTTCTTTCCTATGCTAAGTCCCCTAAGGAGCTTTCCCAGGGGCACAATGGGAAAGAATTCACCTTCCAATGCAGGAGATTCAAGGTAGACAAGATGGTCATGTAAACTTTAGTAGGACTGTGTAAGATTTAGGTAGCAGGGTAATTTCAAGAAAGCTGCCACAGTGGGATTAGTGACAGTTTGCAAAATCCAAGGAAGGTGACAGTGGCGATACACCCAGGCCTCTCCTGCGGCACAGACTGGGCTCTCACTGCAGCCATCCCAGGGCTCCACCCATCCCAGCCTGCCAAGGGCTAGGGGATTTCCCATGCATGGCACTGTCAGCGTGGCGATCCGGAACGTCACAGGCAAACCAGCATGAATTGGTCAGTCTACATCCAGGCCTTCTGGTTTCTTTTCCAGTATCTGAGGCTCGTTCTTCCAAGGGATCCTATGACCTACTTCAGTTATTTCCTAAAGAACCCTTTCCTGTTGAAATTAGCACAGGGCTGTTTCTGATTTCAGCATTACAGAACCCTGACTGGTATCACAATTGGCACAGGTTGTGGGTTGCAGGCCAGAAACCTTCAGGGAAATCAGATAACCTGGAATCAGTTATCTGGCTAAGTGAAAATTCATTTAATATTCAGGGAGGGGATAGTAAGTGGAACAGAGAGTCAAGTTCTCACTGATCATAGCCTGAAATTAAGTGCTGATGGAGCACTGGCTTTGAAGAAAGTGAGAGACCCCGGCTACAGGAAGGCAAGAAGGACACGAGACTCTGAGGACTAAAGTGGCGTGGCCTCTGTGAATAGGTCTGCAGAGCTGAAAAGAAAGAATAGCATGCTGTAATCTTTGAATACTTGGTAAAATAACAACTAAAACTTGAGACTTTTACAGGACTATGATAAAGGAACTCTAATGTATAGCAGCTGCAAAACTAAAATAGGAAACTCTAAATCCAAAGTCTAAGCCTAAGCATCATTGTATTATAAATGAGTGCAATTCACCCGCCTAATACTTTCTGTGAAAGCCAAGACTCTGATCTGAAAAGAGTGGGATCATGAAACTGAGACCAAGCTTTGGGGTATGGTGCTCTGCATTTGGAAGACTTCAGTGTCAAATCACTGCCAAACTGCCTTGTCCATCCAAAGAGCCTCTGCATATCCTGAAGAAGTTTATGGCTTCCTTGGTGGAGGGAGTGACCCTATGTCAAGAACAGAATTTTCTTCATGAGTCTGTCACTTCACTCCCACTTCTTATTGTCTCCATATCTATAACTAAAATCAGCTCCCAGTTTATCTTGGAAGCAAGGTTTCTGTAACAGAAAGTTAGAGAAATTTGTTAAGTTTATTTACAAAATTCTACTGAGAACACAGCAAAAGGAAAAAGGATCTAATTTTTAAATTAAGCTGGTTTTAGGAATGTTAGCTAACTTACCCCAAATTCTGGATTCCATGTGTTGGATTAACAGCTAAACTAGGACTGTATGGTGCCTCATGATATCCCTGAGTTGAGAAAAACCATTTGGGAGAAATATCAATAACCTCAAATATGCAGATGACACAACCCTGATGGAAGAAAGAGGAACTAAAGAGTCTCTTGATGAAGGTGAAAGAGGGGAGTGAAAAAGTTGGCTTAAAACTCAACATTCAAAAAACTAAGATCATGGCATCCGGTCCCATCACTTCATGGCAAATAGATGGGGGAACAATGGAAAAAGTGACAGACTTTATTTTCTTGGGCTCCAAAATCACTACAAATGGTGAGCACAGCCATGAATCTAAAAGACACTTGCTTCATGGAAGAAAAGCTATGACCAACCTAGATAGCACATTAAAGAGCAGAGATTTTAATTTGCCAATAAAGGTCTGTCTAGTCAAAGCTATGTTTTTCCAATAGTCATGTATGGATATAAGAGTTAGACCATAAAGAAGGCTGAACACTGAAGAATTGATGCTTTTGAAATATGGTGTTGGGGAAGATTCATGAGAGTCCCTTGGACTGCAAGGATATCAAACCAGTCAATCCCAAAGGAAATCAATCGTGAATATTCACTGGAAGGACTGATGTTGGAGCTAAAGCTCTGATACTTTGGCCACCTGATGCAAAGAACTGACTCATTGGAAAAGACCCTGATACTGTGAAAGATTGAAGGCAGGAGGAGAAGAGGATGACAAAGGATGAGATGATTGGATGGCATCACTGACTTGATGAGCATGAGCTTGAAAAAGCTTTGGGAGATGGTGAAGGACAGGGTAGCCTGGAGTGCTGCAGTCCATGGGGTTGCAAAGAGTCAGACATGACTGAGACCAAACACCAACATGGATTAGAGTGGAAGAAATTAATAAGAGGCTATAGGAGTTTTTCCATGTCCTGGCTAATGGAAATAGTGCTGCGGTGGACACTGGGCTGCATGTGTCCTTTTGAATTGTGGTTTCTCAGGGTAAATGTGTAAAAACGATGTGCTACATATAGACAATGGAAAATTACTGAGCCATTAAAAGGAGTCAAGTTGGGTCCTTTGTAGACATGTTGATGGACCTAGAGACTATCACACAGAGTGAAGTAAGTCAGAAAGGGAAAAACAACTATTTTATATTAATGCATATATGTGGAATCTAAAAAACATGGTACAGATGAAACTATTTGCAAATCAGAAATAGAGACACAGACATATAGAGCAGATGGACACCAAGTGGGGGAAGGAGGGAGAGGGATGAATTGGGAGAATGAGAATGACATTTTTACACTGATATTCATAGAACAGGTCAATAGTGAGAGCCTACCGCGTCGTGCAGGGAACTCTACTTGATGTTCTGTGGTGATTTATATGCACGGCAAGACTAGAGGGAGAGGATATCTGTATGCACACGGCTGGTTAATTTCCCTGGGCAGGTGAAACTAGCACAAGATTGTAAAGCAACTCTACCCTCATAAATAAAAAAAATAAAAATAATTTAAAAGGCTATAGATATTCAAATAATTGTGTGAAAGCTTCTTGGTCCTTCATTCACTCAATCAAACTACAGTCCCACAAAGGACCTTTGAAACACATTGGTGAGGGGAGGGAAGATATTTCAAAAAGTTATTTTAGTGATTGGTGGAAAGGCAGCAGTCGAAGTGGTCTCCATGATGGAATGGGAAGCAGAAGATAGCATAGTTGCAGGGGCCACAGAGCAGCATAAATTTCAGAGGGAAGTTGAATGTGGGGCCACGGCAGAGAGCAGGCCACCATAGTAATCTGAATGGTGAGGCATGCCGAGGATTGTCGCATTGTCACAGTTTGTCTCCCTGACCAATTCCGGAGGCTGTAGGGCACAGGTGGGCATCCTCTTTGTAGGACTTGGAACACCTCACCCCATTTCTAGTCTTAAATTATTTCATGGACCTACAGCCTCTTAAATGAAGAAAAAGGCTGATAACTTTGTGGAGGCAATTGGCATATTTGCAAATAATGCTGGTTCTGTAGATCTTCTTGTGTAAGGAATTTCAGTTCAGTTCAGTCGCTCAGATGCGTCTGACTCTTTGTGCCCC
Organism: Hydropotes inermis; assembly: GCA_020226075.1. NCBI lineage: Eukaryota > Metazoa > Chordata > Mammalia > Artiodactyla > Cervidae > Hydropotes > Hydropotes inermis. The sequence goes on from CM035273.1 coordinate 5,258,647, forward strand.
TATGGACTGCAGCACATCAGGCCTCCCTGTCCATCACCATTCCCAGAGTTTACCCAAACTCATGTCCATTAAGTCCGTGATGCCATTCAACCATCTCAACCTCTGTCATCCCATTCTCCCCCCACCTTCAGTCTTTCCTGGCATCAGGGTCTTTTCAAATAAGTCAGCTCTTCGCATCAGGTGGCCAAAGTATTGGAATTTCAACTTCAACATCAGTCCTTCCATTGAACACTCAGGATTGATCTCCTCCAGAATGGACAGATTGGATCTCTTTGCAGTCCAAGGGACTCTCAAGAGTATCCTCCAACACCACAGTTCAAAAGCATCAATTCTTTGGCACTCACTCAGCTTTCTTTATAGTCCAACTCTCACATCCATCCATAACTACTGGAAAAACCATAGTCTTGGAAGGAGACAGGGAAATACTCAGAAAACAGGGGAATTTTATCTGCCTGTGGCTACTAGCTTCTCTTAACTCCTGGGTATGTAGAAAGCCACTGTGATCCAGAGACACAGCTTATAGAGTGGAGTAATAAACAGCATTACATTCTTTGTCTATATCATGATAGATCCTATAGGAGTCCAAAAATAACACTTGCTTTCTTTGCCCGATCTTGAGTTCATAGTTAAAATATGTCCATAGCAACTACCATGATCCTGCTTTAGTTCCCTGGACCACAGGCTATTTTGATAGAAAAAGTCATAGAGAAGTCTTTAACACTCATGCTGACATGAGTAAGACTGTGTTTTTAGGGAATCACAGACATCTGGCAAAGGTAGCAATTCTAGTCACATCCCTTCTAGCTCCTCAGCTCAGCGGGTGCAGGGGATAGGTTTTGGGGACTAGCAGAGAACCATCAACGAGCAAAACCAGAGAAAGACTTCCATTGCAGCTTATGCTGCAAATGAGCAAAACCTTGATAGCTGGCATGCACTTATTGATCTGAAGAACGCTTTTTTTTCCTACAACTTTGCTGTCATATCAAAGGGACACACATGTTCCTTGTTTTGCCTCAGGATTATATCAGCCCTCTTGCTCTGAAACACAGTTTAGCTGGGAGAGAAACTGACCATTTCACAGTCCACAGACCTGCAGGCAGTTCTATCACTGAAAGCATCATGTTAATTGGATTTGGAAAGCAAGAAGAAGCAGATGTCTTAGACACATTAAAGAGAGAGAATATAAAATCTGTGAAAATAGAGAAGCTGACTTGTGTCTGAATTTTCTGGGAATCAGGTGCTCTGAGCTGTGTGAGGACATGACCTGAAAGGTAAAGAACCATTGCTGCCTCGTGCACCACTTACTGACAAAAAACGGCCTCCTGATTTTGAAGACAACAAGTGCCACATGTGGCTGAGCAGCTTTGTGACATTTACCAGGTGACCAAAAAGGCTGTCAACTGTGGGAATGTCCCCAGGCTAGAGAAGTACCTGCGGCTGATTTTGGCTGAAGTGCAAGCAGTCCTTCTTGACCCTTATGAGCCAGCCATTTTTATAACAGATCAAAATGCTGAATAAAAGCTGCATTTTTAAAATTATGCAACAAAGCTCTGCTCTTTTGTGCATACACATTACACATACACTTTCTACACATTTTGTGCAGAAACAAAATGTTGGCTCTGATAGAGACTGCTGTTTAATATAGAGAGCTGATATTGTGCTCTAGTACAGAGATAAGACTGTGCTCTAGTTCCAACCTGGTCAAAGTCCAAGTGACCGGAAACAAAGGAATACATCCAACTCTGGAAGGAGAAGACCCAAACAGCACTAGTTAATTGGGTACATCTATAACCTCCTGTGGCTTTCAAAATAAACTGCTCAGTTCATGGCAAATATATGGGGAAACAGTGGGAAAGAGTGACTGACTTTATTTTGGGGGGTTCCAAAATCACTACAGATGGTGGTTGCAGCCATGAAATTAAAAGATGCTTACTCCTTGGAAGGAAAGTTATGACCAACCTAGACAGCATATTGAAAACCAGAGACATTACTTTGCAACAAAGGTCGGTCTAGTCAAGGCTATGGCTTTTCCAGTGGTCATGTATGGATGTGAGAGTTGGACTGTAAAAAAAGCTTTGTACTGAAGAATTGATGCTTTTGAACTGTGGTGTTGGAGAAGACTCTTGAGAGTCCTTTGGACTGCAAGGAGATCCAACCAGTCCATTCTAAAGGAGATCAGTCCTGGGTGTTCATTGGGAGGACTGATGCTGCAGCTGAAACTCCAATACTTTGACCACCTCATGCAAAGAGCTGACTCATTTGAAAAGACCCTGATTGGGGGAAGAAGGAGAAGAGGACCACAGAGGGTGAGATGGTTGGATGGCATCACTGACTCAATAGACATGAGCTTGAGTAAACTCCGGGAGTTGGCGATGGACAGGGAGGCCTGGTGTGCTGGGGTTCATGGGTTTCCAAAGAGTCATACACAACTGAGGGACTGAACTTGACAGAATGATAGAAAGTATTCCCATCACTTGCACAATAGCTACAATTGTTTCACATACTGAAAACAACTTGTTTGTCTTTCTTCTTATTTTTTTTTTTTGTTTTGTCTTTTACTTTGCTCCTATAAATTTGGAGAACAGATGGAATAGATGGAAGGTATGCTTATTACTATCCTTTTAAAGCTTTGTGAGGTAAATTTCTCCAAGTTCTTCACAATGAGGTAAAATGGGTTTGCTAGAAATTCTCTTTAAAAAGTAAGAAAGACACTGCCCCCGGAAGTGAAAGTAGTGTTGGTAATAAAATACAACAGCTTGTTGTTGTTGTTTTTTAACTTTGTGTGTGTGCATGTCTTTCATAGAAGTCCATAACCCACTCCCCAAACTGTCATGCATAATTTGATACAATGGGTGATCTGCCTTTTTGGTTTAAACACAGAACAGAACTGGCACCTGTAACTTGTTGCAAAGGCAGCCAGCTCTCTGGGAGTCAGGATAAGGGTAATTAGCTGGGAAGTCTGCACTCTAATTTGCCTGAAGAGAACCAAATGAAAAAAATTATATACAATATGTATGCATGTGCATGTGCATGTATTCGTATGTGTGTTTACATTTTCGGCATGACTGTTGCATTGATTTGCCAAGATCCAGTTTTCTTTCCCCCCACACTGAATAAAACCCAGGTGCCACTGCCAGTATTTTAATACTTATTCAATAGAGAGCAGTGGGTGGCAGTCTTTTTTTTAACCTGCTGAATTTCTCTTATTTTTTGCCAGGCATGGCCCTCACCCTTTACATGCCTGAACTTTGCAGAACAAGTCAGCTATAAGATGATTTTGCATGCCTGTTACTTTTTAGCCCCCAGTAATTTGCTCAACAAATAACAAAAAGCCCAGTTATTTGCTGTAAGCACTAAGGCAGTTTCCACCACTTGTAAATACAATATGCATCACTTTGATTTCAAATATTGAAGACGCTATTATCTTTTTTCACCATGTTCATCTTTTCCTTTCCCAAATGCAGTTACAATGTGTTTTCACATTTCACTTTTTCCTTCTCATTTTTCACCATCATGTTAAGAGTAATGTATTTTTTTATTTCTTCTTTCATTCAAAAAGTGTTGATAAATTTTTCTCTGTCTCCTAAAAATGAGCTTGTGGCAGAGAAAACCGTGTAAATGTATGTATCTGTGTATGTTTTGCAAATTCATAGGAATGATAGATCACATTTTAACCAAATTGAGAAATCCATCTGATGGGCTTGTGTGCCTACCTGTCAAAGACTGAGAGGTAGGCATGGAATCTAAATGCGTAGATCTTTGGCATCTATGTAAACTCTTAAATCCATGAATGCCAACCTTATGCTGCATTTTTCAATGAGCTATTTGCTAAAATATAACTTCAAATGCACACACAAAACATATGAGATGCAGATGCCTTCCCCTTGGTGCTCTTACCAGATCTCCCTCTTGCTTTACCACCCTCCCTCGAGGACTGGTACGCTGCAGGTCACCTCACCCGTCGAATACGGCTAGCAATATCTGCTATTTTAACACCAAACCAGCTGTGTCTTGACTGGTGCTCCTAACTCTCTCCTTTCATTTGTCACCTCTCCAATATGATGGTGGCAATAGAGTACCTTTGTCCCAGTTTTGGGGAAAGGATATGCCAGATATACACACACCATCTCTCTCTCTCTCTCTCTCTCACACACACACACACACACACATACACTTTATTTCTGCCTGCTTCACTGCAGAAAATATAAAGTGGAAGATTTTCTCAGGACCCTTTCTCTTCTCTAAACCTCCTTTTTGCTAATGGACAATGTTCTATGTTCATATCAAACCTCTGCTCATATTCACTAGGAAAAGGAATCCTTCCCACTTTTGCCTGCAGCTCAGGATTAAAATTCATGTTTGAGGAAAATTACAAATTGCAGGATACTACAGACCTTAGTGGGTTTCCCTGGTAGCTCAGACAGTAAAGAATCTGCCTGCAATGCAGGAGACTGGGGTTCAATCCCTGGGTCAGGACGATTCCCTGGAGAAAGAAATGTCTACCCACTCCAATACTGCCTGGAGAATTCCAAGGACAGAGGAGTCTAAGGGGCTACAGTCCACAGTGTCACAGAGAGTCAGACATGACTCAGCAACTAACACTTCACAGACCCTGGCTGTATCCCAGTAAATAAAAGAGGGTTGCTGACTCTTCCCTAGCCTCTCTGTCTCTTCTGGAAAGAGTTTCTTACTACCTTATGCTACTAATCATTACAGAGTAACTTCTAGAGGAGACAATGGCTAAGGAAGGAAAGAAATTGATTTAAGGAATTATCTTTATCCCTTTAGGTAGATATACTCCTAAGTTTTTTATTCTTTTTGTTGCAGTGGTGAATGGTATTGTTTCCTTAATTTCTATTTCTGTTTTCTCATTGTTAGTGTATAGGAATGCAAGGGATTTCTGTGTGTTAATTTTATATCCTGCCACTTTACTATATTTATTGATTAGCTCTAGTAATTTTCTGGTAGAGTCTTTAGGGTTTTCTATGTAGAGGATCATGTCATCTGCAAACAGTGAGAGTTTCACTTGTTTTCCTATCTGGATTCCTTTTACTTCTTTTTCTGCCCTGATTGCTGTGGCCAACACTTCCAACACTATGTTGAATAGGAGTAGTGAGAGTGGGCACCCTTGTCTTGTTCCTGATCTCAGGGGAAATGCTTTCAAATTCTCACCATTGAGGATAGTGTTTGCTGTGGGTTTGGAATTATCTTTATCCCAAGAGCAATAAACTTGTTTGTCACATTTTTGTGTCTCCCATACTATGTTAGTACAGAATGCTTACAGAAGGTGCTTAATATTCAATAATTTAAAAGGAAGCAAAACCACAAGAAGTTGATGAAAGACTTCATGGATTTTAAAAATTGTATCTTGATTCCCTTATGTTCTAGAAAAATGGAGGATGAAGCTTGTAAAAAAAGATAGAATATTTAAATCATAAATCACTGCCAAGTTTATATTTATCTACAATGAATTTGTATGTTTTAATGTGTGTTTACCTTAGTTTAACAGCACTATTTTCATTTTTTTTGAAAAAAAATTAAGGAAAAAAGTTAAAAGAAGTGGCTCTTGTCTTTTTATGAAGTCGACACCAATAATTTGTGTCATTCTTCAGAGGGTGAGAACTGAGGGACAAATTTAAATTATTAGAAGTACGTTTTGGTATTTCAGCTACATATTGCTGTTTAAATTAAAAGACTCTTACTGCTTGGAAGAAAAATTATGACCAACCTAGACAGCATATTAAAAAGCAGAGACATTACTTTGCCAACAAAGGTCCGTCTAGTCAAGGCTATGGTTTTTCCAGTGGTCATGTTTGGATGTGAGAGTTGGACTGTGAAGAAAGCTGAGCACTGAAAAATTGATGCTTTTGAACTGTGGTGTTGGAGAAAACTCTTGAGAGTCCCTTGGACTGCAAGGGGATCCAACCAGTCCATCCTAAAGGAGATCAGTCCTGACTATTCATAGGAAGGACTGATACTGCAGCTGAAACTCCAAAGCTCTGGCCACCTGATGCAAAGAACTGACTCACTGGAAAAGACCCTGATGCTGGGAAAGACTGAAGGCCAGGGGAGAAGGGCACAGCAGAGGATGAGATGGTGGGATGGCGTCACCAACTCAATGGACATGAGTTTGAGTAAATGCTGGGAGCTGGTGATGGACAGGGAGGCCTGACGTGCTGGAGTCACAAAGAGTCAGACACGACTGAACGACTGAACTGAACTGATTGTTGTTTACTGCTAAGTCATGTCTGACTCTGTGAGACCCCAGGGGCTGTAGCCCCCCAGGCTCCTCTGTCCATGGTATTTCCAAGGCAAAAATACTGGAGTGGGTAGCCATTTCCCTCTCCAGGGGATCTTACCTACCCAGGGATGGAACCCAGGTCTTCTGTATTGGCAGGCAGATTCTTTACCACTGAGCGACCAGGGAAGCCCTCAGCCATACATAATAAAGAAAATAGAGACAGTTAACAAGAGAATTTAAACTGGATAGTTCTACAAATGTTGATCAAAACAGCATCTATTAATTTCTTTTTTTTTTCTTTTTCAATCTTATGTCTCTTGATATATTCCTATTTATTTTTTTTAATTTTTTTTATTTTTATTTTTTTTATTGTAGTGAATTTTGTCATACCCTGAAATGAAACAGCCATGGATTTACATGTGTTCCCCATCCCGATCCCCCCTCCCACCTCCCTCTCCACCCGATCCCTCTAGGTCTTCCCAGTGCACCAGGTCCGGGTGCTTGTCTCATGCATCCAACCTGGGCTGGTGATCTGTTTCACCCTAAAACAGCATCTATTAATTTCAACTAAGTCACAGTTGAAGGGAATGAGAGTATACTGATTTTTTTTAAATTTGTTAGACTACTTGTTTATAGAGGAACAAAGATTTTAATTTGGTTATGAATTGTGCAAACAAATTATTAAGTGATTGCAGTGAGTGGATTTTGGTGGCATATCTGATATTCTGTAATTTAAATTTGATCTTAAAATTCTCAACGGAACACTGAGGTCATCCGCCTGTGAGGTGTCACTCCCATTCCAGGTCTTAGACACAGATGCTAAGTTCTATACATCAATATGTTCCTAATAAATTAGGAAATCTATTTTCCTAAACAAATGGAGTTATTATCAATATTTTTAAGCAGAGGGAGAACAAATCATTCATAAAAATTAGTCAATTCAATTTCATGGTTTATATGTATCAAAAATACAGCTGGTTGACCAGATGTTTTACTTATTTCTCTGGTTATATGATTACACTGTGGCTGAGTATCTTTTGCAATGCTGTTATAGCTCAGTTACTCTTTAAAATAAGCTTATCTGATGCCAGTGATAAGTGTGTATGTCAGTTTTTTATTAGTGATAATAATTTAGGATTTTTTTAGGACACAATTTTTGGAGCAAAAATATGAAATTTACTGACAGCTCTCTAAAAATGCCACTAGAAAGTGTACAATACTAAGTAGTTATTTATTAAAATATTTGACAGTTACAGAGTTCTGAAACTAAATGAACCCAACAGTGAATACATACAGTCATCTCACAAATTTTAACAGCACAGAAGCCAGATATCTGGGGTATCACTGGCTTTTCAAGACCAGGGACCCTTCCCTTTTGGTCTTATCACATCTTCTTTCAACCAGATAGGAAGGGACCTCCCAATGTGATTTATTCCAGGCCTCAAATCTACCTCAGATTTGGCCCTGAATGGTGCCTTTGAAGGTGAGTGGAGGTCCAGATGAAAGAGGGGCTGCCTGGAAAAGTCCACAGAGAAATGTGTTGCAGAGATTAACATGCCACAACCTCTTACTCAAAAACACTGAACAAAAGTCAACAGGCCACAGAAACCATATCCCGAAGTTGCTGAAGTGAAAATGTGGAGAGAAAGGACATCTGGACAGGAAGGAGGGGTTGAACTAATCCTGATAGCTCTGTGCCGACTAAAGTAAATCAGGAAATGTAAAAATCTGGGAAAGACGAAAAAATTAAGAGTGTATAGAGTGGGGATTTTTTTTTACAGATATATAAGCATGGAACTACATTTCAGAAAAAAGTTTTTTATACCTACCATATTCTAAGCACTATTATTTGTCATATAAATATCTCATTTTACCATTTTATGAGTCTATTGATACAGATGATATTGCTCTATATTATAGATGGGAAACCTATTCTTAGAGGACAAAGGATTTGATCAACTTGCAAGAATGGATAGAGCTGAGGAGGATTTTGGCTGAAAAGAATGAAACCTGAAAATAAAATTCTGGTTCAAAAGCCCAGGTTTTCTTCATTAAAGTACACTGGCCCCTCAACCTCCCTATTTTAAACTGGGAGTGTAAATTGTACTCACATACTTGAAAAGGAAGAGGCCATAAAATCTATTCTTATATAAACATAGCATTAAAATCATGGATTCAGATATTTATTGTGCAGTAGAATGACCTGGCAATAACTGCAGATTCACTGGTTCACTTTATTATTTTTTTATACACTTGTCTTTTGTTCTATACTTCCATCTTTTTTAAGGTTAACTTTTATTGGAGAATAGATGCTTTACAGTGTTGTGTTAGTTTCCATTGGACCACAAAGTGAATCAGCCAAACATATATAAATATCCACTCTTTTTTGGATTTCCTTCCTAGTTAGGTCACCATAGAGCACTGGGTTCCCTTTGCTATATAATGCATTTTCATTAGTCATCTATTTTATATATAGTGTGCATATATATATATATATATATATATATATATACATATGAAGTCAACTATATATATATATATGTCATACCAGTTCACTCTCAAACAGTCCTACTGTTAGGTCTAAGGCGGTCTCTGGGTACATTGAGCACACTTTTAGAAACCCTGGGGTTTTAGTTATTATTATTATTATTTTTTATTGCAAATAACTGAAGCTAGCTTTGGCTGATATAATCAGAAAGTAGACCTGTTTGGCTAGCAGAGTAATGGCTCCCCAGAGATGTCCAAATCTTAATTCTTGGAACCAGAAACTGTGATCATTTACATGGGTAAAGGACTCTGTGGATGTAAACTAAGGCTCTTGAGATAGGAATGAGATTATTCTGGGATGTACCAGATATAATCACCAGAGTCCAGACAGGTGAAAGAAGAAAGCAGAAGAGTCAGAATCAGAGGAGCTGTGATAAAGGAAGCAGAGGCAAGGAGGAAGTGTGAGGGCAAGAAGTATAGTCCAGAGATACTCATAGTTGACTTTGCTGATGGAAGAAAGGGCCATGAGTCAAAGAAGCAGGCAGCTTTTAGCGGCTGGAAAAGGAAAACAGACAAAGGGATTCTTCACTGGGCCCACCAAAAAGAATGCGACTCTGTCGACATCATGAGCTTAGTCCAGTGAGACTCATTCTGCACTCTGACATCTGTAATTATAAGATAATAAATATGTGTTGCTTAAGCCACTGTGTTTGATGAGATTTTTTACAGCAATAGTAGGAAGTTAATACAATTGAAGTACTCAAAGTGTACTTCAAAAATACATGCAGTTCTATTTCTGGGTTTAACAAACACTCTGTTCTCTGATCAGATTATTAGTTTAGAGTACCCATATTCGAGTCTCTCATTATCTTTTTTTAAATGGCTTTAGCACCTAGGGGGTTTCCCAGGTGGTGGTAAGGAATCGCCCTGCCAAAGCAGGAGAAGCAAGGAGACAAGGGTTTGATCCTTGAGTCAGGAAGATCCCCTGGAGTAGGAAAGGAAAATCTGCTCCAGCATTCTTGCCTGGAAAATTCCATGGATGGAGGAGCCTGGAAGTTGGGCTACAGTCCATGGGGTCGCAAAGAGTCCAGCACAACTGAGCATGGACACCCATGCACACGCTCCTGGGAATTTTTCCAGAAGATTTCTCTTGGGCTTTTGAGTAGTTTATATTGAAATTGTAAGTATCCCAAGTCTCTCCCAAATGCCAATAAATATACTAATACTGCAACACAATTCTGATGTTGGTGTTGGTATTTAATTTCTAAGTCGCGTCTGACTCTTTATGACCTGATGCCTCCTCTGCGGGATTTTCCAGGTGAGAATACTGGAGTGGGCTTCCATTTGCTTCTCTGGGATCTTCCCAACCCAGGGATTGAACCCATTCATTCAATAGGGACCTCCTTAATTTTTCCTTCTCCATGCAAATTTGCTCATTTGTCTGTAAATCCAGACAACTACTTGATTGCATTATCACTCATATTCATTTCATATATTTTACAAGAATGCATCATTGAATAGAAAACATAAATGAAAATTTCCTGACAGGACTAATCCTGTTTAGTTTTGACTAATATAACACAATCATATCAAAATATATATTATTCCTAGCAGAGTACTCTAAGGTATATAAGGCAACTCATTGAAATGGTTTGTTTTTTTTCCTTTTTGCTATTAATGGGGTGTGATAAGTGGGATCATATTTTGGGCCTCTCTCTGGCATACTTACACACATGAATAATATTCACTGAAGTTTCTTCTCAAAGAGAAATTTCATTGCTGATGAAATGACAATAGTTGTCTGACTCACAGTTATTAAGTAAATCTTACACAAAAGACCCATAAATGGTTCAGAATGCTTAGCTTGAAATATGGCATTGGGAAAAAAAAAAAGTCTGCTTCAAAAGAAAATTCCAGAGAGTCAACAGATTGACATTCAAATTACTCAGGCTGACCAGGAATATATCCATTATTTCCTTGGCTTGCTAAAAATGATCCCTTCTTAATGACAAAAGAAAGTTATACTGATTTTATTTTGTACATGTCTATTCTACCATCTCTAGTTTTACCTTTTTGACTGAAATAATGGCACTTCTCTCAAAATGGATGATTTGTTTGAATATCCAGGCTTATAGGACATTTTACAAGTTAATTGTTTTTCTTCTTTTAATTTAAGAAAACACCAAGGAAATGGATAATTATTTGCTTACAGAAACAATATCTTATTCCAGTCAATTATAATCTGGGTATGTCTACAAAATTATGATATTTATCCTTTTGGAGTTACAGCGATACTGTGCCCAAAAATCAACAGATGAGACAAAATGAAGTAAAGCAGTCAGCTTGTTTAAAGAAACTTACTTTAATGTCACAGATAATTTCAGCTTTTAGAAATCACTGTTTAAGTGTAGAGATTCCTTAAAATGTGAAATAGAACTACCATACAACCCAGCAATCCCACTGGCTGGGCATACACATCGAGGAAACCAGATCTGAAAGACACGTGCACCCCAATGTTCATCACAGCACTGTTTATCATAGCCAGGACATGGAAGCAACCTAGATGCCCATCAGCAGATGAATGGATAAGACAGCTGTGGTACATATACACCATGGAATATTACTCAGCCATTAAAAAGAATGAATCAGTTCTAATGAGATGGATGAAACTGGAGCCTATTACACAGAGTGAAGTAAGTCAGAAAGAAAAACACCAATTCAGTATGATAATGCATATATATGGAATTTAGAAAGATGGTAATGCTGACCCTATATGCGAGACAGCAAAAGAGACAGAGATGTAAGAACAGACTCTTGGACTTGGTGGGAGAAGGCGAGGTGGGGTGATCTGAGAGAACAGCACTGAATCATGTATACTACCATATGTGAGTTGATCACCAGTCCAGGTTCAGTGCATGAGACAGGGCGCTCAGGGCTGGTGCACTGGGATGACCCAGAGGGATGGGATTGGGGGGGAGTTGGAATGGGGGGTTCAGGATGGGGACACATGTACACCTATGGCTGATTCATGTCAATGTATGGTTAAAACCGCTACAGTACTGTAAAGCAATTAGCTTTCAATTAAAATAAATTAATTTACAAAAAATAAATCACCGTTTAATGAATACTTAATGGAAAATTGGCTACAATGAAAGAAAACTGAGCTAGAACCACACTCCATGTCATACACAGCAGTAAATACCTAGTAATTTAAAGAACTAAAATCAAACTATTAAAAAACATTTAATAAAAGTTTAGGTGATATTGGATTATAGAAATTCTTCCTAAAAAGAAACAAAACCAAATGCCATAAAGAAATAAACCAATATATTTGACTATATGCATGTTTAAAATTTCATTGTGATAGATTTAAAAACATTAAAATACTAATTGCAATTTGAAAAATAATCTGCATAATTTTTTAATAATAATTAATATGGGCTTCCCTGATAGCTCAATTGGTAAGGAATCTGCCTGCAATGCAGGAGACCCCAGTCTGATTCCTGCATCAGGAAGATTTGCTGGAGAAGGGCTAGGCTACCCACACCAGTATTCTTGGGCTCCCTTTGTGGCTCAGCTGGTAAAGAATCCACCTGCAATGCGGGAGACCTGGGTTCAATCCCTGGATTGGGAAGATCCTCTGGAGAAGGGAAAGGCTACCCACTCCAGTATTCTGGCCTGCAGAATTCCATGGACTATATATGAGGTCGAAAAGAGTCGGACATTCTGAATGACTTTCACTTCACAATATGCATAATATATGCACAATTCATGGGGTCACAAACAGTTGGACACAACCAAGCGACTGAACTGAACTGAATTGAACTGAACACATAAATGAGAAAATTCCATATACTCCAATAAAATATGAACATAATATTTAATCAGTCAATACACAATTAATAAAATACAAATGACAATAAAATCACTAAACATATTCTTCTTGAGAGTCAGGAAAAGAATCAAACCATAATGGCACATAGTATTAGACAAAAATTTTAAAGAGTTGAAAAATCTTGTGGGGAAAGAAGAATAGTCCTCGCCTGTTGATGGAATGGATACCAGCAAAGATTATACACTGGCTGTATACTTGGCTGAAAGAATGAGCCAAGGTGGTGATATATGCAAAACTTTAAATGAGTCTCTTCTTGAATTATCATAGAACCTCCCTTATATGTGGACTATAAAAAGAAATGATACAAATAAACTTCCTTACAAAACAGAGACTCACAGACATAGGGAATGAACTTACAGGTGCCATGTGAAAGGGATACTTAGAGAGTTCGGGATGGACACGTACACAGCGCTGTATTTAAAATAGATAATCAAAAAAGATCCACTGTATGATCCACTGTATCGCACACGGACTTTGGTTAAAGTTGTGTTGCAATCAGGAGAGGAAGGGAGTTTCGCACATAGGTGCATGGCTCTCTTCACTGCTCACCTGAGACTATCACAATATTGTTAATAGGTTATACTGCAACACAAAGTTCAAAATAAGTAAACGAGTCCCTCCTTAAATTCAGGAACTTCATCTTATCCTTGATAGATATTTTCTCATCATTGATAAAAATGTTCACATGTGAACAATAGTGTAAATATGAGGTTTTATTGTGACATTGTTTCATAATTTTGAAATTCTGAAACCACCTAAGTGTCCATCAAAAGGGAAGATTGTATATTATATATTTTAAATCTTTATGATATTGAATGTGACACAGCCATTAAAATAATGAAGTTTTTATGAACTGTCACTAAATATCTCCAGAATATATTGTTAAACATAGAACCAGGACTCAGAACACATGTATCATGATCCTATTTATTTTTTAAAAAGCTTTTTGTGTTAAATGCACATATATAAGTGTGTATTGACCAGTCCTTTAAGTGGGGATGTCTCTTCAGAGAGGAGTATATGAGGGAAAGAAAATGGGAGATACTCCATTTTTACATTTTCAATAGAGTTTGAATGTCTTATAAAATGAAATGTATGTATTTTACTATTTAAAAGTAAAAAATGATCATTTTAAAAAACATTTTCACATTTGGTAAAACCAAAGATATTCCTTGAAGTGAGAATATTCACATTTTTAACAGCCTATTACCCTTTAATTTTTCTTTCAAGAAAAAAAAAATCAGCAGGGCTCTGATCATTACACAGATTATATAATTTAAATATATGATACAAAATACACAACAAACATAAGCTTTTCAAGATGATGGCTACTAACATCTCACAGGCTAACTCCTGACACACAGCTTTCCACTTGAAATGTTCTGAGGTTCTTAAATTATATTGTTTATTTATAATTTATACATTTTGAAATTGAGAAGAGCAGTCCCTCTGTATTCCCATTCTGTGTATTGGATTTTAAACTTTTGGTCAGTTGTGTCTGATTCTTTTGGGGGTTGTTCTCGTTTTTCTTAGCAAAGCAATCCAGTAATGAGACTTAATTTAGTAGCTCTTCCTCTCCTTCCTTCTTACCTTCCTTGGTTTAGTTTTATATCAGTGGACCTACGATATCTGTCTATGATCCTCTAAATAGCTTCTTGCTTTGCTTTAAGAGGTATTTGACCCTGTTCCAGGAGAAGGCAATGGCACCCCACTCCAGTACTCCTGCCTGGAAAATCCCATGGACGGAGGAGCCTGGGAGGCTGCAGTCCATGGGGTCACTAGGAGTCAGACACGACTGAACGACTTCACTTTCGCTTTTCACTTTCGTGCATTGGAGAAGGAAATGGCAGCCCACTCCAGTGTTCTTGCCTGGAGAATCCCAGGGACGGGGGAGCCTGGTGGGCTGCTGTCTATGGGGTCAGACAGAGTCGGACACGACTGAAGCGACTTAACAGCAGCAGCAGCAGACCCTGTTCCATGTGGCCATTCCTCCTAGGCTAAAATTCAAAGTATAGCAAAGATGATATTTAACCTTAAAAAGTAAAACACCTATATGAGCATTTTAGGATTACAGAAAAAAACCAAAACAAAACAAAACAGCACATTGTGAAGTGGACTCTGGGTATGATACTTACATTCCATAGGAAGAAAGAAGAATTTCTTCAAGACTCAGCGTGACCAACAAAAAGATAAAATGATTGTGGTGAACCTCAGCCCAGCGGCGGCACCCCGGGAAGCCGGCAGACCTGGGGCAGCTCCTAAGACATCAATGCAAAGGTTGACAGAGCCTGCCAAGGAGCCAGATGCTGCTGTCAGAGACAGGAAAAATGGACTGCGGGTTGGTGTCTGTTTCCTGTGATTAGCATCAGCAGCATCCGTCACTCCCTTTTCCAGATTCATTAGTAAAATCTGGTATGAAGAATTTCAGGAAAATGTTTGTGCAAAAGGGGGAAAAGCAGCATCTCTTTCAGAGTTGCTTAGTCAAGTCCATCAAATGTTTGTGCCTGTTGCTGTTTTCTGTATTTTGTCCTTGTGCTCACATTTGTTGGACATTGAAACAATGCTCAGACGCAGTTAAAGGCAATCATGTTTTGTCCTTATCTTATGATGCCTTTTCCAGTACCAGTTTCATAGATTGAGTCAGTGTTTTTTACTTTTCCTCTTTCTTTCCTTTCTGACACCTTTCTTTCTTCTTTCTTTTCTTTTTTGTTTTCACCATAGAAGCAGGCCTTGAGGCTACCTATCAGTTTCATTTAAGAAAGAAAGCAATGTATTAAGATTAGTAACACCTTCCACAGAGGTTCCTTGGTGACTCCATGATAAAGAATTTGCCTGCTAATGCAGGAGACGTGGATTCAGTCCTTGGGTTGGGAAGATCTTCTGGGGTATGGAAATGGCAACCCACTTCACTGTTTTTACCAGAAGAAATCCCATGGACAGAGGAGCTGATGGGCTGCAGTCCCTGGGGTTGCAAAAGACTCAGACAGGACTTAGCAACTAAACAGCACCATCCAACTGCACCACATTCAAATGGAATCATTTTACACTGTGAAATGACAAGGAGGCTATGACTTGAAACAATTATTTCTCACCTCCTAACTTTAGGGCCATGTGAAAAAAATGCAATTTTCTTTTCCCTTCAACCTCTCATATGACAGTTACCAGTTGATTACGGAAAGAAAAACACATAATGACAAAAGGCAAGAACAAACTACAATCAAGCTTAGAGCTTGTTAATTAAAAACTCATTACATTGAATGTTTTCTTTCCTTCCATAAAAGGCATGATGAAAACAATTCACATTTGAATGGAGCTTATAATCTGCATGTACCTGTCATATATTACCTTATTTTGTCTTTACAACAGTGAAGATGAAGAAACTGGATGCCATAAGCTTGCCCAAAGGCAGCCAGCTGAGAACTTCTAGATCAGGGATTCAAATCCTGGATGTCCTTCTCCAATTCCAAGGTTCTTTGAATTACATTTGCATGATTTCTGAGTGAGAGTACTGTTTATGGTTTAAAAGTCTGCCTTGTGATTACATTGAAATTAGTTTATCAGTCTTTCAAGGCAGCTGGAATCTGTTTCTCACATGATCAGAAGAACAAATAAAGGAATATTGGTACATATTTTTTCTAACTCCAAGCCATGCCCTTATTTTTTTTTTTTAAGTTAAGATAAGATCCCCTGGAGAAGGGAATGGCTACTCACTCCAGGATTCTTGCCTGGAGAATTCCATGGACAGAGGAGTCTGACCACAGGCTATAGGATTATAAAAGAGTGACCAAGAGACTAACTCTTCTACTTTCAAGGATCTAAAGATGCAGAATCCCCACACGTAGATGGGTTATTTCACCATTAAAAACCAGACGAGGCTAGATGGTTCCTTCATTGACTGGTGAAGACAAGGCCTGGTAGCCATATACAGAGCCTGGGAAAGAACAGCAACTACCATGATGGTCATTGAGCTTAAACTTGAAAATTTTAGAGTAGAGGGAAAATGTGTGATCAGCTGGAATAAGGTTTTTTACCCAAATAGTTCATTAACATAAATCACTTTGATAATCCACTTGTAATTAAATTAATAAATGAATGAAGTATAGAATTTTACTATTTTAATGGTATATAGCAAATACAAAAATAAATCTCTAATCTCTTATTAATGATACTTAAGGCTTCCTTTGTGGCTCAACAGTAAAGAATCTGCCTGCAATGCAGGAGACCCAGATATGATCTCTGGGTTGGGAAGATCCACTGGAGGAGGGCATGGCAACCCACTCCACTGTTCTTGTCTGGAGAAGCCCCATGGACCAGAGGAGCCTGGTGAGCTACAGTCCAGGGGATCACAAAGAGTCTGACATGACTAAGCAGTAAACAACAATATGTAGCTGAAATACCCAAATGTACTATTAGTGATTTTTCAACTTTGACATCACCGAGCAGCTAATACATAAGATAGGATGCAACAAATGAAGATAAAGCTGTAGTTATATTTATAACTGGCAACACATGTCAGACACTTTGAAATATCCTGGTTATATATGCTATGCATACTGTACACACGAAATCCAAATAATTAAACTTGAAAAAGAAACTTCCGTCTACTGCAAATCGAATTGTGTGAAATTCTGTCTTGACCACTCATTCAATGTCTTTGCAATATATTTAGTTTAAATGATTAGATTTGAGATTTTGCCAGAGGAATTTATTTTTTTATCTAGTAGTGGCCTCTCTGATTATTTTTTCTCTTAAATTTCTGTTTTATCAAATAGGAGATTTCAAATATCAAAGCAGTTCTGTTACTAAAGTGATTTTCACATGATTGTAAGAGTCAGTAATACTTATATACTGAAATTTTAAACTGTGGCACAACATACCATGGAATCATTTTTTTTTCAAAAAGATATATTTAATCAATCTTTATTTTTCAAAAAGATATATTTAATCAATCTTTTATCAAACTACAGTTTAAATGTCATTTCAAAGATATAAAAACACAGTTGGGATATTAGTTACAATACTTGAATTTAAGAAAAATTGATACACATGCTGGTAAATATAAATAACTTTAAAAAGGAATCCTTTTCCAAAAGAACTGGATGTGTATTAAAAACCTACTATACATTTCTATCATACTTATATTAATATGCTAACCAATGGAGAAATTTTCATGAGTAATTCAAAATTTTAGAAATTGAAAAAATTCCCAAAGTAACAAAATATTTGGATTTTGAAAAAAATATATGATGCAAAACGTTTGAAATCTTTTTGATTTCAGTCTAGATGTGACAAATGTAGACTCTACTGACCAGTACTAGAGGACATAGCCTGGCAAATTTGCAGAGCAAATAGATGTTTGTCAAACATTAATTCTTCCTGCTACTAACATCTATTCTTTGTTCGGCCATAGGATGGTGAGTTCACAATGGTTTGATTTCTTTGGTTATTCCCCTTTACAATGTTAAATCTGATCCTTATATTTTTTTATGTGTCAGTTTGGTCATGCCAAACTACTGAATTACTTGATTAAAACCAATCTAGATATTATGAAGGTGCTTTTTAAAAGTTAATAAGATTTAAATCAGTAGACTTCAGATAAAGCAGATTTACTCTCCATGATACGGGTGGGCCTTGTCCAGTCAGTTGACAGCCTTAAGAGAAAAGAATAAGGTGCCCTGAAAAAGTTCAGCTTAGGGCTCCAAACCAAGGGTTTGGACCTTGGATTGGAGCCAATACCTGTCTATTTCTGTCTCTGTGTCTGTCTCTCTCTCTTTGTGTATCAGTTCAGTTCAGTCACTCAGTCGTGTCCGACTCTTTGCAAGCCCATGAATTGCAGCATGCCAGGCCTCGCTGTCCATCACCAACTCCTGGAGTCCACCCAAACCCACGTCCATTGAGTCGGTGATGCCATCCACCCATCTCATCATCCTCTGTCGTCGCCTTCTCCTTCCACCTTCAATCTTTCCCAGCATCAGTTTTCCAATGAGTCAGCTCTCCACTTCAGGTGGCCAAAGTATTGGAGTTTCAGCTTCAGCCTCAGTCTTTCCAATGAACACCCAGGACTGATTTCCTTTAGGATGGACTGGTTGGATCTCCTTGAAGTCCAAGGGACTCTCAAGAGTCTTCTCCAACACCACAGTTCAAAAGTATCCATTTTTCTGCGCTCAGCTTTCTTTACAGTCCTACTCTCACATCCATATACAACTACTGGAAAAACCATAGCCTTGACCAGATGGACCTTTGTTGGCAAAGTAATGTCTCTGCTTTTTAATATGCTGCCTAGGTTGGTCATAGCTTCCTCTTTGTGTGTGTGTGTGTACATTTATTTATCCTGCTACATATATAGTACATACATAGATATACCTCTGTTATATATATTGATATATATTCTCAGAGACCAGAAAATGCTGAATTTTCTATGTATTGAACTTCAAAAAGGCACAGAAGAGAATATTTGAACTTAGAAACTCTCAGAAAATTCAAGATAAATAACGACCCAAAAACTTGTCAGTAGGGCTTCCCTTGTGGCTCAGCTGGTAAACAATCCACCTGCATTGCAGAAGACCTGAGTTCCATCCCTGGTTTGGGAAGATCCCCTGGAGAAGGGAAAGGCTACCCACTCCAGTATTCTGGCCTGGAGAATCCTGGACTGTATGGTACCTGGAGTTACAAAGGGTCAGACACAACTGAGCCACTTTCATTTTCACAACTTACCACTAGAAACAAAGAAAAAGTGTCCCTAGAGACACCATCAGTGAAGGATGCCATCCTTTTATCCCATCCCACCTCCAGTTATGCTATAAATAACTTGTTCCCTTATATGAGTAAGAAAGGCAAAGAAATTAAAAATGAAGAGGTGTTTTGGGTTTTTTTGCTAGTATTTTGTTTCTTTTTTTTTGGGGGGGGGGTTTTTTGCTAATCCTTAGTTTGTAGTTTTCCATTATAGGTATGATGACCTGTCTGTGGAAAAAAAGAACGGGTCATTTTAACTAAAATGTGAGTTTTGGCGACTTTATGTTTTATCTTTCTCTATTTGGTTTATCTTTCCCATTTCCTATAATATATGTCGTATTTTTTCTGGCTATGCACTTAACAGGCTTCCCAGGTTTAATTTGTGTCCAGTGGGAGCACTACATTTGCTTGGTTTTGAGGCTGACACTTTCTCCTTGGAAACCTACCATATGTTTTTACAATATATATTATACCAAGTTCCTGTTTTCTCAGGGCATATTTTTCTATGTGGGGGTTAACTTGAGCAAAATGAACAGATTAAATTATATTTCAGTCATAGTCTGGCTTAATTTTCACTTGAATTCATTTCAAACTAAATGCTTCATCCTCATTCAACTTTATGCATTCAACTGTATCCCGTGGATGTTTGCCATTTGAACACCTGGTAGTTTTCCCCTCTTGGCAGATTCTTGGACTTGTCCTGGCCTTTCTGGTGCTTTGGTAGAATTAAGGACATTATTTTTCTCAAAGGTGAGGAGGGTTTGGGGGGAAATTTAATGTAACTTATTTTCCTTGCCAAAGATATGCTAGGGGTTTAAGAAGTAAATTTCATAGTCACAACCCTCCCTCCAGGGTTCCATACTTGTTATGAATGTAAATCTTCACAGTGCATTTGTGAGAACTTAGACAGTGGAGGAAGCATAGAGTCACTGTCATAAACACCAGTGAAGAGCAGGGCTTTCACTGTCTGCCTCACTATTACCTAAGAAGCTTAGAAAACTCAAAAATAGAATCCAGGTAACAGAGCAGCAGCATGGCATGTAACTTTTTATTGTGCTTTCTCTGGATGCATGGTTTAACAACTCAAGAATTATGAGTTTTACCCATTTTTCATTTCCACAAAATGTGAGTATCATGTTATTTTTACCCTTCCGATCAATGGCCATTTCTATCTGTCCATGCTATACTTTAGCAAAATTGTTTTGTATGGTTTTGTCAATTCTACCAATAAATCCTACTGCAGTTTAAATGATGGATTAAGATCAACAGTAATGGAACAAACCTACCAGCACTCTCTCTGTATCCCCTGCAGCCTGGCATGTCCTCTGTTGTAACAGAGCAGAATTCCCTATTATAGGTAGCTTTGCCCTCAATATGGATTCATTTTTTTGAGTGAAATTTCACACTGAAGACAAAAACAAATCACAACAAGTTTTTCAAATATCTCCTGCATATACAATTTTTCCAATTACATTCACACATTGATCAAAACCATTGTCAGTAGCATGAGCTTTAAAAATTAAGATCACACGCATATGCACACCACACGTGTGTGTGTGTGTGTGTGTGTATGCTGAGCATCAAATTCATATTTAAATAAATATTAAACATGGAAGAACATTTTAAAGAAACAAGCAGTTGGGGAAGTCACATTTACATTCTGGGGTCTTTCTTTCCTAAATAAGATTACCCTGCCTGAAAAAGATATGAAACTTTGCAAAGCACTAAAATAGACTCAAAATTGATTTTCACAATTTTATGAAATCAAGTTAATTCACTGAGATAAAGAAAGCTGTACTGAAATTTGGTTTGATACATGCATATAATAAATATGGTGTCAAATTAATCAAAAGTAAAAAATATTTGAATTATGGTGCCTCATCCTATTTGTGTTTTTACTGTTTTTTAGGCAATATTTTTTTCTCTCTGGGAACATACTCTTGGAATACATTTCTTTCATAGAAAATAAGTAATCAAGGATATTATATGTATGTTATATAAAAACCTGCTATATTCAGGGATAAAAATATGTTATATATAAATTTTATAAATATTTTAAAGTATATTGTATTTATATATTATATATATATAATGTATATATATATATATATACACAAAGGAATAACTTAGTGACTTTTTTCAAAGTATGATCTCTCAGTTCCAAAGAATAGATTCCACAATTTCACTAAAATTTTATTCAAATTTAAACATATTTAAATATGTGTAATTTAAACAGCATAACTGAAAATTATATATATATATATATCAAAATCATATCAGTCAGTGTATGTATGCGGGCTTCCCCTTGGCCCAGCAGTAAGAATCCACTTGATATACAGTAGACTTGCAGGAGATGCAGGTTTGATCCCTGGGTCAGGAAGATCCCCTGGAGTAGGAAATGGCAACCCCCTCCAGTATTCTTGCCTGGGAATCCACCAAATAGTTAACTTGAATTATAAAACTGTCCATGAGCAAAGTATAGAAGTTATTTGTCCATTAAATTGCTGTTGAAAGTTATGATTACAAAATTTCATTTTTAAATGGGGCTTTACTTTTAAAACAAGTTTGAAAACTTTTTCTGCTCTTGTTCACCACTGTGCCTAGTGCTCAGCAGGAGAACACATATTTCCCACATAATTCCAAAAAGTAATACTGAATCTTCTTTTCTATATAAGGGAAAGAGTGATGGTAATACAGTCTATTAAATTGGACTGCCTTTTTCTTTTCTGTTAGCTGGTTTTGTTGCCTTTAATTTGGTTTCTAATCTGGAGATAAGCTAAAAGAAAAGCCACATCAAATAACACAGTTGGAATAAACTAGATACATAATAGAGTGCCAATCATCCATGCCCTGCTTGTAAACTCAGATATAAACTTTGCATTCAATACTACTTTAAATATTTCAAAAACTATATGTTTCGATAGCCACAGAGATCTGACTTAACAAACCACAGTAAGTAGGAAAAGAAACACTTTTAGCGTTCAAACTTTGCTGGCACAATAGGGATCTGGGATTCCAAGAAGAAACTGAACTTTCTCAGTCTTAGTCCCATCAGTAGATCCATTCTTGATAGTCCAGATATTTAGTTCTGTAAACGTCCTTAATTCTGTAAACATTCCTGAACATGTTGCTATTATTTTTTTTCTGTGCCTTATAATATTATCATGTAACTTTAAATAACAGATTATGCTAGTCCATGTCCTCTGAGAAAGACTTCAAGATCAGGTTCCACAGGCAATGATTTTCTGAGGGGAAAATCCTCAAGAAAGAAAATGGGAAAGTTCCGTGGAACATGGGGACAGCTGCCACACCACTATGTCCAGCCCCAAGTGAAGAAGATGGGGAAGGAGCGATGCTGTAGATCTTCTAGACAGCTGGCAAACCAAGGAAGGATTTTCAAGGCCATCAGTGAGTTCTTGAGCCAAAGTCAGCCATATGAGGTACTGTATGCCTCCCAGGAACAGGCTTGCCTTCCTATGCCTGCCAGACTCATCCATCAGGCTGGTGCAGTCCGTGGGAAGTATGCGGTCCACTCAGTGTGGTGGTGAGCTTCTCTTCCATGCTGCAAAAAAACTGGAGCTCTGCGTCTCCTTACACTCCCGCTGGTTGGAAGCCTGCAAATTGCATGCTCATGGTTGCCATAAGCACGGCTTTTTCTAGAAAACATTCTTCAGCCTTGCTCTCATATGAGACAATTTCTCAGAGGAAGAAGAAAGGCCAACGAGATGGAGGAAATTCCGTAGCATGGTGGATTACACGAACCACTTTTCAGAGCATTAACGGTGATACTGCTTTCTGCATGGGGACCAGCCTACTGTCAGTCACAATCACCCCCTTTCCAATGTGGGTGATCAGGAGGGGCTTCCAAAATTAGCAAGAAACACAAGGAGATCGACAGAGAGTTTGATTTTGAACCATGGGATCACTACATGGTTGTTTTAATCAAACATCAGAGTTATTCTTTAGGAAGAAGAAGAAAATAATGCCGACTGGTTTTCATTTGGTTTTACCGGTCATATATGAATATCATCTTCATTCAGAGGTGGAAAATTCTTTTTGAAATCCAGTCCCTTGCACTTCCAAACTGATTTTTTTTTTATAAATATCTTCTGACTTTTTTTTTTTTTCGCTATTAAGAGCAGCAAATTTCATAGTGGGTGCAATGTGCATTACTAAAATAAAGATAAGTTAACTGAAACTTTATTACAAAAGTTCTTAATACTGATGAATAATGAAGTGCCCTGGAAAAATATTATTTGCTATTTCCATATAACATTTGTCTTCACTGTTTTAAAGAAACAATAATGTGAAGCTACCAACCCGTGAGAAATTGATCTTCAGTACTTTAATGTAATTAGTTCTTAATTCCTTCTCTAGTTTCTCTGGATCTGCTTAAGTTCTGAAACCAATTCAAAGCAATGTTTTAATTATTACAGCATGTAACTTAATGGGAGTTCTTTAGTATCACAGCACAAACACCTAACAAATCCCTTTCACCCCCATTTTTCTGATGCCTGCATTTAATTTTCAACTTTCCATAAACCAGGCATGTATTTGTCACAGAGCAATGAGGTATGATAGCCCTGTTCTACATTAACACACAACCCGGAGCTGCCATTTGTGTCTTGGGAGAAAGAAATCAAATCTTCCTCCATAGACGCTGGAAGTGGCAGCCACCAGCTATCACTCAGGATATTTGATCTATTTCTCTGGCACATTCCTCTGCTTTCACTTCATGCGGTACTTTATTTGGTCATAATGAAAAAATGCAGCACCTGAGAGCCCAAGAGTTTTATAAACAGAGAACCAGATCCTGTGATTCTGTCGGGTGAATAAACTGTCTTTTCCACCTGGTTAAGACACTTTCCAAGGAGTCATGATTCCTTTGGTTGTTTAATACACAGAAAATGAACTCACAACATAGCCATGAAAATGTCAAGATGCTGTGTTACACAGGTATAAAACATCTCATTATATTGTATTATAGTAAACAAAATGATAACAAAGTCTTTCAAATTACACACTTTCACATAACTTGCCTTTAAATCTTATCAGATACTGAATTAGTAAAATGTAATTTCTGGTACTAGGTCATGAATTGGGGCCTGGAACTACTCAAATACCTACCCAACACCTCTATCTTTTATACTTTCTTCCCATTTTAATTGTTTTCTTCCAATTTCTTCTCTATTTTTCTACTCTTTTCCAATTCAACTTTCTTTCTAGACTCTTTTGATAATACTTCACAAATGCATCCACAGATATTGATGCAATTCATTGTTGTCCCCTTTCACTTAGATGAGAAACAAATTTGAAAAACCTGGAAATGTATATGCATATTTGGGGAGATGGGGTACAAGTTCCAACTTTCATCAGATCCTCAAAGGAATTCTGGACCAGAAAGGGTCATGAAGTGCTGTGTAGAATAATTTATTCATCTAACATCATACAGAGATCCTTGCCTGTTCTTTTCAATTACTGTTTATTTCATTTTGACTGTAACACAATCTGTGGAAGCCAACAGGAATGTAGGGCCAGACTTTATGACATAATTTTTAATTATTGGCATATTAAAAAAATGTTTCAATGTGTTAGCTTCTATGGTGGACAGAAGTTTAAGATGGTATCCCAAGATTTTCATTCTCAATCAAATACCACTCTAGGTACTGCTGTTAAGAAATCTTGCAGATGTAATTAAAGCCTCAAATATGTTATTCAGTCACTAAGTCATTGGCTGACTCTTTGCAACTCAATGAACTGCGCTATGCCAGGCTCTTCTGTCCTCCATTATTTCCCAGAGTTTGCTCAGATTCATGTCCACTGAGTTTGTGATGCCATCCAACGATCTCATCTTCTTGTTACCCCCTTCTCCTCCTACCTTCAATCTTTCCCAGCATCAGGGTCTTTTCCAATGAGTCATCTCATCATAATCATGTAGCCAAACTATTGTCACGTCAACTTTAGCAGCAGTCCTTCCAATGCACATTCAGGGTTGATTTCCTTTAGGATGGACTTCCTTGACCTCCAAGGGACTTTCAAGAGTCTTCTCTGGCACAAAATCCCAAATAAATTGACTGTAAAGTACAGATAACATTTGGGTGGGGCTGATCTAATTGCACGAGCCCTCTAAAAGTAGTTTTCTCTGGCTGGTAGCAAAAGGGCATCAGGGAGAGTGAAGTGCAAGAAAGACCTGACAGGAAGGAAATGATCTGTTGCTGAGGGAGAGAGGCCACCTGGCAATCTGCAAGCATCTATTAATAAGAGTGACTCTGGCCAATGGCCAGCAAGGCAGAAGGGACCCTGGTCTCCTACCACAAGGAAACAGATTCTGCCAACACAAGGAAACATATATTTCCCCAGTCAGAACTCCAGATGAGCACTCAGCTGGCTGACACTTCGGTTTCAGCTTTTGAGACCCTGAATAGAGGACTCAATTAAAATCCACTGGAATTCTGACCCAGAGAGTATATGATACCATAAAATATTGTCATGTTAAGCTGCAAAGTTTGTAGTAACTTGCTACAAAGCAGTAGAAAACTAATACAGTTGCTAACTCATAAGCCTCGGGTCCTTCATTTTTTTCCCAAGGAACTGGGATAGTTACCTACATTTAAACAAGTTCAGAATTGTTGACATCTTAGTGATTTCTCATTCTGGCAGGAGTGTTCTTTGAGCCAAAAATAAAATAAGAAAATGAGAGATGAAGTGTTATCTGTTGGTTGTTTCCTATTTAAGACATGCAGCAATTAAAAAAAAAGTCCATCCATTAGCTTACTTTAAAGGATGAGCAAGGATACTTAAAGTTGTGAAAAGAAACCATCACTACAATTCCATTACTTGTTTGTTTAATAACTTCTAGTGTTTTTCAATGTTTGAATTGAGTTCTCTGTGATCTCATTGTTTTTATGCAAATTTGTTCTGAATCAAATGAATTCAAAATCTTAAATAACCATAAAAATAAATTTAGCTATGTCTTATAAATATAGATTTCCAAGCATTTGCAAGAGAAAATTATGTTTCAGTTCCCTGGAATAAATTTATGTAATCTGTAATTTTCACACCATCCTAGGCGATTCTGATGGCCACAAATGTTTGGGGAAAAAAATCTTCTTTAGAACAATTGCACTTTTATTGAAAAATCTGACTGGCTATCTATAACATGTGGCGTTAAAACCAGAAGAATGTTGATGCCCAGAGGAAGTTCCCATCGAGCAGTACAGAGAATATAGAAGCATTAACAGATATGCAAACATTTCATGGAACATGTGGTAAATTGAAGGCAGAACCAATGGAAATGAGCATTGGAATCCACTGGTTCATAGGCCTTACCGCAGACTGGTACGGTCAAAGAAGATCTACTTTGTTCAATGAACCATAAACCAGATTGTTTTTAAAGCATGAAACCAAGAAATTCTAAAGTGCACTCACCAAAACAGCAGTTCCAGATAGCCTCCAAACACTTCAGGGCATAACTGCAAAAGATGGAGTTTGGTTTGAGTCTTCTCTGGTCCACTGCACTCTTTGAGTAGTTTGTACCTCACAATCCTTCCAATTCAACTTTTTCAAGCATTTAGCAACCCTTCTCAAAACCTGTCAGTCAGGAAACTTGACTAATATTCTTACATTTTTACTCATTTTCCTTAATAATATTCCACTGCACCCTTTTATTTTTTTTATTTATTTTTTTTAAATTAGTTGGAGGCTAATCACTTTACAATATTGTAGTGGTTTTTGTCATACATTGACATGAATCAGCCTTGGATATACATGTAGAAACAGATCACCAGCCCAGGTTAGATGCATGAGACAAGTGCTCCACTGCACCCTTTTAAATCACCTCAGTTCAGGCAACATTTACAGACCTAGTTGTACACATAAACTAACATCTTAGGAATGAATTTCAGAGATTTTCTCTCACATCTAGAAACAATCTCACAGAAAAGCATTTATATAAACCCTGCCAAGCTTAATATCATTTTATTAATCAAATGATTTAGCTAGCGTTTGATTTGGCTATTTTTAGAGTCCCCGTGTATCTGATCAACTAATAAGCATTTCCCATAAATTTCTAAGTAACTAACCTGTGTCACTAGTCTTGGATGATACAGAAAAAATGTACAGTTTATTCCGATCAAGCCAAATATCCAGTTATTTACTTTGTGTTTATTTCAGCCAAAGTACAATCTATAACATATTGTGATCCTAGAATCCCTTACCTTTTCCCCCATCACTTTTGATGTTTAATAATAAAAATATGTACATGCTTATGCATTTTAAAGATGTGTGTTGTTAAGCACAGATACCACAGGAGTCAAGCAAAAACTTGCATAAAAATTTTGGAAGAGGATTTGCCATTTCTACTTTATCATGTTGGTGTGTATTTTTACCCTCATTTTACAGACGAAGAAAATTGGGTTCTGAAAGGGTAAGTAATTTGCTCTGGATCAGCATGCCAGTAATTGGGATGATTAGAGTTCAAATAAAATTAGTCTCATGTAGAAATCTGTGTTGTCTTTTTTTTTTCTACAGTACAATATCCCCAGGCAGGAGTCACAATCCTATTCATAATTGCAACTATACATAGCAGAAACAAATAAAAACATTTGCCAGATAAATTATAAATGATGAATAACTCATACTGTTTTATACACATAAACGCACACACACACACAAATATAAAGATGCGCATGTAAACTTTTTAAATATGCAGATGTTTCAGGCAATGGTAGCTTATGGCACCCTGAAGTATTTGAAACTGCATAATGTCCTTTCGACAATATTCGATCAGGATTGCAGAGTTATCTACATTGTGCAAATGCATTCCAACACAATACGCTTAATAAGAGTGAACACCTTTAACCTTTCTTATCAGTAGAATTAAATTTTATTTTGAACAATGCCCACCAGGGGGTGCTGGCACATTAACACACCAGAAAGGAAAACTGGCTGTCCTGCCAGGTCAGATGAAATGCCAGCAATTGATACTTTTTGCAAGAACCTGTTTCTGTAGGTAGTTGGTTTTTTTTGTTTTGTTTTGTTTTTAAGACAGTAGAAGTTATTCACACGTATTATTTCCAAATGACAATCCTAGAAAAAATTTGGTTAGAATTAAGATGCAACTGAAGTTTTCTCATTTTAATAATATGTTTTCATAAAAGTACTTGGACTCCAAAAGTAGATTTGGATGAAACAATTTTGACATAAAATATTTTTATCAATAGTGATAATCATTAATATTACAGGCATGGCTTACAACCTATTTAACTATTCTTAAGTTTCATATTTCACATTAAACACCAACAAAAGATATAGTCACCTGTGCTGAAGTATATCTATATATAATGCATACATAAATCACTGTTGAAGTTATTTTGTAACTGATTCCTTCTTTAGTAATTTAGGAGGTAAAATTTAGAATTTATTTTTAATCAAATAATATCCTGAACAAAAATATAAAACTAACATTCTTGACTGAAAATAAATAATGTATAGCTAAATCATTTTTATTAAAGAAAACCATCAACCCAGTAACACACTGTGACCAGTAAGTTAGATATTGTTAGTGTAATCTCAAAATTAACTGAGGTTTATGAGGCATACATTTTGATAGTACAAATTTTATGCAAAGTTAGGCTCTTCGATAGAAACAATCTCCTTCCTCTCTTAATCCAAGAAGTTTTTACCTATGGAATTCAAGCCATTCAACCATAAGTAAAATCTATACTTTTACCTTTGTGGGCAAAAGCTATTTGGCTGAAGCATCCCTTAATTATTTCCAGTTTTGGTTAAGGTGAATTGGAATGCCAAGTACACTCCAAAACTGTGTCCTTGATTCTAATGACAATCTTCCCAAATAGAGGAAAAGCATTCTTTGTTACAGGATCCTTGAGTAGTTGTCTCCTCATTTCTAAGCAGTTGTCCTTCATGGAAACTGTGTGAGAAATAAGAGAACATCTGTCAATTCAAATCATCATTAAGTTCTCAAGGAGGATGATAAGAAGGAGTTTGCAAAGTATATTATTTTAGTAAACAATGGCAACCACAAATGGGTATAGGATTGCTTTGAAATGTTTATGGAATTAAATTATAGTAAATTTCCACTCTGAATTTATCATTTATCAATTTTTCTCATCTCTTCTCAAGCTTACCTGCATGTCCAACACATCCTACCACTTTAAATCCAAAAATGCATTAACTGTTTATCATTAGTCTTATTACCTTAATTTATTCATAACCGTATCTTTCAAGTTTAAAGAGATCCTCAATGTACTAATAATCAAGCATTTAATGAGGACATTTACATTCACTCAATTCAGACCCTTCAAAATCTCATAGACTTTAATCATATCTTTTACCCTTCATTCTTACAGATGAGTCATATGAAATATTCAACCCTATTATCATATGCAAATATCTTGGTTGTATTGAAGTGGCAATCAAACAACAAATATTTATCTGGGTCTAGCTTTGCCGGTGACACTGTGTCAAGAGTTTGGGGACATAGAAAAAATGGCTTCATCGGAGAGCCTCCTTCTTAACATCTCGGGTGTTGGCTGCAAGCTCCATCTAATCACCGAGCCAATCATAGCTAAGACCGGCAATAGACTATATTATCTTCTCTTCACCAGCAGGTGAAATTTAGAATCAACATTATTGTTTCTTATTTAGGATACTCTTGGACTGCAACATCAAACCAGTCCATCCTAAAGGAAATCAACCCTGAATATTCATTGGAAGGGCTAGTGCTGAAGCTGATGCTCCAAATACTCTGACCCCCTGATGCAAAGAGCAGACTCACCGGAAAAGACCCTGATGCTGGAAAAGACTGAAGGGAGAAGGAGAAGGGGATGGCAGAGGATGAGATGGTTAGATTGCATCACCAACTCAACGGCTATGAATCTGAGAAAACGCTGGGCAAGAGTGGAGGACAGAGAGCCCGCGTGAGCTGTGATCCACGGGACCCCAAGGAGTCGGGCACGACTCAGCAACTGAGCAACAATCCAGGATCCAGTAGGCCAGGAATGCGACCCAACCCTGCCAGCTCTAGTTGACCTGTCAACAGCTTTGATAGTGTCCACATTCTACTTCATAAAACAATTTTTTTCCTCGCGGTTTTCAAAACTCCGCACTTTGTGGTTTTTTGTTACCTCATTAGCCACTCCACTGTTTTCTTTATTTTACCATTTTCCTCCGTTTTCCCTCGAGATATCAGAAAGCCACAAGAATTGAGACTAGCTCCTTTATCTTGACTGTGCATCAATCCATGAGTCAACTGAAAAACAGGTCTTTAGAAACAGGAAGCTTGCATTACCTGAGGATAAGAATCGCTATTATCTAAAGGCTCTGCCAACAAGTCCTTGATGTGGCCCTGTTCATTTTGGAGCCCAGGTTGTATGGCACCTTGTCTCTGGACTATTTATTGCCTGAGCAATCTGTAGCCTAGTCCACATTCTTTTTTAACGTTTCCATGTGTAATTGAAGTACAACAAACTTCACGTATTTAAACTGTACAATCTGATCAATTTTGACCTATGTCTTCAGCCATGAAACTGTCATTCCTATCAATATAATAAGCATGCTCACTACCCCAAAGGCTTCATTTTGATCCTATCTTTACAGAGATTGCAGTCTGATAAAAAATTAATCTATCTCATAATGTGAGAGACAGTATTGCATGGAGATCATTAATGAGAGGTAAATAATGGCATGAACAAATAGCAGAGAATTCAGAAAAAGGAGACAGTATTGTGAATACTGTGATTAGAATGTGCTTTATCATTACCTTTTGCATGCATTTTCTTAGAATGTTTCTCTCTGCATTTTCTTTGATTATTGGGGTTAATCATTTTCCTCTGTCTTCTCCAGGTATTTATATTACATATGCTGTACTTTCTAGGTTTGAACGCCTTTTGACTTTTATATAAGGATAAAATTGCTTCT
Organism: Hydropotes inermis; assembly: GCA_020226075.1. NCBI lineage: Eukaryota > Metazoa > Chordata > Mammalia > Artiodactyla > Cervidae > Hydropotes > Hydropotes inermis. Next base: position 5,289,942 of record CM035273.1, read on the forward strand.
TCTTAGGCTGCTTAATCATTGTTTAGGACAAATTAACTTGACCTTTGCTTTCTGATTCAGTCATAATATAAAATAACATTAGAGTTAGATGAGATCACAGATACTACTTTTGCAAATCCAAGATGTCATGTAATTCCACTTTATTTTCAATTGCCACAAACACACCAATATAAGCTTCTATTTACGATATATGTCTTCTATTTACGATAGTAGTTCTAACAGGTTTTAAGTAGGTTTTAAATAGGATTCTCTTTATTTATTTACTTATATTTGGGAAGGCCCTCTAAGCAAGAATCCTTTTTGCCACTAGCAGAAATGATTTCTAAACTCACATAAAGTGGTGCTAACTGTTAACGCACCTGCCTCCCAGTGCAGAAGACATAAGAGAAGCCGGTTCGATCCCTTGGTCTGGAAGATCCCCTGGAGGAGGACATGGCAACCCACTCCAGTATTCTTACCTGGAGAATTTCACAGACAGAGGATCCTGGCAGGCTACAGTCCATGGGGTAGCAAAGAGTCAGGCACAACTAAAGCTACCTAGCACACAGTGGTAAAGAAGCCTCCTGCCAATGCAGGGGGTGCGAGAGATGCAGATTCCATCTCTGGTTGGGAAAGATCCCCTGGAGGAGGGCATGACAACACTCTCCAGTATTCTTGCCTGGAGAATCCCATGAACAGAGGAGCCTAGTGGGCAACATGTCCTGAGGGTCACAAAGAGTCAGACACGACTGGAGCGACAGCATGCACAACAGAACTGATTACTTAACTCAAGTAATTTAAAGGCCCAAGATTCAGCTGATTCCTTGTTAGGTTAAATGAATAACCTCAGATGATAACATTGAATTATCTGTCGCAACTCTTGCCTCTGTTTTCCTTGCATATAGAGTTGTTAAAGTAAAATTCAAACAAATATGAACTTCAGATAACCAGTATTTATATACCTCATGGGACATACTATATTTATTTTTGTTGTTTTTATTTTTTGCTTGTTTGTTTTTTCTAAATCTGGCACGCTCACACTGAATTGCTCTCAGGTAGTTTTTTCACAGACCTACTGTCTCCATACTCTCTTAGTTTATAATCCCTAGATTAGCCACCTACGAGGAAAAAGAACTTTTTCCATAAAATTTGAGTGAGTCTTATTGGATCAAATTGTCATAACTATCAAACAAATGGCCATGGCTTAGTCAATGTTAGTGCATGTGTTAGGTCTGGATCATGGGCCACCCTCCATGTACAAGGCAGGGGGTATGTATGTCGGTTTCATGAAACCATATTTTCAGGACTCATTGGAGGGCTACTGTCCAAAGGAAGAGAGTACAGAGTGGATATATATATATTAGGCAAGGCAAAGAAAAATATGACTATTAGAGATCTTTTTAAATGTGGCTTTACTTTTGATATACTTGGTTTATAATGATAAAAGCTATAATAAATTTAGTTGTATTTTAAAGGGTTGTGTATTTATCAACCACAACTAGTTCACTATTTATATTATATTGGACATTAATAAGCATCACATATCAAGGTAGGGGGCAGGATGATTAAATAGGCACCATGGAGTCACTGGATGAGAGGGAGCCATTGAGAGTTTCTGTTAAGAAAAGAGCATTTGGGTTAGACAAGTTTTGATTCTGACCTTTCTCTCTTATGCCTCAGAGAAAATTAATTCACCTGTAAGAACTTTGGATTAAGTTTGGGACTTGAATAATTTACTTCATTGGACAATTCAAATGATTAAATAAAGTAATGCATGCAAGGACCATAGCATAGCACCGGGGATATTATAATCTTTCAAAAGTGTTCATTGCATTATTATCTATAGCAACTTTACAATAATCTTCCAAGTGGCATTCCTGAATTTTTCATTTTCTTGTTATTCAATCACTATGTTGTGTCCAACTCTTTGTGACCTCATGGACTGTAGCACAACAGGCTTTCCTGTCTTTCACTGTCTCCTGGAGTTTGCTGAAACTCATGTCCATTGAGTGGGTGATGTCATCCAACCATCTCATCCTTCCCAACATTAAGATCTTCTCTAATTATTCAACTCTTCACATCAAGTGGCGAAAGTATTGACGTTTCAGCTTCAGAATCAGTTCTTTCAATGAGTATTCAGGCTTGATTTCCTTTAAGATTGATTGGTTTGATCTCATTTTCTTGCTTCAAAGCTGTTTTTACACGTTCAGTAGGCTATTATGTATTTTGTTTAGGAGTTTCACTTCCAGTAGATTTTTAACTCTTTGAGGTCATCATTCATTGGTACTTTTCTCAATTTTTTCACATGAAGTTATTTTATGTCTGCTAGTTCCATCTTGTGCTTATGAAGGTGACTTTTAAATCACAATGCAGGTATTTTAAAAATCCTTCTTGAATTACAAAACTATATTTCTTTCCACATCTTGGGCTGCCTTTACCTGATGATTTTTTATGAATGCTCATTGGACAAATATCTTGATGGAATTTTCTATGATCTCACTTAAACTTCATTTCTTAATAACATTTCATTCATTATATTGTTACTATGGTTTTTATTAAATTTACTTTCCTTTACCAAAATATAACTGGTACTTATATAACTGAGATCCTGGGATAGCCTCCAATTTATATCTTTTTCAAACCTTAGTATTTTATTGCCCCTCCTGTCCCCTAAAATAGTTTGAGTTGAAGCTTAGAAATTTTAATGCATACTGTCTTTTTCAGAAAAATTATAAAATATCATGTATGATCATTAATAAATCTGATTAATGATCATAAATCTGATCATTAATCTTTGGAGAAATAAGCATATGCTACAGAAGATAATGTATAAGTATTTCTTCACAACATAAGGATAGAGGAAATATATATATATTTATACTTTTATCCCATGTCAATTCAATAGAGTTAAATCAATGGTAAATACATAGGTAGCTAAGTAGTTAGATAAGCAGATGATAGATAGATAGCCTATCTATAAGCATTTAATATACATGAGAATACACATAATGGAAGATCTTAATTAAACAATAGAAATCCTGAAGGGAGATATGAGTGTTATATTGGGTAAACACTCAATCTGATTAATGTTGCTAAATTCCCTTTACTAAGACTCAACACAAATATCTCTACTGGTAAAAAGTGTACTTCATTCAGAACTGCAAGGCTTTAGAAACTGAAAAATAATTTCTCCTCATAAAGAATGTGTTGAGGAATGTCTGGGAAAGGTCTAAAGTGCAATGCTATGGAAAATTCAAGTGATAAAGAATCTGAAATGCTATATTTGAAACTTCATTCTAATGCTTATTGCTTAAACTTGGGCAAATTATTTGCTTACTCAGATGAAAAGTTAACAATAAGGTGGATTCAAATTCAGCTTCATCGCTTACTTGTTATGTAACTTGAAAGCTACTTTTTTTCTCTGATCCTGGCTTCCTGGATGACTAAGTACTAATACAAAAACTGAAATTCAGAACAATTATGGTAATGGAATAAAATTTTATAAAGGTTTGTACATAATGTCACCCATATAAAGTGACATATATATACATATATATGTATATATATTTGGTGTGTATATTAATTCCTTCAGTTTCTTATCATCATCATTGGGATTTTAGTAAAAGCTGCTAATCATTAAATTTTCAGAGGTGTGTTGATTAGATAAAGTATATATATTAAAGAATTTGCCAAATTCAGGTGCTAGTTTTACCCAAAAATACTAACAATTACTACCATCGGTACTAACAACTGCTCTTATAATAGAAATAAAGACAGAGTTGAAAAAATACCTAAGTAGAAATTTAAAAATCTGAGTTCTAAGCATGCTTAGCTATGTACTTATCACATATAATATGTTGGGGTGTAGCTTTATATGCAGTGCTCTATTCATCTTCTCTGGTACTTGTTTCCTTCATTATTATTTTGTATTAATAACCCATATTCATATCATTATAACCCATAAATTCTCTTTGAATTCTAACATACTATAATTATGAGAGGGCTTCCCTCATAGCTCAGTTGGTAAAGAATCAGCCTGCAATGCAGGAGACCCCGGTTGGATTCCTGGGTCAGGAAGATCCCCTGGAGAAGGGATAGGCTACACACCCCAGTATTATTGGTCTTCCCTTGCAGCTCAGCTGATAAATAATCCATCTGCAATGTGGGAAACCTGGGTTTTATCCTTGGGATGGAAAGATCTCTAGGAGAAGGGAAAGGTTACCCACTCCAGTATTCTGGCCTGGATCTGAATCCAGTATCTGGCCTGTGTTGCAAAGAGTCAGACAGGACCGAGTGACTTACACTTTCACTTTTCATAATTATGAGTATGACTGACATCTGACAACTGGCAATGGTCAGAAGTCCCTGAGACACCTTCCAAATATGACAAGAAACCAAGAAGGAGAGCTCTTCCAGTCTGCTGATTCACAGCAGCTGTCTTCCTTTCATGTTAATTAGCTTTTGAAAACCAGAAAGTAGCAGACCCATGTGAATGGCTGTTGGAAAGATTTACCAGGCCAGTTGAGTTTTTTCTTCTTGAATCCCAATTTAGAATCCCTTCCTGATTTTTTTTCTGTTTTTTGAAAGGTATATAAGATGCCATGTTTTATTGTTTAGAGAAGAAAAAAAAAAAAAAACACGATCAGTGATTCTACATCTTGCAGAATTGGTAATCTTTCAGAATTTGCTGCAGCTTAGTTCCTGTTGTTTTTCATGTCTGAAACATTCTTGGATATTGGCTTGCAGGCAATGTCACATAATCACAATGCAGAGAAAACACCATACTTTTAGTACAGTCCAAATGGCCACAAAGAGTTGGACATGACTGAGGTGACAGCACGTAGTGTGCACCTGCAGTGCCAAAAAAATAAAAATAAAAAAACCAACTGCAACCCTGTGAAATTATCTTATATGGTCTTTGTCAGCACTTTCCCTAAAAATCCTAATTTTTAGTCATTTATAACATCAGCAAACAGGACTTCAGAGAAAGTGATACCATCTGTTGTGATTATGAGTGATATTGCCCAAGCTTAGGCCAGGCATGTAAAACTCTTTCATCTTCAGTATTTCTTTGCTTCTCTCTGTTTACTGTGAGCTTGTCTAGTTGAGTTGATGAAAAGTATGCAAAGATCAATTTGGATTAAATCCAAACCCTAGTGAAAAAGCTGTGAATCCACAGAGGGAAGCACTGATTTATCAACTTTAGCTCTCTTTTGTCTGTGGTGTGATAACATCATGTGTATACATAAGAATTTATCATTGTAATTCCAAACCATGTAAGTCTTATCTATCCTAGAAAAACTTTGATATTAAATAGTTGGGATCTTTTTATTCATGTTCTGATATGTGTAACCCCTAAGAAGACAGTCAGAGTGTAGGACAAAGTTTCAAAAAAACTGAATTCTGTAGGTAGCAAACGCACCCATCTTGGCATATTAAAAAGTACAAGAAGGCAATGGCGACCCACTCCAGTGCTCTTGCCTGGAAAATCCCATGGACGGAGGAGCCTGGTAGGCTGCATTCTATGGGGTTGCTAAGAGTCAGACACAACTGAGTGACTTCACTTTCCCTTTTCACTTTCACGCATTGGAGCAGGAAATGGCAACCCACTCCAGTGTTCTTGCCTGGAGAATCCCAGGGACGGGGGAGCCTGGTGGGCTGCCGTCTACGGGGTCACACAGAGTCGGACACCACTGAAGCCACTTAGCAGCAGCAGCAGCATGATACCAGCAACTACAAAGTTGGATCACTGCATTTAGCACAAAATAAACTATAAAACAACGATGCACAGACATCACACCCGCATGAACCATCATTTTATAATCTTGGAAGACAGGGTTACCAGAAAATGTAGCTAAATCTAACTCATTAACATAGAAACATAAACTGTGGTACTAATAAACATATAAACATTAGTATTTTTTAAGAGCATTCCATCTAAATATCTAAAAAGGTTTAGAGTTCATTCATTTTCACATTTTTCTTCCAAATTTGGTAGTTACTAACTATGATGATTTAATGTAACTACAATAAAGAGATATTTAAGTGACTTTTTAAACATAGTTTTCTCAGCTGGAAATTTACAGGGGTACACTATATCTGAAACAATGGAAGTATAGATTCTTCTCACCATGTGGCTTGTTCCCTTCTCTCTTGGTTTTTAATTGTAATTTTTATTTCCTTCTTCGGTGGTCCTGCCTTCAACTCTCATTAACCCTCCCACATATTTTGTCATCTTTTATGTGACTATTCCTCAAGCGTATCAGCAGCATCAAGAGAAAGCAACTAACTTCCAGGCTAAAGGAGTTACTAATTCCTGTTCTGACTAACAAAAGGGGACTTCATTTTAGAGAGTCCACAATTGTTTTTAGAACCCTCACATATAATTTAACAAATGAGCTTTGTCTAATAATAACATAGTTATCTGGTGTCTTAAAATTAAGAGTGCTCTTATACACATAAAATCATCTTACCTTTGACATATCCCACTAAAAATGGTTGAAATAAAAATTGCTTGACAAAATCACTGAATTGGAACATCTAGGAAGTTTAAGTAAAAACTCACATTTAAAAATTGGTATTTAAATCCAGTATAATTTTGGCCAAAGGATACTAAACTCATTATATTGCAAACATTACCTTGTTTATCCTGTGACAATTTTCTTCAACCACAAAACATTATTCATTTAGTACCAGGAAGTGGTTCTGGGGCTGGGGGAAGAAGCAAAAGACTCATTCTTAACTAAAAGAAAATGTACCCCAAATTAAAATGGAAGATTTTTTGTATTTAATATCAGTAAGGCTATTTTTGTAATACCACCTTTTCCCCTCAAAAGCAACAACTCAAACTTAACTCTGATTCTATGATGAGTTCCATTGGAAAACCTTACATATTAAGAAAAAAAAATTGTTCCTAAATATATCCTCTTACCTTGTTATATTGATAATATTGGTGATTTCACCATTAATTCATTATGCTTTCTTTTGATAAGATATAGATTGTGCTTAAGTACATCACTGTTTTAATGTTTTGATCATGAAGTAAGTAAAAATACAAGAACAAGTCAAATAATTTTACTTTTGTTTTAAATAAAGATACATATTGTTCAAAAAACAATAGTGTATATATATCTATCTGTCTCTCTCCATATATAAATATATGTTAAATATATAAATATATATTGATAATATATTATTATACATTGTAATAATCAATATTATATTAATTATAATCATTAATTAATTATAATTAATATACAATATATATATAATATATAAAATATAATAAACATATAAGTATATAAATATATAATATATAATATATAAATATATATATAAATAATATACTATAATATATAGTTTATTAAAAATATAAAATACAATAAAATGATAAATAAGTAAATATAATTAATCTCATCAATATATATTTATTAATTAATAATATTAATTTATTTTCCCTTAGGTGACCACTCCTATTCCTTCTTTATATCCTGCAAAGTTGTTTTATATCTACATATGAAAATACGATGCTTCCCTCATGGCTCAGTAGTAAAGCCTCTGCCTGCAATACATGTGACCCAGGTTCAACCCTTGGGTCAGGAAGATCATCTTGAAAAGGGAATGGCTACCCACTCCAGTATTCTTGCCTGGAGAATATACTCCTAACATGAAAAAATTATTAATGTGTGCTGTCTTTTGTCACTAATCAGTCAAGAATATTTACTCATTTCATATTAGTATAGAGATAGCTACTTATTATGTCTGCTTAATATTCCATTACACATATGCATCAAAATCCATTTAATTGATTTGCTATTAATGAATTTTTTTTCAAAAATGTTTTTCTCTTACAGACAAGATTGTGATGAATACCTTTTTAAAGACTCTTCCCATTTAGGTGAATAAATCTTATGAGGACTTCTCAGAAGTGGAGTTGGGTGGGTCAATAAAGCTTATGCATTTGTAAATGTGATAGATATTGATAAGTTGCTCTATATGTGGTCTAAACAAATTTACTTTCTCTATAGCAATACAAAAGAATATTTATTTCTCCATAATTTCACTAACAAGATAAATTCTTAGATATTTGTCAATCTGATGTGGAAACTATTTTCAGTATTCTTTTAATTTACATTTCTCTTTTTTTAAGGAAAGAGTCTAAGGATATTTAAATATGGATAAAAGTTGTTTGTGTTCACTGTTTTGTGAACTCTATTTTTTTCCAATTTTTCTATTAAGTAGTCTTTTGTCTTAACAATTTCCAAATATCTTTTATACATTAGAGAGCTTTAAATTAAATTGTAAGTATTATTATCCTTTTTTGTTGATTTCTGATTATATGCAGGTTGTTTTATTTGCAATGTACATGGTTTTTAATTTTATGTAGATAGAAAATTGATTTATCATATATTTAACAAAGCTGAGGTTTGAGACCTAAAAAGATTTTCCATACACAAAGCTCATAAGTTAGTTTGCATATATTTTTGACTCCTGTATGGTTCCACTTATATATTAACTATTTTATCCATTTGGAAATTTATCGTGCACAAGAGATATGAGTATCTGTTTTTAATTCTTCTTATATCTCTACTAGGTAGCTGCAGTATTAAATATAATTGAGTTCTTCCTTTTCCCAATGATTTTAGAGAATTCCTTTTTAACATTCTATATTGCTGAATATAAGTTAATGCAAACTTCCTCATTTTAATTGTTCTATTAATAACCAAATGAAACAATTTTAATAATAGGAATTTTTTCATAGATTTTAATATCATATAGAACACAGGCCATCATCAAATTTCCTGGCAATTCTTTCTTTTCTTTTAAATTAGGTTTATATATATATATATATATATATTTTTTTTTTTTAAGAGTTTTAAATTTATGTAGTTATCCAGAAGAAAGTAGAGGAAGTCCACTATGAACTATAACCAATTCCCACTATTATTCACATCTTTATTACTATGAAACTTTTGACATGTTTGAAGGAGGTAATTAAGAAGAACTGACCTACCAGACTGAAATGCCTGCCTCTCTTCCATCTCTCTTTGCCCTCTGGAGGTCAACTTCAGATTTCACTCGGCAGGCTCTGGAGGTTGACCAATTATTACAACTGAAGTGCATGCTTTATTCAGATTTTCTTTTTTATAATATCCTTTTTATTCCCCCCCCGTGTCTTTTCTAGTATACCATACTGTATTTATTTATCACATCTCCTTGAATTCCTCTTGATTATGTGTGTCTCTTATACTTCCCTTGTTTTTGATGATCTTGACAGTTTTGAGAATTACTGCTCAAAGATATTTTCGAATGGACCTCAACTGGGATGCGTCTGAAGGTTTTCTGCTGATTAGACTAAGGGAAGGAAGAGAGCAGGCTGCTGCCAAGTGGCCTCAGTCACGTCTGACTCCTGTGACCCTGACCCCATAGACGGCAGCCCACCAGGCTCCTCTGTCCGCAGGGTTCTCTAGGCAAGAACGCTGGAGTGCGTTGCCATTTCCTGCTCCAATGCACTCTTTCTTTTCTTTTTCTTTGCAAGTCGCTCAGGCGAGTCCGACTCTGTGACCCCATGGACTTTACAATCCATAGAATTCTCCAGGCCAAAATACTGGAGTGGGGAGCCTTTCCCTTCTCCAGGGGATTTTCCCAACCCAGGGATCAAACCCAGGTCCCCCGCAATGCAGGCAGCTTCTTCACCAGCTGAGCCCTAGGGAAGCCCAATGCATGCATGCATGCTAAGTTGCTTCGCTCGTGTCCAACTCTCTGCGACCCCATCCACGGCAGCCCACCAGGCTCCTCAGTCCACAGGGTTCTCTAGGCAAGAACACTGGAGTGGGTTGTCATCTCCTTCTCCAGGAGCACAGGGGTAAATGACAATTCTCATCACCTCATGTTGAGTACATAGTCAACATAATTAATTGCTGTTGATCCTAAACTTGATCATCTGGCTTGAGATAGTACTTTTTAGGTCTCTCCCCTGAACAGTTAATCCTGTTATTCTCCCTTTTAATGTTGCACTTTGTCAAAAAAGGCACTATGGAGGCCCAAATTTAATGAGTGTAGAGTCTTGTCCCTCTGTGGAAAACAAACTTATCAACCAGAGGATGACACTTATGTATAGTTCCTTTCGCCATTAGTCCTTACAAACTCCACTCATTTCCAAATTTACCTGGATTAGCACCTTATTAGATCTCTTTAAGAAAACTGGAGATATAAAGGGAACATTTCAGATAGGCACAATAAAAGACAAAAATGGCAAGGACCTAACAGAAGCAAAAGAAATCAAGAAAAGGTGGCAAGAACACACAGAAGAATTATACAAAAAAAGAGCTCTTAATGACCCAGATAACCACAATGGTGTGGTCACTCACCTAGGGAAATATGTCCTGGAGTGTGAAGTGAAGCACACTTACGAACAAAGCTCGTGCAGGTGATAGATTTCCAGCTGAACTATTCAAATCCTAAAAGATGATGCTATTAAAGTGCTGCATTCATTACGCCAGCAAATTTGGTAGTTTGGAAAACTCGGCAGTGGCCCCAGGACTAGAAAAAGTCAGTTTTCGTCCCACTCCCAAAGAAAGGCAATCCCAAAGAATGTTCAAATTACCATACAATTGCATTCATTTCACATGCTAGCAAGATTACACTCAAAATCCTTCAAGCTAAGATTCAGCAGTACATAAACTGAGAAATTCCAAATGTACCACATGGATAGAGAAATGGCAGAGGAACCAGAAATCAAATTGTCGACATACACTGGATCATAGAAAAAGGAAGGGAATTCCAAAATACATCTATGTTTGCTTCATTGATGACACTAAAGACTTTGACTGTGTGGATCACAACAAAATGTGGAAAATTCTTCAGGAGAAGGGAATACCAGACCACTTTGCCTGTCTCCTGAGAAATCTGCATGAGGACAAGAAGCAACAGTTAGAACTGGACATGGAGCAATGGACTCATTCAAATTTGGGAAAGGAGTATGGAAAGGCTGTACATAGTCACCTGGCTTATTTAACTTATATGCAGAGTACATCATATGATATGTTGGGTTGAATGACTCAAGATTGCCGCTCAAAACATCAACAATCTCAGATATGCATTTGATACCACTTTAATGGCAAGAAGTGAAGAGGAACTAAAGAGGCTTTTGATGAAAGTGAAAGAGGAGAGTGAAAAACCTGGCTTAAAACTCAACATTCAAAAAACGAAGATCATGGCATCTGGGTCCTATCACTTCATGGAAAATATATGGCAAAAAAGCAGAAACAGTGTCAGATTTCTTTTTCTTGGGTTCCAAAATCAATGCAAACTGTGACTGCAGCTGCAAAATTAAAACACTTGCTCCTTGGAAGAATAGCTCTGACAAACCTAGATAGCATACTACAAAGCAGAGACATTACTTTGCCGACAGAGGTCCGTCTAGTCAAAGCTATGCTTTTTCCAGTTAGTCATGTACCAATGTGAGAGCTGGACCATAAAGAAGACTGAGGGAGGAAGAACGGATGCTTTTGAATTTTGGTGTTATAGAAGACTCTTGAGAGTCCCTTGGACTGCAAGGAGATCAAACCAGTCAATCCTAAAGAAAATCAACCCTGAATATTCATTGGAAGGACTGGTGCTGAAGCTGAAGCTCCAATACTTTGGCACCAAATGGGAAGAGCCAACTCATTGGAAAAGACCCTGATGCTAGGAAAGATTGAGGGAAAGAAGAGAAGGGGATGACAGAGGATGAGATGGTTGCATGGTATCACTGACTCAATGGATATGAGTTTCAGCAAACTCAGGGAGATGGTGAAGGACAGGGAAGTCTGGTGTGCTGTAGTTAATGGGGTTACAAAGGGTCAGACACTGTTTATTTAGACTATTTAGCAACTGAACAATAACTGTTTCTCTACCTCTTTCAGTAAAATGTGTTCATTCATTTGTAACACATTTAGATACCCCTACTCCTAAATATTTGATTTTTAGATTTAAACATTTCTTCTTTGTTCTATATTCTGTTGCTTCGGTTGTGTTCTACTCTTTGTGACCCAATGGACTGTAGCCCACCAGGCTCCTCTGTCCAGGGAATCTTCCTGAAGGCCTAAACTAATTCTCAATATTTTATATTCACCACTATAGAATCTTAGAGGATAATTTTTTTTCCTCTAAAATAGCCCTTGTGCTTGACTTTTCATCCTTCTCACCAACCCATCAAACCCTTGGCAAAATTACATTATTGGTCTTTCCAGAAGATCATATAATTGGAAATATACTGTGTATAGTTTTTTCAGACTGATTTTTTATTTAGCAGTGTGCATTTAAGACCCACTGACATCCTTTTGTGGTTTGATAGCCTATTTCTTTTTATTTCTAAATTACATTCCACTATATAGCTGTTGCACAGTTAGTTCATCCATTCATCTACAGAAGGGCATCTTGGTTGCTTCCAATTTTTGCAGCAATGAATAAAGCTACTATAAACACTCATGTGTAGATTTTTATGCAGAAATATGTTTTCAAATCAGATGGTTTAATATAAAGGCACATACCTGCTGAGTCTTATAGCGAGATTGTGATTGGCTTTATAAAAACACACAAACAAAAACTGGTGGCTTTTTTCTTCCCAAAGTGGTTATACCATAATGAATTCATACCAGGAATGAATGACAGCTCCTGTACTATACTTCCATACCATCAATTCATATTGCTAGTTTTTTATATTTTAGTTATTCGAATAGGTATGTGACTGTATCTTATTTTAGTATGCAAGTCCTTAAAAACAGTAGATGCTGAGCATTTATTATATGCTTACTGGCCTCTAGTATATCTGCTTCAATGAAGTATCTGAGAGATGTTTGACCCTTTTTTTGAGCAGACTTTCCTGCAGACCTCTGCTTCGACTGGCACTGCTGTGGCCAGGCCTGAGGTCTGCGGATGGGGGCACTGGCCGCTCTGGACCTGAACATAATGGCAGGAGAAATGCCTTTTTGCACCCAACTTTTAATGGGTGATTTATTTTTTATTGTTATGTTTTTAGGATTTTTGTATATTTTAGGTGCAGTTTCATTATGAGACACATATTATCTCATGATCTATGTCATTTTTTTTTAACTCTCTTAATGACTTATAATGCAGAAGTTGTTCACTTTTGTCCAGTTTATTTATTTATTTTTTTCTGTCATGGGTAGCACCATTGGTGTGTTTATAAAACCGTCACCAAACACAAGATCACATAAAATTTTTCCTACTCCTTTTCCTGTAAGTTCTATGCTTTTCATTTTATGGTAAAGTCTGCAATCCATTCTGTAATTTTTGAGGCAATTTTATAGCCAATATAAAAAATGGGTCTATGTTTCCAGCATATAAAAAATTAATAATTGACATCCAATTGTTTCAACAATATTTGACTATCCCTTCCTCAGTTAATCTCCCTTGCTCTTTTGTCAAATATCAGTGGACAATATTTGTGTGTACCTATTTCTGGACTCATCATTTTGCTATATTGATCTATATATCTTTATTTCATCAATATCATTAAATATCAATTACTGGGTAAGAGTTAAAATTTGGAAGTGTAAGTGCTTAATCTTTGTTCTTGCTTAGCATTAGGTTGGATATTTTTATTTTTGATGCCCAAATATATTTTGGAATAAGTTTGTCCCAAAAATTGTTTGCCACATTTTAATGGGGGCAGCAATTTTGATTGTGATCTATCAAGTGTACTTGACAAGAATTGACATTTTAACAATATCAAGTATCCTAATTCATGAAAACAGAATATGTCTCTGCTTATTTAGATCATTTAAACTTATTTTTTAATCAGTGCTTTGTAGGTTTCCATGTGTATAGTATAGACTGTATAGTATACATACACATATATAGTCACAAGTTTTGTGAGACTTAGGCCTAAATATTTAACCCTTTAGGTGCTATACAAATGATATTTTAAAAATTCCGATTGTTTCCTATTGATATATAACCTTGCTTTAGTCACAGTTTCAGGAATTTTTAATTGATTCTTTGGCATTTTTTACATAGAGAGTGGTATCATCTTGAAAACAGAGAGATTGATTTCTTCTTTTTTCAATACACACATTTTTCTTGCCCTTTTTCTTGCCCTAAATAATAATTTAGGCTTCCATACACTGCTGAATAGGCGTGGAGTGGTAAAAGAGGGCATCCTATCTTATTTCCAGTCTTAGAGGAAAATTGGGCAGTCTCTATTAAGTATATTGTTAGTTAGAGATTTTTAATAGACATTCATTGTTAAGTTGAGAAAGTTCTTCTTTGTTCCTAATTTGTTGAGAGTGTTCATCATGAGATTTTAATTTTGTCAAATGCTTTTTGGCTATGATCAATATGACTGTGTGAATTTTCCTGATGTATTATTACATTAATTGATTTTCAACCAAGGAATTAGCCTTGCATATCTAGAATAAATCCCTCTTGGTTATAGTGTATTCTTGTTCTACATTGTTGAATTCAATCTGCTAATACTTTATTGAGGAATCATGCATCAATATCAGTCAGGAATATTGTTCTGTAGTTTTCTTGAACAAGTTGTATCAAGTAAAAGATAAATATTCTCTAGTGTGAGGATTTATGTAAATCTGGTGAGGAATGGAGCTTTGTGTCATATTTCATGCAGTCATAGATATCAGAGATTTTAAATTGGTCTAGTATCTTTGTTACTGCCTCCCCTATTAATTTGGTTTTCTCTACTGCTATGGACTAAATTGAGTTTGTCAAAATTCATATATTGAAATCTAAACTAATGTGCTTTTACTTATGGTGAGGAAGAAATTAAGGTAAAATGAGATCATAAGGATGGAGTCTTACTCTAATGGGATTAATGTCCTTATAGGAAGAGAAATCAGAAAGCTCACATTTTTCACTCCACTTTGTGAAGAGCAGCAAGGAGTCAGCTATCTGCAAAACACAGAGAGTCCTCACAGAAACCAAACCATTCAGCATCTTAATCTTGATCTACCAAGACTCTGGAACTGTGAGAAAATAAGCTCTTTGTCTAAAACATCCACTTCTAAACATGTTTAGATGTTTGTCTAAAACATCTAGGGGAAAAATATCTTTTTCTTTATAGATATCTTTTTCTTTAAAGATATCTGCTCTATAAATTATACCAAAGGCTAAAATTGTCTACAAAGTTTCTGTAGATCACAAAAAACTATGGAAAAACTACAAGAGGCAAGAATACCAGACCACCTTACCTGCCTTCTGAGAAACCTGTGTGCAGGCCAAGAAACAGCAAGTAGAACCAGACATGGAATGACAGACTGGTTCCAATGGGAAAGGTGTACATCACGGCTGTGTACTGTCACCCTGCTTATTTAGCTTATACGCAGAGTACATCAGGCAAAATGCCAGGCTGGAAGAAGCATGAGCTGCAATCAAGATTGCCGGGGGAAACATCAATAACTTCAGATATGCAGATGACACCACCCTTATGGCAGAAAGCGAAGAGGAACTAAAGAGCCTCTTGATGAAAGAGAAAGAGGAGAGTGAAAAAGTTGGCTTAAAACTCAACAGGCAAAAAACTAAGGCCATGGCATCTGGTCCCATCACTTCATAGCAAATAGATAGGGAAAAAATGGAAATAGTGGCAGACTTTATTTTCTTGGGCTCCAAAATCACTGCAGATCGTGACTGCAGCCATGAAGTTAAAAGAGGCTTGCTCCTTAGAAGTAAAACTTTGACAAACCTAGAGAGTATATTAAAAAGCAGTGACATTACTTTGCTGACAAAGGTCCCTTTAGTCAAAGGTATAGTTTTTCTGGTAGTCATGTATGGATGTGACAGTTGGACTACAAAGAAAGGTGAACACCAAAGAATTGATTGTTTTGAACTATGGTGTTGGAGACGACTCTTGAGAGTCCCTTGGACTGCAAGGAGACTGAACCAGTCCATCCTAAAGGAAACCAATCCTGAATATTTATTGGAAAGACTGATGCTGAAGCTGAAACTCCAATACTTTGGCCACCTGATGTGAAGAACTGACTCCTTGGAAAAGAATCTGAAGTTGGGAAAGATTGAAGGCAGGAGAAGGGGACCTCAGAGGATGAGATGGTTGGATGGCATCACTGACTCAATGGACATAAGTTTGAGTAAGCTTCAGGAGTTGATGATGGGCAGAGAAGCCTGGCATGCTGCAATCCATGGGGTTGCAAAGAGTCAGACATGACTGAGCGACCAAACTGAACTGAAGCCACCCAGCCTTTGGTGCTTTATTATGACTGTGCTGGCTGACTAATACACCTATGTATTCCTTCTCATGGTGTCTGAATTTCAGGTGTAATCCACTGTCATTATTTGGTTTTGTTCAGTCGCTCAGTCATGTCCAACTCTTTGTGACTCCGGGGACCGCAGCACACCAGGCTTTGCTGTCCATCACCAACTCCCAGAGTCTGCTCAGACCCATGTCCACTGAGGAGGTGATGCCACCCAACCATCTCATCCTTGGTGTTCCCTTTGCCTTTTTCCCTTCAATATTTTCCAGCACCAGAGTCTTTTCCAATGAGTCTTCTCTTCACATCAGGTGGCCAAAGTACTGGAGCATCAGCTTCAGCATCAGTCCTTCCAATGAATATTCAAGAATGATTTCCTTTAGGACTGACTGGTTTGATCACCTTGCAGTCCAAGGGACTCTCAAGAGTTTTCTCCAGCACCACTATTTGAAAGCATCAATTCTTTGGTGCTCAGTCTTCTTTATGATTTGACTCTCACATCTGTACATGACTACTGGAAAAAAAAATATCATAGCTTCGACTTGTTGGTAAAGTGATGTCTCTTTATTTTAATACACTGTCAGGGTTTGTCATAGCTTTTATGCCAAGGAGCAATATTTAATATCATGGCTGCAGACTCTGTCCACACTGATTTTGAAGCACAAGAAAATAAAATTTGTCACCATTTTCATTTTTTCCCCTTCTATTTATTATGAAGAAATGGGACCAGATGTCATTATCTTTTTTTTTTTTTAATGTTGAATTTCAAGCCAGCTCTTTCACTAGCCTCTTTCACCCTCATCAAGAGGCTGTTTCGGTTCCTCTTCACTTTCTGCCATTACAGTGGTATCATCTGCATATCTGAGGTTGTTGATATTTTTCCTGGAAACCTTGATTCCGGCTTGTGATTCATCCACTCTGGCAATTCATGTGATGTACTCTGTATAGAAGTTAAATAAGCAGGTGACATTATACAACCTTGATATATTACTTTGCCAGTTTTGAACCTGTCTATTGTTCCATGACTGGATCCATCATGATTTTTTATTAATAGTATTTAAGTTAAAACTATTAATTCTTGAATACCACATATTAGAGTCAATGCTACATTATATAATACTTGCTTCAAACATGGAGTTTGGAAGTTTTCCTTTCTTTTTCTGTGCCCCGAAATAATTTAAATAGCACAGGGACCATCTTCTCTTTAAATGGTTTGGTAAATTTCCCTTTTAAAAGTGTTGGCTGGGTGGTATTTTGCTGAGGATAATTCTTTTACAGCACCTTTTGAAATAAATTTCTAGGCCTAAGATGGATCCATTACTCCCCAGAATGCACAATTAGCAATGTAAAACTTAGGTCACTTTCCTATACCTGTAAATGCTTACTGGACCAGGAACACAGTACTTGCGGTCAGTCAATCTCCAAACATCAAGTGAATTCTGAACATTCTCACTCCAAACAAGGCCAGTTAGGTGTCCTAGTCAACCAGATATTTTCTATTTTTTTTAATTCCTGGTGCTTTATCCTTTCTGCTATAAAAAGCTTCTTGTCTTCTGCCACATTGCATAGTTCTCCAAAAGAACTTTCCACCTCATGAAGAGTTAAAGTTTGTTTGTACCCCTACAGTTCAGCTCAGTCACTCATTTGATTTCAACTCTTTGTGACCCCATGGACTGCAGCATGTCAGGCTTTGCTGTCTATCATCAACTTCCAGAGCTTGTTCAAATTCATGTCCTTTGAGTCGGTGATGCCATCAAACCAGCTCATCCTCTGCCATTCCTTTCTCCTCGTGTCTTCAGTCTTTTCCAACAACAGGGTCTTTTCCAAGGAGTCAGATCTTTGTATCAGGTGGCCAGAGTATTGAGTTTCAGCATCAGTCTTTCCAATGAATATTCAGGACTGATTTCCTTTAGGATGGACTGGTTGGATCTCCTTGCAGTCTAAGAGACTCTCAAGAGTCTTGTCCAACACCACATTTAAAAAACATCAGTTCTTCTGTGCTCAGCTTTCTTAAAGTCCAACTCTCACGTCCATACATTACTACTGGAAAAATGATAGGTTTGACTAGATGCATTTGCATTGTAAGCAAAGTCTCTGCTTTTTAATATGCTCTCTACGCTGGTCATAGTTTTTCTTTCAAGGAGCAAGAATCTTTTAATTTCATGGTTGCAGTCACCATCTACAGTGATTTTGGAGACCAAGAATGTAAACTCTGTCACTGTTTCCACTGTTTCCCCATCTGTTTGCCATGCGGGGATGGGACTGGATGCCATGATCTTAGTTTTATGAATGTTGAGATTTAAGCCAACTTTTTCACTCTCCTCTTTCACTTTCATCAAGAGCCTCTTAGTTTTTCTTCGCTTTCTGCCATAAGGGTGGTGTCATCTGCATGTCTGAGGTTATTGATATTTCTCCTGGCAATCTTGATTCCAGCATCTGCTTCATCCAGTCTGGTATTTTGTGTGGTGTACCCTACAATAAGTTAAATAGGCAGGGTGACAATATACAGCCTGGATGTACTCCTTTTCAAATTTGGAACCAGTCCATTGTTCCATGTCCATTTCTAACTGCTGTTTCCTGACCTGCATAGAGATTTCTCAGGAGGCAGGTAAGGTGTTCTGGTATTCCTACCTCTTGAAGAATTTTCCATAGTTTGTTGTGATCCACACAAAGACTTTGGCATAGTCAAAAGCAAAATTAAATGTTTCTATGGAATTCTCTTGCTTTTTTCTATGATCCAATGGATGTTGGCAATTTGATCTCTGGTCCCTCTGCCTTTTCTAAATCCAGTTTGAACATCTGGGAGTTCAGGGTTCACACACTGTTGAAGTCTGGCTTGGAGAATTTTTAGCATTACTTTGTTAGCATGTGAGATAAGTGCAATTGTGCGGTAGTTTGAGCATTCTTTGGCATTGCCTTTCTTTGGGATTGGAATGAAAGCTGACCTTTTCCAGTCCTGTGGCCACTGCTGAGTTTTCCATATTTGCTGGCATCTTGAGTGCAGCACTTTAACAGGTCATCTTTTAGGATTTGAAATAGCTCAACTGTAATTCCATTACCTTCACTTGCTTTGTTTCTAGTGATGCTTCCTAAGGCCCACTTGACTTGGAACTGCAGGAGGCCTAGCTCCAGGTGAGTGATCACACCACCATGGTTATCCAAGTCATCAAGTACTTTTTTGTATAGTTCTTCTGTGTATTCTTGCCACCTCATCTTAATATCTTCTGCTTCTGTTAGGTTCATACCATTACTGTCCTTGATTGTGCTCATCTTTGCATGAAATGTTCCCTTGATATCTCTGATTTTCTTGAAGAGAAGAATCTCTAGTCTCCCCCATTCTCTTGTTTTCCTCTATTTCTTTGCAGGGATCACTGAGGATGGCTTTCCCATCTCTCCTTGCTATTCTTTGTAATTCTGTATTAAGATGGGCATAACTTTTCTTTTCTGCTTTGCCTTCAGCTCCTCCTCTTTTCTCAGTTACTTTTAAGGCTTCCTCAGACAACCATTTTGCCATTTTGTATTTCTTTTTCTTGTGGATGGTCTTGATCACTGTCCCCTTTATAATGTCAAGAACTTCTGTCCATAGTTCTTCAGGCACTCTATCAGATCTAATCCTTTGAATCTATTTGTCTCTTCCACCGTATAAGGGATTTGATTTAGGTTATACTTGAATGGCCTGGTGGCTCTCCCTCCTTGCTTCAATTTAAGTCTGAATTTGGCAATAAGGAGTTCACAATCTGAGCTACAGTCAGCTCCATGTCTTGTTTTTGCTGACAAAAGCTTCTCCATCTTTGGCGGCAAAGAATATAATCAATCTGATTTCGGTACTGACCATTGCTGACGTCCATGTGTAAAGTTGTCTCTTGTGTTGTTGGAAGAGGGTATTTGCTAGACCGGTGCATTCTCTTGACAAGACTCTCTTTGCCTTTTCCCTGCTTTATTTTGTACTATTAGGCCAAACTTTTATGTTACTCCAGGTTTCTCTTGACCCCCTATTTTTGCATTCCAGTCCCCCATAAGGAAAAGGACATCTTTTTTGTGTGTGTTAGTCTTGTAGGTCTTCATAGAACCATTCAACTTCAGCTTCTTCAGCATTAGTGGCTGGAGTATAGAATTGAACTACTGTGATATTGAGTGGTTTGCCTTTGAGACTAACAGAGATCATTTTGTCATTTGAGATTGCATCTAAGTACTGAATTTTGGACTCTTTTGTTGACTATGAGGGCTGCTCCATTTCCTTGCAGTGATTCTTGCCCACAGTAGTAGATATAATGGTCATCTGAATTAAGTTCACCCATTCCAGTTATTTTTAGCTCACTGACTCCTAAAATGTTCATGTTCACTCTTGCCATTTCTTGTTTGACCATTTCCAATTTACCTTGATTCATGGACCTAACATTCCAGGTTCCTATGCAATATTGTTCTTTACAGCATTGGACTTTACTTCCATCACTAGTCACATTCACAACTGGGTGTTATTTTTGCTTTGGCTCTGTCTCCTCATTCTTTCTGGAGTTATTTCTCCACTGTTCTCCAGTAGCATATTGGGCACCTACAGACCTGGAGAGTTCATCTTTCAGTGTCTTTTTTTTTTTTTTTTTTTTTGCCTTTTCATACTGTGCATGGCATTCTCAAGGCAAGAATACTGAAGTGGTCTGCCAGTCCCTTCTCCACTGGACCACATTTTGTCAGAACTCTCCACTATGATCCATCTGTCTTGAGTGGCCCTACGTGGCATGGCTCATAGTTTCATTGAGTTAGACAAGGCTGTGGTCCATGTCATCAGTCTGATTAGTTTTCTGTGATTGTAGTTTTCATTCTGTCTGCCCTCTGATGGATAAGGATAAGAGGCTAATTGGATTCCCTGATAGCTCAGTTGATAAAGAATCTGCCTGGATGCAGGAAACCCCAGTTCACTTCCTGGGCCAGGAAGATCTGCTGGAGAAGGGATAGACTACTGACTCCAGTATTCTTGGGCTTCCCTTGTGGCTCAGCTGGTAAAGAATCCACCTGCAATGTGGGAGACCTAGGTTCGATCCTTGGTTTGGGAAGATCCCCTGGAGAAAAGAAAGGCTACTCACTCCAGTATTCTGGCCTAGAGAATTCCATGGGCTGTGTAGCCCATGGTTTTGCAAAGAGTGGGACATGGCTGAGTGACCTTCAGGTCTATGCCTTAAGTTGTTTTAATGATTTTTTAATACACCCTCTATATCCATGACGACTTCCAATGGCTCAGTGGCAAAGAATTCTGCTGCTGCTGCAGGGGCCTCAGGAGACTTGGATTATATCCCTGAGTCTAGAGGCTCCCCTGGAGGAGGAAATGGCAGCCCATTCCAATATTCTCACTAGAATAATCTCAACAACAGAGTAGCCTGGTGGGTTACGTCCTTGAGGTCACAAAGAGTTGGACAGGTCTGAAGCTACTGAGCATACATGCATGTTACATCCATATGCAAGTTGACCCTGTAAATTTTTAATCTCTTTGGTAGTCAATTTGGTAATATACATTTTCCTAAAAAACTTACTCATTTTTATAGAGATTTTAAAGTTTATTTGTTGTTGTACAATGTAGCATTTTTATTCTTTTAATTAACTCGGGTTTGTCATCCTTATTTTTTATTATACAATTAAAAAAATATTGAAGTATAGTTGATTACATTGTGTTATTTTCTGCTGTGCAGCAAAGTGACTCATTTATAGATACAGTTTCACATTTTTCTATTATGGTTTATCACAGGATATTGAACTTAGTTCCATGTTCAACAGGGCATTTTTTATTTATCCCATATGTAATAGCTTTGATTTACTAATCCCAAACTACCAATACTTCCCTCCTTTTCTTCCTCTTGGCCACAACAAGTCCATTTTGTCTGTTTGTACAATGTATAATTTTTTCTCATATAAGTTAGATTTGATGTGTCTGCGATGTTATTTTTAGTTTAAGATCAAGAATTTGTATTTTTGTAATTCTTTTGATTCTTTCAAAATAATTTATCTTATATTTATTCTTTCTTCATATTCTCTTCACTTTTTTAGTTATTTTTAAAATTTTGTATGAAAAGTTTCATTAATTTGTTTATATTTTAATTAACATAATTATTGAAGATTATAGATTTCTCTTAGAGTACTAATTTTTTTGGGGTCTCCTTGATTCTAAATATTTGTATTTTTATATATTATTTTGGCATTCCTGAAATTTTACCATTTATATATTTTATTTTTCTCAATAGTTGTTATTAATAATGAAGAATATATTACTATATTAATCTATTTATGGTATGAACATTTTGTTCCTGGTTTTGTTATTAATTTATGGAATTTCATTTGACATTGTGATTAGTCTGTTTTAGACGGACATGTGGTTAACGCTTGTGAAAGTTCCATGGACATTTGAAAGGAAATTTTATTTTCTATTTTTATGATTTTCAGAATTAGTCATACATCAACCAGTTCTTAATTATATTATTTTTATATTTTGTTTCCATGAACTGAGAGAGAAGTAAAAGCTCCTGTTACTAGTGGATTTCTCTATTAAAAAAAAAAAAAAAAGGTTTACCTTAAATATTTGCTTCATGACTGTTGATGCTATATTATTCAGTATATAGTTATACAAAGATATAGAATAATATTGCAAACTGCACACTTCTTTTTTGTTTGCATTTGCTTAAAATATCTTTGCTTCTCCTTTTATTTTAAAACTTCCTAAATCACTGTCTTATCTGGATTTTTATTATATCCTAGATTTATAAGCTAGATTTAGAGTTGACTTTGTGTCACATTTTATAAATCTTTTCTTTTAATGTGTGATTGCTCAGTTTATATTTATCGAATGGAAGAAGTGTTTCATATTAGTTCTGTCAGACAATTTTAGGTTATATTTTCTGTTTTTATAGTTTTAACATACAAATCTCACTATGTGGTTTTCATTACTCTGTTAGTATCTGTGTGTGTATGTAGGCCCCTTAGTAAATAAGCATGTCCGTATTTATTCTATATTTTAAAAGTTACACCTTATATAATATTTTATATGAAATTAACCATCTATTTCTTTAACTGTATTACATACCTAATACATTATTGAAACATATCCTCTCACTCAATTCTCTCCTAACCTATGTTATTTTCTCGATATTCATTTTTCTAAGTACTTTCAGTTCGGTTCAGTCGCTCAGTCCTGTCTGACTCTTTGTGACCCCATGGACTGCAGTGCACCCAGCTTTCTTGTCCATCACCAACTCCCGGAGCTTGTTCAAACTTATGTTCATCGAGTTGGTGATGCCACCCAACCATCTCATCCTCTGTCGTCCCCTTATCCTCCTCTCCTCAAACTTTCCCAGCATCAGGGTATTTTCCAAGAGTCAGTTCTTCCCATCAGGTGGCCAAAGTAGTGGAGTTTCAGCTTCAGCATCAGTCCTTCCAAGGGACACCCAGGACTGATCTCCTTTAGGATGGACTGGTTGGATCTCCTTGCAGTCCAAGGGACTCTCAAGAGTCTTCTCTGACAGTCCATTTCAAAAGCATCAATTATTTGGTGCTCAGCTTTCTTTATAGTCCGTGACTACTGGAAAAATCATAGCTTTGACTAGACGGACTTTTATTGGCAAAGTAATGCCTCTGCTTTTCAATACGCTGTCTAGGTTGGTCATAGCTTTTCTTCCAAGGAGTAAGCATCTTTTAATTTCATGGCTGCAGTCACCATCTGCAGTGATTTTGGAGCCACCAAAAATAAAGTCTGTCACTGTTTCCATTGTTTCCCCATCTGTTTGCCATGAAGCGATGGGACCGGGTGCCATGATCTTAGTTTTCTGAATGCTGAGTTTTAAGCCAGGTTTTCTAAGTACTTTAAATGCTATGAATCTATAATTTGACTTGTGAAGTATTATAGAAGAGGTCAACACTGAGCTTACTCTCATTTTTAATTTCTCTATCCCTTTTCCTCCTAGGTTTTTTATTTTTAAATTTTCATAGCATCAACATTTACGTTCTCTTTTGTAACCAATCTCACATTTGTTTTAGTGTTAATTTTACACTTAAACTTTTTAAAAAAATCTTTGAATACCTGTCTTGTATGTAGATTACCCACACATTCCTTAATTGGCTGTTATTTAACTTTAAATGATGTCCTCAAGAAGAGATCGTGAAGAGATGTTATTGATTTCTAACAGGTCTAGAACTCTCCATAGGCTTGATACTTGTGGGAAAGCTTGACTCACTATGCAGCTCAGAATTTCACCCTTAATACTGTATTGTTATTGCTCCCTTCTCTCATGATCTTAAATGTTTCCAGGAGAAATTTGATCAGTCTAATATTTTTGTTCCTTTATAAATGATACACATATATCATTGCACACATTTGCATTCTGGGCTTGTCCTGCAATCATGATATAATTTTCTGTATCAGTCTAATTTTATTACATATTGACAGAAATAAACATCCTGTCTTTGAGGGTTAGAATAGTCAAATTGGTTGAGCTTCATTATACATGTTTTGAGAATTTCAATTCAGTTACATGAAATAAGATTTTTCAAATCAAAATCACCATGATTTCCTAAATGATGAATTGGGGTGCTTGTTTAAAACTGATTACCTAATGGGTATACAAATTAAAGCCTCTTGAAATATTTGTGTTTAAAGTTGACTAGTATAAACTGGCACATTTATTTCCAAAGTTAACAGATTCACAGATGTTTATTGAGAGAGTTACCAATTTCCAAATGGTCTCAACTATACTCTTTTTTCCCATTTAATAATAAGAATCATTTGGATTTAGTATTAGTAGTTTCCAAAGTATTTCACATCATCTACTGAAAGTTAGGATAATCATCACTGATCCCTTTCTGACAATTATTCTATTCTATATTAAACATAATATTGAATGTGTTTTATTTTACTAGAACAATGCGGAAGTTTTTCTCCCTTCTCTGTCTTTAATATAATTCATTGATTATTTTGTAGAATTTTTTTTGTATATAATAATCTTAAGTTATAAGACTTTTTCTTGGTCACACCACATGGCATGCAGGACCTTAGTTCCTGGACCAGGGACTGAACTCACACCCCCTACAGTAGAAGGGTGAAGTCTTAACCTCTGGACAGCCAGGGATTTCCCCTAAGTTACAAGATTTTGATAAATGATTTATTTGATTCAAGCAGTTATTCACTGAGCACATGCTGTCTTCTGAACACTGTTCTAAGTTTGGGCATATAGGAAGAAAGAACGCAAGTAAAATCAGAACTACCTTCAGTGAAAGTGCCATGTCAGCTATGATCTGAAGCTATACTGCAGTTTTGGGAAACATCAATGTTGTTGACTCACGGCTGCGTCCATCCTTGAGAACTGCTCTTGGCCACAGCATCTTGACCCAAGGTTACTATTACCTTTCCTTACCCCAGTCCACTCACTAGGAGCAACAACGCTGATAAGTCATGTCGGGTCCAGATATTCTTACAAGACCAACTCATTCACAGCTACAACTGCTTTCCTATCCATGTTTTCCTGTGCTCAATCTTGTCTTCCTAACTTTTTGCGTGGTATATCCCCCAAAATCCTGTCAAATAAACCTATAAGTCACCCTTCATCTTAAAATCTTTCTAAGAAACATATCCTAAGAGTCTCCTAGAATATTTATATTCCACTTGAGGAACAAGATAATACACCAAAAGGCAAATTACTGATAGTGACAAACACATTCATGGTAATGTGAATTAGTACAGCCACTGTGGAAAACAGTATATCAGTTCTCTAAAAAACTAAAAATAGAGGTAGCATGCGATTCAGCAATCCCACTCCTGGGCATATATCCAGATAAAACCATAATTCAAAAAGATACACACATTACAGTGTTCATTGAAGAATTATTTCCAATAACTAAGACACGGAATCAACCCAAATGTCCTTCGACAAACGAATACATAAAGAAGATGTGGTATGTATATACAGTGTATACTACTCACTCATAAAAAGGATAGATGTCATTTGCAGAAACATGGATGGATGTTCATTTCAGTTCAGTTCAGTCACACAGCCACATCCGGCGTTTTGTGACCCCAAGGACTGCATCACACCAGACTTCCCTGTCCATCACCAACTCCCAGGGCCTGCTCAAATTCATGTCCATTGAATCTGCGATGCCATCCAACAGTCTCATCCTCTGCCGTCCCCTTATTCTCTTGCCTTCACTCTTTCCCAGCATCAGGGTCTTTGCATATGAGTCAGTTCTTCACATTGGGTGGCCAAAGTATTGGAGCTTCAGCCTCAGCATCAGTCCTTCCAATGACATTCAGGACTGATTTCTTTTAGGATGGACTGGTTTGATGCAGTCCAAGGAACTCTCAATAGTCTTCTCCAACACCACAGTTCAAAAGCATCAATATTTTGGTGCTCAACTTTCTTTATAGTCCAACTGTCTCATCCATACATGACTACTGGAGAAACCATAGGTTTGACTAGATGGACCTTTGTTGACAAAGTAATGTCTCTGCTTTTCAATATGCTGTCTAGGTTGGTCATAACTTTTCTTCCAAGAAGGAAGAGTCTTTTAATTTCATGGCTTCAATCACCATCTGCAGTGATGTTAATCCCAAATAAATAAAGTCTCTCATTGTCTACGCTTTTTCCCCATCTATCTCCCATGAAGTAATGGGACCAGTGAAAGTGAAAGAGGAGAGTGAAATAGATGGCTTAAAGTTCAGCATTCAGAAAACTAAGATCATGGCATCTGGTCCCATCACTTCATGGCAAATAGAAGGGAAGACAGTGGAAACAGTGTCAGATTTTATTTTTGGGAGGCTCCAAAATCACTGCAGATGGTAATTGCAGTCATGAAATTAAAAAGACGCTTACTCCTTGCAAGGAAAGTTATGACCAACCTAGACAGCATATTGAAAAGCAGAGACATTACTTTGTCCACAAAGGTCCATCTAGTCAAGGCTATGATTTTTCCAGTAGTCATCTATGGGTGTGAGAGTTGGACCATAAAGAAAGCTGAGCACCGAAGAATTGATGCTTTTGAACTGCGGTGTTGGAGAAGACTCTTGAGAGTCCCTTGGACTGCAAGGAGATCCAACCAGTCCATTCTAAAGATCAGTCCTGGGTGTTCATTGGAAAGACTGATGCTGAAACTCCAATATTTGTCCACCTCATGGGAAGAGTTGACTCACTGGAAAAGACCGTGATGCTGGGAAGGATTGGGGGGCAGGAGGAGAAGGGTACGGCAGAATATGAGATGGCTGGATGGCATCACCCACTCGTTGGACATGAGTTTGAGTAAACTCCAGGAGTTGGTGCTGGACAGAGAAGCCTGATGTGCTGCGATTCATGGGGTCTCAAAGAGTCAGACACACTGAGCAACTGATCTGAACTGAACTGAATGGGACTGGATGCCAAGATCTTCATTTTTTGAATGCTGAGTTTTAAGCAAGCTTTTTCACTCTCCTCTTTCAAATTTATTAAGGGGCTCTTTAGTTCTTTTTCATTTTCTGCCATAACATTGGTGTCATCTGCATATTTGAGGTTATTGATATTTCTCCTGGCAATCTTGATTCCAGTTTGTGCTTCCTCCAGCCCAGCATTTCTCATGATGTACTCTGCATATAAGTTAAATAAGCAGGGTGACAATATACAGCCTTGATGTACTCCTTTTCCTATTTGGAACCAGTCTGTTGTTCCATTCCCAGTTCTAACTATTGCTTCCTCACCTGCATATAGGTTTCTCAAGAGGCAGGTCAGGTGGTCTGGTATTCCCGACTCTTTCAGAATTTTCCACAGTTTATTGTGATCCACACAGTGAAAGGCTCTGGCATAGTCAATAAAGCAGAAGTAGATGTTTTTTTCTGAAACTTTTTTGCTTTTTCTATCATCCAACAGATGTTGGCAATTTGATCTCTGGTTCCTCTGCCTTTTCTAAATCCAGCTTGAACATCTGGAAGTTCACAGTTCACATACTGTTGCAGCCTGGCTTGGAGTATTTTGAGCATTAATTTGCTAGTGTGTGAGATGAGTGCAGTAGTTTAAACAGTTTTTGGCCTTGCCTTTCTTTGGGATTGGAATGAAAACTGACCTTTTCCATCCTGTGGCTATTGAGTTTTCCAAATTTGCTGGCATATTGAGTGCAGCACTTTCACAGCACCATCTTTTAGGATTTGAAATAGCTCACCTGGAGTTCCATTACCTCCACTAGCTTTGTTTGTAGTGATGCTTGCTAAGGTGCACTTGACTTCACATTCCAGGAGATCTGGTTTTAGGTGAGTGATCAGACCATCGTGGTCATCTGGGTCCTGAATAAATTTTTTGTATTGTTTTTCTGTGTATTCTTGCCAACTCTTCTTAATATCTTCTGCTTCTGTTAGGTCCATATGTTTTCTGTTCTTTATTGTACCCATCTTTGCATGAAATACTCACTTGGTATCTCTAATTTTCTTGAAGAGATCTCTAGTCTTTCCCATTCTGTTATTTTCTCCTATTTCTTTGTACTGATCACTGAGTAAGGCTTTCTTATCTCTCCTTGCTCTTCTTTGGAACTCTGCATTCAGATGGGTATGACTTTATTTTTCTCCGTTGCCTTTAGCTTCTCTTCTTTTCTCAGCTATTTGTAAGGCCCTGACAACTATTTTGCCTTTTTTCATTTTTCTTTCGTGGGGATGGTCTTGATTCCTGCCTCCTGTACCTCGTCACGAACCTCCATTTATAGTTCTTCAGGCACTCTGTCTATCAGTTCTAATCCCTAAATCTATTTGTAGATTTATAGATTCTTTCACTGTAGAATTATAAGGGGTTTGATTCAGCAACATGGGTAGTTGTAGATTATTTTATATTAAATAAAATAAGTCAGATAGAGAAAGACAAATGTCATTATATAAAAAAGTTTTCTAATTCACTTATATGTGGAATCTAAAAAAAATGGTATAAATTAATTTATTTATGAAACAAAATAGACTCACAAACACAGGAAACAAACTCATGGTTACCAAAATGGGAAAGATGTGAAGATAGCAATGCTCTATAATAACCCATAAGGAAAAATATCTGAAAAGACTGTATGTGTGTATATGGGTATGTGTGTGTGTGTGCTTGTGTGTGTAAAAACTGAATCACTTTGCTACTTTACTATATACCTGAAACTAGCAGAACACTGTAAATCAACTATGCTGTAATATAAAATAATTTTAAAAAGAAAAAAAGAATAATTTTTAAGCATTTTCATGGACTAGATACAAAGATGTTTTTATACATTTTATTTGTTTAGATCATAAAGAATCTGCCTGCAGCTCAGAAGACTAGATTCATTCCCTGAGTTGGAAAAATCCACTGGAGAAGGAGTAGCAACCCATGCCAGTATTCTTGCCTGGAGAATTCCATGGACATAGGAACCTGGCAGACTACAGCCCACGGGATCGCAAAGAGTTGGACATAAGTAAGCAACTAACATTTTCACTTTTATATGTATTTGTGTTCTGAATATGTATATTTTAGATTTTGAAATATATGTAAATAAAATTCCTGAGGTCCCTATTATTAGCAAAGTCTTAATAGTTTCTCTGAAGCTCTGAGCTAAGTAGACGTTATAAATAAAAATAAAATTAGATGACTCCAATGAGAAAAATGGAGATCACAGATTTCTGGTTTGGAAGTGCTTAGCTAGTGATAGCAATAAACTTTGAATAATAAAATACCCTGTCAATATGGGAAGCCCCATAGCAGTACTCTAATAAAGTAGTGATAATATAATTTATGTCACAGAACTATGAAGATATATGGGACCAGGAGGGCTGTGGGAATATGAGCATCAGTATGCCCAGATCTCTTTAAACTTTAATAGGAGCTACTAGCAACACGCACGTACTGTATATGTGCTGCATCTCAGCTCATTCTACCTGCCAAGTTCACACACAGGATTCCCACCTAGCAGAGCTGCCAAGATTATACCTAAAGAGTGAACCAACGTGAAGCTCTCTATAAACAGATAAAACCTGTCTCTCTTCTCTTTTGTGTTTCATTTCAGCAGTTGCACCTATCCAACAAGTTGGGGGTTGGTGAACACATAGTAAACAGTAATTATAAAACCTTGAGACCAGATGGTTCCTATAGGAATGTACCCAGTCATCCCTCTACTGACATTTTGAGAGGTATTCTTCAAGCAATTCTACTGCCAGTACTATCTCAAAAGTTGAAGAAATGTGTTAATAGCATGAATTCACTTCCCAGTCATCACTGTTCTTTGAAATTGTTGGATCAGTTTTGATATTGGTAAAGTTGTGTTTTTGCTGTCTCTAAGTACCTCTTTTCACAAGGGAAAATGCACATCTCAGGGATTCACTAACTGAAATATAATGCCTGTGAACACTGGCCTGCCTAGAATTTATTAGTTTTCTTTTTATGTGAGAAAAATATTAGCAACAAAACCAGTAGTTTCAGGATATTTTCAGTTGATATGTTCAATATGCTTAAAGAAAAAGGTCAGTGTTAAGCACACTAAGTCATAATTAAAGATGTGATTATTATGTTACTCATTTTTATTAAAGTAACTCTCTAAAATATCCTCTTTATAATGCCAGTTTTGAGTTACTGCTCATGCTATAATGCAATAATAAAGTTTTTAACATATGCATTACAAAATGCATGTATGTCACTAACTCACATTGGCCCCCAGTTCATTAAAATCTATTAAACATTACTTCTTAAGTCTTCAGTACGAGTGTTGCAGCTCTGAAATAACTATGCTAAAAATGTGCTCATCGATTTCCACTCATCTTTTCAGGTAATATTGAAAACTTTCTTGGTTGTAGTCTTATTTAATTGAGGAGTATGAAGCCTAACTGTCCCATAAATCTATTTCCTTTTCTGACATCTCTAGCCTATAATAAAAATCTTCATGTGCCATCCTTTAAAAAATATAATAGCAAATAATATAAAACTGTTCATAGTATTTTAAATTAAGACATAAAACCAGTGATACTTTTATATACCGTAAAATCTCCCGTAATTGATGCTCAATACAAAATCAGCAACTTCCAATGTCTCTATATTATTCGAATATCTCTAAATCAAGAGAGGTACAGGCCCCTGTTGAATTTCTCCGCGTTTCCACACTGTTAGAGCCTGGTAGAAACAGAAAGGTTAATTTAGGGACACAAGTCAGGAGAAGCTTGAGAAACATTTCCTTGAGGAATACAATCCTGTGTCTTTCCCTGCGGACTTCCTGTGGAGATTCACTAAGTATGCAATTAACAAAAGTGTATTAACAAAAGGAAGCCTCTTCTATTCAGATAGAAAAATTCAATGAACTTCTGACAGGCGACAGTTTTAAAAGGAAGGCATAGATTAGTGCATTTTTAAAGAATATTCAGAAAATTGTTTTATCAATTATTTTTTTTTTCACAAGTTTCCAGGACACTACTGAAACCCAGCTACTATTGTAAACCTAGAACTATAGTATGTGATGCCTGCTTTCAAAAAAATGCAATGAATATTTTTTTTTTTAATGTTCTTCAGGGTCAGCATTATGAATGCCAAAATTTTTAATAGCTATGGTGGAGATGTCTTCCAAAGACCATACCTGCTGTTAACTGGAAGGCTTCATTTTATTTCATGTATTTCCTTTTGATATAATTTTCTCTCTTCCATCACTGTCAGATTCACTGTGACTTTCCACTGCCTCTGGTGAACCTGCTCCTACCTGCCTTATATTTCCAATGTTTTGCTTCAAATATGCTATTCTTCAAGTGATCTGCATTCACCTACTCATCTACCTAATCTATCAATGATATATAAAAATATAAGCATATGTACACACATGCATATGTATATATTAATATCTAATTTGTAAACATCAATTACTGATATTTTATTTTTATATTTACTTAAGGTATTTTTTGCTTGTTTTTTTTAAGGCTTCCCGTGTGACTCAGATGGTAAAGAATCTTCTTAACAATGCAGGAGACCCAAGTTTGATTCCTGGGTCAGGAAGATCCCCTGGAGAAGTGAATGGCTACCCACTCCAGTATTCTTGCCTGGAAAATACCATGGACAGAGGAAAGAGCCTGGCAGGCTACATACAGTCCATGGGGTCTCAAAGAGTCTGACAGGAACGAGCAGCTAACACTTTTCACTTTTTTAAGGTGTTTTTTATACTTTTATGAAAAGTGAAAGTCCCTCAGACGTGTCCAACTCAGTTGTGTCCGACTCTTTGCGACCCCAACCAGGGTGGGTGGAGTGGGTAGCCCATCCCTTCTGCAGGGATCTTCTCAACCCAGGAATCGAACCAGGGTCTCCTGCATTTCAGGCGGATTCTTTACCAACTGAGCTATGAGGGAAGTCTTTATACCTTTATATTCCTGTATTTATAAAATAAAATGTACAGTGTTTTATATTTTTAATTCAGAAAACAAATTATTCTTGAAAAAAAACTGAGTGAGACAAAATTACTGTATTTTTAATAGAAGTGCTCTTTGAAATTTACTCTTTGTAAATGTTAAACCAGCATAATCATTTCCAGTAGAAAGTTTCAGCTTACCCTGGCTTTCCTGCATTGTTCTGCTTCTAGCCTGCCACTTCTACTTACTTTGCTCTCAACATTAAATGCTTCAAGGCTCTTTGTCCAAAGGGCTCCCCTACCGTTGTGATTGTTCTTGCCAGGTTCGGTCATTCAGAACCACCACTCTGGGAAGGTCCTCTGTCCAGCACTTTTAATTTCCCCTCCCAGCAAGTTAGGAGAGAGGACCCTAAATGCATCTTTTTTTCCTATGGAAAGATTCATCTGCCTCAGAGGGTTCTCCCACAAAGCTCATCTTTTTGCCACAGAGCAAAATGAGATAGAAATATGGGAGGAATGTGTTCTGGAGCTCAGCAATGGTATAAAAAGGGTGACATTCTTGGGGACAGGGGAGAAATACAGAAGTTACAGAAGATGCAAGTTTTCTCACATCAAATAGAATGACAGAGGCCATTAATGATTATGCGAGGTATTATCATATAAACAAAACACACTGGTATTCTATCTAGAAGAATACAAGAGTTTTCAATCCTGGTGCTGAAATGTTATGGAAAGCAGATTATTGAAAGTATTGATAATTGGAATCCAAGGACAATGAAGTAGAATCAGAGGCACTTTACTATCAGCAAGTAAACACACTATTGTTGCGAAGTCTTTTTCTTGATTAAGATCTTCTGTTATTCACTTTCTGGTTCTCAGCTACATTTCAGCATGTAAATATGTCATAAAACTGATGAAAGGATAAGTAAAATATGACTGTTATATAACATGAACTGAAAATGCTCATGTAAGAGTGAGGCTATGTTTCCTATTTTTCTGAGTAGGTTTACATTCGAATAAAGGCAGAGCCAACAGCTATGAGGCAGAGATTTTTGGTTTCAATACACAGTTTGGAGTTATTACCCCTTATTCTATCCTCACACCAGGAGGTAAGAAGCATTATAGCGCCAATCTGATCACAGAGCATTATCTGACTGGCAACGCGATCCCCTTTACCTACTGTTTCTTTTCACCTCTTTTTCCATCAGTCCTAAAATGGCTGAATATCTTATTTAAAGTTTTGGCTAAGCCATTTGACCTTAAGGAAAAATCTCCTAAGCCTGAATCTGTTTAGCCAAACTATTGTAATATTTCAGAACACTGGCTCAATTCCAATTCTCTAGTTATCCAAATATTCATTAAGAAACTCAACTAGATAATTTTTCATCTTCTAATTGGTCACTTGGGATTAGCAGTACCTGATCACACAGCTCTTCAAGCTTATAGAGAACAACTCTCTTCACAGCATGCTCTCTTTGCTCCAGGAAAAAATATTTATCATCTTATTTTATTTTTGAAATAATGTTTAAAGAGAAAAAAAGGTACCCAAGTTATAACAGTACAGCTTGATAATTACTGAAAAGTAAACACATCTGTGTAACTACAACCTGATTGAGAAATAGAACATTACCAACTTTCTAGGAAACTGCCTCAGGCCCTTCCTAGGTGTTACTCTTCTGAAAGATAAACATTATTCTGACATCTGTAACCATAAATTAATGTTTTACCTTTTGCATTTTTACATGACAGAAATCAGAGAATATGTTCTCCCTTGTACCTATTTTTTTCCACTCAAATTTTTGTCTGTAAGAGTCCTGCATATAATTTCATGTATTTAATATAATTTGATAATAATATTTGTATATATAATGACTATTTACAAATCACATCTTCCACTATTCTTGATGTCATTTACATTACTTCCCCTTTGGGCTATAATAATAATGTTACTCTGTACATACCTATTCTGTATATGTATGTACCTACATTGAACTTATCTATAGTGTGAACTTGCCCTGCATATATTGAAATTTAGAAAATGATACAAACAAAATTTATCAGAATTTTTGTAACAGTTGAAATGCCCACTAACATTTTATAAGCATTCCAGCCCCAACACATTCTCATCAATACGTGGCATTTTTAAGTATTTTATTTTACTTTGTTATTTTTCCTATTTTGTTATATGAGTGAGTATGTGTGATAACATTTCATTTTGCTTTTTATTTGCATTTCCTAAGTAACAAATGGAGTTGATCACATTCAACTATTTATTAGCTATTTGAGTATATGTGATTGTGAGACAACTTTTCAGCCCATTATTCAGATATTTTTTAGTGTTTTCCTTAATGAATTTAATGAGGTTTTTATAAGTGCACATTATTTGATACATTCATATATTACAAATATCTTCTCCCATGCTGTGTCTTGCTTTCTGATCTTATTAATGTTGTCCTTTGATAAACAGAAGTTATTAACTTTAGTATAGTCATGTTTTCAAATCTTATTCTTCACAGTTAATTCTTTCCATGCCCATTTTAAGAAATACTCACCTACTGAAAGTCATGAATGAATTTTCTTAAGTTATACTCCAGAAGTTGAAATAATTTTTTAAATTTTTGTTTTCTATTATTATTGTCTTAAGAGTTCACATTTAAGTTAAAGAGCTATCTGCAATTGACTTCGGTGAATAGTATAATCAAGTGATTTTTTTATTATTATGAAATATCTGAGGTTGCAGCAACATTTATTAATGTTAAACTCATCACATGAAATGATACTTCTGTCATGTTTCAAGTTACATATGAATGTGCTTTTTCCTAAACTCTATATTCTAATCCATTGGTTTTATTTGATCCTTATGCCTTACAATATCATTTTCATTTGTTATAATTTTATGTCTTTGTAACACATATTGTAAACTCTTCAGTGTTTATTTGCTAGAGTGGTTCTTTAAGCTTCTGTATAATTATTGAAATCTGCTTTTCAGGGGAAATTATTGGTATGTTGATTTCAATTGCATACAT
The DNA here is from genome assembly GCA_020226075.1 of Hydropotes inermis. Classification (NCBI taxonomy): domain Eukaryota; kingdom Metazoa; phylum Chordata; class Mammalia; order Artiodactyla; family Cervidae; genus Hydropotes; species Hydropotes inermis. The sequence continues at coordinate 5,325,484 of CM035273.1, forward strand.
TATTTTAGAATTGACATGTTAGCAAAATTGAATTTTCCCATCCAGCTTTATAAATCTTGTCATTTTATTTAGATCTTTTAAGTTATTCTCAAGAATGATTTGTACATCTCTATGTACTCAATTCACACAACTTTCAGTAGACTTATTTTTGAACATTTTGTTTGCTTCTATTATTAATGACATAGTTTTTCAGTTATATGTTCACATATTTCTTTACTAATTTATAGAACTATAACTTATTTTTTACCATGACCTTGTGTTCAACAAAAAATTATTTCCAAGGATCTTTTACATAATCTTAGTAATTGTTCTACATAAACACTATGTATATTTAGAAAAATAAATACATAACTAATGAGAATTTCAGTACTTCCTTTCCACTGGTTATATCTCCCATTACTGCAGCAGCCAGGATCTCTAGTACCATGCTGTGTCAGTTCAGTTGAGTTCAGTCAGTCAGTCAGTCACGTCCCACTCTTTGTGACCCCGTGGACTACAGCATGCCAGACTTCCCTGTCCATCACCACCTCCTGCAGCCTGCTCAAACTCATGTCCATCGAGTAGCTGATGCCATCCAACCATCTCATCCTCTGTCATCCCCTTCCCCTCCTGCCTTCAATCTTTCCCAGCATCAGGGTCTTTTCCACTGAGTCAGTTCTTATCATGAGGTGGTCAAAGTATTGGAGTTTCAGCTTCAACATCAGTCCTTCCAATGCATATTCAGGACTGATTTCCTTTATGATTGACCGGTTGGATCTCCTTACTGTCCAAGGGACTCTCAAGAGTCTTCTTCAACAACACAGTTCAAAGCATCAATTCTTCTGCACTCAGCTTTCTTTATAGTCCAACACTCACCATCCACACATGACTATTGGAAAAACCATAACTTTGACAAGAAAGAACTTTGTTGGGAAAGTAATGTCTCTGCTTTGTAATATGCTTACTAGGTGGGTCAAATATTGTCACCCCGTATATTGTCACACTGCTTATTTAACTTATATGCAGAGTGTATCATGAGGCATTCTGGGCTGGAAGAAGCTCAAGCTGGAATCAAGTTTTCCAGGAGAAATATCAATAACCTCAGATATGCAGATACCACCACCCTTATGGCAGAAAGTGAAGAAGTACTAAAAAGCCTCTTGATGAAAGTGAAAGAGAAGAGTGAAAAAGTTGGCCTAAAACTCAACAGTCAGAAAATTAAGATCATGGCATCTGGTCCCATCACTTCATGGCAAATATACGAGGAAACAATGGAAACAGTGAGACACTTTTATTTTTCTGGGCTCCAAAATCACTGCAGATGGTGACTACAGCCATGAGATTAAAAGACCCTTTGCTCCTTGGAAGAAAAGCTATGAACAATCTAGACAGCATATTAAAAATCAGGCGTTACTTTGCCGTCAGAGGTCCATCTAGTCAAGGCTATGGTTTTTCTAGTAGTCATGTATGGATGTGAGAGTTGGACTATAAAGAAAGCTGAGCACCAAAGAATTGATGCTTTGAATTGTGGTGTTGGAGAATACTCTTGAGAGTCCCTTGGACTGCAAGGAGTTCCAACCAATCCATCCTAAAGGAGATCAGTCCTGATTGTTCATTCGAAGGACTGATGTTGAAGCTGAAACTCCAATACATTGGCTACCTGATGGGAAGAACTGACTCATTAGAAAAGACTCTGATGCTGGAAAAGATTGAAGGTGGGAGGAGAAGGGGATGACAGAGGATGAGATGGTTGGATGGCATCACTGATTCAATGAACACAAGTTTGTATAAACTCTGGGAGTTGGTGATGGACAGGGAAGCCTGGCATGCTGTAGTCCATGGAGTCTCAAAGAGTTGGAAAAAAAAAGAAAAAAGAAAAAACAAGAGTCAGACATGACTGAACGACTGAACTAAACTGAACTAGGTGGGTCATAGCTTTTCTTCCAAGACTCAAGCGTCTTTCAATATCATGGTTGCAGTCACCATCTTCAGTGATTTTGGAGCCCACAAAATTAAAGTCTTTCACTATTTCCATTGTTTCCCCATCTTTTTGCCACAAAGTGATTGGACTGGATGCTATGATCTTCGTTTTACAAATGCTGCATTTTAAGCCAGCTGTTTTTTCTTCTTTTTTCCATTTATTTTTATTAGTTGGAGGCTAATTACAATATTGCAGTGGGTTTTATCATACAATGACATGAATCAGCCATGGATTCACATGTATTCCCCATCCCGCTCCCCCCTCCCACCTCCTTCTCCACCTGATCCCACTGGGTCTTCCCAGTGCACCAGCCCTGAAAACTTGTCTCATGCGTCCAACCTGGCCTGGTGATCTGTTTCACCCTTGATAACATACATGTTTCGATGCTGTTCTCTCGAAACATCCCACCCTTGCCTTCTCCCACAGAGTCCAAAAGTCTGTTCTGCACATCTGTGTCTCTTTTTCTGTTTTGTATATAGGGTTATCATTACCATCTTTCTAAATTCCATATATATGTGTTAGTATGCTGTAAAGTTCTTTATCTTTCTGGCTTACTTCACTCTGTATAATGGGCTCCAGTTTCATCCATCTCATTAGAACTGATTCAAATGAATTCTTTTTAATGGCTGGTAATATTCCATGGTGTATATGTACCACAGCTTCCTTATCCATTCATCTGCTGATGGGCATCTAGGTTGCTTCCATGTCCTGGCTATGATAAACAGTGCTGCGATGAACACTGGGGTGCACGTGTCTCTTTCAGATCTGGTTTCCTCGGTGTGTGTGCCCAGCAGTGGGATTGCTGGGTCATAAGCCAGGTTTTTACTCTCCACTTTCACTTTCATCCAGAGGCTCTTCAGTTCCTGCTCACTTTCTACCATAATGCTGGTGTCATCTGTGTATCTGAGGTTATTGATATTTCTCCTGCCATCTTGATTCTAGCAAGTGCTTCATCCAGCCCAGCATTTCACATAATGTATGCTGCATATAAGTTAGATAAGCAGGGTGACAATGTGCAGCCTTGATGCAAGCAAATCATGTTGTATAGAAGATGACTATTCTGTTTTTAGTCCCCAAAAGAGAGTTTCAGTATTTGCTTTTTAACATGAAGCTAACCACATATCATAGGAGGCAAAATATTTTTGAAAGGTAAATTTTTTTCCCCTTCAACCATGCATAGTTACTGAATTAAGCAAATATGTTTATTTCATGTGTTGAGATAATCATTATCATAATTTTTCTCCTTTTTTCTTTAAATTGTGAATTGGTTGAGTTTGAAGTGTTAATCTAGCATTTCTAGGATAAACAAAAACAATAACACTTTATCATCATTTATGTACTCCACTGGGTTTTATTTATTACTGTTTTGTCAAGGGTTTTGCATCAGTGTTTGTGGGGAAAATTGGCTTTGTCATATTTCCCTTTGCTAGATGTTTTGGTATGAAAATTTTCTTGATATTACAAAATATTTTGGGAATTATATCCTACAATTTTTATGCTCCAAAATATTTTCTGTAATACTGAAATACTGGTCTTCTTCTTTTAAATGTTTAGAAGAACTCACTGATGAAATCTTCTGAGCCTGGAGTTTCTTTGTGAAAAGTATTTCATTTAAGGATATGGTTTTTTTAGAAGACATAGCATTTCATGGAATTAGTTCATTTTAAAAGGATTTATAAACATAAAGTTTCTGCTTTATTGACTATGCCAAAGCTTTTGACTGTGTGGACCACAATAAACTGGAAAATTCTGAAAGAGATGGGAATACCAGACCACCTGACCTGCCTCTTGAGAAACCTGTATGCAGGTCGGGAAGCAAGAGTTAGAACTGGACATGGAACAACAGACTGGTTCCAAGTAGAAAAACGGGTACTTCAAGGCTGTATATTGTCACCCTGCTTATTTAACTTATATGCAGGGTACATCATGAGAAATGCTGGGCTGGACGAAACACAAGCTGGAATCAAGATTGCTGGGAGAAAGACCAATAACCTCAGATATGCAGATGACATCACCCTTATGGCAGAAAGTGAAGAAGAACTAAAGAACCTCTTGATGAAGGTGAAAGAGGAGAGTGAAAAAGTTGGCTTAAAGCTCAATATTCAGAAAACTAAGATCATGGCATCCAGTCCCATCACTTCATGGCAAATAGATGGGGAAACAGTGGCAGACTTTTTAGGGGGTGCAGGGAGGGGCTCCAAAATCACTGCAGATGGTGACTGCAGCCATGAAATTAAAAGATGCTTATTCCTTGGAAGGAAAGTTATGACCAACCTAGACAGCATATTAAAAAGCAGAGACATTACTTTGCTGATAAAGGTCCATCTAGTCAAGGCTATGTTTTTTCCAGTAGTCATGTATGGATGTGAGAGTTGGACTATAAAAAAGCTGAGGACCAAAGAATTGATGCTTTTGAACTGTGGTTTTGGAGAAGACTCTTGAGAGACCCTTGGACTGCAAGGAGATTCAACCAGTCCATCCTAGAGGAAATCAGTCCTGGGTGTTCGTTGTAAGGACTGATGTTGAAGCTGAAACTCCAATATTTTGGCCACCTGATGAGAAGAGCTGACTCATTTGAAAAGACCCTGATGTTGGGAAAGATTGAAGGCTCGAAGAGAAGGGGACGATAGAGGATGAGATGATTGGATGGCATCACCGTCTCAATGGACAAGCGTTTGGGTGGACTCTAGGAGCTGGTGATGGACAGGGAGGACTGGCGTGCTGCAGTCCATGGGGTTGCAAAGAGTCAGACAGGACTGAGTGACTGAACTGAACTGAAACATACCATATTCAAATGTTTCTATCTTAATATTTTAATATATGAAGTTTGATGGAATGTCCATTTACAATTTTTGAATGTTTTTACTTTATACATTAACATTTTACCAATCACTAATTTTAGCAAATTTATTACTACTTTCAGGGAAATATCCTGTCTTAGTTTATGGTTTCTAACATACATTTGCTATATATTGTGCTATTTCCTTTTTCTATTCATTGAATTTAATTTACTGACCTTATCCCAGTTTCTTTCTGAATAAAAATTTACCTTTATCCCACAAGCTGTGATCTTTTCTGTTCTTTTGATTATTTCTTGGACCATGACTTATTCAGAAATTTATTGTTTGATTTCCAAATATTTGTATCTGTTATAATTATCTTCATGTTAATGGCTTCCTGTTTGGAAGGATAGTTAATAACTGATCTGTATTTCTTCTTCTAGCCTTGGAGACACAAGGGAAAAGTTCTGGCCAGAGTTCTTTTGCAATAGCAAGTTAATAAATTAATTAGAACAATCTGGGTACATAATAAATACTGTGTTTTGGCTGAACACCTCTACTTAATTGTTGAGATTGCTTTTTGAGTGACCTACAACTGATGAGATTGAGATATTCTGAATGATGAGAGTGAGGCACACAATTCAAGATGCGGGCATGTAACCAATATATTAATAAAAGCTCGAAGAGGCTCTCTGGGCCGATGTGGTTTCATACACACTCAGCCCAGTCTTTCATCCCCATGCACATCCGTAGAGCATGTTGGTGATAAGGGGACCACGCCGGAGATTCTGACTTTCTTGTTTTTCACACTCTATTTTGTGTCTTCTGCTTTCTTTAAAGCTAAATAAGCCTATTGGTGGATAAAATCTATTGTGTCTTGGAATTTTGAGTGACACTCAAGCCCAAATCTGGTGGAAAGGGATGGGCAATTTCTTAAAGTTTCTTGAGACTTGTTTAATGCAAGAAAATGGTTAATTTTTGAAGTGTTCCTAGTACACTTGAACAACCCCATATATTTCAAGTAAGCTAGCCTGCTTTATTATGTATACCCTTGTAGAATATTTGTCTGTTTGATCTGTTATTGTTTATGGAAGGTTTTTAAAATCTCTCGCTGTGTTTGCAGTTATCTATTTTGCTCTTTTTCTCAGTAACTTTTGTTCCCTCTTGCATTTTGTAAGGCTATGGTTTGAGATGCCTAAAAGTTTTTGAGTTAATTATTCCAGTAGATTGACCATTTTATTTTTATAAAATTTATATTTTATAATATATGTTGTATCTCAGAGCTACTTAATTCAATATTAATATAGCCATATATAAGTTTTCTTTGATGGTGCTTACATGGCAGGCTTGTATCTTCCTATAAATTTTAAACTATGTTATTGTAGAAAGTGTATAGTTTAGGGGGTTTATTTGTTGTTTTTTTGTTTGTTTGTTTGTTTTAGTCTTGTCAAATACTTAAGGTTAAAGACATGATTTTACTTCTATTGAAAAACCAGACATCAGTCTTATTGCTCCTTTGAAGGTATTGTGTTTTACTTTTAATATTTTCTTATTATCTTTGACTTTCAGCAATTTTGGTATACTTCAGCATGGTTTTACTGTAAATATTATTCTTTGGGTTAACAGGTTTTTGAGAATCTGTTACTTCATGTCTTTCAACTACTGCAAAAAAATCCTTTCAAATAACTTCTGAATACTGTTGTTGTCTCATTCTACTTTCCCTAACTTTACTACTTCCCCTATACTTTAAACTTTTGAATTAAACCTTTCACTCTCATGTCATTAAGATATTTTCCATGTTTATAATTTTTTTCCTTTTATAACTTTGGATTTTTTTTCTTTACCAATCTAGCTTTGGCCACCTGATGCAAAGAACTGACTCACTGAAAAAGACCTTGATGCTGGGAAAGGTTGAGGGCAGGAGAAGAATGGGGTGACAGAGAATGAGATGATTGGATAGCATTACTCGAATTACATGAGTTTGAGCAAGCTCTTGGAGATAGTGCAGGACAGGGAAGCCTGGCGGGCCGCAGTCCATGGGATCGCAGAGTCAGACATGGCTGAGCAACTGAACAGCAAGCTTCCTAATCCCCTAATTTGCTGCTTATAATTTGCTATTTAGCTCATAAAATAATATATTTTAATTATTATTGTTTTTATTCTTTTGATTTTACGCTTTATATGTAGATTTCAGTACTCTGGGGAAACACTTCATGCTGTTTTCTATTTGCTCATCATTTTTTCCAGTTATTTAAAATTTGTAAATAACTTCAAAATGTGGGAAATGTTCTGTTTCTATTATTTGAATTTTTAAATTGTTCCTTCCTGTTATTAGGCATGCTTGTAATTTTTTTTTAATTCTAATCTGAGTGTATGAAACGTAAAGTCTCTAGATACTGTTTATCTTTTTCCCAAGGAGGATATATTTTTCTTCAAGAAAATCTCCCATATTCAATATCTAGTAATATGACTTTAATCTGAATGAGACCTGGTCCACTTATGGAGCTTTTGCTTTAGGAAAAGATTTTTTAGGAGTCTGACCTGAAATGCAAACATATTTTTTAGCATTACTTTTAGTCAAGAGGCACTACATTTCTGTTTTTCTCCCTGGAAAGTAACACTATTAACATTTTTGCTTAGATTTTTAGCTCATCCTTCGCTGTTTTGTATGCCTTAAGAAGAAAAGCATTGGAGGAGAAAAGCATTGGAGTTTCCCCATATTTCCTGTCTCTTCTCCACAGATCTCATCTTTTCAAGTACTGGCTCCATATGCATTGATACCTTCAGAAAGCTACATTTTACATATTTATTATACCTGACTGTATAATGATAATACATAGCTTGATGATTGGATAACCCATAACTAATATTCTATAATAGCTAGATGAATGGCTTAATGATTGGCTAATCCATAGCTATGCTTTGAATTATCATATCCAGATGTGGAAGTTCCAAAAACTTATTCCTAATTGTGTAGTTCACTTTAAGAATATTTTTAAAAATTTACTTTGTTGCATCACTGCACTGAACATACATAGGGAAAGGAGAGGAAGAAAGAAGAAAATATGTAAGAGAGCTAACATTTGAAGGGTGTCTATATGAAGGGCATCTATAAATTATAACACATATTTCAAATACATAAAAGCGCTTCAGTTGAAGATCTAATCCATATAGCACGTACATACATCTACAAACACAGGCAGAGATGCACAAAAACGATTCTAGGAATTATAGATTTCCTTTCTATGAAGCTATTATGTTGAGTGTGCTGAGTGATCTTCTCAGAAAAGCGGGATGATATTTCAAAGAAAAAAAATATCACTCAATTACACGGGAGAAACTGGATTTCTAGAGATCATTGAATTCTCATATTACTGAAGAGCAATCCCACACACAGGGCGGACTGCCTGACTGCTTCTGGTACTGATTCTCGGCACCGTCAGCATCCGTCTGGAAGCCCTGCTAAGGGGCCCTTTGTCCCGTTTTCTCCCCAGAGCTACCCTGTCGCTCCTGATGGCCACAATGATCGGAGGATAAAGAAACTCTTAACTCTTAACAATAAGCACATTTTTTTTATTTAAAAATTAAAGAAGAAAGTAAGTAAGAAAAAGAAAAAGGAAAGCCCCAGCATCACATTCTGGATAATTATTTTTTCATGCCAAGAAGGTCTCTTTAGCATTTCATCAAGCTCTTCTCAGTTTGATAATGCCTAATGTGTCCTAGTGCTCCCAGTGAAGCCTTTGGGAACTACAACACATTCGAAAAGCTGATGAGAGTATAGAATAAGCAGACCCAATCTGTGGCTACATTTCAATACTTTAGGAAACTGTGTCTGTCTGGGCAACCAAACAAAAGTCAGGCCTTTGCACAAGGCAGGGAGGGCACCCAGTCAAGTGCGAAACGAGCTGTATCTCCTTGCAGGCTCCTACGGCCATCTGCCAATGGTCACTGTCACATGGAAATGTGTGTTCATCTGGCTGCCGAGACAGCACTGGGGCTTGGCTGGCTGCCTCTCTAACGATCTCACCAGAGATAGCCTCACTGGAACCTCTGGGTGAGGTTTCTATTGCCGATTTCATTTTCTTTGCTAGCTCTGACATTTCCAAATATCACTCACCAATGTGTGGCTGAACAGTCGCCATCAGGACATACCCCAGAGATGGCTAGCTAAGGAAGGAATCTGTGGTATCTATATTCAGATGCTTACAAAGCCCCCAGGGGTTGCTTCAGATATGCATGTGAATTAATACCATGATAGAAAATAGCTCAATTTATTATTGAGGCTTGATATCCAAAATAATAAATGCAGTTTCCAAATGAAATGAGTATTGGCTTGCAAAGCAATAAAAACAAAAAAAAAAAATGTGCTTTCCTAGAAAAAGGGGACTTACTGTGATTGTGCATCTGAAATGGAATACAATTTACAATGCAACAGATAAGGTTTCATCTACAGTAATTCAGAGTTTAGAGGAGTAGTTAAAAATACCATTAGATTATCTGTTATGTGACCTGGATCTTACTTTTGGATATTACACTAGTGATCAGCATGGCATGGACCCTTTTTCTTCCCTTCTTCAGGTCATACCTTCCTTGGGGGTAATAAGTGGGCCTCATATCTTATCAGCAAAACAGAGGAGAACGGGATTTTACTTTAGACTCTAGCTTTCCTTCTCACTACCTGTGTAATCTTGGCCATCTTCCTGTTATTGTTTAGCTGCTATGTCCTGTCGGATTCTTTGTGATCCCATGGACTGCAGCCCACAAGGCCCCCCTGTCCTTGGGATTTCCAGGCAAAATACTAGAGTGTGTTGTCACTTCCTTCTCTAGGGGATATTCCCAACACAGGGATCGAACCCACATCTTCTGCACTGGCAGGCAGATTCTTTACCAATGAGCCACCAAGGAAGTCCCTTGGATATATTGTCTTACCCTAAATGCACCACTGGGGAAATGAGAATGATAATTATTGAAGTATGCATTTGGTAGAATCGGGGTTTCCCAGGTGGTGCTCTTGGTAAAGAATTCATCTGCAATGCAGGAGACTTGGGCTGGATCTCTTGGTCGGGAAGATCTTCCAAAGGAGGGCATGGCTACTCTTCTCTGGAAAATCCCATGGACAGAGGAGACTGTTGGGTTACCATCCATAAGTTTGCAACGAGTCAGACATGACTGAAGCAACAGTATGCAAGCACACACATTTGATAGTATTATTGTGGGGATTAGATGGGGTTTCATTAGATGAATGAAGCACTATAACTGTAACAGATGGGATCATCCATGGGAAAATAATTCTATGACATCACAATCAGCTCCTTAAATACACTTCTCTCTCTCATATGTATATATATATATATATATATACACACACACACACACACACAGAGTCATGCACTGAACATTGGATAACATACAGAATATATATATCAACTTGATCCCATTTTTCACATTCCAGGAAGTGTGGATTAAAAGAAAATCTATGGCTAAAATTAGACTTGATTTTGACTTCTGGCTCCTATTGTACAATCTCCTATTCCTCTAGTCCTAATTAAACTATATTATCTGCCACTTGTTCATCTGCTCAAATAAGTACAAGTAATTGGGGCAAAATACTACAAATCCCAGTACATTTATAAGATTAGATCAAATGAAGGTGGTTTTCCTGGAGCATGATTCAGCAGATCCAAATAGCACACTTGTGTCAAATACCTCCTATATATTTGGAAAAATATAAAACCCATTTGTCTTTCTGTTCCCAAAACTAGGATGCAATTTAATAGTAGTTTTGTCATTGCATTGTTTGGAAAACTTGAGATTTATTTAACAACAATATTCAGTAAATATACATTGAGGGCCTAAGACACTATTCTAGAGAGTGAGATGGGAGCTGAGAACAGGACTTTCAAAATCCCTGTCATTTTGATCTGACATTCCAAGGATAATGCATATGAAGTGTAATGGATTAACTGGTCAGCCTGAAATAATGACCAGTTATATATCCATACAAGTATAGTCTTGTATTACTTTCAGGATTATAGTCACCATTATTTCAAAAGCTCTACTAATATTCTCTGTAACAATATTTCACCTTTACAAAAATGTTGGATAACTTGCTGTTGAAAATACAAAATATGTTTTGTGTGCAAAATACAAAATGCAAAGGAAATAAAAGAAAAGAAAAGTGTGAATGAAAAATAAAAGAAGGCATAGTTATTCCATTAACTGAATTTCAGTTGGCATGGATTTTCTCCTTTTGATAAATCCAAGATTGCAGAAAAGATTATTTTCAAAACACATTATTTTGTTTTGTTTTTTTTCCATGAAACAAGACTAGAGCATGCAAGAAAAGGATTATAAGGAGCTACCTCACTTAAAATTATTTCCAAAATAAATTTAGGTTCCAAGTTAGTAAAAGGAAGTAAATAAAGAGATTAAAGCAAAAAAAAAAAAAGAGAGAGATTAAAGCATAAATTAATGAAACAGACAAAAAGCCAGCTAAAAGGACAATAGAACTAAGACCTTATCCTTAAACAAGATAAATAAAAATGATAAGACTTCAGCTGGAGTCACCAAGAAAAGAGAAAGAGGACTCAAATAAAATCAGAAGAGGAAGAGAAGATATTACAATTGATAGCACACACATGCAAAGGATCACAAGGTACTACCCTGGACAAATTATACACTAATACATTACACAATCGACAAGAGAAGAACAAATACCTAGAAACACACAACCTATCCAGAGTGCATCATGATGAAACAGGAAATCAGAAAGGAGCAATTACTAGTCAGGAGACTGAATTAGCAGTAAAAGCAAAAGCAAAATAAAAACCTCCCAACAGAAGTCCAGGGCCATATGGCTTCACTAGTGAATTCTACCAAGCAGTCAAAGGTGAATTAGCTCCAATCTTTCTTAAACACCTAAAGAAACGACTAAAACACTCTTTCAAGCTCATTTTATAAAGCTGGCTTTACCTTCATACTGACATTAAACAAATATGCCACAAAAAAAGAAAATTACATCCCTGAAGAACACAGATGCAAAAATTTTCAACAAAACATTACCAAAACAAATTCAACAAAACATTAAGAGGGTCATAATCCATGATCTGGTGAAATTTATTCCAAAGATATATGGTTAAATATCCACAAATCAGTCATCATGATACACCAGACTGACAACATGTAGGATAAAAAAACATATGATCATCTCAGTAGGTGCAGGAAAAAAAGCATTTGAGAAAATTCAACATCCATTTAGTTAAAAAAAAAAAACTCTCAAGAAAGCAGATATAGAAAGAGCATATCTCAACATAATTAAGGACATATATGACAAGCCCACAGCTAATACCACACTCAAGAGTGAAAAGCTGCAAGCTAATCATCTAAGCTCAGGAACAAGACAAGGATGACCACTCTTACCACTTTTATTCAACATAGTATCAGAAGTCCTGGCAAGAGCAGTTGTTAAAGAAAAATAAATAAAAGGCATTCAAATTGGAAAGGGAGAAGTAAAACTGTCACTATTTGCCAATGACATAAAATTATACATAGAACTCCTCCCCAAATAATCCATCAAAAAACAGTTGACTGATTTGTGGGGAATTTTTTTTTTCAAAATTTCTCTATTTTCAAATTTCCAATGATTGAACATAATAAACTCTTCTCATCCACATAAGCATTTAAATGATTAGTAAATATAGCAATCAAAAGTTATCCCTTATAAACATAATAGATATCAATGTGGTATATATGTGCATGTGCATGTGTTTAGGAAATAATCATGAAGCATTGTTATATACCAACTCTATTCTTGATCCTGGAGATTCTGTTTCCCTAGCTGGCAGTATACATTCTATACATCTCATGCTAATCATGCCCTTGCATGCTGGGTTCATTTTAAATTTTCATCAACTGTGTTTTTGGGTTTTTGAATTTCCACATTTCTCCTCAAGTACTTAGGGCAGAGGCTATTTAGCAAATTTGCTTTGCAATAAAAAATTTGAGTTTAGAAAAAAAATGCTAGTCAGCCTGTTTATCTACAAGGATGCCTATAGATACACTGCTGCTGCTAAGTTGCATTAGCTGTGTCTGACTCTGTGCGGCCCCATAGACGGCAGCCCACCAGGCTCCCCTGTCCCTGGGATTCTCCAGGCAAGAACACTGGAGGGGGTGGCCATTTCCTTCTCCAATGCATGAAAGTGAAAAGGGAAAGTGAAGTCACTCAGTCGTGTCCGACTCTTAGCGACCCCATGGACTACAGCCTACCAGGCTCCTCCATCCATTGGATTTTCCAGGCAAGAGTACTGGAGTGGGTGCCATTGCCTTCTCCATATAGATACACATTCTGGGCTTAAAGAAATTATATTCACTTACTGACAATTTGATGATGACATTAATACAACCATATAGTACCAAAACCATTCAAGTAGAAGTGGTACATGCATTCACAGGGGTAAGGACTTGGTGGAAAGATTTTTATTAGTTTAGCACTTCCTTATAACAGTACAAATGAAGGTTCACATCATTTCCCTAAAAGATCTTGGTTCTTAGGTGTGAAAATCACTCTTTCAATCAAATTTTTACAACAACTATTCTGTTGCACCTCATAAGGTGTTTGTGAGACTCAAAGGAGGGAAACAGATTTTTTTCTAAGTGAAAAATATCATTATTATCAAAGTTTCCTCTCTCTCTGCTTTTTCCCAAATAACCCCAATTTGTACTGGTATTCAAAATGAACTAGTTTAATTGCAGAATAAGTTTTGTTCATATAATTTACTGATTCATGTTACTTGTATAATTTATAAATTATAAAATATAATAATGGCACTAACTATAGGAACAATAATTTAGAAAATGTGGTTAGAATTTCAAACCCTCACACAGTACCCTGAGAGGAAGACAAATGGATGATAAATAAATTGCCCAATGCCACATAGCAGTGGGGCTTCCCAGGTAGCTCAGTGGTAAAGAATCTGCCTGCCAATGCAGGAGATGCTGGTAAGATGTCTGGGTGAGGAAGATCGTCTGGAGAAGGAAATGGCAACCTACTCCAGGATTCTTGCCTGGAAAATCCCCATAGGCAGAAGAGCCTGGTGGACTACAGTTAATGGAGTCACAAGAGTTGGACACGACTTAGTGACTAAAGAACAAGAAAAATATAGCAGTGACTGTCTGGACCAAGTATTCAAATCCAGGGCGTCCATTTAGAAGTCCTGTGTTCTTGATGTCTATTCTGTGATGCCTTAGTAAACTCCAAATTTAGTCATATTGGTCACATTAATAAGCAAAATATTTGATCGTCAGCAAGTTGCCATTCAGAAGAACGAAAAATAGCTGTGGCATCTGACTGAATGTTTTACTATATCTTGGGAATAGTTGATGACTTCTCACTCAAAATGGGTGATAAGTTCAGCTGTCTTTGCAAAGAGAATCAGCATCATTAGGGGATTAGTGTTCCATCTAGCCCTTCCCACCACTAACCCAAGCATAGCTATGAATAAATGTGACCACCACATGATGAGGGGAGAGCTTTTTTGTCATATCATTTCCCTTAATTAGTCTGCCAGCAAATATAAATGCCTGTTCTCCCAGCCTGAGTAGCAGTTAACCCACAGAAGCACCAAGTCCTAATGCAAGATTTTGACCTTGCCCACACTGCTCTGTTCTAAAAGGCGATGACAGTGTGCTGAGTCCTTTGATGACATAGATTGTTTACTTACAGTTTTCCCACCAGCAGCTTAAGAAAGAAACACAGAGTTGCATAAAGTGGTTTGCAGCCTTGTTGTCAAAAAAAAAAAAAAAGAAAAAATGCACTGTCCACAGTGCCCTGGAAAACTGTTAACACGTTGTTAGTAGTTTCCAAGCAAGGACGTTGTTAAACATATTTCATATTAATGTAGTTTAGCTCAGTGGCAATTTTCTCCTAGTGAAGAAATATGGGGTTCCTGAAAGGTTTAAGCAAATAATACAGAGTGCATTTGAAATGTTCACAAGTCACGCATTGAACTTTCTCTCCTTGTATGTTAATAACCAAGTAATACATTGTGTGCGTAATTACAAGAGTACATTTTTAATGTTGACTTCCAAAGGGTTCTGTTTTTTTAAGAAGTATTATATTAAGAAACCCATAATATACAGAGACAGCTATTTTATGTATACAATTTGGCTGGAAGTTTTTAAGTCAAGCTAAAAGGTGGAATGTGATTACTTGTTCACTTTACAGTGAGTTATTAATCAGAAGAAGTTAATAAGATTATATTAAAGATTAGATGCTTATGAGAAATTTAATAGTGTGTTCTGAGGGAAAATAAGAGTTTCCCTGTAACCAGAGTATAGAGAGAAATAGTTATCAGGCCTCAGGCATCATGAAATAAATTAACCGACTACCAGAGTTAAGAAGAAATGTTTTTGGCGATGCAATATTTTTCAATTAGGTGCATCATGGTGCATTTTTGGCCGTCTCCTAAACCATCCATTACTAGACACAGTAGGAAGCAGGATGCTCTACCGGACCATTGGCCGGCTGTGGGGTGTAAATTACTGTTTGGAATTTGCAGAACCCTTCAGGTTCTAAAATTCAACAGGATTTCCTTTGGGCTCTGGAGACTAAATCCTTCCTCAATCAGAGGAGATAGATTTATGCTGAAAGGAATGTATGTTCTGGAGTAGAGGAGAGGAAATCTATATATATGGGCAGGAAGTGTGGTCTCAATTTATCTATCAGTGATTTTAATCTACTATATTATTTTTCCCAGAAAATTTTTGCTTGTATTGTTGTTAGTTTGTTTCACTTCACATTTATTTTAAGACTGATTTGAATTTGGAGGGTCAAATGTAGAAATCAGATACTTAGCTTTACTCCTGAAACTTCGGAGAGAATGTATCCTTTCCAATTTAAAGTAATCCACACCACTGGTTTACTGTCTACTACACATCAGAGAGTCTGTAGCATTTTTGGAAACCAGGCAACGAGGGGAAACTGAAATGATGGCATTCAGATGTTCATATAAAAATCTAGTATTCTCCAGCAAGCAACCGTGCCTTTTCTGGTGATTAAGACTTCAAGTTAGAAGTAGGATCCTGAATCCTGATTCACTATGGATATTACAGAAAGGATACAGCCTCAAGAACATTATTAGATTTCTTTTTTTTAAAGAGCACAATAGTGATGACAGGAACATGAGAAAATGGGATATTTAAAAAGATAGGCCATAAACAGTGGATTGTTTATCTATGAAATAAAGATAAAATGTAAGTGTTCAAAGGATCTAAACAACTACCAATGCCGATTTCTTCATCTGGAGTTTAAATCACCCTGCAACATTCATTCAATAGCCATTCTGACTTGTTTTCTGGAATTGCTAGCTATTGCTGCGTAACAAGTTTCTGGAATGAATTACATACATGCACAAGGATCTCATTTCTTATTGAGATATTTCTGTTATAATAAATGATTGCTTATATTAAGGACAAGTTTATTTCCCTTAAACTCCAAGACGAACACGCTTGTCCCATTCAAGCCCAGCAGAGCAGCTCTAATTCCTCTATGGCATACATCCAGTTTCAGTGTTCATGTGCGCCAAGCATTGTTCTAGTTACTGAAATTTAAAAACGAGGATGATAAAAAAGCACTAGAATGAGTAGGAAAAGCCCTTTCCTCTGGTTCCCTCTAGCACCAACTCCTGGCAAAGCCTGACATGCCTGAATACAAAGGAGAGATATTCAGAGGGTCCAGCTGTCTTATCACAAGTCTGGGCAAATAAGAGTGGATTTGGAGTGAAAGGCTATAACTGGCAGAGATGGAAAGTAAGAGTAAGAAAAAGCAATCCAGAAACCATTGTAATAACAGATGAAAAAAATCAGTACAGGCAAAGGTAAAGACAGAAAAAGTATATGACAGGGTGACCGGATAATAAAACATATAAGGCAGGATTTGGTTTTACTCTGTGAGACTGGTTTTCAATGAAAAGAATTCTTTGAACTTTGGAACCAATGAAGTAAAACTGAACTTGCACTCCAATCTCTGCTCCATCACTTACTGTCTGCATAAATGTTTCTCCCAACTTCAGATTCTTCCCTCTAAAAGGTGGTAAATAATACTGCATCTCTCAATACTGAAGTGCATAGCACAAAACCAGCTACTAAATAAATTATATACATCATTGTTAAGTATTCTGCTTCACTTTTTAGACTTTATTTGTGGTAAGAACACCTAAATCTTGTGTATCCCTTATCCTTCTTTACTGCCATGATAAAAACTCATCTTTTCCATCCCATCTTCCCATGCTATACATATATACTATAGCAATTCAGTTCAGGTCAGTTCAGTCACTCAGTCGTGTCAGACTCTTTGCAAGCCCATGGACCGGAGCACGTCAGGCCTCCCTGTCCATCACCAACTCCCTGAGTCCACACAAACCCATGTCTATCGAGTCGGTGATGCCATCCAACCATCTCATCCTCTGTCGTCCCCTTCCCCTCCCACCTTCGATCTTTCCCAGCATCAGGGTCTTTTCCAAGGAGTCAGCTCTTCACATGAGGTGGCCAAAGTACTGGAGTTTCAGCTTCAGCATCAGTCCTTCCAGTGAACACCCCGGACTGATCTCCTTTAGGATGGACTGGTTGGATCTCCTTGCCATCCAAGGGACTCTCAAGAGTCTTCTCCAACACCACAGTTCAAAAGCATCAGTTCTTTGGTGCTTAGCTTTCTTCACCCTCCAACTCTCACATCCATACATGACCACTAGAAAAACCATAGCCTTGACTAGACGGACCTTTGTTGACAAAGTAATGTCTCTGCTTTTTAATATAGCCATTAGTCATAAAGGATAAAAAGTTATAGGGGAAAATCAATATAAATTATATATTAATTACTGCAGAGTATTGATTGATACAGTTTTATTGTATTACAATCCAAAAACTAGAAAGAGGGATCTCCCTGGTAGCCCAGTGGTTAAGAATCTGCCTTCTGATACAGGGGATATAGGTTCGATACCTGGTCTGGGAACTAAGATCCCTCATGTTGCAGAACAACCAAAACTGCATCGCAACTAGAGAAAATGTCACACATGTCAAAGAGAGATGTAGATCTGATGTAGCCAAATAAATAAATATCTTTAAGAACCAGAGTTTGCAATAAGTTTTGACATAATATGAAATCTAAATATAAAATCTAATTACAAAATTATAAAATTATAGTTTCTTCAATAACTAATTTGTTGCTTATCACAGATTTATGTGAAGTCTAATTGTATTCCATATTCAGGACTTCAGAAAAAAATATTAATTCTGTATAGTACACAGGACATTTTCTGTAGATAAATGGTCAATATTTATATTTCAATACTCCTCTTGAATGTACCTTCTTTCTTTGGTTAATGGCATTCTGTGAGCACTGCACCTTCTGAAAGACATCTTTATGGTTGGAACTGAGTGGGAGGATGAGAAATACCTTAATCATGGATCACCTGGTCATGGAATTCCTCGAAGGTTCCATCAAAATAGTTTAGTTTGCAAAAATGTCTCAGTACAAATCCCAGGATAGGATTAGAGGGCCTTTTCTGTCTCTTTGCCACAATTCACATTTACTCATCCAGAGAATCTGGGGTGCTTCAGACACAAATTTATTTCAAAGTGGATTAGTTATTCTACTACAAAGTCAACCATTTTTAGCTCTATATTTCATCCTTCGTCCAGGCAATTCAGAGCCTGCCTTAATGTATTCCTTGCTTCAACAGAAGCAATTTCTTCCTTCTTTTGTCTTCTTTGGAAGTAGTTTACACCTATCTTATGTCACATCATGTTGCCCATCACTGCAGTAAGGGAACATCTATCTCCCCATATCAGATTATAAAATTTTAATGCCAGTGCCTTTGTTTTCTCATACAATTTAGTGTTATATCTTGTAAGTGCAGGGGCAGAGCAAATGTGTGGTGAATTGAATTGATCTGAGACAAATCACTTTCCACAGCAATGTGCATGGATCTTCAATGGATAGCTAAATTAAGCAAAGCATTATACGAGGACTTAACACTGACCATAGCTATCACTTCCCCCTGTTGTGTTTAATTCTGTATGCCAACTTGACTGAGTCATGGGGTGCCCAGATATTTGGTTAAACATTATACTGTGCATGTCTATGAGGGTGTTTATGGATTAGGTTAATATTTGAATTGATAGGCTAAATAAAGTAGATTTCCCTCTCCAAGGTGGGTGGGCATCATTCACCCATTAGCTTAAAAATTAATGTGCTGAAACTTGTGTGATGATACTTAGAGGGGGATCTTCAACAGGTGAGTAGACCATGATGGCTGAGCCCTACCTAAATGGAATTAGTGCCCTTAAAAAAAACCCTGGGACTGACCCCCTTGCCTTTCTGCATTTGTGAACACAACTGAAAAGCAAGCATTTATGAACCAAGAAAGCTCTCATCAGACACCAAATCCAGTGAAGACCTGGCCTTGTACTTTGCAACCCCCAGAACAGAAACAATTTTTTGTTGTTTCTAAGCCACCCAGTTTATCATATTTTATTATACAAGCCTAAAGGACTAAGACATGATAATAATAATAATAATAACTGGATAGAAAAAAGGTCACAATACTCAGGAGAAAAGTATTCTTGGTGTTCAGTCTCAGAATTGTGACCGACCATTGGCAGCCCCATGCACTGCAGCATGCCAGGCTTCCCTGTCCTCCACCATCTCACGGGGCTTGCTCAAACTCATCTCCACTGAATCTGAGATGCCACCCAACCATCTCATCCTCCGTCGTCCCCTTCTCCTCTTGCCTTCAATCTTTCCCAGCATCAGGGTCTTTTCCAAGGAGTCAGTTCATCCAACCAGGTGGCCAAAGTATTGGAGTTTCAGCATTAACATCAGTCCTTCTAATGAATATTAAGAATTGATATCTTTAGAATTGACTGGTTTGATCTCCTCACAGTCCAAGGGACTCTCAAGAGTCTTCTCCAACACCACAGTTTAAAAGTGTCAATCTTTGGTGTTCGGCCTCCTTTATGGTTATACTCTCACATACATACACAACTACTGGAAAAACCATAGCTTTGACTATATGGACTTTTAATGGCAAAATAATGTCTCTGCTTTTTAATATGCTGTCTGGGTTGGTCATAGCTTTTCTTCCAAGAGCAAGTATCTTTTAATTTCATGGCTGCAGTCACCATCTGCAGTGATTTTAGAGCCCAAAACATAAAGTCTGCCACTGTGTCCATTGTCTCCCCATCTATTTGCCATGAAGTGATGGGACTGCATGCCATGATTTCAGTTTTCTGAACATTGAGCTTTAAGCCAACTTTTCTACTCTCTTCTTTCACTTTCATCAGGAGGCTCTTTAGTTCTTCACTTTCTGCCAAGAGAATGGTATCATCTGCATATCAGAGATTATTGATATTTCTCCCAGAAATCTTGATTCCAGCTTGTGCTGCATCCAGTCCTGCAATTTGCATGATGCAGACTGAATATAAATTAAATAAGCAGGGTAACAATATACAGCCTTGATGTACTCCTTTCCCAATTTGGAAGAGACCCATATTTCCATGTCCGGTTCTAACTGTTGCTTCTTGACCTGCATATACGTTTCTTAGGAGGCAAATAAGATGGTATGGTGTTCCCATCTCCTGAAGAATTTTCCACAGTTTGTTGTGATCCACACAGCCTAAAGCTTTAGTGCAGTCACTGAAGCAGAAGTAGACATTTATCTGGAATTCTTTTGCTTTTTCGATGATTTGCAGATGTTGGCATGTTGATCTCTGGTTCCTCTGCCTTTTGCAAATCCAGCTTGAACATCTGTAAGTTCTTGGTTCACATACTGTTAAAGCCTGGTGTGAAGAATTTTGAGTATTATTTCGCTAGCATACGAGATGACAACAATTGTGTGGTAGTTTGAACATTTTTTGGCATTGCCTTTCTTTGGGATTGGAATGAAAACAAACCTTTTCCAGTCCTGTGGCCACTGCTGAGTTTTCCAAATTTGCTGGCATATTGAGTGCAGCACTTTCATAGCACCACCTTTTAGGATTTGAAATAGCTCAGCTCAAATCTGATTACATCCACTAGCTTTGCTCATAGTGATGCTTCCTAAGGCCCATTTCATTTCACACTCTAAGATGTCTGGCTCTAGGTCAGTGATCACACCATCATGGTTATCTGGTTCAGAAAGATCTTTTTGTACAGTTCTTCTGTGTATTTTTGCCACCTCTCCTTAATACCTTCTTCTTCTGTTAGGTCCATACCATTTCTCTCCTTTACTGAGCCCATCTTTGTGTGAAATGTTCCCTTGGCATCTCTAATTTTCTTGAAGAGATCTCTAGTCTTTTCCATCCTTTCTTATCTCTCCTTGCTATTCTTTGGAACTCTGCATTCAGATGGGTATATCTTTCCTTTTCTCCTTTGCCTTTCACTTGTCTTCTCTGCTCGGCTATTTGTAAGTCCTCCTTAGTCAACCATTTTGCCTTTTTGCATTTCTTTTTCTTGGGGTCTTGATCACTGCCTCCTGTATAAAATCACCAACCTCTGTTCATAGTTCATCAGGCACTCTGTGTATCAGATCTAGTTCCTTGAATCTATTTGTCACTTCCACTTTATAATTATAAGGAATTTGATTTCAGTCATACCTAAATAGCCAACTGGTCTTCCCTACTTTCTTCAATTTAAGTCAGAATTTTGCAATAAAGAGTTCATGATCTGAGCCACGGTCAGCTTCTGGTCTTGTTTTTTTCTGACTGTATAGAGCTTTTCCATATTTGGCTGTAAAGAACATAATCAATCTGGTTTTGGTGCTAACCATGTGATGATGTACATGTGTAGAGTCTTCTCTTGTGTTGTTGGAACAGGGTGTTTGCTATGACCAGTGCGTTCTCTTGGCAAAACTCTATTAGCCTTTGCCCTGCTTCATTTTTTACTCTAAGGCCAAACTTGCCTGTTACTTCAGGTATCTCTTGACTCCTTATTTTTGCATTTCAGTCCCCTATGAAGAAAAGGATATCTTTTTTGGGTGTTAGTTCTATAAAGTCTTGTAGATCTTCAAGGAAACATTCAATTTCAGCTTCTTCAGCATTACTGGTTGAGACATAGACTTGCATTACTGTGATATTCAATGGTTTGCCTTAGAAATGAACAGAGTCACTAGTAACAAAAGTCTTAGTAAGTGGGAATTAGCCCTCTGTTGACTGTCTTCAAGCTTAGGCATAGATCTCTGCCTTCAGACTAAAACTGAAACTATACCATCCTTTCTATTGGTCTCCAGCTTGCTCACTGCAAATCTTAGGTCTTCTCTAATTTCATTACTACATAATCCAGTTATACGTATCTTGTTCATTCCATTTCTCTAAAGAATTGAGACTAAAACACTCCCCAAACTATTTTGTCAGTCTGAGAATGAGAGAAACCTGTGTATTTCATGCACACGCTACCAATTCCAACAGTCTTGTCTCCATTGACACAATAAAGAGTCTAAAATGAGAATAAATGAGAATAAAGCCCTTCAGTTAATAGATTGACACAGCAAGCATAATTTTCTATGCATAACACCTTTTCTTTCCTGTAGTAGCCAAAGTAAAGAAGTACCTATCATTCTATGGGCGCCCATCTCCTTTCCAAATGTGTACTAACTCTAGGTAGCATTCCTCCTGTGAAACAGTGGTCACATTAAACAAAAATACAATGCAACTTAAAAGTTAGAGGTGTAAAATATTTTATCCAGATAAATCTCTTGCATATACGTTCAGAAAATGTGTCCCTCTTTACATCAAGAATTAAAAAAGAAAATTGCAGGTAAATACCAATGAGATAATAAAAGTTAAAAAAGAAAAAAGTAATCACCCACCCCTTTCCCCATATCCACCCATTCTCACCCCAGTAGGATTAACAATGCCAAGCACTAACTGATTTAACAAACCAGGGCTAAAGAATAACAACTGCATTTTTTGTAACATTGTGCAAAAAGTGACTAAACAAAAACCTAGATAAAACAATAAATACACACACATCAATGGTGAACAGGAAAGCATATACACAATTATTCTGCATATAGTATAATAAAATAGTTTTAATGATAGGGAAGAATTTAATCTTCTGTTTTATTTATCTTCATTATTCTCTTTAAAAAAAAATTGGCCTCTTTTAGGAGAAACTAAGTTACAGAAATACAATTAAACTTCTCAAATGCCTCAGGAAATATGTCCTTTATCTATCTTTCCACCATAAAATTAGAAAAGGAATTTGATGACTTTAAGCTATGAGGAGCCCTGTGGGTGATAGGAAACCCACTTCGGAGGGACAGCGGGGAAACTTTAGCTCTATTTGAAGTGACCAGTATTTTGAAGGAGGTGGAGTTTTGCTTTAGAACCTAATAATGCCCATGTGTAGACCAGAACCTGTTCATTGACCTCACAGTTGAAGATAGTACAAGCCATGCCAGAATAATAAGGTGAAGCAGAATCCAACAAAACAGGTTCAGATTGACCAATATTTGCTGCACACAACTCAAATACTCTAGAACGACACTATTCAACATGGAAGTCACATAAACCCACGTAACTAGGGAAAAACAGACTTCCCATGAAGCACTGAAAAACCGTCAATAGGTCTTTTTCGCCTCTCACCAAAACCACACTTTGTAAAGATCAATTGAAAGAACAGAGTGCAAAGTGCCCTGAATTATTATAATCATGAATTATTCCTCTGATTATTGTTACTTTGGCAGTGGTTTTCTCTACATGGTACCATAACGAAGCAGGATTCCATTACTGCCAAGTTTCTTGATCAATAAAGAATAACAGACTAAGGTAATTCATGCCTTGTCATAAAATGGAGCTCTTCCAGGCCCACAGCATGCTCATTTCACTATGAATGCAGATTTGTTGGGCTTTTGCAGCATCAGAATAACCAGTTACTCTCCCAAACTTGTCTTTCATTGGAAACTTACTAACACCATGAGCCAGTATTCACTCTCTTGATCTGTGTCCAACAAGGAGACCACACTCAAATGCCTCTCTTCTCAATGCAAACTTGACTTGCTTAATAAAATAATCTTGTCATAAGTTGCTTTTTATAATCCAATGTTCTTTACTTTGCTTTTACTTTTCTTCTAAATAAATCCCAACCCCACCCAGAAGACTTGATATAATCCACAAATTCATTGAGTGGTGTCTGTTGAAGCATAGATTTACTCACAGTATGCACTGACAAACACAAATGATGAGTGAGGAAAAAAAAATTTTTTTTCAAATTTAAGATAAAAAGGATTTATTTTAAAGTTGCTTATCCTACTCCTCTTTTCTTTGGAGTCATTTCCAGTCATTGCTGGGTGGAGCAATGAGAAGAATTGATTATTTAAATAGGACTTTATCTTTAGAGGTTGCACTTAGGGCCAGATGAATATTGAATATCTTGGTAATGGAAGCTCTCCCCAAGGGCATTAGAGTTTTCTTTCAAAGTGGGTTAAGTGCCATGATAAATACTCTGAGTACATAGTGTCCACTGTGTTTTTAAAAGATGTGAACAACTTGACATAGAAAAGCAATACCACACATTTGCCACAGATGAATGCATTTTCAACCCTTTTCCAAGGCCTGGATGCATTGAATGCTGCTTGAAGATGGTCTCAGTGATCCACTGCCCCTTTTTTCCTTTTCCTTCCTGTCCAGATTGTTATCTGGGGCAGGATCACATACATTTATGAAGAGAATAACTAATCAGAAATGGGAAACAACTCAGAGAATCCAGTTTCAACTGTTCCCATATGTGCTCAGCTTCTGAGTCCTTTTGATTCTCAGGAAATGGGCAAATATATTTTTCACAGCAATTTTCAGAGCCATTTGGGAGTGTCTGAGAGGCAAAATGCTGTTGTGAGCATGTGTGGGGAGGTCACCTTGCAGAGAGTTAGAAATGGCAATTTTGAGTAAAACTAAAGAAGGACATAAAGGGGGGACTGGTATGTGTTGTATAGGTCATTTATCTCTTTCCTTAGACCAGTAGATAACTTTTTTTTCAAGTTTGGGGAAATAATATATTTCAATATTGTTGAGCATATTTATCAACATATTTACATGCAATCTGAGTAATTCACAATGATTTCCCTTCTTCCAGACACTGGTAAACCTAGATAATCAATGATACTCAATGACTACAAGCAGTTTTCTCAAAGGACTGTCTTCCATTTTCAACAGACAGATTGTCAAACTACGAACAGTAATGTTCAATGTTCTAGAAACAGTGCTTACGTGACTATTGCAGATTAACACGTTTCAGGCATCAGTGATATTTGAAAGTTGCAAGGGCTGTAGTATTTTTTCCCTAAAGAGAAAGCAGTCCAACAGGCCAGGGCCCATCAAATCTGCCACTTGCGTGCATAAAGACACTTAGCAGCTACTTTTTCTTTCTTTATGCAAACCCAGGATTCTCAGTATTAAGCAGGTATCTTGGGAATAAAAGGAATAATTTAAAATACTGTTAAGTTTCTTTAAAGCAAAACAGAATGGATTTTGAGCAGTAAGAATATATACATGTATAATAAAATAATTCAAAAATGATTAGAAGAGTGATGATTTATAAAAGAATAAAAAAGTTATAAAAGGTCAACCCCTGAATATTCATTGGAAAGACTGATGCTGAAGCTGAAGTTTCAATACTTTGGCCACTTGATGCAAAGAGTCAACTCATTGGAAAAGACTGATGTTGGGAAAGATTGAAGGCAGGAGGAGAAGGGGACGACAGAAAACAAGATGGTTGTACAGCACCACAGACTCAACGGACATGGATTTGAGCAAAACCCAGGAGACAGTGGAGGACAGAGGAGTCTTGCGTGCTACAGTCCATGGGGGTCACAAAGTGTCAGACATGACTTAGCAACAAAAAGAGGTACTAAGAAAACAGTGATGCACAAATAACAAAGGCAATATTGGGGCCCTGGTTGGAGTACAGAACATTTAAAGGCTTCTGCTTTCTTTCTCAGACAGAATTGTTTCTTTTCTCAAAAATCACTATGTGGTTATGATATGTTTTCCCCATGTCATAATATGCCCACCACTCCATTATTTACAAATATCTAGGTTATTTGACTTGAGATGTCTTTGCCTCCCAGGGTATGGACTTCCCTGGTAGCTCAGTGAGTAAAAAATCTGCCTGCAGTGCAAGAGACAGGGGTTCAATCCCTGGGTTGGGTCAATCCCCTGGAGAAGGAAATGGCAAACCACTTCAGTATTGTTGCCCGGAAAATCCCATGCGCAGGCAACAGTTCATGGGATCGCAAGAGTCGGACACAACTTGACAACTAAACCACCATCCATAGTATAAAATTTCTAGGCATGATTGATAAGCTTCAATATTTCTAACTCTTTTTAAAAATATCTGCCCTAGATTAGTTTTATACAAAACTCCAAGGGGTTCTTCTGCAAGAAAGGTAGAGTTAGAAAGATGGAAATATATTCATTTTCAACTGGTGGGAAAATTGTATAATTCAAGGTGAAGTTAAACTATGGTGACCTGAGCAAAAATGTAAATTATCAGAGATTTCATCTTCATGGTACAGAATCCCTTAGCGCTAAAGAGTGTGAATGTTGTGATTAGAAAATCTGGGCTTCAGGTCATGGGGCTGCCACTTACCATCTGTGTGACTTTAGGCAAGTTGTACCCTCTCAGATTCCTTTTCTATAAAATTGGAATAACAATTCACAAAGAGTTTTGTGAAGATTATGTATTATTGTAATAATTATCATACAACAGCAATAATTATTACAATAAAATTGCTCTTATAGTGTTATTAATAATTACAATTCTCAGGAACTTTACGGTACCATGTGGAATGCTGCACACAGTATGAGGCCTGAGGCAGTGAATAGAAGATCATTTGGCTAGAAACTACATGATCTCCAGCTTCTGATAAAATACTTCTTACACTTCACTCTACAGATCTGACTCTGTCCTAAGTAGCGTTGCTGCCTGCAGCTAAAAATCCTATTCCTCAAATGATATATAATCCCAAAGACTGTTGATGCACTTGACTTAATTTACTGAGTTTTCATCTGAATTTTTCTTCTTCCAAAACTTATGGCCTGATTTCCCTGTGATGCTTCTTTAAAAGCATCTCCAACCTCTGCTTTGGCGGCATGATCACAATCCAATAAATAGGAAATGAACTCAATCAGTCAAGCTGTATTTATTGAGTTCCTGTTGGGTCTCAGATACTATTGTAAGTGGTGACGATACATCAATGACAAAAGATAAGCATCCCTTCCCTGATGTTCCTTACAGAGAATGATTGTGATTTCCATAGGGAACTTCTTCATCTTTGTCAACTTAGATCAATCATGCTGTGAACTAGAAGATTTCTGATTCATTACTCCTTCTTTCCTGTCTGGTACAAAATGTGTTCACCTTCACTATCTCTCTGAGAATAACCTTGCCCACATTTCTTTAGGGCTTCTAGTGGTAAAGAACTTGTTCACCAATGCAGGAGATATAAGTGACATGGGTTTGATCCCTGGGTTGGGAAGATCTCCTGGAGAGGGCATGGTAACCCACTCCAGTATTCTTCCCTGGAGAATCCCATGGACAGAGGAGCCTGCTGGGCTATGTAGCCCATAGGATCACACAAAGTCGGACACGACTGCAGCAACAGCACATAGCACACATGCTTCTCTAAGGTGAAGTTAATAGAACTAAGTGCTTAGATCAACGTGAGAATGAGTAAAGAAAA
Organism: Hydropotes inermis; assembly: GCA_020226075.1. Classification (NCBI taxonomy): domain Eukaryota; kingdom Metazoa; phylum Chordata; class Mammalia; order Artiodactyla; family Cervidae; genus Hydropotes; species Hydropotes inermis. The sequence continues at coordinate 5,352,936 of CM035273.1, forward strand.
AAGAATGAAAAAGAAAGCTATATAGAATGATGTCGTAATCATTATAATTTTCACCTAATCTAAGATCCAACTGATAATGTGTACCTTCTACCATACAAACGATTGAGTTTTGCATAGGATTAGATGCTGAGGAATAAGAGTGAAGATAAGAAACCAGAAGATAGAAATTCTTGTCTCAAGAAACTTGGAGGAGGTGTTTCAGAATCAATGATTGATTAAAAAAAAAAATCAACACACTCACTCAAAAGTATAAAGAGATTATGTGAAATAATAAAAGGAAAATGATCTATGCACAACATGTGTGTTTATTTGTACCTGTTTCATACATTTCTCCCCACTGAGAAATTTAATATATTTAAATGCAGACCCTCCAACTCTCCTAATTTCTTAACATTAGTTTGATCAAAGAATTAACCCCAAAAAAGTTGAGAGAATTAGCAACTGGAAAATAAAGTTTTTAAATTGACCACAAAATAACAAATGCTGCATGTTGGCACACCACAGTGAAGGTACCATGGACTGAGCCACAGCAGAATCTGGCCATCCAAGGGCAGTGTGACAGTGGCGGGCACCAAAATTATTAGATAAAGGGTGCAGAAAATGAGAGAATGGCTCAGAAAAGACAGTGAAAGATAGCAGAGAAAATATTGCATTTTTAAAGAACCTGTTAGCCTTATATTTGCAACAAAACCCATCATCCATTAAGTTTTAGTACAGTCAGGATGCTAAGGTTGAAATGAAGTTATCAGGATTAGTTAATACTAATTTTAAAGAAATGAATTTCTCTTCCTTTCACCAGGTATCATCAGCCAGGTGGAAAATTGGAAAAAGGAGAGAAATTTTTAAAAAGAGAAATATATGTCCTACATCCTTCTCTTCTACTCTCTTTTTTAAATTAGTGGTGCCATAAAATACCAGTCTCAGAATCTCTAGAAGTAAGTGAATTTAAGTACTGTAATTATATTGTCTGGAAGGTAAAAACCTAAAATGATACATTGCATTGGGTTATTATCATCAACAAAAAAACAATAGAAAATTTAAACTGATACTGAGAACCTCCAGTTGTGTTTTAGATACAAGAGCAAATGTTATTTAATGTTTACATTGCTTACTTTGTTCATTGTTCAATTGTTTGTCCAATGTTCTGAGAAGAAAGATTTAACAGAAAACCTGGGAAGACACTAGCTTTCAAGAAGCTTTGTACTATTTGACCTAAGCATTATTTGATGCAAACTGACTCCACCCAGCTCGTGTTTTTTGCTTGTTTTGTTTTTTATCTCTAAGCTTTAATTTCTTCATTAGTAAAATGACAATAGCATGGTAGCAATATTGCAGACCTGTTTAAAAATAGTGAATGAAGAGAGGTTAGCAAAAAAGCTCAGTCAGCATTAACTTTCATGAATCAATTTCATCCCAGTAAATACCCAACTCACATGTGTGTGTTGTGTATAAACTAGCAAGGTGATGTAATGAAATTCAAGGGACCTAGATGGTCAAAATTATGTTACAGGGAAAAATTGCAAATTTTGGACAGGGAAATAGAAGTCTTAAAGTGTTATTCTACAAGAAAAATAAACTGTTTACTTGTTGATCTTCAGATTTGTTTTAACATTTTCTGACAAGTTTTACAAAGTGCAGAAGTGACAACTACAAGTTTTGTTATGACTGTAACTTATGTGACTTATCCTATCCTATCCTACAAGTTACTTTACTTGTAGTTATTTTACTAAGCACCAGATATTGGTAGAAGTGGAAATTTTCAGTTAATTTCCCAACAGCATTAAAATAAATGAAAATATAAGAGAAAAACACAGCAACAATACAGGCAGACCGAGTTTGAAATGTTCTAAATAAGAAACCTTAGGATATGTAAATGAAGAAAATAGTAACTTTAAAAAGTCAGGCAAGGAAAACAAACAAAAAAAAATAGCAAAATGTCAAATCTTTGCTAATTATAGAAGAGAAAATCAGTCTGATGTTTGAAACTGTAAATAGGGGAAAAAATCAGCTTTTTTGGCTTTTAATTATTATAAGGTCATCATTTTTATTAAGTTTAATTTGCCTTAGTGGAAATTGGAAAACAGCTGACTGTTGGCAGAAAATACCTATAATATCCCAGAATGGTTAGGAAAAAAAGACATAAAGATGTGAATTGCTGCATTTGATTCTACTTTTGTGTGTGAAAATGTATCATTATTCTCATTAAGTAGCTCCGACCATATCTGCTAGGGAAACTCGTAGCAGTAAAAAGCAGATGAATCATAAACTAAGGTTCAGAGAATAAAATTAAAAGATATTAAAGAACAGCAAATTTAAACCAAAGTTTCATTAGGTAAAGCAGGAGTAGGAAATGGAAGTGAAAGGAGTCTTTTACCAGGAGGTAAAATATTGAATTATTCTGAGTAGTACAAAGAGATATGACTAGGACTATTGGATGAAACCAGGAAAATGAAAATTGTGTCTATCAGAGAAATGTTACTAACATTGGGGATATAATGAGACTGTCTCCCAAGATATCTTCCTCTAACATTGAACTTTTCAATCTTAAAAGCCAAAAATCTCATCTGATCATGTAGCATCTCAGCTTCCCTTACCCATGTATCACCATGGCAGAATGAACTATGTTTTCAAGCCATAAAGACACTTATATTCAATGAGTTATTTTGCTTGTCACAAATTAATCATTCCAACAACATACTTAATAATGATATCCATAGCTGTCACCACCACCAACAAAGACTAAAACTATCAAAATTACTACCAGTGTTATTGGAAGACCTTCTGACATACAATGTGAACATGTGGGAAACCTCTTCTGTGTTAATAGCAATGCAGCAAAATCTCTTGAAGGAAGAATAATTTCAGTCTTTCAAAATGCATCTGTCTCTATCCACAAAATGGGTCATGAGAATGTCAGCTTAATACCTGCAAACAAACACACAGACAAAATCACTGTGCTGGAAATCTTTGTAACGTTTACAAAGCTTCTCTAGCAAAGAAGAGAGGAGACGCAAGTGCACCATTTCTCCACGAAAATCCTTGCGGCCAGGTTTGTTTAGGAATTCAGAATTTTGTAAGAGTTTGGAAAGGTAATACAGTGCATCCACATTAAACCTTTCCAACAGGCCAGCAAGCAAAATGGTAACATTTCTGCTGTGAAACCTCTGATTGCTCACAGTAAGTGACAGAGACCTCAGATGTTACAACCAGACTGATTCTCATGAGATCAGGTTTTACCAGCAAGGGATGCATGGGGAAAATTCTATTTTTTATGATTTTGGGATTTGAGAACTATAGGTAGGAGCTTGTGAACTCACACCTGCTAAGTTTAGTATTTAAACAAATCTGAATAGCAAGTGAAAATGAATACTCAAATGCCTCTAAATGTAGTGCTTATAACTGCATGTGCATACATAACTTAATAAAATATTTTCCATTTTACACTTGGGCTAAAAATAATCATATTTTAACAAAGAAAAACAAAGGATGAATAAGTGAATCAATCACCATGATTAAGAATTTTAATATTCAAATGTGCCCAACAAAAAGTAAAATTGATATACATATTTTTTAAGTTGAGTCCCAATGAATAGCCCATGTACCCTTATTTTAAAGTTCATACTTAATTTTCAATTTTCTCAACTACTTTTGTTTTCCTAATTATCATAATCAACAAATAAGATATTTTATTTTGTCTTTAAAAATCTGGAAATGGCTATCTGATTTTAGAAGATATTCAGAAATGAGCTTGAGGTTAAGATAACTTGTTCACTAAAGTAAGCTGAAGCAAATATTGTGGTTGCACAAAAAATATCTGCTAATGACCTTTCACTGGACCTTATCACTAAAACAAAATTCCAGACAGAACTGTTCAAAGGGAACATGTCCATTTTTATTGTGCAAAGAGATTGATCAATCCATTACAGAAATTAGTTGCATTAAAACTCCGCTAACACATTTAAAATGTAAAATATAGATAATCTTATTTTAGATGAACACAAAAGATGAACACTCCCATATTGCTAAGGAAATAGTTTGAAAAACATTTTTTCTGGAAACATCTAAGTGTACTTGTTATTCTCCCCCATGTTACAGATTTGAGTTAAAATATAATGATTAGATTTTTAGGATGCAAAGCTGAATAATCTCAACAGGGGTTAGTGACTAGATATCCAATTAATGTTTTGCACTACTTCCTATTGATGCACAGATTAACAAGTTTTTGCTTTAAATTTTCTTTAAAGAATTAAAGACTTTCTCTTGCCGCTCTTACTGTCATTAAGAAGTAGGGATGTTTGCATTTTTTACTGCCATAAAGTTTGATTAACAGCTATTTTTAGATATGATTTTAATAGAATAAATATGTAAATCCAAAAAAAGAAATATAAGTGTTAGGATTTTTAGGGTCTTAAGAAGTAAGGTCTGGTGAACTGGTAGCAGATATTAAGGAGGTAAGTGTGTTGCAAATTTTCTAGATTTGATTTTTCAAGATTTATTTTCTTTGCATATAATCTTACAACAAATATATATACTTGATGCTATTAGAGAATCAATTTGAGAAATTATTAATTTTATTTACTGACTCATATATTCCATACTGAGAGTATTTGCATATTTTCTTCAGCAACCGTACCTTTACAGATAATCTCCACACCTTTGTCAAAAATCATTGTGTGTTGGGGTCATGGCCAGTCCCATTCCTGGTAAATAGAGTGGCAGTGAAATTTGAAGGGCAGAAAACTAAAAAACAGTAGTAATATTTACAGAGCAAAATCTCTGTATTATCACATCATGGTTATGTTAACTTATTGTCCCATTGTATATGTAGGAACGCTATGTCTGTGGTTTATAGATTCAAAGTTAAACTTGTAAGTCCCAAGTTACATAGAGAGGAAATAGCAGAACCATACAATTTCCATCTCTAGTTGTCCACAGAAAATTCCTGTAACACAAAGCCAAGTTAAGCAACCTATATACTAGAAGATAAATCTGTTACTATTCTATTGAAAAAAACATTTTATTTGTTGCTTTAAATTTTCTGTACTAATTTTCTCATTTACATAATTGAAATCTTTCTTATAATTATAATCTTTATTAAAATAACAAACAAATAAAAAAAAAAAAAACTTCCTTTCCTTTGCAGGGATCCTGCACAGATTAAAGTTACAGTCATAACGTGGGCACTCGCTTACATCTGAGAATTCAAAATCATGGTGCAGAAAAGCTAGATCCTGACACTCATTCAATTAACTGTATGATACGGAGCTATATTCCTTTGGGATTTTGATTATAACCATCACTACATTTGGAATTCTTTACCATCTATTTAAGATGTCAAAGATTCCCATGGTTCATAGATTAGAGTTTTCTTCCCTAAGCACTGGACATATTATTTGCATATCTGTTATGGGTTGAATTATGCCTTCCAAAAATTCATGTGTTGAAGTCCTAAGCCCCTCCAGGACTTTCTCAAAATGTAACTTAAAAATAGTGTTGACGCAGATGTAATTAGTTAAGGCGGTGGTCATATTGAGTAGGGTAGGCTCTTAACCCAATGTGACTTGTGTCCTTAAAAAAAGAGGGGAATCTGAACTCAGATACACACACAGGAAAAACACTATGTGAATATAAAGGCAGAGATCTCACTTACAAGGCAAAGAATGACAAAAATGCCAACGATGTCAGCGCTCCACCAAAAGTTAGAAGAAAGACTGGGAACAGATTCTCAATCATAGACCTTACAAGCCTGCTACCACTTTGATCTTGGATTTTCAGCCTTTAGAACTATGAGAAAATAGATTTGTATCATCTAAACCACTTAATTTGTAGCATTTTGTAATGGCACCCACAGAAAACTAACATGATACCCAAATAGTTTTTTTTTAATAGAAAATCACATTCTAAAAAAATGTATTAATCTCTTCAAATTATAAATATGTTCTCAGAAATATCCTCTAAATAAAACATCCTCAGCATGACACTACATGAAATAAGTTTAGGAGTTTACACAAAGGATACGGAGTTAATCTTTTTCCACTCAGTTTTCTCCTCTCTACCATTTTGACCAACAAATGTCATGAAAATGTCTCATGCACCTTCCTTATACCTTATACTGAAGTGCCTCCCAAAAACCTATTGAAAACCTCATTAGCTGACTTTTTTCCCTCTGCATGGGGAGGGGTGGGTAAAAACAACTTCAGTCCAGTGTTAAAAATAATGATCCTAATACTCAGAGTTATCATGATCATAACCCTGTCTTAGATAAATTCCCCTAGAACTTATTCTGAGTTTTATCGCAGGAAAAGAAAGGACTCTAACGTTTAGGCCTATCTAATAGTGGATCTTTCCTCTTCAAAAAGCACAGGAACTGTTAACAGCAAATGGAGGTTGCCCAGGAACTCAAACCCACCAGGGGAACTTTGAATTAGCTGACAACTAACTTTCCTCCAAGTCTAAGGTTTACAGTTCCATAAAGCAAATTTAAATAGTACTGTGCTTTTTTAGGGTTGTGAGGTGGGGGGGTAGTTTATCATGTTTCTTAAGGACAAATGTTTCCTGTGAACAAATGCCAGTTTTCAATAATCTATTTAGCTTACTGTGCAAAGGCCATTTAATTAGTGTTTACTATTGCTAATGGTAACAACATTAACAGCATAATCAACAATCCAAGGTTCCGTTGCTACCTAGCCTGTCTCTTGTTGAAAATAATGAAACTTCATTCATGACTAAAGAGCTATGGAAGAAAAGATGTTTGGGTCATAAACCTGAGGAAAGTCTAGGAAACCACAGAGATATAATGAAACTGCACCATAAGAGATGAGCTATCAAGGTAATGGTCATTAAACTACATTGTATTTGCTTTATAGAAATGTAGTTTAAAAAGCAAATACAACCAATTAGATGGCCAAAGTCAATTGCAAATAGAAAACTAGTGGTTGTTTATTTTAAAATGCAAAATACAATTTCTAAAATTAAGATATTCAGTTTGGGAGGAAAGACCTCATATATAGATGGTGAAATTATATATTTTTTTCAGTTTTATTTATATATTTTACTTTACAATATTGTATTGGTTTCGCCATACATTAACATGAATCTGCCACGGGTGTACATGTGTTCCCCATCCTGAAACCCCCTCCCACCTCCCTCCCCATCCCATCCCTCTGGGTCATCCCAGTGCATCAGCCCCGAGCATCCTGTATCATGCATCGAACCTGGACTGGCGATTCATCTCACATATGATAATTTACATGTTTCAATGCCATTCTCCTATATCATCCCGCCCTCACCCTCTCCCACGGAGTCCAAAAGTCTGTTCTATACATCTGTGTCTCTTTTGCTGTCTCACATACAGGGTTATTGTTACCATCTTTCTAAATTCCATATATATGTGTTAGTATACTGTATTGGTGTTTTTCTTTCTGGCTTGCTTCACTCTGTCTAGTAGGCTCCAGTTTCATCCACCTCATTAGAACTGATTCAAATATATTCTTTTTAAAGGCTGAGTAATATTGCATTGTGTGTATATATATTTAACAATAAATATATTTTATTTTTTTGTTGTTATGGTTAGAAAAAAAAACAAAAACAAAAATACCTAACATGAAACTTACTGTCTCATCAAAAGTTTCAATGTGCAGACCAGTATTGTTAATAAAAGCACAATATTGTACATCAAATCTCTAGAACTTTTCCATCTTGCATAAGACAGATTGCACACCCATTAAATAGCAGCTACTTATTTCTCCTTCCCCTCAGCTCCAGGCAACCACAATTCTTCTTTTTGCTTCCATGAGTATGACCACTTTCTTTTTTAGCCACTCAGTCATGTCCAACTCTTTTGTGACCCCACGGACTATAACCCACCAGACTCCTTTGTCCACAGGATTTTCCAGGCAAGAATTCTGGAGGAGATTGCCATTTCCATCTCCAGGGGATCTTCCTGACCCAGGGATCAAATCTCATATCTCCTGCACTGCCAGGCAGATTCTTTTACCATGATTACTTTAAAGGCCTCACATAAGAAGAATCAGACAGTACTATCCTTTTGTGACAGGTTTATTTCACTTTGTGTAATTTCCTCATGGTATATCCACGTTTTTTCATATGGTAGGATTTCGTTGTTTTTTTAAGAATGAAAATATTCCATTGTATGTACATACCATATTTTCCTTATCTCTTCATCCACTGATGGATATTTAGATTATTTCCACAATTTGCGATTGTGAATAATGCAGCAGTACATATGACAGTAAAAATATCTCTTTGAGATCTTGATTTTAATCTGTTTAGATACGCGGAAGCAGGGTTGCTGGATTACATGATGTGTGAGTACATGCTCAGTCATGTCCTGACTCTTTGTGACCCCATGGGCTCTAACTCACCAGGCTCCTCTGTCCATGAAATTTTCCAGGCAAAAATACTTGAGTGGGTTGCCTTTTCCTTCTCCAAAGATTGCATGATAGCTCTGCTTTTTTTTTTTTGAAAGAGGCACCATACTCTTTTCCATAATGACTATACATCACTTTGTCACCAACAGTGCAGAGGGTCTTCAGTTTTTCCACATGCTTGTCTCTTGTTATTTTTGCTTGCTTGTTTTGACAGTGACAATCCTACCAGCTATGAGGTGATATTTCATTGTGGTTTTGATTTGCATTTCCCTGAAGGTTAGAGATATTGAGCAAAGTTTCAAAGCCTGTGACTATTTGTCTTCTATGGAAAAAAATGTGTATTTAGTTTCTTAGCCCATATTTTAAACAGGTTATTGTTATTGCTATTGCTGTTGAGTCATAGAAGTTCCTTATATATTTTATGTATTGACCCCTTAAAAGATATATGGCTTGCAAATATTTTCTTGTGACTCTATAGGTTGCTTTTTCACTCTGTTGATTGCTTATACGGATGTAGTCCGATTTGTTTATTGTTGTTTTTGAGTCTCTTTTAAACAGCATATATTATTCTTTTTTTTTTAACACGTTCAGATTTATCTTTTAAATGGAGAATTTAATCCATTTACATTTAAAGTAACTATTGATAGAGAAAGATTTTGTAAATAACTTTGTGTTAACTTTTTGTCTTGAAGCATTTCTGTTTCTTTTGCTCTTTTATTGTCAACATTTGTAGTGAAATGACTTGATTTCTTCCTTCTTTTTTTGTGTGTATGTCTTCGATAAGTATTTTCTTTATAATTACCATGAGACTTACATAAAACATGTAGCAGTTATAAAAATCTATTAACATCAGATAAAACCTGAATTTCAATCACATACAAAAATTTGACACTTCTCTTCCTAACATACACAGTGTTATTGATGCCACAATTTATTAATATATCTTTACATGTATATCCATGGCTGATTCATGTCAATGTATGACAAAAACCACTACAATATTGTAAAGTAATTAGCCTCCAACTAATAAAAAAAATAATAATATATCTTTTTATATTGTGTACTCTTTACCATATTTTTATAATTATTAATACACTTTAGTCTTTTAACTTCTATATAAGAATTAACAGTGATTTACATACTATTATATAGAATATAATATTATATACATAATATATATATATAAATAATATATAATAGTATGTTATATACTATTATATACTATTGGTATAACTTTATAGTATTCTGTATTTTCTACTTGCCATCAAGTTTTATCCTTTCATATGCATCCATCTATTGATGCTTTCATTCAACACACTTTTATTTCATTGCATTTTTTTCATTTCAACTCGAAGGATTCCCTTTAGAATTTCTTGTAAGTCTGGCCTAGTGGTAATGGATTCTCCCAGCTCCTGCTTATCTGGAAGAGTTTTTATTTTGCTTCCATTTTTGAAGGATAGTTTGCCAGGTATAGTATTCTTGGTTGGAAGACTTTTTCAGCACTTTGAATAGATCCTTTTATTCTTTTCTGACCTGCAAAACTTGTTCTGAAAATCCTATTGAGAGTCCTGTGATGTTTCCATTGTCTATGGCAAGGCACTTTTCAATTGCTGAACAAAATTCTGTCTGATTTTGAAACTTTGATTACAATGGATCTCATGTGGACTTTTTAGTTTTCTCTTATTTGAAAATTTTGGACTTTTTAAGTCTGGATATCAATTTTTTTCCTTGGATACAAGAAAATTTCAGCCATTATTTTTAAAAAAACAACTTTTTTTTGCACCATTTTCTCTCTTTTTATCCCAACATCACTATAATGCATATATTTCATTGTTTGATGGCTATTTTATTTATTTATTTTTTTGCTTTGTTAGTCTAACTGGTAATTTCAAATGATCCGTCTCTGCACACAAAAAATTCTTTTATGCTTAGTTAAGTCTGTTTTTGAACCAGAAAACTGTATTTTCCAGTTTTTGTATTCTTTTGCACAAATTTTGCTGTTTTCTAGTATATTTTCTCTTTGTTGAAATGTTGGTTTTGTGCATTCTTAATATTCCAAATTTTTAAAGTGTATTTAAGATGGTTATTTTGAATTCTTTGTCAAATAGTTCTTATCATTATTTCTTTAGGGTTGATTTCTGGAAATTTTTTGATCCTTGTTCAGGCCATGGTTTCCTATTTGTGAGTGTTCCTTGACTTTTTATGTTGGTGTCTGTGCATTTGACAAAAGAACCATCTTTTCTTGTCTTTAGAGATAGGTTTTATGAAGGAAGTACCAGATGCCGTGATCTTAGCTTTTTGAATGTTGAGCTTTCAGTTGGCCCTTTCACTCTGCTGTTTCATCTTCATCAAGAGGCTCTTCTGTTCCTCTTCACTTTCTGCCATAAGGGTGGTGTCATTTGAATATCTGAAGTTATTGGTATTTCTCCAGGCAATCTTGATTCCAGCTTGTAAGTCATCCAGCTGGGTATTTTACATGATGTAGTCTGCATATAAGTTAAATAAGTAGGGTGACAATACACAGCCTTGACGTACTCCTTTCCTAGTTCAGAACGAATATGTTCCATGTCCAGTTCTAAATGTTGCTTCCTGACCTGTATATAGGTTTCTCAGGAAGTCGGTAAGGTGGTCTGGTATTCCCATCTCTTGAAGAATTTCCCCAGTTTGTTGTAATCCAAATAGGTAAAGGCTTTGGCATAGTCAATAAAGCAGAAGTAGATATTTTTTTTCTGGAACTCTCTGGCTTTTTCTATGATTTGACAGATGTTGGCAATTTGATCTCTGGTTCCTCTGCCTTTTCTAAATCCAGCTTGAACATCTGCAAGTTCTTGGTTCATATACTGCTGAAGCCTGGCTTGAAGGATTTTGAACATTAACTTGCTAGCATGTGAAATGAGTGCAATTTTGCAGCAGTTTGAACACCCTATGGCATTGCCTTTTCTTGGGATTGATGTGAAAACTGACCTTTTCCGGTCCTATGGCCACTGCTGAATCTTCCATATTTGCTGGTATATTGAGTGCGGCACTCAAACAGCATTCTCCTTTAGGACCTGAAATAACCCAGCTGGAATCCCATCGTCTCCTCTCTCTCTGTTTGTGATCATGCTTCCTAAGGCCCACTTGACTTCACATTCCAGGACTTAGAGAGCTAATACTTGGGTAGGATGATAAGGAGTCCAGGGCCCTCGAGGAGGAAGGGGTCTGGGGCTCTCAGGAGGAGAAAAGGACAAACTTTTTTTCTACACAGCTTTGTCTTAGTCAATATAACAAAGTGTCCTGCTTGAGGACATGTTTATCCTTAACAAGAACCTTTTTACTATTCTTGTTATCTTAAGACATATGTTGTGGGAGTGGGTCTGGTAAGACCTTTCTATGGATAATTCTGATCTTATTAATTTAAGATGTATGTTGAGGGAGTGGGTCTGCAAAAGTATGTAAGGCCTTGATAAGACTACTGGGGGGAGCATTCTCCACCCCTCTTCTGATATCAGAAGCTGGCTATATTAGAAGCTCTACTACACAAAAGCTCTTGAGTGATCAAGCCTGGTCTCTGGTCCTAGAGCTAAATCTTCTTCAGAGATCATGAATCCAACACCGTTCACCACAAGCTATCATCTTGGGGGCTTGCCTGCAACCTTCAGGACAAGTTAAGAACACTCAGATCTCTAGCCTCTATGCTTTCTCAGAATACACATTTCTCCTTTTACTTTACTGACTCTATGGTGTGTCTGTCTGTGTGGATGTAGAATGAAAGAGACATAAAGAAATAAATGCTAAGTAATCAAGATGTCTGGCTCTAGGTAAGTGACCACACCATCGAGGCTATCTGGATCAGTAAGACCTTTTTTGTATAGTTCTCTGTATTCTTGAAACCTCTTCTTAATGTCTTCTAATTCTGTTAGGTCCATACCAGTTCTGTCCTTTATTTGTCCATCTTTGCATGAAATGTTCTCTTGGTGTTGTATCAGAAGGGAAAGGTGCAGGGCACAACTTTTGAAAGAATGTCATAGACGAAGGACACAACATAAACCGATGAGAATCAGATGGGACCAGGATGCCAGACAAGACTAGACCCTGATCCTCAATCAGCAAGTGATATGGCATACCCAGAAGTGCCAACAGTTCCAAGGCACTGCTGGAAGACCAGGGAGTGGGCAGGGGCCCAAGTCCTGGGAACCTCTGCCCTTCCCCAAAACAGCTGGAATAATCCTCCCACTCACTAGCATATGAAATACCCAGCCTATGAAAACTAACCATGCCACATTTCAGGGCCACATTAGCCCTGTGAGATGGCCCACACTGTCTGTGGAATGTGCTTTTCTCTGTATCTGAATAAATCCACTTTACAGCTAGTCTCTCGCTGAGTTATTCTGGTGATGAAACATCAGAACCTGAGCTTCATTAGCTCCTGAAACCAGGTAATGCGGGTTTTGACTGGGTTTGAGCCCCATCCATGTGGGTTTGATTCCCAAACAGAGATTTGGCTTGGTTTGAGTCCCACCCAGGTGGATTTGAGTCCCAGACTGGATTTTGAGTGGGTTTGAGTCCCAGCACATGAATTCAACTCCCAATCCATGGTGAGCAGTTTCAGTGTCTCTAATTTTCTGGACAAGCTCTTTTCCATTCTATTGTTTTCCTTATTTCTTTGCATTGTCCACTTAAGAAGTCTTTCTTATCTCTCCTTGCTATTCTTTGGAACTCTCCATTCAGAGTTGGGTTTACCTTTCCTTTTCTCCTTTGCCTTTTGCTTCTCTTCTTTTCTCAACTATTTGTAAATTCTCCTCAGACAACCATTTTGCCTATTTGCATTTCTTTTTCTTGGGGATGGTTTTGATCACTGCCTCCTGTACAATGTCACAAATCTCCATCCTTAGTTCTTCAGGCACTCTGTCTATGAGAATTCATCCCTTGAATCTATATGTCACTTCCACTGTATAAACATAATCTGGGGCCAAAAGAAATGAAAACATGATATCAAAGGGATATCTGCACCGTCATGTTCTTTGCAGCATTATTTGCAATAAACAAGATGTAGAAATAACCTAATTCAATTCAGTTCAGTTCAGTCACTCAGTCATGTCTGACTCTGTGACCCCATGGACTGCAGCACGCCAAGCCTCCCTGTCTACCAACAGCTCCTGGAGTCCACCCAAACTCATGTCCATAGAGTTGGTGATGCCATCCAACTATATCATCCTCTGTTGTCCCCTTCTCTTCTTGCCTTCAATCTTTCCCAGCATCAGGGTCTTTTTAAGTGAGTCAGTTCTTCACATCAGGTGGGCCAAAGTATTGGAGCTTCAGCTTCACCATAAGTCCTTCCAATGAACACCCAGGACTGATCTCCTTTAGGATGGACTGGTTGATCTCGTCGCAGTCCAAGGGACTCCCAAGAGTCTTCTCCAACACCACAGTTAAAAAGCATCAGTTCTTCAGTGCTCAGCTTTCATTATAGTCCAACTCTCACATCCATACATGATTACTGGAAAAATCATAGCCTTGATGAGATGGGCCTTTGCTGGCAAAGTAATGTCTCTGCTTTTTAATATGCTGTCTTTCCTTCCAAGGAGTAAGTGTCTTTTAATTTCAAGGTTGCAGTCACCATCTGCAGTGATTTTGGAGCCCAAAAATGAAGTCAGCCACTGTTTCCACTGTTTTTCCATCTATTTGCTATGAAGTGATGGGACCAAACGCCATGATCTTAGCTTTCTGAATGTTGAGCTTTAAGCCAAGTTTTTCACTCTCCTCTTTCACTTTCTTCAGGGGATCTTCAGGGGATTTTTGTTCAGGGGATCTTCCCAACCCACGGATCCACCCCAGGTCTCCCATATTGCATGCAGATTCTTTACCAGCTGAACCACGTGGGAAGCCCAAGATTACTGGAGTGGGTAGCCTGTCCCTTCTTGAGTGGATCTTCCCGACCCAGGAATCAAACCCGGGTCTCCTGCATTGCAGATAGATTCTTTACTGACTGAGCTATCAGGGAAGCCAGAAATGACCTAAGGGTCCATCAAAAGATGATTAAGGAAAATGTAATGTATATATAATGATATATAATATATGTACATAATATACATGCATACTATGTATATGGAATATTATTCAGCCTTTAAAAAGAAGGAAATCCTGCCATTTTTGAAAGCATGGATGGATCTTGATCTCATTAGAATAAGTGAAGTGAACCAAAGGAAAAGGATTCTGAATGATACCACTTATAAGTGGCATCTTGAAAAAGGAAGTCAAATGCAAAAACAAAGAATGTAAAAGTGGTTTCCAGCGGTTGGAGTCAGGAAGATATTCAGCTATAAATCAATAAGTTCTGAGAATCTAGTGTAAAATGGTGACTATAGTTGATGACACTATTTCATAGTAAAATTTACTGAGGCAGCATTAAATGCTATCAATAAAAATATTAAAAACAAATTAGTAAATATGTTGATGTTCTAAAAATAGTTCTATCAGGGAATCCTTTTATAATAGACACACATATTAACACATCATAATGTAAAAAATACATATATAAATAAATTTTTTTAAAAAAACAAAAAATGGTATCATATCTATCAAGCAGTTCACCCTGGACTTCAGAACTCCTCTATCAGTAACTGATAGAACATTAGATCAGTAAGGACATAGATGACCTGAAGATATTATAGATCAACTGAACTCATTGATATTTATAGAATACTGCATTTATATTCAGCCTAGTAGAGTCTTTTTAGATGTCCATAAGGTGGACACACAGACCATATTCTGTGTAACAAAGCATACATTATGAGGTCTAAAAGTTTATAATAACTGAAATTATTCAAATGTATTTTCTGTCATAATGTAATTAAGTGGGAAATATGGGAAACACAGTAAGAGTTACAGGGAGCTAAAAGTTAATTATAGCTATTAACTATTGATAAATAATGTTATAGAGACAATGAGCATCTAGAAGTTCACTGAAATGTGTGAATCATACGGAAGGGTTGAAGTTGTTGAAAAAACATTTTGAGGAAATAGAATTGAATCTGATCTTACTACCTTTGCATATTTCACATGACGTTCTTCCTACTTCTTATTTTAAGTCATGATCTACTTCATACTACTATTATGTAATCTCAAATTACATCTTGAGGATTCCTTGCCTATGATGAGCTCCGTCTTGCCCACCTTTCAGTCTGTATACATCTAGTTCATTAGCTAGCACACTAAACAAAAAATGTCCTGGGTCAGATTTGTTTGCCTATCCTCTCTCCTATGTGGGAACAATATTTTCTCATCAGGGTCTTGACTAACCAGACATAATTTGAGTCCTGAGGGAATGATTATGAAATACAAGCCCCATGAATATAGTTTGATTTCAGAAGAACCAGAAGGAAACTGGTAGGTGTTGGCCAATGAGACATAGAGCCTTCAAGAGATCCAGTAAATAAATATGAAAAATTTTAGTCAAGAGATAAATTCAAAATTAGGGGCCAGAAAGAGAGAAAGTTAAGAATTAACCTCAGGAAAGAATAATGAAATGATGGTAGAGAGTGATTGTTAAGAAAGGTGATGTGTGCTATGCTGGGTTGTTCAGTTGTGTCTGACTGTTTGTGACCCAATGGACCATAGCTCGCTCACCTGGGGATTCTCCAGGTAAGAATGCTGGAGTGGGGCTGCCATGCCCTCCTCCAGGGGATCTTCCCAACCCAAGAAATCAAACCCAGGTCTCCCGCATTGCAAGCAGATTCTTTACTGTCTGAGCCAACAGGGAAGGCCAAGAAAGGTGAGGGAATACTTTAAGAGTTGGGCAAAAGAACAGTGCTCAGTGGGCTGATGACTTCCAAGCTAAGAGCAACAAATTTAAACCAGTATGAACATCTTATAATATGTTTCCCCAACACTTGTATTCTACCCTTCGAGTTTTAAACTGATGGCCCAATGAAGAAATGATGCCTAAATGGTTTCAGCCTTCAGCTTTCAGACATACACACAAAAATAAATAAATGTTTAAAGAAAACGGGCTTCCCTGGTGGTTCAGTGGTAAAGAATTCACCTGCCAAGTAGAAGACGCAGGTTCAATCGCTGAGTCAGGAAGATCCCTGGAGAAAGAAGTGGCAACCCACTCCAATATTCTTGCCTGGGAAATCTCATGGATGGAGGAGCCTGGTGGGCTACAGTCCATGGGGTCACACAGAGTCAGACACAACTTAGTGGCTGAGCATACAAAAATAAATTAAATAAAAATTTAATAAATTAAATAAAGCATAATTATTTGGCAATATTTTAAAACTGGAACATTTTATATTAAAAATTCCTGTATTTTCAGCTTTTCTATTAAAATTTTAAAAATCTGTCTTTGCTAACCCATCACTCTAACATGGCAACAATTATTTGGAGTTGAGCATTGGAAGCTACTTTCTCAGACAAGATAACCCAATTCCTTTATGTATATTCTTTATGAATATACCCTTCTTTTACACCACCATCTACCTGATTACCTTTAGCAATTTCCTTGGCCATAAAGATATTTGAGATTTTATCATTTATTCTATTCAAGTCAATGCATTTTATATTCCCAGGAACACTAATAAATATTGATGACCTTTCTTTCGCTCAAACAATTTGGTACTTGAAGCTCTTTCTCTCTTCTTTCTCTTGGGTAAACTTATTCTAGTCATCAACATGCATGCATGCTAAATTGCTTCAGTCATGTCCAACTCTTTGTGACCCTATGAACTGTACCCCACCAGGGTCTTGTGACCATGGGATTCTCCAGGCAAAGAAAACTGGAATGGGTTGCCATGCCCTTCTCTGGGGATCTTTCCAACCCAGGGCTCAAACCCAAGTCTCTTACATCTCCTGCACTGGCAAACGGGTCCTTTACCACTAATGTCACTAGTCTTCAAAGACCCAGTTAAAAGGCTTTGTCTTCTGTGACTAACTTTAAAGCTCATGGAATATATTTTCCCTGAAAATATATTTTTCAAAGGAAAATATATTTCAATTTTTTGAAATATATTTTTTCAAATATATTTTGAAATATATTTCAATATATTTTTTCAAATATATTTTCCTTTGTGTTTTATAAGATGTTCTATGTTTTTTTTTTTTTCCCCATTGGCCACATTAATCATTCACACATCTCTATTCCATGTTGTGCAGATAAATTTTTCTGATTAGGATTTACTTCTATGATATTTCTATTCCATATTCAACACACTGCTTAGTAGATGGTACGTACTTTGAATCTCCGTCTATGACAGAGGGCCACCTGTGATCCTGGACCTTAGGGGTTAAAAAGTCAGGAGATGAGAATTCTCATTTCTGGGGACAACCCAGGTGTAGTTGGCATGTGCTGATAACGGCTGTGGCTTGCGGGCTGGGGAACAGCACCAACTCTTGCAGCATAATGGGCTTGGATACTCCTGCAAAGATATCAGCAACCTGTCTCAGATGTCAGGAGGGGTCTTGAGTAGAAGCTGCAGAGACTTCAGAGCCTTCAAATCAAAACTGTTGTAACTGACTCACTACTGAAGTCAGTGCACCACTTCTGTACTTTAGCATTGCCCCCCAGGACAAACACAAGAAGGAAAAACACGGTAGACACAACACAAAAAGAGAAAGAATGTACTTCTATGCACACATGGGGACAAATCCAAGAGATGCCCATAAATAAAGGCGTTTTTAAGAACAACAGCTGCTTCTACAACAGTAGGTGAGAGGGGAACCACATAAATACTATGTGCATTGTTACTGTGCCATAAATACAAGTGTAGATAAACAGAATCAATATGCAAACTTCTACACATATAATTATATACAAATATGTATAGGTACACACAAATACATGTATATGTGTATGTGTACAGTTAGTTAGTTAGTTAAAATGTCCCCTAGTGTCAAAAGAAAATATATATATACAGCAGGAGGGAAGCGGTAGGAAAAGCACAGAAGTTTGAGTGCTATTTCCCACTCTAGACGACAAGGTGCTATCAGAAATAGAAGAGATTGTTTTGCATATATCCACTAGAGGAAGGACAGTTGTTAAACAGTAGTTTTTCCTTCATACATAACACACATCTTAAGTTATATCAAGGTGGCATATAAAAGGAAGAATCTGTCTTTAGAAGTTTATAGAAAAACATCTCACCTATAAAGTAACATTTGCAATTTTTTTCTCATTTGTGATTTTTTTGAAGTACAGAAAAAAGTTTAGTTCTCAGGTTGAAAAAATAAAATTTTAGACATTTTATTTCATATTCAGTAAGCTAAATAGCACTGTATTTCAAACCTTATATTTATGTTATGATAAATAAAAGTAAAAAAAATTTGAAAAGTAAAATTAGTTAAAGTGAAACTATTGCATATGTGCATACCTATGTGTGTATATATATTTATATGCATGTATAGGTATGAAACAGTGTCAGACTTTATTTTTGGGGGCTCCAAAATCACTGCAGATGGTGACTGCAGCCCTGAAATTAAAAGATGCTTACTCCTTGGAAGGAAAGTTATGACCAACCTAGACAGCATATTAAAAAGCAGAGACATTACTTAGCCAACAAAGGTCCGTCTGGTCAAGGCTATGGTTTTTCCAGTGGTCATGGATGGATGTGAGAGTTGGACTGTGAAGAAAGCTGAGCGCTGAAGAACTGATGCTTTTGAACTGTGATGTTGGAGAAGACTCTTGAGAGTCCCTTGGATTGCAAGGAGATCAAACCAGTCCATCCTGAAAGAGATAAGTCCTGGGTGTTCACTGGAAGGACTGACGCTGAAGCTGAAACTCCAGTACTTTGGCCACCTCATGTGGAGAGTTAACTCATTGAAAAACACACTGATGCTGGGAGGGATTGGGGGCAGGAGGAGAAGGGGACGACAGAGGATGAGATGGCTGGATGGCATCACCAACTTGATGGGCATGAGCTTGAGTAGACTCCGGGAGGGAGGAGGACAGGGAGGCCTGGAGTGCTGCAGTTCATGGGGTCGCCAAGAGGGGGACAAGACTGAGCAACTGAACTGAACTGATAGGTATGAAAGTGTTAGTCATTCAGTTCATGTCTGTCACATTGTGATCCCATGGACTCTAACCCACCAGGCTCCTCTATCCATGAAATTCTCCAGGCAAGAGTATTGGAGTGGGTTGCCATTCCCTTCTCCAAGGGATCTTCCCGACCCAGGTATTGAACCCACATCTATATATGTATACATGCATGTATATATAAAGATTCACGTGAAAGGACCTGATTGTGAAGATATTGCTAAATGCATAAAAATAATGGGGAAACCTATAAGAAAATATTTCTGAGGACTTATGAGGGAATAGCTTCCTTCTACATGTGCTTCAGCAGAGGAAAGCAGGACAAAATAGAAGCAGGCATTAAGTATGCCTAGAAGTGGGGATTTGAGGGAGAGACTGTCATATTTTCTCAATGAAGTAAGAGATGAAGTGGTTTGTCTGTGGAAGTCTGGGAAGCATTGCTGGATTCCAGTTTTGAAAATCATGGGAAAGAACTGACACTTTCAATGTAGTTAAGAAATCATCAAGAAGAAATCTGGAGTAAGATTTACTGCAAGCGTTTAAGATTGGAAAGGGATGTTGATCGCAGAAATGAGATGCTTGAAGGATCATGTGAATTTACAAAGGCGATGAACTGGAACTTTCACTGAGGCCCAGAACAACCAAGCTAGGAAAGCAAGCTGTATTCCAAGAATATGATATCTGAATTAGCGATTACATAGCGACAGAGGATGAAATGGTTGGATGGCATCACTGACTCAATGGACATGAGTTTGAGCAAACTCTGGGAGACAGTGGAGGACAGGGAAGCCTGGTTGGTGCTATTGCAATTCATGGGGTTACAAACAATCACAATTGAGTGACTGAACAACAACAAACAAGTAGAAATAATCTACAATTATAATACCATTTAGAATAGGGACTGAGGACAGTCTTTAGAAATGAGGATAGAGAGTCCACGTATACACTGGTGTCACCAAAGATGATAAAGGCAGGATTTCAACCAGTCAGTCAGTTCAATTGCTCAGTCGTGTCTGATTTTTTGTGAACCCATGGACTGCAGCTTATGCAAATTCATGTCCATTGAGTCGGTGATGCCATCCAGCCATCTCATCCTCTCTCATCTCCTTCTCCCCACCCCCTTTAATCTTTCTCAGCATCAGGGCCTTTTCCAGTGAGTCAGTTCTTTGCATCAGGTGGCCAAAATATTGCAGTTTCAGCTTCAGCATCAGTCCTTCCAATGAACACCCCAGACTGATCTCCTTTAGGATGAACTGGTTGGATCTCCTTGCAGTCCAAGGGACTCTCAAGAGTCTTCTCCAACACCACAGTTCAAAAGCATCAATTCTTCGGCACTCAGCTTTCTTTATAGTCCAACTCTCACATCCATACATGACCACTGGAAAAACCATAGCCTTGACTAGATGGACCTTTGTTGGCTAAGTAGTGTCTCTGCTTTTTAATATGCTGTCAAGATTGGTCATAACTTTTCTTCCAAGGAGTAAGTGTCTTTTAATTTCATGGAAAGGCAGGAATTGGGTGGAGACAAAGTTAATAAGACAGTCACCAAAAGCTTTGATAAATAACAGGCAGTGTAGTAGATATTTTTGCTGATGCTGTCAATAAGAAGGTGGTAAGAATTGTACAGTGAAATGACATGAATCTCAAGTGAGTTGAAACTGTGTGTGCATGGAGTGTATGTGCACACTTGAGCACAAGTTTTATAAAAGATCAGAGTACTTATTGCTATAAGTACTACTGTGGAGAGTATGGAGCATGGTAATACTACCTCACTATCCAGGACTACAGGTGTGAGAAAATAAGCAGCTAGCACTTAACAGGGCAGGTTCAAGTGGTATTTTCTGCTGAGGGTCAAGGTTCATGCTTGGCAAAGACATGAGGAAGCTAATGACAGGGCTTTTTTGATGATGCCAGATAAACAGTTCAAGAGATGATGGTGGAAAAGTTTTGGAGATAAGAGTGTGGTAGCGATCTGGGTTCAGGAAACACTGGGGAGAACAGTACTGTACAGGGTAAAAAATCACTAAGGCTTACACATGAGGCACTGACCAATTTTAACAGAAAAAATAGCAGTGATAAATGGAGAACACCTTTGAGCAGAGTATTATTTGATGAAGGGATCTGAGAGTTTGACTCAACAGGAATGACTACAGTCCTAATAGATTCCAACTCGGTCTATATGACATACATCTATGATGAAAGTGGTATAGAAACCACCGCCATAATAAATTAATACATTGTCATGTTATTTATACATGAGTTCTCCTTAAGTTTATTTAGCATGAATCATTGCAAGAGTATAATAAGCTTTAGTATATTAACACCATTGATTTTCTGCATCTGCAAATCTAATGTCTGATGTTTAAATCAGTATATTTTCATCAAGGTCATTACATTTATAGGATACAGAGACTTGCAACTAGTCTACTCTGGGAAAAACTCACATTATCTTATCATACCTTTTCAAGCAAACACATGTGAACAGGGGCTTTTATCATATATGAAGAAAAATAAGCAATCCATTAATCAGCATCATAATGAGACAGTCTATTCCCACTCTTGACCAAGAGCTTACATCTTAATTTTCTGAACTGCTGAAAAACAATCAAATAATTGCCTGTCTTTCACACAACTATGTATCCTGCCAACTCATTAATCTTCTATAGTAGAACTCAATTATATAAGACCTTTCGAAAATGGGGAAAAATGACCACTTGATTTCTTTGACTTTTCCTTTTGTTCACTAGGCCAACAAACTTTTTTTTTTTTCTAGAACACTTCCTATACACTGGAAATTGCATTAGGTCAAAACTCTGACCTTGAAGAGTTCATGAGTTTATGATGTTTCGTGCCCTCAAATTTCTGGTGATCCTACACTTGACACACTTCAGTTCCTGATTTTATGTTGAAAATTGATTTTCTAACATTTTCAACAAACAAAGGCCATCCTAAGAAAAGATTCTTTACTTTAGTAACAATTTTTTTTTCAGATGTAAATGCTGAAACTTATGGCCTTCATTCAAATAAGATTTCATTTAAACAGATTTTCTTCTTTTCTCAGACTTGAATTTAGCCTGTGACTTGACAGCTGAACAGCTGTTGACTTAAATTTCCATAAGACTGTATGTTTTGAAAAAGAAGATTAAAATACCTCATTTTTCTATTCAAGTCCAACAAAAACAAGAGCAGTTAAACCTAAACTGTTTGGCTAAGAGAAAGGGGATAGAATTCTTTTCTTTTGTATTGCAACCTTTCATATCAGTCCCTCACCTCCCCACCACCATGACACATACACACACATGCATGCGTGCGCACACACACACAGACACACACAGACATCTCCTGTCCTCAAAAGGAGACAGAACTTAATTTTTCATGGGGATTTGTAGAAAAACATGTAATGAAAATAGTACTGCTTACTTCACATCAAAGACTTTTTATTTCCATCTATCTTTGTCAGCAGCTTTTAAAGAAATCTTGATAGCTGTCTTTATTGGATAAAACACTAAAACCTCCACAAAAGAAAGAAAAAAATAGAACTGCTCGGGCACCATAATTACTACTTTGGAATAGAGATTCAGGATATTTTAGGTTAAATTCAGAGACTGGCAGAGCTTGTGTGTACACATACTTATTTGAACCATTCATTCTGTGCTCATCCTTTGTTTAAGCCTGTGTTAATTTAAGAGGAAGAGTCAGAAGACTTTGACTTTAGCATCTTTAAATAAAATACACTCTCAAGAAACATATATAAGGATAGAAAATCAGTGAACAATATTTTTGGGTAACTTGTTGAGAGGGAAATAATAAAAGATGAGACACTTTTTTATTATTTCTTGGTATGAAGACAAGGAGATCAAACCAATCAATCCTAAAGAAAATCAACCCAGAATATTCTTTGGAAGCTCTGATGCTGAAACTGAAGCTCCATTACCCTGGCCACCTGTGGTGAAGAACTGATTTATTGGAAAAGACCCTGATGCTGGGAAAGATTGAAGGAAGGAGGAGAAGGGGATGCCAGAAGACGAAATGGTTGGATGGCATCACTGACTCTATTGACAGGAGTTTGAGCAAACTCTGTGAGATGGTGAAGGACGGGGAGCTCTGGCATGCTGTAGTCCAGGGGGTCGAAAGAGTAGGATATGACTCAGCCACTGAACAACAACTGTGTAACCAAGATCCCTCCTATTCTGTTTTCACATAGATGCAAAACAAACAAACAAGCATAAAAAACCCAGTATGGAGTTATCTTAGATCTTAAACTAGAGAAGAATGCACATAGTTGTTTAAGGATAATGAGCTATACCAACAGAATTCAGTCTGGCCAACTACATGGCAGGCTTAATAAAAGAAAGCTGAGTCAGCTGTGATATTGAGTTCAATAATCCAGACATGAAGGTTCAGATAAGTTAACTGAACCATCAGGAGCTCACATTCAAAAACAGACCTTCAAAGTTCTACATATATATTTTAATAGACTTCACATTGTAAAAACATCTTGCATGAAAACAATCAAAGTGTTACATGTTCTCCAGAATAAAACCTTGTAATGAAAGTGAAATTTTATTAAGCTATTTGGAATTCAATTCTCATCATCAACATGACTGTAATTCTAAGAGAATCAAAATACTCACTCAGTACTGAGTACTCGCTGGCTTAATTCAGCAAACATTTTTTGCACACCTCTTCTGTGACAGACATATCTGAAGATATTGAGGACACAGAACAAAATGCCATGTTTATGGTCCCGAGAATACAGAGATGAATAACAGACTGTGTCGTTCTTTAAAGAAGGGTTGACAAATCGGAGACAGAAGCATATACAACTAATTCTGGTATGTTCATCAGTTCAGTTCAGTTCAGTCGTTCAGTCACGTCCAGCTCTTTGTGACTCCATGGGATGCAGCATGCCAAGCTTCCCTGTCCAACAACAACTCCCAGAGTTTACTCAAACTCATGTCCACTGAGTTGGTGATGCCATCCAACCATCTCATCCTCTGTCACCCACTTCTCCTGCCTTCAACCTTTCCCAGCATAAGGGTTTTTTCAAATGAGTCAGTTCTTCACATCAGATGGCCAAAGTACTGGAGTTTCAGCTTCAGCATCAGTCCCTCCAATGAACACCCAGGACTGATCTCCTTTAGGATGGCCTGTTTGGATCTCCTTGCAGTCCAAGGGACTCTCAAGAGTCTTCTCCAACACCATAGTTCAAAAGCATCAATTCTTCAGGGCTCAGCTTTCTTTATAGTCCAACTCTTACATCCATACATGAATACTGGAAAAACCATAGCTTTTACTAGATGGACCTTTGTTGGCAAAGTAATGTCTTTGCTTTTTAATATGCTGTCTATGTTGGTCATAGCTTTTCTTCCAAGGAGAAAGTATCTTTTAGCTTTATGGGTGCAGTCACCATCTGCAGCGAGTTTGAAGCAATAATAATAATAATAATAATAAAGTCTCTTACTGTTTCCATTGTTTTCCCATCTATTTGCCATGAAGTAATCGGACCAGATGCCATGATCTTATTTTCTGACTGTTGAGATTTAAGCCAACTTTTTCACTCTCCTCTTTCACTTTCATCAGAGCATCTTAAGTTTTTCTTTGCTTTCTGACATAAGGATAGTGTCATCTGCATATCTGAGGTTATTGTTATTTCTCCCAGCAATCTTGATTCCAGCTTGTGCATCATTCAGCCCAGCGTTTCTCAAGATATACTCCACATTAATTTAAATAAGCAGGGTGACAATATACAGCCTTGATGTACTCCTTTCCCAATTTGAAACCAGTCTGTTGTTCCATGTCCAGTTATAACTGTTGCTTTTTGACATGCATACAGATTTCTCAGGAGGCAGGTCAGGTGGTCTAGTATGCCCATCTCTTTCAGAATTTTCCACAGTTTATTGTGGCCCACACAGTCGAAGGCTTTGGCACAGTCAATAAAGCAGTAGATTTTTTTCTGGAACTCTCTTGCTTTTTCGATGTTCCAATGGATGCTGGCAATTTGATCTCTGGTTCATTTGCCTTTTCTAAATCCAGTTGCAACATCTGGAAGTCCATGGTTCACGTACTGTTGAAGCCTGGCTTGGAGAATTTTGAGAAATACTTTGCTAGTGTGGGGGATGAGTGCAATTATGCAGTAATTTGAGCATTCTTTGGCATTGCCTTTCTTTGGGAATGGAATGAAAACTGACCTTTTCCAGTCCTGTGGCCAGTGCTGAGTTTTCCAAATTTGCTAGCATATTGAGTGCAGCACTTTCATAGCATCATGTTTTAGGATTTGAAATAGCTCAACTGGAATTCCATCACCTCCACTCCCCCTGTGACTCAGCTGGTAAAGAACTTCCTCCATAATGCAGGAGACCTGGGTTCTATCCCTGGGTTGGGAAGATCCCCTGGAGATGGGAATAGCTACTCACTCCAGTATTCTGGCCTGGAGAATTCCACAGACTCTACAGTCAGTGGGGTCCCAAAGAGTCAGATTTGATTTTCATTTCTGCTATACTACAATAACAAACAAAATAGGAATTGACAAAAATTACTAGTTCCAAGATAGAAATAATCTATTTCTAATAAATTAGTTGAGTAGGGTAAGTATCAGGGAAGATTTCTCAGCAGATAAGTTATTGATAACAGTCTGCTAAGGACAAGGAGACATTCCCTAGGTAATATAAAAGAAGGAGCAATTCTCAATTCTCTGAACAGTAAGGAAGATTATAACTAGTTTTGATATATTTTTATTTGATCTGCTTTTTCACTTATTGTTTACATACACTTCTATGCAAGCTTATTTCCCTAAGTTTAATAATTTCAAAAGCCACATTATATTTTAATGTATGAATAAAGCTAGCTTGATAAATTTCTCACGTATTGTTAGATATCTATTTGTTTCTAGTGTTTCATTAAATTGCCATATATATTTCAGAAGAAAATAAATTTTGAAAAAGTAAAGTCTAGTCACAGTATTAACTCTATAGTTTTACAGATATTAAGAGTTTCAATACTTAACTCTGAGGAAACCACAACAATTTGTTTTAAACTACTAGTGATATTTAATTATATATGATTTTCCAAAGTTTAATCAGTTTTTACTGAGTCAATCACTAAATTCAGCATTGTGGGGGCAAAGATTATTTCACTCATTAATGTATACCTAGAACTTAGCACAGTGCTTGATATAAACATAATAATTAGCTTCTAATTGGATGAATATATGAATGAATGGGTGGACACAAATATTTTAACTTGCCTATGCTGATTTCACAGATGTATTGTAGTGTCATAGTATAAAATGTCAGTCCCTCAGTCGTATTTGACTCTTTGGGACTCTATGGACTATAGCCTATCAGACTCCTCTGTCCATTGAATTCTCCAAGCAAGAATACTGAGTGGATAGCCATTCTTCTCCAGGGGATCTTTCTGACCCAGGGGTTGAACCTGGGTCTCCTGCACTGCAGGCAGATTCTTTACCATCTGAGCCATGAATGAAGCATCGGAGTTTGCTTATATCCACATGTCAGATATATCATTTTATCATCACCTATTACCCACCAAGAACTAGATTAAAGTTATAGGTTTATGTTGTACACATTCTGGTTTCTAACCAGTAGATATTCAACCTGTTATTTCCAGACAAAACATTCTAGTTCTGTTATTTGCACAGCTCCAAGTATTGGTAATGACTACATTACCAAGCCTACATTCTTCTTTGCCAGATATCCACATTTTCATCCAGTAAGGGCCATATCACCCATTTCTTACCATGAAGACGGACATTAAATTTTCTGTAAAGAATTCTTGGAGTTATTTTTCTTCTGTTGTTAGGGGAAAAAGAGGAAGAAAAACTCATTTTTATCAGCATCTCCCATGATTATTTGCTTTGAATATAGTCATGGTGTCTGGAGGTGTTGCATCCATCTGCAAACCACATTTTGCTATGTCTACAGTCAAAAAAAGAAACCAGCTTTAGAAAACGGGGTAGCAGGTCTTTTGTAATATCATTGAGCTATACCAGTTCTAGATCACCCATTTCCAGACTTCCTTGTATTTAAGATAATTAAACACTGCTATTGTTTAAGTCATTCTAGACGGGGTTTTCTATGGCTTGTGTCTGAAAGTCTCCCTGGTACAATTTTATGATGGAACTTTATGATGGATATACTTAAACTAGCTATCACAGATTTAACCTTCTCATTTCTCTCATCATTGCTCAAATTTCTTTGGATTGGAACAAATATCACATTGTATTTTTAATCTCAGAAAATTATTCTATTTAGATATATCCCTTGCAGTTTATTTCAATGTGTAGAATGAAGGACGAGGTTAATTAATAAACTCAGATTTAAAGCTCATGAAAGGAATACTTACTCACATTTCTATCCCTCTTCCATTGTAGTTGGAATTTATGTAGTCCATTTTTAGCTCTTTTTCCACCGGACATTTTTATTCTTCTTAATACTACGTCAAGAATTGGTAGAGATTCCAGAGGGCCACCGAGGGTGCGCACCATGGCCATGGCAGCTGGACGAAGGGGAAGGGCGAAGCCCCAGGGACCCGGGCCAGGAAGACCTCCGAGGGCACAGCTGAGGCGCTGCAGAGCCCGCTGGGTCTCCGTAGATGCAACAGGCACCGAGGCCCAGACGCCTGGATTCGAGGTGGACCTGAGCGCCAGCCGTCTGAAGCAGCCGCCGCTCCGGGCGCTTGAAGCAGCCTCCTGACCTGCTCACCGCCCGGGCCTCCCGGGACCCGCGCTACGGCTTGGCCGGGAAGCGGGCCTACCCGCGCGGCCCAGGCCCGCCGCTCGGTCCGGCTTTCGGGACCGCCCCGGCCCGGCGGCCTGCCGCGGCTGCGAGGGCCTGTGTCTGGGGCCATGGCGTTCAAGGAGGGCCAGGCCACTGAGGACCGCAAGGACGAAGTGTTCGCCCTGGAACGGAGCTGCGCCCGGGGCCAGTGCAGGTGGCGGGTGGGAGGCCTGTGTGTCTACGCTCCAGGGTGCGGACCTGCTGGCCAGTCGGGACCGACCAGGAGACTTTCCAGCTGGAGAGCGACCGCCTCACCGAAACAGTGCGCCTTCTGCGCCCATTTGGCCGGATGTCGGATGCCGGCCGCCCCGGGAGGGTGCTGTCCACCGCCTCCACCCAGGACGCCAGCAGCGGCTTTGAGGTCAAGAGGTGTGATCGGAGGATCATCCTGCGTGTGTCAGGGGTAAGTCTGCGACCCAAGAGGAACAGCCAGCTGGCTGCTTCGGTGGAGACAGCAGCTGATCTGGTGCGTGTCTGTCGGAAGCTGATGAGCCGCCAGATGGTGGTGTTCCCTGGGAGCACGGCTGCGCGGGCCGCTGCAAGGTCGCGGTACCCTGGGCGCCGACGGCTCCAGCTAGGATGTCTTCCGGCTGGAGTTCAGAGATGGTGCTTACTGCATCATAGACTCTGCAGGCAAAGTAGTGGATGGGGGAAGGACCCCTCGGTCACCAGCTGCAGTGACACCCCTGGGTACAGCCTCGTCGAGTCCTGCGACCCCAGCAAGGTGCCCATCACGGGGGGCGGCACAACCACCCGGGTCCTGAAGGCCCAGAGCCCTCCCGCTGACTCTTCTCTGCGTGCTGGGCCCCCCACTGCCTCAGCCAGAGCTGATGGCGTGAGTCCAGCCTCCCTTCTGTCCCTGCTGCGGGGTCTCCGTGGCATGAGGCTGGGCGTCGCCCTCCACCAGGAGCCCTGGGGAAACCCCCGGCCGGCCGGCACCCCGCCGGCGCCCTCCCCTCCGGGTAGCATTCACCGCGCATCTCACTCGGGGTGTCCGGGTCTTTCCGTGTCGTTTGCATGACTCTCAGTGCTCTCGGGAGAAGCTTCAGACGAGAAAGAGCAAAATAAAATAAGGCAAGCCTACAAAAAAATAAAATAAGGTAAGTCTACAAACACAAAAAAAGTGGTAGTTTTGATTGTTTAATGTATGTTAAAAACTGGCATGGTGAATTTGCAATCATCAATTTTTTAAAATGTGTTAATTATTAACTAACGTAGCATGCTTTTTTCAATTTAATTTTACTAACAGTTTGTCAATTTCTATGAAATTTTCCACAAGGACTTAAACTGGAGAGCTCATGAGACAGAAGAAAAAGAAGAGCGTGACTTCGGAGGCAGTCGGTGAGATTTGGCTGCCAGCAGTGGGATGCGAGCAGAGTCGAGACGCTGCCGAGCCAAGAAGCGGATTCTCTGCAGAGCTTTTGGAGGGAATACAGCTGACACCTCGATTCAAGGCCAGGGATACTGATTTTGTGTATCCGGCTTCCAGAAATATAAACGGAAAATTTTTTATTGATATAGTCTTCAAGTTTGTAATAAATTTCTATAGGAGCCACAGGAAATGAATACAAATGTCTTTGGTATTGTTGTCACTATTTTTATATATAAGCATTATTTATACACTGCAGTTTAATTAAAAAGTTTTCCTCTAGTAATTTTTGTTGATTTTCCTAGAGAGTCTCATATACAGAGATAATCTGCAAGAAAAGTGTTTTGTTTTGTTTTGTTTTACTCTGTTTTCTATTGCTATATTTTGGCACCTTTTTTTTTTTTGCTATTATATATTTTGTATGGATCTCAATGCAATATCAAAAGAATGACAAGGTTGTGTTCTAAACTATCTACATTTTGTTTTTAAGAAAAAAGTACTGACACTTACAGAATAGAATGATTTCTTATTATTTTAATGTATATTTTTGTTTTATACATATCAGGGGCTTTTATAGTATTTCACTATATAACAGATCTAAATGATATCAAATGATAATCAAATTAGAGTGTAATATCTGTGAAATGCATACATCTTATGTGACATATTAAATCAATAATTTCCAGATAGTTATCATTATGTGGTTAAATTTAATCACTATTCATCTAAGAAATTTGCCAAATCTAATCTTTGGGCTTTTTCTCTAAGATCTTGGGAGCAGAGTTATCTATTGATAAAAGCTATGAAACTGCAGATTCTGAAGGAAAAATTTCCAAGTACTGAAAAGACAAATGTCAGAAAGTATGTTTCTTTATTTGAAAAACAGGCTCATAGAATGATGATGCCAAATTGCCAAGAACAAAGGATTTGAAAGCTGGAAAGTGGTATATTTAGGCTAATATCAGAAGAAATGAAGGAATGTTTAAGTGTTTCCTAAAAGGAATGTCATTAAATGGAACAGACCCATTATCTGCCTCAACACACAGTATTTAGAACAACGGCAATTTGATAGGCGAGAACACACAGTTCAGACAATTAAAACAGATCTTGGGAGCCATTGAAAAATCCTTGCACAAACTTCAAAATGAAAAAATGAAATCACAGACCTTAAAGAAAATATGGCAATGAACCCATGAGCCATAATCAGGAAAAACTAAAGCACAGAAAACACTTCTCAAAAAGTTCTTCTTTATGCTTCTCCACCAAATCTGTAAGGGGAGAAACCCCCAAAACATTGCTGACATGAATTTCTTCCAGTCATATTAATGCATATCTGGACAAAATTATAAATATAAATATGTATTATATATATAACATATACTTTACTTGATTGTGGTACAGAAAATTTGCATATACTGAACATGTCTGTCTTCACTGAGAGTACTTAAACCATTAGTAACACTTTAATGCAAAGCATAAGTTATCTTCACTCTGTATCTCTATTCATAAATGGTATATAATGCTCATTTTGGGGGGGCTATTTTAGCTATTTTTTGATTATTATATACACCCATATGTTTGGAACAGCTTACAGAATACAGAGATTGTTCTTTCACTATCTGTACATCATTCTTCAGGGAATCCACTGGTATTTGTCTTTTAAAATTAAGTAACTTTTAGAGTATTTATGTTTCTTATTATTCTTATACTTTATTTATTTATTTATTTAGAAGCCCATAAAATTGATCCTTTTCCCACTTCAATCTATGCTGGCTCTTTAGTGCAGCTTATGCTTACTATAGGTTTCCTGGTTCCTATAGACACTGTTGGCTGATGGTGAGTTTATTGTCAACCACAACTCTTAATATTTCTTTAAGATAATCTTTTAAGTCATTTCTACAGCCTTATAGTAATACATTTGACTTTTTGGTCCAAAGTGTAATAACACATTAGGATCTTTATTAAAATCCAACTGAATAGATTTTTACTCATCTGGCATGAGTAATTCTATCAAATATATTAAAATAATTACCAGTGGCTCATCAGTGAAGAATCCATCTGCGATGAGGGAAATGCAGTGGAGCTTCAGGTTCAATCACTAGGTCAAGAAGATCTCCTGGAGAAGGAAATGACAACTAACTCATTATTCTTGCCTGGGAAATCCCATGGACAGAAGAGACTAGCTGGCTCCTCTCCATGCGGTTGCAAGAGTGTCAGTCATGACTTAGCAAATAAACAACAGCAAAACTACTCTTTGAATTTGATAAGCATGCCATTTTTAAACTTATTTGAACTATTGCATCAAACAGGGAAAAGTGTCCTGGGGATGTTCCTTGAACCTTCCCTTACTTTTGATTTCAATCAATTAATTAAAGCCTTTTGGGTTCAGTTGTTCAACCACTTAGAAACTCAACCTATTTTATCTAGCATATTTCTTCAGACACAATGTTATTATGAGCTAACTGGCCAATACATTGTTATAGTCCAGACTCACCCTTTCTATTGTCTTTTCTTAATATATTGATCTAATAATCCAGGTAAATAAGTTAATTTGAAATTGCAGTTATATCTAGATGTAATTCTATTTTCCCTAATGTTTCTCAGATGCTATATTGTTTGAGATAGATACATTAATTATTCTTAATTCTGTTATCCACACAAGTCTGGTACAGTCTAAATTATTCTTTTGCTTCCAGTTTATTTGCTTATTCTACTTATAGAGAGAATAATTTTGAATTTTTAAAAATCTAGTTAGTGACTCATATTTTTCTATAGAGAAGTTAAGGCCATTTACCTATTATCTTGTATAGGCATACATATGTTATATGTGTATATATAATTCACTTGTATGCATATATATATGTATATGAACATGTATACATATATACATACCTATGCATATATATGAGTGTTTATAAGTGTTGTGTATGTATATATAAAGTCCTAGAAATTTACCTTTAGTTATTCATATTTCTTTTTATAAATTTATTTGACATTTAATAAGGTTAAGCTCTTTATTTCATTGAGCTAGAATAATTACCTAGATCCAGAAGCTAATGGGATATGCAGAATATGAAAATTTTTATTTAATTTGTAGTAAGCAAATTTGCTTTTATTTCTCAAAATTTTACTTTGCTGTACAGTTCTTAAAATACAGTATAGTTCATCATCTAGTCATCCTCAATACTTTAACAACAAATATTTTAAAGTAACTTTTGGTAATTATACTATTTTATTTATTCACTTATACTTTTCTCAGTAATCCTTTTAATTCACATTATGGAAGATTAAAAAAGTAACTTAACACTATTTCTTAATCCTTATATATATTTTTTACTATTGTATCTTGCTTAAAAATGTTTTGAAGAATAAGCTTACATGTTGTCACACTATATAGATTTATTTTTCTTCATGTATTTTGCTTAAGAGTCCTAAATTTATGCTAATACTTAAAGCCAATTTATCTTTCCATAACTTATATTGTTAAGTTGTTCATTGTCTTCTGCTTTAATCTTTGCAATAGAGATTGTTGACTGACCTTATTCTTGTCCCTAATTTTGACATATATTCGCCTTTTTCTTTTAAGTGAATTTTTACATATTTTTAATATATTTATATATTTATTATATTTTTAAAATATTTTTAAAATGTTTATATATATAAGTGACATTAAAAAATGTTAAATGCTTTAAAAAAACTTTTTGGCTAAGTTATATTGATTACAATTCAATCATCTTTGTTTAGTTTCCCCCACATTCTTCTTTAACATGGGCTTGGTATTGAGACAAAACATTATTTATCTTTATATTTATTACCTCTTTATTTCTAGCACTTCACTTCTTTTAGTTTCAAACCTTTTACGTCAATGTCCAGATATTGTTTTTTGTTGACTGTGCCTCTCACTGCTGTTGAATTCCAGGCTGAATTTGCTTTTTCATATAAGAAATGTATCTGTGATGTTGTTCTAAAATGTCTGAGGATGCTGTAGATCTTAAATTGAGTCATTGAAGTAAAAAAACATTATATCTTATTTGTATTTTTAGTTATAATAATATGCATAGTACCCTCAGGTATTTATCTATATAAATATTTATACTTATTTATAAGTAAGCCATATCTATCTACTGATTGATCCAGCTAGCTCTCAAAATATTTGTCTATATCAAATAGTATTCTTGGCTGTATGTAATTTACCCCTATCTTCAATAATGTACATTTATTATTAAATCATCTATGCTATTTGCTTTTTTCTTTGTCCATATACCCTATAAGTATGAGGTAATCAATGTGGCGAAGTGTAGTGTGATGATCAAGATCTCTGTGGGCTAAAATATGGTGCAAATGGAAGAATTTATCTCAGAGGTATTGCAAAGAGGAGGTGCCTGACATAAGAAACTTCTTGCCGTGTTTTCTATTCATTGAAATAAAGATGAAAGAAAAAATATTTTTTTCTATTAAAATATCAATATGAAGCATTAGAGATTATATATTCACTGTGCCATTATCACCCCAGTTGGCTTCACTACCTTATTAAGCTTATG
This sequence comes from Hydropotes inermis, assembly GCA_020226075.1. Taxonomy (NCBI): domain Eukaryota; kingdom Metazoa; phylum Chordata; class Mammalia; order Artiodactyla; family Cervidae; genus Hydropotes; species Hydropotes inermis. Next base: position 5,387,042 of record CM035273.1, read on the forward strand.
CTAACCCACTGCCAATTTTGCAGTCTTCTGCATTGGCCAATTTGGAGCATTAAATAGTATTTTGTTGATAGTCACAACTTCTGCATCTTTCAAGTTTTGATCATAGCCATCTCACTGCTGAAATGTGTTTTCTTTTGATTAATTGGTTTGGGAACAGGGATTACTTCATAGGCTCTTCTATTCAGCCCTTTCTATCATACTAGTTCTTATTTCATGGGTAAATCCAATACAGTAAGTCCCAGACATATGAACTTTCAAGTTTTAAACTTTCAAAGATGTGAATGTGGAGCTTACTAATGAACACCCGCTGGAAACGGAGGCTCGGAGAAAGAATGAAGAGAGACAAGAAGAAGAAGAAATAACTGAGGAATGAAAGAGATTTATGATGCAGGAAATGCCAAGGGGATTTTCTTTGGGGAGGCACGGTTAGTGTCTGAAGCGCAGGCCCTAACTGTGAGCAGTATATGAAGGCTGCAGGGGCCATTCAGGACGCAGCTCAGTGCTGCCACGTCACCTGTGAAAAGAGGGAGAAAAAAATACTACTCAGACATCGGAGTTGGCTCATCAAGAAATCTAAGCCCTGAAGAACTGATGCTTTTGAACTGTGGTGTTGGAGAAGACTCTTGAGGGTCCCTTGGACTGCAAGGAGATCCATCCTGTCCATCCTAAAGGAAATCAGTTCTGAATATTCATTGGAAGGACTGATGTTGAAGCTGAAACTCCAATACTTTTGCCACCTGATGCAAAGAGCTGACTCATTTGAAAAGACCTGATGCTGGGAAAGAGAGAAGGTGGGAGGAGAAGGGGATGACAGAGGATGAGATGGTTGGATGGCATCACCGACTCAATGGACATGAGTTTGAGGAAGCTCTGGAAGTTGGTGATGGACAGTAAAGGCTGGTGTGATACCGTCCATGGGGTTGCAAAGAGTCATACATGACTGAGCTACTGAACTGATTATGATGTGTTGAGGCTCCTCTTGTGGCTCAGTGGTAAAGAACCCGCTTGCAAAGCAGAAGACTCAGCTCCAGTCTCTGGATCAGTAAGCTCCCTTGGAGAAGGAGGATGGCAACTCAATCCAGTATTATTGTCTGAAAAATCCCATGAACAGAAGAGTGTATAGTCCCTGGTGTAGCAGAAGAGTCAGACACAACTTAGCAACCAAACAACAACATAACATCATGATGTCTTTTTTTTTTTTCATTTATTTTTATTAGTTGGAGGCTAATTACTTTACAATATTGTAGTGGGTTTTGTCATACATTGACATGAATCAGCCATGGATTTACATGTGTTCCCCATCCCCATCCCCCATCCCACTTCCCTCTCCATCCCATCCCTCTGGGTCTTCCCAGTGCACCAGCCCTGAGCACTTGTCTCAACACCATGATGTCTTAAAGCAGGGCAACAATCATATAAACTTTATGATTTTGTTATATAATAATATTTAAATATATTGTACCACCTACATATCTGAACTCTAGGTTTCCAGAGCACAATTAAAGTGCTAAATATTCCAGTGTATTGGACTCCTGATTTTCATGGCAACTCCTTTGCCTCTCATAATAAATTCTGTCTATGTACCTCATTTTGGTGCCAACCATTCCAGGATTCTCCCAATCCCCTTCCAAACAATGGACTCATTTCAACCGTAACATTTTGCACTAGCATTTCAGATGACAAATGCAGTCACTATTCAGATGTGCTGCCGCTCTCTTTATTGATGTATTTCTCACGGCCTCCTATCTGTTGGACTTTGATGAAGGACGAAGCAGGCCACAGTCACATATTCACTTCAGTATTTCACTGTCTCCTGATTATGTGGAGGCCTTCAGCAGCATTGTCTTCAAATCCTCACATCTCAACTAGACTTAGTATGAGACACCACCCAGTGAGCAATTACAACAAAACAATTGTTACTATCCCCAGCTGCTTGAGCTAAAATACTGAATCCAAAAAGCCTGAGATTTTAGACATTTTGGTGGATTCAGAGTAATATGAAATGATGTTTTCCAGTTGAACAGCATCTGTCTATTCCAAAATCTACCAGCAGGTTTTTTTTTTTTTTTTTTTAACTGATATGATTTAGCAAAGTCCTAAAATTGGGCTCCTTTGGTGGCTCAGATGGTAAAGAATCTCCCTGCAGTGTAGGAGACCTGGAGTTGATCCCTGCGTAGGGAAGATCCGCTGGAGGAGGGCATGACCTCCCATACCACTATACTTTCCTGGAGAATTCCATGGACAGAGGAGTCTGGCAGGTTGTAGTCCATAAAGTGCAAAGAGTCAGACACAACTGAGCCACTAACCCTTTCACTTTCAAAATTCTCTTAGGGTCTGTTTCTTTTCTAGTATTTGTCTAGCAAATTGATATTTAAACATGGGCCCTCCTCCGCATACTGAAAGACTTGGTCCTGAGTCCTTGGAAGACTTGTGTTGGTGTGTGCCTGCTCAGCCGCTCAGTCATGGCCAACTTGGACCGTAGCCCTCTAGGTTTCTCTGTCCATGGAATTTTCCAGGAAAGAATACTGGAGTGGGTTGCCATTTCCTTCACCAGGGGATCTTCCTAACCCAGGGATCGAACCCACATCTCTTGGTTGATCGGCAAATCTCTTTACCACTGAGACATCTGCGAAGCCCTATGTAGTGTGTGCTTACAAGGTAACTTTCTAAGGAAAAGAAGCTGCAGCATTGTGCCAAAGATGGACTGATAGGTCTTTATATCTATGTTCTGTATTCTGACTACATGGTTGAATAAATCTCTCTTGTTCACAGGTATGACACGGGGCTAATTTTCTCCGGTGGAATGTGAGTAGAATAGATGTGTCACTTATGTGGTGCCTTCTCTCTAGCTCATTTCTGTTTCCCACTGCCATCTGGCTGTCAATGCCTCGGATAAACTCAAGAGACAGGCTTTGTAACAAAAAATCTAAAACATGTGGCAAAAGCTTAGCATACAGGAAACAAGAAGTAATAAACCTGTTATCAGAGGCTGAAGAGATGATGATCCATATTACATAATGGCAAACATTTGGCAAAACTCTTGCCTGCAATTTCCTGGGGGAAGATCACGTGTGTACTGTAGAAGCATCTGTGGAGAAAAGATTGAGAAGAATCAGGGTATTAGTGTCTGCTGGCTACTATTGAATACTTTTGTCTTAAGGGGAAAAAAAGAAATAGCATGTCTAGGAGAAAATTGGTCATTCTGCAAGCAGAAATTAGGAAGAGTGTCTGGAAATTCTGACACTCTATCGGGAAAGTTAACTGCTTCCCATTTCCAAGTAGGGGGGTAATATGATGAATAAACAACTTGAGCAAACTTGGGAGATAGTGGAGGACAGAAAATCCTGGCGTGCTCCAGTCCATGGGGTTGCAAAGAGTCAGACAGTTAGCAGCTGAACAACAACAGCATGTGATGAAAGCAATCTGAGGTAACAAAACTCATATTAAAACACAACCGTATGCAAGAAAAAGCCCTTCCATTAATGATGAAGTAATAGAGAACGGCTTATTATTTTTCCTTAAACAACTAGACAACTGAAGAAAGGACAGGGAGGAAGGAGGGAGGGGAGGGAAGAGGGAAAGAGTAAGGAGAAAGAGAAGAAAGAATGAAGGAAGAAAGACTGGATGATCTTCTCAATAAATGTAAATGTTTTTTCTCACAAAAGTCAACACATGCTCATAAAAAAATTGAAAAATAAAAAGTACAAGGGAAAGCCCTCAAACTGATGAAGGACATTTGCAAAAATACCTATAGCTAACATTACAGTTCAGGATAAAAGACTGAATGCTTGCTTTCTTCTTACGATCTGGAACAAGGCAAGGATGTATGTCTTCACCCCTCCTATTCAATATTATACCAAGGGCAAGAAAAATAAACTGAAAACAAAAACAAAACACCTTACACATCAGAAAAGAAAAGTAAAAAATGTCTTTATCTGCATATACCATGGTTGGCTACACAGAAAATATCAAAAGCATCCGCACTAAGTAATGAGTTTATGAAGGTCACAATATCCAAGAGCAATACAAAAATCAAGTGTATATCTATAGATTAGCAATTATAAATTGCCACTTGAAATAAAGCAGTGCCATTTATAATAACATCAAAGTTATTAAACACAGAGTAATGTAATTAAACATAAGTAAGACATGTGAACTACAAAATGTTGCTCTGGTGACTTAAGGAAAACCTAAAGAAGTAGAAATGCATACCATATTCATGGACTGAAAGACAAAATAGTATTAAGATGTTCATTCTCACAAAATCAATCTATAGACTCCTGATCAAAATCTAAGATGATTTGTTTCTGTTTTTGTTAGAATTTTTAGACAAGATTATTTAAAATTTTATGTGGAAATGAAAATGAACCACATGTCAGAAATATTCTTTTAAAAATAAAAACCAAGTTGGAATACTTACTATACATAATATCAAGACTTACTACAGTGAGAGTAACAAAATAAGTTTGTGAGTTTGTGTTGGCATATAAACAGACATGCGGGGCAGAATGAAGATTCTAAAATACACACACATGTATATATACAAATATTTAGACAATATCAATAGCAAGTGAAGTCTCTCAGCCGTGTCCGATTCTTTGCAACCCCAAGGACTGTAACCTACCAGGCTCCTCTATCCATGGAACTTTCCAGGCAAGAGTACTGAAGTGGGTTGCCATTTCCTTCTCCAGGGGATATTCCTGACCCAGGAATCAAACCTGGGTCTCTCAAATTGCAGGCAGATGCTTTACCATCTGAGCCACCAGGGAAGCCCCAGATTATATCAATATATATTGTCAATATTTCAACATTATTCCAAGGTTATTCAGTAGAAGAAATATATTCATAATTTTGTTAGTGAAGTAACAATTTCATCCATATGCAAAATACTAAATTTCTATCTTTTAACCCCCAGCATATAAAAAAAGTTGATTCAAAATGGATCATTGACTTAAATGTAAGAGCTAACACAAAAAAATGTCTCAAAGAAATCATATGGAAAGATGTCTGTGGCCTTGGGAAATGCAATGATATTTGATAGGACACAAACAGCACAAACCACAAAAGACAAAACTGATATACTGGACCTAACTAAATCAAAAACTTCTGCTCAACAACCAAAAAAGCACTTTTATGGGAATTTAAAGCCAAGTCACCAAATGGAAGAAAATATTTGCAACATAAACTTTGACAAAGGACCTCTTTTTTTTCAAACTATGTATGTGGAACTCTATAACTCAATAAGATCAAGCAGGGGGACAAAATATTTGAAGAAGCATTTTACAGAAGAAGATAAAAGAAGATATATAAAGCGCATAAAAAGACATATAGCATAATCATTCCTAACAGAAAATAAACATCGCAATAAAATCACTGCACACTTTCCAGAATAGCTAAAATTAAAAAGACTGACGATATCACATGCTGGAAAGAATAACTGAAACTCATAAATTGCTGGTGGGAATGAAAAATCATACAATCATGTTGGCAGTTTCTTGTAAAGTCAAACATGCATGTACCATATTTATCACTCCCTTATTTATCAAAATGAAATGAAAGCATGTTCCCATAAAAATTCGCACACAAACAGTCATAGGTCATACAGCATGACAGGCAAAAACTGGAAACAATCCAAATGGCCATCAGGAGGATAAAAGAGAAACAGATTTTAATGTATCCATACAATGAGATTGTACGCGCCAAAATATAGAATGAATTACTGATATACACAATATCAAGGAAGAATCTCAAAATCACTAGGCAGATTAAAAGAAGCCAGGTACAAAAGAATGTATAGTATACGATTCATTTTATAAGAAATTACAGACAAAATAGAATAATCTCTAGTGACAGGAAGCATATCAGTGGTTGCCCGGGGCTGAGTATGAAGCAGAGATTGACTGCAAAGATACATGAGAAAAGTTTTTGGCATGCCAGAAATGTTTTATGTCACAGTTATAACTTTGTTTGCACAATTGCATATTTTGTAAATATCATCAGATTGTACATATATCGGACAAGTTAATTATATGTGATTTTTCACTCTAGAGATGGAAAATGTAGTTTGCAATAAAGATGACACTGTGTAGGCTTTTCATTGAGTCTTGGTAGCTTCCATGTAGTAACAATTATTTTAAAAGTTAGGGTATGGAGGTGAGGAAACAAAGAAATAAAGTACATGTAAGACAATGTATAACTATGATTATTAAAATATATAACTGAAATTAAATGCATTAGAAGACTACAAAATTTCTGAATTTTGCCAAACAAACCATGGGGCAAACTAAAAATTGACCTTTTGTACTTCATGACAATCTTTAGTCCTCTGAATTTTCATAGAACTAGTTTTTAAAGGTATTCAATGACATTATTTCTGCTTTACACATTGCCATGGAGAATGATGGATTAGGAGTTTGCCATGTGGTTCCATGGTAAAGAATCTACTTTCCAATGCAGGGGACAGAAATTTGATCCCTGAGTTAGGAAGATACCCTGGAGGAGAAAGTGACCACCCACTCCAGTGTCCTTGCCTGGAAACATCCCATGGACAGAGGAGCCTGGCCAGTTACAGTCCATGGCGTCATGAAGAATCAGACATGATAACCTGTTGGATGGATAATGATGGATAAGGCAGAACTTTTAGAAGGCAGAACTGGGGCCACAAAGATTATTTCTCCTCTTCTGGGGTCAAAGGCTTTCTAGCATTCCCCAGTGGCATTTCAGAGCCTCTACAAAAGAAGAACTTCTGAGTGTCCCATTCTTCCTCTTCATAAAGCCTAGTCTATATTGTATGTACACTTCCACGTGTGGTTAAGGAAAGTTGATCTTTTCGGTTTGTGGGCAGTTAGATCCCAGGGAAGCCTAGTCAGGCTACATGGAGAATATTGTTCAAGTTCAGGAGACCCTAGATTTTGCATAGATACAGTGACAAAACTGGACCTTATGTTTCCTCTTTAGGGGGATGGAATTAGTATTTACTGTGAGCAGGCAAAAGTGTAAACAATGATTAAATCTCCCGAAGCATTTGACTCAGAGATGAGCAAATGGAACTTTAAGTCATTTCCTGGTTTCCATCTTTCATTCCATTCATTCTATCACTCACTCTCTACTGCATTCTTACCCGAGCCAGGTTCTGGGCTGGGCATTGGGAAGATAGTAATGAAGCTGACACAATCTGACTTTCCAGATACTTCCATCCTAGAGAGATAGTCTTGTGAGTTATCAATAGTGTTTGCATCACAATGCATCCACTATGGAGAACAAACACATGAGTTCATCTTAAGGCTGAGATATCTTCCCCAAAAGGAGAAACTTAAGTGTAATTCAAAAGATACATGAAGACTAAGAAAGTGAAAGGCCCTTGGTCCATTTAAATAGATTTTTCAGGAAGCTGTACATGTGTATTTATTATATGAATGCATCTATTCATTACTCATTCATTTATTTAACCAGGACATTTAACCTTTCTTTCATTTATAGAGAAATTTTATGTGTTGGTTACCATGTTAAGTGCTATATCAGTTTTCTATTACTGCTGCAATAAATTGCCACAAACTTGGTGGCTTAAAGCAACCAAAAATTATTAACTTGCAGCTTTCTAGGTCAGAAGTGTGACAGGACCTTACTGGACTAGAATCAAGGTGACGTCTAGTATGCATTCCTGCCTGGAGGTTTTATAGGGGAAACTTCCTTTGCATCTTCAAATGCCATTTGCATTCCTATGATTATGTTCTCTTTCCTGCATCATTAAATCCAACAGGCCTGTACGATAGGTTGGTAGAAGTCCTACTTACATCACATCACTCTGACTTCTGCCTCCCTTTGCCTCTTTCAAAGATGCCTGCAAATACACTGGGCCCTCCTGGATAATCCAAGATAATCTCCTCACCTCAAGGTCTTAGTTTAGTTATACCTGCACAGTCTCATGTAAAATAGCATATTTACACGTTCTGGGGATTAGGACTAAGTGTCTTTGGGGAGGATTATTCTGCTCATACAGTCTCAAATCTACATTGTTCATCTTTACTCATGAGATCTAGTGGTCTCCCCAAATTCCGATTACCTGCTTCATCACCAAACCAGCAAATCATCTAAATATTGCACTGTCTTTCATCTACTCTTCAAGCAAGAAATCATTCTGGAGCTAATCTTCTTTCTAATTCTCATTTTAAAGATGAGGCAACTGAAATTCTGGAAGTTTAATTCATATGCCCAAGGTCACAGGTGATAAGAGCAAAATATCATTAAAATTCAAAGCTTATGACCACTGGTCCATTTATTTCCCAGAAAAAAAAAATGACTATATCAGATCTCATATATAAATTGAGTTCATTTTAAGTTTGAGAAATATCTCTTATTTAATAAGAGACTAATTTGAGGAAACTTGTACGAAACCCTAATCACTATTTCTCTTATTTCACCAGTAGAGCAGCTTCAAACATTCAGTGCAAACACTGCATTGAGCAAGAAACCCTGCCATGCAACCCAGTGACAGCTGACTATAACTCACTTCCAAATGAGTGATACTTAGGGATGCATCTGTTCACCCCAGGAAATATCTCCTATGCATGTCTCTAAATCTTCTGTATTCTAAATAAATTGCCTTAAGAAGAGTTGATTATCATTTTGCAAAATATTCCAAGCAGCATTCAAACAGCTAAGTGGAAGGAGCTATTCTGTCACTGTTAAAGTTTCCCTCCCAAACTATTAATTATTTGTTTGTCTGTAGAGTGTCGATACAGAAGTCAATTTGTTTATGATTATCTGTTATGGGCCCCCCTGGCGGCTCAGTGGTAAAGAATCTGCTTGCGATGCAGGAGACTTGGGTTTGATTCTGGGATCAGAAATACCCCTGGAGAAGGAAGTGACAACCCACTCCAGTATTCTTGCCTGGAAAATCCCATGGACAGAGGAGCCTCATGGGCTACAGTCCATGGGATTGCAAAAGAGTCAGAGTTCACTTAATGGCTAAGCAACCACAATTAGTTTTTAAAGCAACCACATAAGACTGTTACTGAACTGATTCCAGAGTAAGAATTCTTATAAAGCACCTTCCAAATAGAAGTACAGTATGTATACCCCAACTACAGACTTACAGATGATACCCCTCCAAAGATGGCATGGTGTAGTTAATAGACAGGAAGACAGGTTCAGTCACACAGCTAATAAGTAGTAGAGCTGAGATTGAACCCAAAGCTCATGTTCTTTTAATTACATGATCTTCCTTCTAACATATCACAAATTTGTCAGCTATTAAGAAAAAAACAAAACAAACAACAACAAAAAAAACTTGCCAATGCTTTCAACCACTGCAAAATGTATCTCATGCATTACTGGCTCAAGTTTTTCCAGTTGCAAAAAATGGCAAAATCAAACTCTTCAGCCCGGTACAACAAAGTACAATTTGTGACTTATGGAATAGACATTTCAGAAAGATGCAAACATTTTCACCCAACATTAAAGATATTCTGAACAAAGACATATGTGCAGAGTATCTTGGACATAAGTGCTTAATGTTAAAGGCAGTCAGGCAAGACAGATACAAGAAGCTTTAAAAGCTTTTGGAGTCTAAGGTTGTAACCTTCGGGTATGATGGTGAGGTTGTCAGTTCACTGAAACCCAGCACTTCCCCTCAAGTGTCATTCTTGCTCTTCCTTCAACACTAAGTGCCTACTCTGAGCTCCTCTGGCCATGACATAAAGCCTTTTAGGAAACATCACTCCAGATAGTTGTTTAACCCCAGGCTCTAAGGGGACTACTTGGCAAGTTGCTGGGTCTGTTGATTAATTTTACATGTACGTACGTGCTAATGTAGTCTGACACCAAGGCTCTCACAGGCAGTCAGCCTTGTTAAGTAAACAAAGTAGACAGGCAAATCTACCCTGAAAGTTGTCTGTGCAAGAGATGCATCTCCATCCCAGTCTTGGAGGAGAAATGTTTCTCCTTTGTCATCAGCAACCTGGTCAATATTATCCCAGATCTTCCTTGATTCGCTTCTGATAGAATATTTAACAACCTGTGTGGAGTAGGAATTTTTTTTCTTTTAATTGGAAATGAAGCTCAAGGATAGCAAAATTAGAGAGGAGGTTTTAACCCTTCTGTCCCAGTTGGTGACAATCATTTTTCGGGTAGAAATTAAACTGTTCACATCCATTGCTTTCAGCTTAGGTTTTATGAAATTTACCAATTTACAAACATTAAGCATAATGTGTTATTATTAAAGAAACTAATTACCTTGAGAAAAAAAAGGTAAAACTCTTTTATTCATAAATATCAATATTAAAGATATTTCTTTTGATATTTGTAGATAAACTACTCCAGATTAACTCTCCCACTGGAAACAAAAAGGAGAGCTAAAGGAATTTTTATTTTTTATTTTACATTTTGTTTGAAAGTATTGGTGAAAAATCAAAGCAGCCAGGACTTGAGGGTTCAGAGGCTCACAGATGGGATGCTCAAATGTAAGCCCAAGGATCAGCACAGTTCTTCCCCTGGAGGCATTTGCTAACACTCAAGTGGAAGTCTGGAGGCTGAGACGCTGGTAAGGAGCTTTCAACAATATGAGGGGTGAAGGCAACGGGAACTCAGAAATCAAGCCTCCACATGAGAGAGGAATCTTGGTTAACACCACCAGTTCTGTTGCGGAGCCACAAAGTCTTCCTTCAAAGGGCAGAAAGCCAGCCCTCATAATGACTGACATCTTCCATTAAATCAGACTGGATTCCAGTGCTCCTTGCCTACAATAGCCGGTTTCTGGTTTATTTGAAGCAAAAGGAAACAGCCTTACAGAACCTGACAAAATGCCTTGAACTCTACAGACAACTTAAATAAATTAGTTGAGTTTTGTTTTATCGAGAACATTTAAATACTATTGCTAATAATAAAATGAATGGAAATAATTATCTTTCTCTTTTTGAGCCCCTGATATATATCCAGGGTCTATGATCTTGGCTTTATGTATATACTATCTCTCATTCTTCTACCATATCTGCAAGTTAAGAATTATTTATGTCTGATTGCAAGGCTGAGGTTCACAGATGTTATGTGACTTACAGGATTCACACAGCTATTCTATGAATGAATTAAGATATCAGCTCTGGGCTGTTTGGTTTCAACAAACACTTTCTGTGGGTCAGATGGATGTAGATTTTCATGGAATGTGTGTATCAAGAGAAAAGGAAGCAGAGAAATCTGTTAGAATCCACACGTGTATTTTTGAAGAAAGTTATCTCAGGAAAAGTCATCATTTTCAATATTTTTCTTTGGAATTTTGAGGAAATTCTAAATAGTACAAGCAAGTCTCTTAAAATTCTCATCAAAAAGAAAAATAGTAAGGGAATAATTTATTCAAAACAGTTTTACTAGATATGTTTTATTTAGTAGGTATTCTATATTTTAGAACTACAGCGATAGACAATATGAACAAAGTGCCTGGCTTGATGTAGATTAGATCCTACTGGAGTGGACAGTTAATAAATAAACAAATAAAAATAGAATTTAGGGAGTCATCAGTACTGAATTGATATTTATAGGCCAACTGGAGTGACGGGATGAAGTTTCTTTGGATTAGGTTCAAAAAAACAAAAGAAAGAAAGCTCTTAGAGACAAAGTGTATAAGCCAGGAAAGCTATGGAATTCTGACGATACCTGAGAAATTACTTTGTTAGGAAAAAGTGGTGCTGTATTCATTCTTCCACTTGAAAATCTATACTCTTTAAGAAGGCTTAAAAACAGGATGCAATGGCTTCTCTATCATGGACTAATAAAAAAAAAAATGTGACCCTGTCTAGGATCAAATGTGGTTAATATAAAGGTAATGAGAACTGATGCTATGTATTTCCTAATCAAACTATGTAATTGCAAGATATTTGAAAGCTAACATGATCAAAGTAACTTTATATTAGAATGAAAGGAAAGGGTAGGAAAAAAAAGTGATATGAATGAAATAAAGAAGTGCCCAAATAAGGGACAGGTACTAACACCAATATTCTTTTATTTTAAATAACATTTTTTGTGAAACAACCAGAACTGTAACTTTTGAACAAGTTTTATAAGCATTTGTGCCAAAAATATGAGAAGAACAAAGTCATAACTGAGGTAATTGTCCCATTAAATCCATGTTCATCTACAACAGCACCTCCTGGGTCACAAATCACATTAATGGATTAAAAAAAAAAAGGAAGCATAGGTGATTTAAATATAGCACAGTATTATCTGCATTCATAAACATTTCCATAGTGTGTTCGGCATTAGAGCCAGTCATTTGGTGTTGCTTGTGAAAAAGATTTATTTATTCCCAAGTTTATGCTCTTTAAACAGAGCCCTGCTTTGCTAACCAACAAAGTATTCTGAAGAGCCCCAATTAACATCCAAACTCCAGTTTTATAAATTGAATAAATTTTTCTTCCAGTTTCCAGGCTGAAATTTTATAGTGATGCCAATTTCATTTTGTCCTGAATTTGAACAGCATTAAAGACAATTGAAAAGTGAAGCATAACAGGAAAAAAAAAAAAATTTCAGTGAGGAAGTTATGGTTACAAAGTACTAGAATCTTGCAACTATAAAACCATTTCTCCACTTACTAGTACCTCTTATATCCAAGTTCCCTGAGGATATAATTCGTATGACCACCTAAAACATCGCTCTACATGTGATTAAAGAATTTAAATTTTCTGCAAGTCGCTACAGTGAAAGCCAAGTGCAGTTTGGTTAAAATACATTAGGTGTGACTCTATCTGAGCACTGATGATATAAACCCTTAAAATGGTCTTAATTTAAAAAAAAAAAAGGTCTTAATTTAGATCAGCTCTAAAGTACTATAAATCACATAGCTGATTTACCTAGAAGAACATTTCACCATAGTTTGAAGTTACTTAAGAAATATTGAAAAGGTTCCACAGTATTTGGATCAAAATGTCCAAGTGTTAGCAATTGAATTTTCTGTTTATAATAATGACAACATTGAACTTTGAGAAATTTTTCAGTAATCAACAGGATTCAGCCATAGTTTGAAACAGTGGTTCCACAGCACTGATAGCTTTACTAATTCAGTTTGATATAGAATGCTTGTTTTTCTGGTATGGTGGGAGAATGAATCGTGTTATAAAAATCAATGCTTTTTAGATAGTCGAGTAATACTCTTGATTTTTTTATAACCTCTGTTGGAATTTTTTTCTAAAATACATTTCACAAATTTCCAGCTATGCAAAGTGAGGATCCTAAACAACAATTTTATCATTACTCATTTTTCCTATGACAAAAATTAGGAAAATGATCTTAAAGGATTTTTTTTAATGTTTTGGTCCCTACACTAAATGGCCACACACACATACACACAAACATCCATTCTTTAATTTTTAAGTACGCATTTAAAAATATTATTCTCTTGTATTGTTATACACTGTCACTTCTCACTATTCAAGAAAGCTGACACTAAAAATTTTTTTTTGCTTAATACAAAGTACTTCAGGATACCATTAGAATTATTTGTATTAACTTAGCTAAGATATGTGAAAAATGTTGCAGTAAGTTTTTTAAAAAATTTTTGTGATGCTCTAATTAATGTTAAAGTTTACATTATTGAACATAGCTTACAAAGTTTGAATTTTGTTATCAAACAAGTATAGCTTTGGATTAAAAATCTGCTATTTTAAATAAAAAATATTTAATCCATTTTTTTTTTATTCCACTGCTGCTTTCTTTTAAAAGTAATATAGGGAGGTTGGGGGGGTATCGAGATGGGGAACACATGCAAATCCATGGCTGATTCCTGTCAATGTATAGCAAAAACCACTACAGTGTTGTAAAGTAATTAGCCTCCAACTAATAAAACAAATGGAAAAAATAAAAATAAAAAATAGAATAATTAATTTAAAAATAAATAAAAGTAATATAATACCACATAGAGCTTCCCTGGGGGCTCAGATGGTAAAGAATCTGCCTGCAGTGCAGGAAACCCAGGTTCAATCCCTGGGTAGGAATGATCCCCTAGAGAAAGGAATAGCTACCCACTCCAATATTCTTGCCTGGAGAATTCAATGGATAGAGAAGACTGGCAGGCTACATTCCCTGGGGTCATAAAGAGTTATCAGAACTGAATGACTAAGACTTTCAGTGTTAACATTATGCACTGAATTATATTTCTCCCAAATTAACATACTGAAGTCCTTAGCCCAGTATGACTATATTTGGAGATAGTCCCTCTAATGGGGGAGCTAAAAGTTAAATAAGATCATAAAGGTTGGACTCTAGTCTGATAGGACCGGTGTCCTTATAAGAAGAGGAAAATAGCACTCTTAGCCAGTTCTTTCTCTCTCAAGTCTTAGAGTACACACGAAGAAAATGCCGTGGAAACACTGCAAGAAAGGTCTTACTGAAAAACAACCCTGCTGGCACCTTGATATTGGACTTCTAGCCTCTAGAATTATGAGGAAAACAAACTTCTTTTGTTTAAACCAAGCACTTTGTGCCATTCTGTTATGGCAGTCTGAGCTAACTAATAATAATTAACAATCAACCCTTTCAAATGCTGATTAGATTTACTGTTCCATTCACTTCAGATGCTCAGTCCTGTCGGACTTTGTGAGCCTGTGGTTTACTGTGATACCAACAAACCAAGAGTTAAAAATTAGAATAAAGTCAACGTTGCCATACAAAATGTTCTGGGAACATTGACCAAGAGAATGTAAGAATGACTCTGGGTCCATTTCTTGCAAAATATTCCCCATTATGGATACAAAAATCTACATCTAAGTCAAGGAGTCTTGATATTCTGCAAGTGTAATGACATCCACTGAATAGTTTCAGTCCATTTTTTTTTTTTTTACATATATTTTGCTATTTTGAACCATAGTTTTAGTTTAGTTTAGTTTGAACCATAGCTTAGTTAGTGTGGGCGGTATCTCAGGAAAAAGTCTTCATTGTCACCAAAAGTAAGGGCCTCCGTTGCTTTAGAGTTTAACAGCAACAGCTTGGGATGAAATTCTGAACCTCTGATGGAAATTTTCTCAGGCCTGTCTACATGAGAGATATACTGGCCTTGGGTGGACCACTGCCATGCCCCATGGCAGGAATGCGGGAGACTCCATAAATAGAAAGAAACAAAAACAAAGTGTTTGTGTTAGGTCTTTCTTCATTTGTTTTCTTGTTTATGTGTTTGTTTGAATGTTTTCTCTTTCCATTCGCATTCAAGAAAGAATCAAAGCACATCAGTCACCACTGTCTGAATAATGCAAGATGTTGCTCTAGGCATCAAGATGAAGACAAAATAGTTGCACCAAAAGTAGCTCATGTGGAACTAAAAACAAATATTCTACCACTATTAAGACCACAGATAGGCTATAGATATCTTCTGATCTATCCATTTTTAGGGACTAGTATTGAAGGATTCTTTTTTTTTTTTTTTGTGGTGGATTTTGTCATACATTGAAATGAAACAGCCAAGGGTTTACATGTGTTCCCCATCCCAATCCCCCCTCTCACCTCCCTCTCCACCCATTCCCTCTAGGTTTTCCCAGTGCACCAGGTCCGAGCGCTTGTCTCATGCATCCAACTTGGGCTGGTGATCTGTTTCACCCTAGATAATATACATGTTTCAATGCTGTTCTCTTGAAACATCCCACCCTCGCCTTCTCCCACAGAGTCTAAAAGACTGTTCT
>CM035273.1:5402797-5456630 GCA_020226075.1 Hydropotes inermis
CATGTCCTGGCTATGATAAACAGTGCTGCGATGAACATTGGGGTGCATGTGTCTCTTTCAGATCTGGTTTCCTTGGTGTGTATGCCCAGAAGTGGGATTGCTGGGTCATATGGCAGTTCTATTTCCAGTTTTTTAAGAAATCTCCACACTGTTTTCCATAGTGGCTGTACTAGTTTGCATTCCCACCAACAGTGTAAGAGGGTTCCCTTTTCTCCACATCCTCTCCAGCATTTATTGCTTGTAGACTTTTGGATAGCAGCCATCCTGGTTGGCGTGTAATGGTACCTCATTGTGGTTTTGATTTGCATTTCTCTGATAATGAGTGATGTTGAGCATCTTTTCATGTGTTTCTTAGCCATCTGTATGTCTTCCTTGGAGAAGTGTCTGTTTAGTTCTTTGGCCCATTTTTTGATTGGGTCATTTATTTTTCTGGAGTTGAGCTGGAGGAGTTGCTTGTATATTTTTGAGATTAAGCCCTTGTCTGTTGCTTCGTTTGCTATTATTTTCTCCCATTCTGAGGGCTGTCTTTTCACCTTGCTTATAGTTTCCTTTGCTGTGCAAAAGCTTTTAAGTTTCATTAGGTCCCATTTGTTTATTTTTGCTTTTGTTTCTAATATTCTGGGATGTGGGTCATAGAGGATCCTGCTGTGATTTATGTCGGAGAGTGTTTTACCTATGTTCTCCTTTAGGAGTTTTATAATTTCTGGTCTTACATTTAGATCTTTAATCCATTTTGAATTTATTTTTGTGTATGGTGTTAGAAAGTGTTCTAGTTTCATTCTTTTACAAGTGGTTGACCAATTTTCCCAGCACCACTTGTTAAAGAGGCTATCTTTTTTTCCATTGTATCTCCTTGCCTCCTTTGTCGAAGATAAGGTGACCATATGCTCGTGGATTTATCTCTGGGCTTTCTATTCTGATCCATTGATCTATATATCTGTCTTTGTGCCAATACCATACTGTCTTGATGACTGTAGCTTTGTACTATAGTCTGAAGTCAGGCAGATTGATTCCTCCAGTTCCATTCTTCTTTCTCAAGATTACTTTGGCTATTCGAGGTTTTTTGTATTTCCATACAAATTGTGAAATTATTTGTTCTAGTTCTGTGAAAAATGCCGTTGGTAGCTTGATAGGGATTGCACTGAATCTGTAGATTGCTTTGGGTAGTATGGCCATTTTGACCATGTTGATTCTTCCAATCCATGAACACGGTATATTTCTCCATCTGTTTGTGTCCTCTTTGATTTCTTTCATCAGTGATTTATACTTTTCTATGTATAAGTCTTTTGATTCTTTAGATAGATATATTCCTAAGTATTTTATTCTTTTTGTTGCAATGGTGAATGGTATTGTTTCCTTAATTTCTCTTTTTGTTTTCTCATTGCTAGTGTATAAGAATGCAAGAGATTTCTGTGTGTTAATTTTATATCCTGCAACTTTACTATATTCATTGATTAGCTCCAGTAATTTTCTGGTAGAGTCTTTAGGGTTTTCTATGTAGAGGATCATGTCATCTGCAAACAGTGAGAGTTTCACTTCTTCTTTTCTTATCTGGATTCCTTTTACTTCTTTTTCTTCCCTGATTGCTGTGGCCAACACTTCCAAGACTATGTTGAATAGAAGTGGTGAGAGTGGGCACCCTTGTCTTGTTCCTGATTTTAGGGGAAATGTTTTCAATTTTTCGCCATTGAGGGTAATGCTTGCTGTGGGTTTGTCATATATAGCTTTTATTATGTTGAGGTATGTTCCTTCTATTCCTGCTTTCTGGAGAGTTTTTATCATAAATGGATGTTGAATTTTGTCAAAGGCTTTTTCTGCATCTATTGAGATAATCATATGGTTTTTATCTTTCAATTTGTTAATGTGGTGTATCACGTTGATTGATTTGCGGATATTAAAGAATCATTGCATTCCTGGGATAAAGCCCACTTGGTCATGGTGTATAATTTTTTTAATATGTTGTTGGATTCTGTTTGCTAGAATTTTGTAAGGATTTTTGCATCTATGTTCATCAGTGATATTGGCCTGTAGTTTTCTTTTTTTGTGGCATCCTTGTCTGGTTTTGGAATTAAGGTGATGGTGGCCTCATAGAATGAGTTTGGAAGTTTACCTTCTTCTGCTATTTTCTGGAAGAGTTTGAGTAAGATAGGTGTTAGCTCTTCTCTAAATTTTTGGTAGAATTCCGCTGTGAAGCCATCTGGTCCTGGGCTTTTGTTTGCTGGAAGATTTCTGACTACAGTTTGGATTTCCTTGCTTGTGATGGGTTTGTTAAGATCTTCTATTTCTTCCTGGTTCAGTTTTGGAAAGTTATACTTCTCTAAGAACTTGTACATTTCTTCCAAGTTGTCCATTTTATTGGCATAGAGCTGCTGGTAGTAGTCTCTTATGATGCTTTGTATTTCAGTGTTGTTTGTTGTAATCTCTCCATTTTCGTTTCTAATTTTGTTAATTTGGTTCTTCTCTCTTTGTTTCTTAATGAGTCTTGCTAATGGTTTGTAAATTTTGTTTATTTTTTCAAAAAACCAGCTTTTAGCTTTGTTGATTTTTGCTATGGTCTCTTTAGTTTCTTTTGCATTTATTTCTGCCCTAATTTTTAAGATTTCTTTCCTTCTTCTAACCCTGGAATTCTTCATTTCTTCCTTCTCTAGTTGCTTTAGGTGTAGGGCTAGGTTATTTATATGACTTTTTTCTTGTTTCTTGAGGTAGGCCTGTAGTGCTATGAATCTTCCCCTTAACACTGCTTTTACAGTGTCCCATAGGTTTTGGGTTGTTGTGTTTTCATTTTCGTTTGTTTCTATGCATATTTTGATTTCTTTTTTTATTTCTTCTATGATTTGTTGGTTATTCAGAAGCGTGTTGTTTAGCCCCCATATGTTTGAATTTTTAATAGTTTTTTTTTCCTGTTATTGAGATCTAATCTTACTGCACTGTGGTCAGAAAAGATGACTGGAATGATTTCAATTTTTTTGAATTTACCCAGACTAGATTTATGGCCCAGGATGTGATCTATTCTGGAGAAGGTTCCGTGTGCGCTTGAGAAAAATGTGAAGTTGATTGTTTTAGGGTGAAACGTTCTATAGATGTCCATAAGGTCTAGCTGTTCCATTGTGTCCTTTAAAGTTTGTGTTTCCTTGTTAATTTTCTGTTTAGTTGATCTATCCATAGTTGTGAGTGGGGTATTAAAGTCTCCCACTATTATTGTGTTACTGTTAATTTCCTCTTTCATCCTCGTTAGTATTTGCCTTACATATTGTGGTGCTCCTATGTTGGGTGCATATATATTTATAATTGTTATATCTTCTTCTTGAATTGATCCTTTGATCATTATGTAGTGTCCTTCTTTGTCTCTTTTCACAGCCTTTATTTGAAAGTCTATTTTATCTGATATGAGTATTGCAACTCCTGCTTTCTTTTGGTCTCCATTTGCATGAAATATTTTTTTCCAGCCCTTCACTTTTAGTCTGTATGTGTCCCTTGTTTTGAAGTGGGTCTCTTGTAGACAGCGTATATAGGGGTCTTGTTTTTGTATCCATTCAGCCAGTTTTTGTCTTTTGGTTGGGGCATTTAACCCATTTACATTTAGGGTAATTATTGATAGGTATGGTCCCATTGCCATTTAGTTTGCTCTTTGGAGGTTCACGTTTACACTACCTTTCTGTGTTTCCTGTCTAGAGAAGACCCTTTAGCATTTGTTGAAGAGCTGGTTTGGTGGTGCTGAATTCTCTCAGCTTTTGCTTGTCTGTCAAGCTTCTGAATTCTCCTTCATATCTGAATGAGATCCTTGCTGGGTACAGTAGTCTTGGTTGTAGCTTATTCTCTTTCATTACTCTAAGTATGTCCTGCCATTCCCTTCTGGCCTGAAGGGTTTCTATTGATAGATCAGCTGTTATCCTTATGGGAATCCCTTTATTTGTCATTTGTTGTTTCTCCCTGGCTGCTTTTAATAGTTGTTCTTTGTGTTTGATCTTTGCTAATTTGATTAATATGCGTCTTGGGGTATTTTGCCTTGGGTTTATCCTGTTTGGAACTCTCTGGGTTTCTTGGACTTGGGTGACTATTTCCTTCCCCATTTTAGGGAAGTTTTCAGCTATTATCTCCTAGAGTAACTTCTCATGGCCTTTCTGTCTTCTTCTTCTGGGACTCCTATGATTCGAATGTTGGGGCGTTTCACATTGTCCCAGAGGTCTCTGAGGTTGTCCTCATTTCTTTTGATTCTTTTTTCTTTTTTCCTCTCTGCTTCATTTATTTCCACCATTTTATCTTCTACCTCACTTATCCTGTCTTCTGTCTCTGTTATTCTACTCATGGTTCCCTCCAGAGTGATTCTGATCTCATTTATTGCATTATTCATTTTTAATTGACTCTTTTTTATTTCTTCTAGGTCCTTGTTAAACATTTCTTGCATCTTCTCAATCTTTGTCTCCAGGCTATTTATTTGTAACTCCATTTTGCTTTCAAGATTTTGGATCATTTTCATTATGATTATTCGAAATTCTTTTTCAGATAGATTACCTATCTCCTCCTCTTTTGTTTGATTTGGTGGGCATTTTTCATGTTCCTTTACTTGTTGGGTATTTCTTTGCCTTTTCATCTTGTTTAGATTGCTGTGTCTGGGGTGGGCTTTCTGTATTCTGCTGGTCTGTGGTTCCTTTTTATTGTGAAGATTTTACCCAGTGGGTGGTGTTGGACGATTGGCTTGTCAAGGTTTCCTGGTTCGGGAAGCTTGTGTCAATGTTCTGGAGCATGGAAATGGATTTCTTCTATCTGGAGTGCAATGGAGTGCCCAGTGATGAGTTTTGCAATGGGTCTATGTGTTAGGTGTGACTTTGGGCAGCCTGTATGTTGACACTTAGGTCTATGTTCCTGCGTTACTATAGAATTTATGTAGTATGTCTTGTCCTGGTGTTTCTTGGCTCTTGGGTTGTGGTTGGTCTTGGTGTAGGTATGGGGGCTTTTGGATGGACTCTTATTCCTTAATGTTCTGTGTAGTCAGGAGTTGTATGGTTTTTACAGGTTTGGGGCTTAACTCCCCTGCCCCTGAATTTCAGTTTTATTCTACCAATAGTCTCAAGAGTTCTCCAACTATGCAGCACTGGTAATAAAACTTCTGGGTTAATGGTGAAAAGATTTACCACCGTGAGGGACCACCAAAGAGGTTCACAGGGTTACATGAAGAATAGGAGAGGGAGGAAGGAGATAGAGGTGAGCAGGTGAGGAGAAATGGGGATTCAAGAGGAAAGAGACAGATCTACACAGTTATCTGTTCTCAAAGTGTTCTCCGTAGCCCAGACACCCACAAAGATTCACCGAATTGGATTGGGAAGAGAAGGGGAAAGGAGGAAATAAAGTTGTTCTGAGGTAGAAAACAGAGAGTCAAAAGTGGAAGAGAGTAATCAACACACTCCTGAATAGAAGTGGGAATTGAATATTGGATTCTTAAATGTCCAACATTTATATCACATACTGATAGACAAAGATTCAAAGATTTAGCATAGAGGTTAGACTTTTTGAAATAAAATATTTAAAAACAAAAACAAAAACCCAAAATTTAGAAATATGTATGGAGTTCAGTTTAAAAATAGGGCTTCTCTGTCTCTTCTTCTTCTTCTTTTTTTTTCCACCTTTTTTTTTTTGCAAGGTTATATTGAGATGAAAATGAAGATTAAGGAATAATAGAGGTGTATTAGAGGACTTTACAAGGAAATAGGAGAGAAAAACAAGCAAAAGAAAAGAAAGAAAAAAGAAAAAAAAGAGAAAAAATAAAAAGAAGAGAAACAGCACCAAAAAAACAAAACAAAACTAAACTAAAAAAAGGAAAAAAAGAAAGAAAAGAGAAAAGAAAAGAAAAAAAAAGAAAAAAGAAAAAAAGAAGAGAAACAACACCAAAAAAACAAAACAAAACAAACAAGAAGAAAAAAAGAAAAAAGAAAAACAAATTTTTTTTCCCTAATTGAGAAAAATCATAAAAATATATGAAAATGAAAGTTGAGGAGTAATAAAGTAGTAGGGAAGTTTAAAAGAACATAAAATAGAAAAAATTGAGAAAAAAAACGAAAAGAAAAAAATTTTTTTTTCTAATTTAACAAGAACAACAACCAAAAAACAGACAAAAAGAAAATGCAAATATATCTAGGATTTTCTCTGGAGCTGTTAGATATTAGATAGCTAATATAGTTAATATTAGATAGCTCCTTTTTCCAGCTTACACTTCTTGATATCTATAGGCCCCTTCCGGTGTAGTCGGTGTTGCCTTCAGGGATTTTATCCTGCTGCACCGGACCTTTCTGAAGCGATTCCCTTTGTTTATTTGGCTTCTGTTTGCCGTCTCTTCAGTGTCTAGTTTCCGCCCTGACACAGGTGGGCGGAGGTGATCTCTTACTTAGGTTCGCTAGTTCAGTTCAGTCCTGGGGCGGGGAGGGCGGGGCGCTGTAGGCAGACGTCGCTCTGTGTGGGGAGCTCTCGCCGTGTTCTGACCGGGCAGCCTGCAGTTTTGGCGGCCTCTCCCCGGGTGCGGCGCGCCTTTTCCCCCCCGCGGCGGGCAGCCCAGGCAGCCAGAAGTTTTGCGGCCTCTCCCCGGGCGCACCGCGCCCCCTCCCTCTGCGGCCCCAGCGCCGCCGGTAGGGTCTCAGGGAGTCTTCAGACAGGACCCGGGCCTGTTTGCCGGGCGGGAGGGGGCGGCTTCTCTGGGGCTGAGTTTGCCCCTTGCCCCTCCCCCGGCCTCCTACCTCCAGCGGGGATGGGCCGGCTCTTCTCTGGAGTTTCTCAGACCCTTTGTTTTGCGAACCGCCGGCGGTGTGTTCCGGCCGGTCAATTTTTCTCTCGCTCTCCCACAGTTTAAAAAATCTCCCTCCGACTGCTCTCAGGGCCTTCTGGCCGGTCCCCACCCTAAGGAATGCCGCCGGCTCCTCTCCGTTCCGCCCCCTCTTGCTCGTGGCGGGTGCGGGCGTGTGAGGTACTTTTCTGCTGGGAGTTGCTTTCAGGCACGTAATCTGTGGGCCTTATTTAATTTCTCCTCCCAGTTAGGAGGGAAAACTTGCCTCAGACCCGCCAGAGCGAGGGTTTCCTGGTGATTGGAAACTTCCTCTATTGAGACTCCCTTCCCAGGACGGGTCTCCGTCCCTCGTTCTCTTGTGTCCCTTTTTAATCTTTAATATTTTTGTCCTACCTCCCTTCGAAGACAATGGGCTGCTTTTCTGGGCGCCTGATGTTCGCTGCTAGCGATCAGAAGTTGTTTTGTAAACTTTCTTCACCGTTCTGTTGTTCTTTCGATGAATTTGTAGAAGAGAAAGTGATCTCCCCGTCATATTCCTCCGCCATCTTGACTCCTCCCTGAAGGATTCTTATGATAATTTATTCATCTGATTTTCTAACTTTTTGGTGTTGGTACACAGAACTAAATTTGATTTTTTTATATTATTCTGCAACTAACAAACTAGCTATATTTATTCATTCTAATTGCTTATTGGCTTCTCTGGATTGTCAGTTGTGTAGTAATGTCATCTGTAATATTGATGTTATAATCTTCTCAATGCTATAATTCTGGTTATTTTTCCCTTGATTTATTGAATACGGTATAGAAGCACTAATAATGGTTATTCATTTATTGATAGTTTTCCCAATTTCTGGGGGAAAGATATCAATATTTCACCATTTGCAAATATGTGCTTTATTGACTATGCCAAAGCCTTGATTGTGCTGATCAGAACACACTGTGGAAAATTCTGAAAGAAAGAAAAAAGAAAAAAAAAGAAAATTCTGAAAGAGATGGAAATACCAGACCACCTGACAAGTCTCTTGAGAAACCTATATTCAGGTCAGGAAGCAATGGTTAGACCTGGACATGGAACAACAGACTGGTTCCCAATAGGAAAAGGAGTACGTCAAGGCTGTGTATTATCACCCTGCTTATTTAACTTACATGCAGAGTACATCAGGAGAAACGCTGGGCTGGAAGAAGCACAAGCTGGAATCAAGATTGCCGGGAGAAATATCAATAATCTCAGATATGCAGATGACACCACCCGTATGGCAGAAAGTGAAGAGGAACTAAAAAGCCTCTTGATGAAAGTGAAAGAGGAGAGTGAAAAAGTTGGCTCAAAGCTCAACATTTAGAAAACCAAGATCATGGCATCCAGTCCCATCACTTCATGGCAAATAGATGGGGAAACAGTGGAAACATTGGCTGACTTTATTTTCTGAGCTCTAAGATTGCTGCAGATGGTGATTGCAGCCATGAAATTAAAAGATGCCTACTCCTTGGGAGAAAAGTTATGACCAGCCTAGACAGCATATTAAAAAGCAGAGACATTACTTTGCCAACAAAGATCCGTCTAGTCAAGGCTATGGTTTTTCCAGTAGTCTTGTATGGATGTGAGAATTGGACTATGAAGAAAGCTGAGCACAGAATTGATGCCTTTGAACTGTGGTGTTGGAGAAGAATCTTGAGAGTCCCTTGGACTGCAAGGAGATCCAACCAGTCCATTCTAAAGGAGATCAGTCCTGGGTGTTCATTGGAAGGACTGATGCTGAAGCTGAAACTTCAAAACCTTGGCCACCTCATGCAGAGAGCTGACTCATTTAAAAAGACCCTGATGCTGGAAAAGATTGAAGGCAGGAGGAGAAGGGGACAACAGAGGATGAGATGGCTAGATGGCATCACTGACTCCATGGACATGAGTTTGAGTTGGTGGTGGACAAGGAGGCCTGGCATGCTTCTGTTCATGGGGTCACAAACAGTTGGACATGGCTGAACGACTGAACTGAACTGCATGTAGGTTTTGAGGGACTATTGTTTTTTCAGATTAAGGGAAATTTCTTTTAGTTTTCTACCCTTTTTTAAAATAGATTTAAACATTGTCAAATTGTTTTTTTTTTCCTTTTGAACATGTATTGAAATTATCTAATTATATTTTCCTTTTTCTTTGTGTAAAGTTTATTAATTACCATTCTATGTTCTGATATATTTTTGTTACAGCGTTGCCTGTAAGTTCTCGAGAAAAACTGGTCAATGGTGTATTTTTTCTTGGAAAAATGCTTGTCAATACTTGGAATAAAAATTATGATAGTCTTATAAAAGGTTTGGAATCATTTCCCTTTTTATTTTTTATTGGAATAAGTTTGAATAAGTTTGGCATTATTGGAAAAATTACCTAGCAAAGCCATCTTGTTCTGAGGTTTCTTTGGGGAGGAACTCAAATTATGGATTCAATATTTTAACAAGTACTAAAGTAATCAGATTTTATATTTGTTTTCCTTTAGCCTTGTATTTTTCAGTGAATTTTTTCTATTCTTTACAAATTATAAAATTGAATATTAGAAAGCTGGTCATACTATACTCTTATCATCACTTGATAGTAAAGCTATTTATTTCACTTTTTCAAGTGTAACATCAATAATTCATATCATTTAAATTTTTTCCCTGAATTTTTTCCTGAAATGTATCCCTTTTATTGGTATTTTCAAAGAAAAAGCTTTTAGTTTTGTGTTCTCTGTCATATATTTATATTGTATTTTATTTATTTCTTCTCTCTGGTATTTATTTTCTTGTGCATTCTTTGGATTGGACATGACTTTCTTGTTCTCAAATTTTGTGATGAATGCTTAAGCCATTGATTTTCAAACTTCACCTTTTTTTTTAATATGTATAATTAAGCCTATACATTTCTCTTAAAACATTGTTTTAGCTCTATTCCACACTTGGAAATATTTCATAGTTTGTTAACTTTTATTTAAAATATTTTCCAACTGACATTTTAAGTTCTTCTTTGACCCTGGAATGGATAAAAGAATCTTGCCTGATACTTTGGAGTTTAAGAATTGGGGATTTTTCTAGTTATCTTCTTTCTATGGGAAAAAAAAATAGTTTAAATAAAAATAAATTCTAGCTTAATCACTTTAGGATTAAAGAACATACTTGGAATAATTTTATCCTTTTGAAATTTATTGGGTCTATCTTTATGACTCCATCTCCTTTCTACAGAGAGAAGTTCCTATGTTTTTGTCTTGGGACTAGAAAACTGCCATTTTGCATGCAAGGGGAGGAGAAATGGTAATAGAAGGGTGAATTCCGAACTGGCCCACTTATTCCTAATAGAGTTCTTTAATTAATTGCACTCATAATTGCCCTGTGCCCCACGCCTGTCCTTCCTGCAGTTCACTCAGATTTCAGTGCCCCCAGGGCCTTCTCAGTAAAGATCATTCTCACCTCTGGTGTTTTGGATTGTGAATTTATCTATTAATATCAACCCATCTGCTTGAAATTTCCCAGATTTCCTCAAATATCCTGGCCCACTGAGTTCTTATTTTGCTGCAGTTAGTCTTCTTATTTCTTCCATACCTTCTTTTAATCCCAAAGGGAGTTTGTGAAAAAGAGGCAGTAATGCTGAGTGCTCAGTCTGTCGTCTAGAATAAGGTCGTGGATTATTTTTAGCAGCATTTTCTGTGATCCACACATTTAACTTCAGTTCTGAAGACAAGATTATATAAAAGAGCATTCAGTATTAAAACTGGGCATGTTTTTGGTTAAGAAAACTTTTTCTATATGTAATTGGAAAAGCTTTAGAGTAAGATAGATTCCTATCTTTTATTAAAATCAGCCTTTTAATAACTCAATTTAGTCAATCTATGGTCCAATAAGGGAGAAATTGGTTTTTCTTTAGAAGTGAATTAATGGTCAGTTGTCAGGACCAAGATAATATCCAGTACCATACAGCAGTCTCAGAGTGCTAAGCAGGACACCCAGGAATCGTCATCTAAGGAGTGGCTTATGGTCAACAAATGGGATAGTAGGTAGCGCACCAGGAAAGTGAGTGACCCATGACAGGCAGTGCACATAGACGTTATTTTCTGTGCCAAAAGCTTCCTCAGTTTTCCTTTCATCTGCCGATTTCCTCTGGTCCCTTCAAGTCAGAGAAAAGCCAACTTGTCAAAAGCTGACATTCTTCCTCCGAAGAGTTTCACAATTGTTCTGGCACTTTTGCATCTCAAGTCTGAAGAGTGGAAAATTCCTCAGGGGGAGAAGGAGGTAGTTCAGTGCATTACCTTGAGAAAAAGATTACAGTAAATACTCTCCAGGACTGGAAGGTGAAGATTCAGGTCAGAAATCAGAAAGCGGTATTCTATTGTCATAAGATTCTCTTTGAAACATTGGTCTCTACTATAACTGAGTCTATTTCTATTTGAGACAATCAACTGAATTTGAGATATCTGAATCCTCTCAACCTCAGTTATTTACACTCTTAAATTTTCCATGTAAATACTTCAATCTCTTAAAAATGTAGAGAAATTTATTTTTTCTTTAATATACAATCCAACTGATGATACATGAGTTTATATCATGTAAGGAAAATAAAAAAAACATATCTTCCTTATAATGCAGATTTTGTGTATGCTTTCCATGAGCCATCATTAAAATCCTTTGTGGATAGTTAGGGGTACAAAACAAATTGAATTGTCATGATATTTATCTGTGACTAACCAGGTCACAGGTACATGAAGAGTATTCGTTCTTAACTTTCCCAGTCATAGGAACCTGAGCATAATCACAATTTGACTGACAAGTACAAGGGTTAGGACTTTCTCTTTCCTATCCCACCAGATATTCAGGGGTCCATTTGATCTTACGATTTCTCAAGAATGAAATACAGAGTATTGCATAAGAGTTAGATGACTCACAGAGCAAATAATCCAGTCATTGTCCTATTGTTGACTAGGAAACAAATTCACGAGGGCTATTGGTGAAGTTATCCCAAGGTTTTGACTAATGGGAACCTGACTGATGAATGACTTAGGAACTTTTATTCAACAAAGCTCTTCAGCAATAAAGCAATGCTTTTTTGCATTTTATATTATATACATATATATTTTTTTCTTTTCCCTACTACTAAATTCTTCCACAAAATGTCCTTTCTCAGAGACCATGTTCCTGTTAGAGGAATCCCAAAATTCACCTACCCCTCCCTTCTCCCCTAATTTTCAGACTCTCTTTCTAGCTCAGAGCCCTTTTCTCCCTGCCACAGACACATATTGCTCTGTTTCCTGTAATAACATTTGAAAGCCAATCAGTAATGTGAATAATAATCCATTAAAACCAAACTATGAGTGACAGAAAAATTAATAAATAAATAAGGTTTTTCCGCTTGTAAAAGGCAATGAGAACTGAATAACTCTGCAGTTGATACTTACTGGTAACGGAGATACTTATTCTACTCCTGCTCCTCATTCCAACTACCTATTCCAATTCAACTCACAAAGAGGCTGAATGAGCTCCTTCCATTGAATTGAGAAAATAAAATGGAAATTTTATATTTTCATATCAATCAAATTGGCATTCATAGGGGCTTCCCTGATGGTTCAGTGGTAAGGAATCCCCCCTGCAAATGCAGGAGAGCCTGGTTCAATCCCTGGGTTGGGAAGATCTCCTAGAAAATGGCCTGGCAAACCACTCCAGTACTCTTGCCTGGAGAATCTCATGGACAGTGGAGCCTGGTGGGCTACAGGCCATGGGGTTGTAAAAGAGTCCATCCAACTCAGTGACTAAACATCAACAAAAACAACTATCCTTCTACTACCATATACCTATATATATATTAAATTTTGTGTTGATAAAATATCAGAAGCTTGCCTTTTAGTTTCTGAGACTACTTTTTTTTAAATTTCTATGGTTTAAAACTTTATTAACATATGACTTTTAGTTCTGTTGAGTTTCCTGTAATGTCATAGAATTGACATTTAACAAAGGATTGTAAAAAGGTTTTTAAAAAATTGAGATTTTCAGTAACAAAAATTATTCTTAAAAATTTTAGATTAGCCAAAGAGTGTCCTAAAAGTGTTTATTATCTGTTCCAGAATTCATAGATAAGTACACAGTGCAATTTTATTGAAATCAGGATATTTTAAAAAATTGCAAAGATGAAATTTTTCTATTTATACCTAGAGTACAATCTATGCATTTGGAAAAAAGAAAGCAAACTTCAAAGATAAACTGGAGGTTTGTTTAAATCTGTTTTTATTTAAAAAGAGTGAAAAGGAAAAAAAGTACACAAATATAATTGGCTAATTGCTTTGTAATTTACCTTTATTTCCTTGACACTGATGGAGAATTTCTAACACCTACACAGCTAATGATTTGGGGAATTATGAGTTTTATCTGAGTACAGATAAATAGTCAGAAAGAAAAAGAAGCTTATTTACTTCCTGAGACCAGACAAGACTGAACAGACAAAGGCCGTGTCTATGTTCCACTATGCTGGGTGATAGTTTTGTGTGACATAAGGATCTTTCAGTGTAAAGGGAATTATGGGTGTACAAAAATATATTTTCAATCTCATATATTTAATGTTAAGATAGATGTGCTGTCAGAGCACAGAAAATATCATCTAAACAACAACGCAAAGTACAGAAAGATGATTATTAGTGTCAACTGTGAAATGATTTTTAATGTTTCAGGTTCTCTGCTAAGTGCTTTATATGCTATTCTCCTTGAGTCTTCCCTGAAGAATGTAGGTAAAATTGTCATCATTCTAGTCAATAATAATAATAAAATTATTATCCTCAAAAACATTATCATCTAAGAGCTAAATATGTTCACATCTTGTAAGTAGAAGATCCAGGATTCACTATCCTATCTATTTAAATCCAAAGCCCCTGTTTTCAACCCACCAATTTATGCCCGACTACTTTACTATCAGGGAAATTTTCTGGAAGAGATACAGCTATAGTCAGATCTGGCAACAAATGTGAAATTAAGCAAGCAAGGAAGTATGGTGAGGAAGCTAGTTGATTCTGGAAGAATATCATTTACATAGCAGAAGAAGGGAGCACACTATACTTTTATGAACTCTAAAGCAATTATTTTCATCATGTGATTATAAATTGCATAAAGCAAGGGGCAGACAGGAAGGTGAAGAGCTAAACTGGGGTGGAATCATTAGAAGTTCAAATGCCCAACTAAGAAACTGGAGTTTCTTTAGGTCATAGAAAAAGGTTGAAGCTTAAACAGGGAAATGGCATGGTTGCATTTGCACATTTGATGGAAGTCCCATTAGACCAGGAGAGAGGATGTCTGGTAGAACCATTACCAAGACATCTTATAGAGAAAATGGAGAGAATTTGTGAGAAAAGAAAGGCTTCACATTGAAAAAAAGGGAAAGATTCTATCTTTCGTGACCTGCATTTTATACATATGCACTCTGAAGATAGGTCGATGTTGCAGGCAAGACCTTTGAAATGTTCAGTGTGGGAAGTTGCAGTTGCATCTGGCTTAGGCATGGACAGTTGTTGCTTTGAGGGGAAACAGGATTACGATTTGAGCTCTGGTCTTCCCTGGGGTTGTCTCATTTCCTCTGATGATGAGGCGGGGTCTGGCACATTGAGACTGTCCTGGTCTCAGGCAAATATACTTGCACCCATCTGGCGAGTTCAGTCTGCACACAGCTCTACAAAGCACTTTCTCCAAATCAGTAGTCTCCCATCACCTCAGAGTTTTAATACTTCCTACTCCAGAGCCACCCTTCTATGCCATGTCATAGTCAACTCCTTTTCCATCTCTTCCATCTTAGGTCAAGCACCATATTTTCAGGGATGCATCCCCACCAATTCCTCAGCCAGAGAGACCCCATATGCACTCCTGGAGACCCCTATAACCTTCTTCTACAACAATAACTGCAAGTTATAATTAAATATTTCATCAATTTGATTCATGCCTACCTCATCAATTATAGCTCTCTCAGGGAAGGGAAATATACCTAATATTCTTGCATGTGTTTAATAAGCCCAGGAAATTTTTCTGGAACATAGTGCATTCTCAACACTTATTTTATTCAAAGGAAAAAAAAATGGCTTCTTCATTGATGCTATCACAACTGAAATGTTGACCGTGAGAAGTGTATCCTTAAGCTCTGACCTCAGTGGTCTCACTCACGATTGTAGTAAACAAAAAAGTGTTTACTTTATGTTGTAGCAAACATCCTTTGTGGAAATTTTTAAACTTTGATCGTTCATTCACTCATTCTACAAGCAATAATTGAGCATGTGCCCTTCACTAGCATTAAGAATACAAAAACAAAAGAGAATCATCTTTTCTCTCAGTTTCGCCCACCTTCCGATCTTGCCTCCCTACATCTTTTTTTCCCACAAACTCATCCTACCACTAGAAAATAAGCTGCCAGTCTCTTGTATTCTCTACTAAAAATTGCCTGCAGAATGAGGCATGACTCTTGTTATTTTCATTAGAAAGCAAATTGCTTGTGATACTTTTGACAAGCATTAAACGGATGCATAAAGTTACCAAACAGTCACAACTTAGCACAAAACCACAACAGCCTAGAGTCAGCTTTACATTAGTATGGAGATGAATTTTTGAGAAAGGAATGGAGTCTCTCCTACTCAGAGTTTCATTGTTGTTTATTTAAAAAAAAAAAAAGGCATCATTGAGTCTTCAGTCCTGCTTGAGGACACCCAAGCCAAGTGTCTAATGATGTTTCTTATGAAGAATTTTACCTGGTAATGACTGTCCCTGCTGTGTTACTGTTTCAGGTTGCTGTAAGGAAGTGTTTTCTTCTTGCTATTTCAAAGAAAACAAGAATATTTTGAAGGTTTGGCATTTGAACACCTTTCTTCTTTTTTTCAATTCAAAGTATTAGAAAAGAGTGATAGTTTGTGGTTTGTTTGGAAATAATCGACTGCAGTTGAAAGTTGCTTTTGCAGTTTCCCCAGTATGTCATGTTGATGCTAACCTTTTCAAAGAAAATGTTTTGAGAAACATTGATTATAAAAACAGTGCACTCTGGACTGAATTTAGGAGTTTGGAGGGAGGGCGTGCAAAAGTATATATATGTACTATATATATAGTACATATATATATCAACAACATTTAGTGTGCATAATAAATTATATTAATGCAGGAGTTTTTAAAGTTATTGGAACATGGGGTCATCTGCATTTAGGATTGTTCACATGGATTATTGGAGGAGGAAATGGCAACCCACTCCAGTATTTTTGCTGGAATAATCTCCAGGAGAGCGGAGCCTGTTGGGTTTCTGTCCGTGGGATCACAGAGGGTTGGGCACAACTGAGCACAGAGGCACATGGATTATATGTCAGTATTTATTTGTTTCTTTGAGATTAGAGTTTTTCAAGAAAGCATTTAAGTAAGTGTTGACCACTCCTCAACAATCCCTGAGTACTAGTCTTACCACACTGTATCTTTAATCAGTATGAAGATGGACCAACAAGAATGGAGCTCTTAGCCTTCACAAGAGGAAGACAGAAAAGACTGCTTATAGAAATTTTTTTCACTCACATTTCATTGTAGTTTTATCCCACCTGGTGTTTACACTGGATCCAATTGACTTGGTCCTGGTAATTATGCAAAGATTCTGGCTCTTCAATTTTGGTCCCCAAATGTGGATAGTTCTAATTCTGTACTTGACACTGATTTAGCCCAAGATCAACTCCTAACCCCAGGATTTAGATTTTAGTATATGTTGTGATTCTGTACCTGACTTGGTACTAAATGTTATGGCAGATTCACTTTAATGTGCAGCCAAAATTAAATTCTGCTTCTTACTAAGGCAGGTATGCGAATGTATTTACATGGATCAAGTAAAATGATTTAAAAATGATAATTGTCTGAATGCTAATCTGATCATTTATACAAATTCTAGATCATTGAAATATGTCCACTTGATTGACTTAATTGCACTTAATCACTCAGCTTTCTAATCTCATGGAAAGACAACTGAAGTCTCTTTGAGCAAAGCAGAACATATATAAATTATTCATAAAAAGAACAAAAGGAAATACTAGGAAAAAACCCTCTGTAACAGAAGAAGATGAATGCCTTTGATGACTTGTTGGTAAACTCCACATGAATGAGGGAAAAATGAATGATGTTAACAATAAGCCATTAAAAAATTCCCAAGTTACATGGGAAGAGAAAAAGGCATGAGAAAGTGGCAACAGAAATTTCAAGAATCTTGGCATAATTTCAAAAGGTACAGCATACATAACATACACTCAAGAAAGCTAGATTTCTTTCTTTTGGAGTCATAGGTTTTACAGATAAGCAAAGAGGGAAGGCAAAAATGATGCAGGTGATAATGGGTCAGAGTTGAAGGTGCTTTATAAATCATACTTAGCTTAATATTTACACAAAAGTTTATATATAGCTACATATAAAATTACATATGAATACACACACACACACTCACATGCACACACACACATTAGTATACACACACATCCCCTGATCTATCAGTTAAGAATGCCTAGAAGTAATGATCCCCTAGTAACAATGAACAACTTAGAGCCCAGATATTTGTTTCTAAGACTATTTTCCAACAAAACAAGCCTGTGCTCATTGGAGAAATAGCTGGTTCTAGGACCAGGCATGTAATACATGAATCTGAAACGTCTTGAAATGTCAGAGGTTAAGGAAGAATTCAAATGAGAATGTAGTGAATGAATATGTCAATGGATACAAATTAAAGAGTACAGTGGTCAAAAATGCCACAACAGAACTCTATCTCTCTTACCTTCTTACTCAAAGCCGTTAATCCAGCCTCATCATGATAAAAACACAGACAAATCCCAAATTTATTCTTTCCAACAAACAGTGCCAAAGCAACTGAGTATCCACTTGCAAAAGAATGTGGAGAACTCCAACCTCACACTATACACAAAAGTTAACTACATAGATCAGCAACCTAAGTGTAAAGCTAAAATTATAAAACTCTTAGAAGACAACATGAATGTCGATCTTAGTGACCTTGGACTAGGCAATGTATGTGGAGGATTTGATATAACAGATATAGCACAAGCAATCAAAGGAAAAATAGGTAAGTTGTATTTCACCAAATTTTGAGACTTTGTGCTTCAAAGCATACTATCAAGAAAATTTAAAAATACCATGGAATGCAAATAAATACCTGTAAACTATGTATCCAATATTGGTCTAGTATACAGAATATTGAACCTTCTAGGTGGCTCAGTGATAAAGGATTCTCCGGCCAATGCAGGAGATGCAAGTTTGATCTTTGTGTTGAGAAGATCCCCTGGGGAAGGAAACGGCAACCTTTTCTAGTATTCTTGACTGAAAAATCCTGTGGATAGAGGAGCCTGGTGGGTTACAGTCCATGGGTTCACAAAGATTGGACACAACGGAGCACACACATATCCAGAATGTAAGAAAGCTTATTACTCAAAAATTAAAAGATAAACTAATTTTAAAATGGTCAAGAAATTTGCACTGGCATTTCTCAAAATGAGATATATAATTGGCCAATTAGGCCATTAAAAAATGCTCAGCATCATTAGCCATCTGGAACAGGTAAATCAAAATCACAGCAAGGTGTGTGTGTGTGTCTGGGTGTGTGCGCGTTAGTCACTCAGTCATGTCTGACTCTTTGCGACCTCATGAACTGCAGCCTGCCAGGCTCCTCTGTCCATAGAATTCTCCAGGCAATACTAGAGTGGGTGACAATTCCCTTCTCCAGGGGATCTTCCTGACCCAGGGACTGAAGCCAGGTCTCCTGCACTGCAAGCACATTCTTTATCCCCAGAGCCACCAGGGAAGCTTCTCAGTAAGGTATCACTCTCCATACACTAGGATGATCAAGTTTAAAAAGACAGACAATACCAAATGTTGGCAAGGATGTGGAGAAGTTAAAATTCTTATACATTGCTGGTGGAAAAGTAAAACTGAACAGTCACTATAGAAAATAATTTGGTGGTTCCTTAATAATTTAAGAGTATTTCTGCTTCTAGGCACATATCCAAGAGAATGAAAACATATGCTCACACAAAAATTATACTCAAATGTACATAGCAAAACATTATTTGTAATAGCCAACAAGTGGAAATAAACCTAATGTTGATCAGCTGATGTATAGAAAAATAAAAGTATGTTCATACAATTGAATATTAATTACTCTAGGAAGGAAGCAAGGTATGAAGTATACTATAGCACAGACAGATATTGAAACCATTGCACTAAATGAAAAACCATATACAAAAGGCCATGTATAATATAATTCAATTTGTATGAATTGTCTAAAATATACAAATCTATAGAAATACAAATCATATTTGTGGTTTCTGAGGGTTTGAGGGAAGAGGAAACACAAAAGACATTTCACTTTGGAGAGATGAAACATTCCAAAATTAGATAAGTGTAATGATTACACAACCAGGTGTATATACTAAAATCCACTAAACTGTACTATTTCAGTTCAGTTCAGTTCAGTTGCTCAGTCATGTCTGACTCTTTGGAACCTGATGAGCTGCAACACACCAGACCTGCCTGTCCAACACCACCTCCCAGAGCTCACCCAAACTCATGCCCATTGAGTGAGTGATGCCATCCAACCATCTCATCCTCTATCATCTCCTTCTCCTCCTGCCCCCAATCCCTCCCAGCATCAGGGTCTATTCCAATGAGTCAGCTCTTGCATCAGGTGGCCAAAATATTGGAGTTTCAGCTTCAACATCAGTCCTTCCAATGAACACTCAGGACTGATCTCCTTCAGGATGGACTGGTTGGATCTCCTTGCAGTCCAAGGGACTCTCAAGAGTCTTCTCCAACACCACAGTTCAAAAGTATCAATTCTTCAGTGCTCAGCTTTCTTCACAGTCCAACTCTCACATCCACACACGACTACTGGAAAAACCATAGCCTTGACCTTTGTCAGCAAAGTAATGTCTCTGCTTTTTAATATGCTGTCTAGGCTGGTTATAACCTTCCTTCCAAGGAGTAAGCGTTTTTTAATTTCATGGCTGTAGTCACCATCTGAAGTGATTTTGGAGCCCAGAAAAATAAAGTTTGACACTGAAAAATAAAGTTTCCACTGTTTCCCCATCTATTTGCCATGAAGTGATGGGACCAGATGCCATGATCTTACTTTTCTGAATGTTGAGTTTTAAGCCAGTTTTTGCATTCTCCTCTTTCACTTTCATCAAGAGGCTCTTTAATTCTTTTTCACTTTCTGCCATAAGAGTGGTGTCATCTGCATATCTGAGGTTATTTATATTTCTCCCGGCAATCTTGATTCCAGCGTGTGCTTCCTCCAGCCCAGTGTTTCTCATGATGTACTCTGTGTATAAGTTAAATAAGCAGGGTGACAATATACAGCTTCAGTGTATTCCTTTTCCTATCTGGAACCAGTCTATTGTTCCATGTCCAGTTCTAACTGTTGCTTCCTGATCTGCATACAGGTTTTTCAAAAGGCAGGTCAGGTGGTCTGGTATTCCCATCACTTTCAAAATTTTCCACAGTTTATTGTGATCCACACAGTCAAAGGCTTTGGCATAGTCAATAAAGCAGAAGCAGATGTTTTTCTGGAACTCTCTTGCTTTTCCAATGATCAAGAGGATGTTATCAATTTGATCTCTGGTTCCTCTGCCTTTTCTAAAACCAGCCTGAACATCTGGAAGTTCACAGTTCACGTTTTGCTGAAGTCTGGCTTGGAGAATTTTGAGCATTACTTTATTAGTGGGTGAGATGAGTAAAATTGTGCCATAGTTTGAGCATTCTTTGGCATTTCCTTTCTTTGAGATTGAAATGAAAACTGACCTTTTTCAGTCCTGTGGCCACTGCTGAGATTTCCAAATTTGCTGACATATTGAGTGAAGCCCTTTCACAGCATCGTCTTTTAGGATTTGAAGTAGCTCAACTGGAATTCCATCACCTCCACTAACTTTGAATTTGAAAACATGATAATTATTTCTCCTTTAAAAAAAAAATCTCAATTGAGGGCCATTTTTATGTATAACTGTTCCTCACCAGTACCCAAACACTACTCCTCAAAAATTTCAAGGTCGTAAAAGAGGAAAGAGTAAGAAAAAGAACTAAACGGCCTCTTGATGAAAGTGAACGACGGGAGTAAAAAGTTGGCTTAAAATGCAACATTCAGAAAACTAAGACCATGGCATCTGGTCCCATAACTTCATGACAAATAGATGGGGAAACTGTGGATACAGTGGCTGACTTTATTTTGGGGGGTTCCAAAATCACTGACGGTGGTGATTGCAGCCATGAAATTAAAAGATGTTTGATCCGTGGAAGAAAACTTATGACCAACCTAGACAGCATATTAAAAAGTAGAGGCGCTACTTTGCCAACAAAATTCCAACTAGTCAAAGCTATGGTTTTTCCAGTGGTCATGTATGGGTGTGAGAGTTGGACTATAAAGAAAGCTGAGCGCCGAAGAATTGATGCTTTTGAACTGTGGTGTTGGAGAAGACTCTTGAGAGTCCCTTGGACTCCAAGGAGATCCAACCAGTCCATCCTAAAGGAGATCAGTCCTGGGTGTTCAATGGAAGGACTGATGCTGAAGCTGAAACTCCAATACTTGGGCCACCTGATGTGGACTCACTTGAACAGACTCTGACGCTGGGAAAGATCGAAGGCAGGAGGAAAAGGGGATATAGAAGATGAGATGGTTGGGTGGTGTCACTGACTCAATGGATATGAGTTTGAGCAAACTCGCGGAGTTGGTGATGGACAGGGAAGCCTGGCATGCTTTATGCTATGGGGTCGGAGAGTCGGACACAACTGAGGGATTGAACAGTAATAGGAGATATTACCAAAAGAACACTTTCGTATATCATACTTCAAAGACGTAAAGTACCTCTTTTCCTCAAGCAGCCCCTTCAGTTCAGAAAGCCAGTGAAGTACCCTAATGAAGATCATTCTAGCAAGAACTCTACTAAAGCGCTCTCTACGGTATATGTAAGAATCCTATTCTGAAACCTATGTTTACATATACAGAAGTTAAGCTTGAGTTTCTGTTTTGAGCTTCTACATCTGTCTGTCTGTCTGTCTACCTATCTATATACTTACCTACCTCTCTTACCTACCTATGATGAGATAGGCTAAAGTGTCAGCACATTCTGGTAGATTAAAAATGGATAAACTTAGAAAGAAGAATGGGAAAATGTTAAAAGTGGATCCCTTATGATACAGCTGAATATAGGAGGCTGTGTGTGTATAGAAGATTCAAGTTAACCCTCTTCTGTTCCCTGCCAATTAAAGACCTGATGAGTAAATTTTTATGTATATAAAAAGATAAGCTGTTAATAAAATATTAAATATAAAAATGCATAGTGATACAAAAACCCTTTGGAATTGGGAAAAAACACCAGTATGAGCTAAGTGTTTTATTAAATGTCTCTTTATAGTCAATCGAATTTTTGTAAATTGTTGAACATGTTCTACTAATTCTTTTGCTATCACAGAGGAAATAGGAAAACACATATCTTAAAAATTTGACATTGAAACCTAATGTAACAAAAATCACATCAAATAAATTACATTATATTAGAGACATTATATAACAGAATTATTTCTAGGTGTAAAAGAATATTTTTTAAAAAATTTTGTGCTTTTGTGTTATCTAAAATATGTCAGAGCTGCAACTAAAAAGGCCACAGAAACATTTGTTTTCAGTCATACCAATTTCCACAACAATTTGAAAAGGGCAATGCACATATTTTGATGTAATCTCTCCAGGACACTGTGGTGGTTGAGTTTAGAGATCTTTTGGTAACATTTTGTTTTGTTTTTGAAAAACCTGTAATTTTGAAAATATTCATTTTATGTAATATCTCAAAAAATATGATCTGCTCTCTCAAAAAAATCCCCTTTTTATTTTTACTTCCCAGACTACTAAAACCAGATAAACAGTGTGTGTATATATATATATATATATATATATATATATGATACAGTCATCAAGTATAATAAGTACATAAGTGTA
Source organism: Hydropotes inermis (assembly GCA_020226075.1). Classification (NCBI taxonomy): domain Eukaryota; kingdom Metazoa; phylum Chordata; class Mammalia; order Artiodactyla; family Cervidae; genus Hydropotes; species Hydropotes inermis. Next base: position 5,425,552 of record CM035273.1, read on the forward strand.
TGTGGCCCAAACCATGCACTTAGTGAATACTAGGGAAGTGACAAACAGATATATATATATATATATATATATATATATATATACACACACACACACACACACACATATATATATATGTATATATAGTTAGGCTGCAATGAAATATTACAGTGTCTCCACCTAGCTGAGCTAATTCAAGCCTGTGAATACAAATATAACACCCTTTAACAAATCATACTCTAGGAGAGCCATCTTCAGAATTCCCCAGTTCTTTTTTCTAATATTCTTCCCTTTTAAACCCAACAAAATGAACTGACAATTTAACCAGCCCACCCATGTCACATTCAGAGGATGGATAATGTTCTAGAAAAGGGAATTGTTGGCAATCTCCCTGACAGCATTTCTTGTTCTAACCATTAATTTCACCCCCAGAATTTTCCAGTGGTCTGTTAGTTTTTCAGGCCAGCAGCAGCCACTTGGGAGAAAGAACTCCAGGTAAGTAAGCTATTGTGTATTCTGCTGTGCATTTTTTTCCTCCCATCTGAGCCCAGGGGGAAGGCTGACCAGAGAGACACTTTACTTGGTAGGTGGCTCCATTAGAAAGAACTAAAGCGAATCAAAAGCCACAATCTACTGATGCCAGCCTCAGCCAGCCATTGACTTATGGAAATTGCTGAAGATTTTCTAAAGCAAACTGAGCAAATTCATTTTCATGAAAATCAGCACCAAATACAAGATTGGTCTAGATGACCTTTAAAGTCCTTCCCATACCCAAGCTTCAGAGACTTGGGAACACAGAGTTTTACTATAGAAATTACATATATTAGAGTTACTTAACCTCTCTCTTATCCATAGATATCTTTGATAGTAGCAGTGATAAGAAAAAAGTCAAAATTTTGAGATGAACTATAATAACGCCATTTGGGTAGACACTGTTGGTTTTCTCTTAATCACAAACCTGTCTTCCCTGGCAACCTTCCAGCTAGTGTTATCCCTTTGATGAATACCTGATCAAAACCATATGTGCTAATGCCTCTATGAACGAAAACCTGAGAAGTTGCTAAGAAATTCACAATGGACATTTGGAGGGGCAGCTGCCATCATGAAACTATGTAGGGAAAAGTTACTAGGTTGAGCAGAAAGATAGGAAAAAACTAGGTAAATGAGAATAACTCTAAGCAGTCCTCCCAATTCTTGAGTGGGTTCCTCTGGAATTAGTGTTATATAAAATAAACACATCTGTGTGTTTTTAAATGACTATATTTCTTTTTCTGCCATTTTTAATCAAAAAACTCTGAAACTAATACAGAAACCAGGGTATAATGTATGCATAAGAGTATGTGGTAAAGAATGCCCCTGTCAATGCAGAAGACTTAAGAGATAGGAGTTCAATCCCTGGGTCAGGATGACCCCCTAGAGGAGGAAATGACATGCCACTCCAATATTCTTACCAGGAGAATCCCATAGACAGAGGAGCCTGGTGGGCCAAAGTCCGTGAGGTTGCAGAGTCAGCCATGACTCAGAGTCTGAGTACAAGAGCACACAGCCAGAATTGATAACAGGCAGGACCTTGTGGGGCTTCTGGGCATTAAAGCTTTTCTGTATTCCCTATTTCTTGATTATAAGAAATAGGCTTCATTCAGTTTCCATGAGTTTCAATGAGTGGGTTCAAACAGATGCTAATTAAAGGAAGAGAGGGAATGCAGAGACAAGAAACAATCAAGAAACAATAGTATAGCCTTGGTGTGAGGTCCTGGTTCCCCCTCAAACGATATACACAATAATATCTTAGAGCTGTTTTGCAGATACTGAAACTCCCACCCAGTGCAAGAAGTTAACTGTATATTCCCCATAAGTACAAAGACCCCAGGCAGGTTGGAACCAGAAGGCTGTTGTTGCTGACATTCATTTATAACACCACCAACTGGAGGAATGTCCACCAATCGGAAGAATGTCCACAAGCTGACCATGCACTCTTTGAATTAGGTGTGGGAATACAGAGGCTGGATTCAACTTCAAATTGATGCATTTAATGAATAACAAGGAGATGACTAATCTGTGTAAGGGTGAAATTAAGAACTTTCAAGAAATCTTCTGAGATTTGAGCAGAGTTTAATGATAAAGTCTGATAAGAAGAAAGTAAATGGGAAATGCCCATAAACTTGGCTAGTGTTTTGCTTTTGAGAGCCCCCAACATGATACCTCCACCTGTTTTCTATGGTCAAAGTGTTTTTAAAAAAATAAATTAATTTATTTATTTTAATTGGAAGCTAATTACTTGACAATATTGTAATGTTTTTTGCCATACGTTCACATGAATCAGCCATGGGTTTACATGTGTCCCCATCCTGAAACCCCCCTCCCACCTCCCTCCCATCCCATCCCTCTGGGTCATCCCAGTGCACCAGCCCTGAGCACCCTGTCTCATGCATGGAACCTGGACTGGCAATCTGTTTCACTTGTGGTAATATACATGTTTCAATGCTATTCTCTCAAATCATCCCACCTCGCCTTTTCCCACAGAGTCCAAAAGTCTGTTCTTTACATCTGTGTCTCTTTAGCTGTCTTCCATATAGGGTCGTCATTACCATCTTATGAAATTCCATATATATGCATTAATATACTACATTGGGGTTTTTCTTTCTGGCTTACTTCACTCTATATAATGAGCTCCAGTTTCATCCATTTCCTTAGAACAGATGCAAATGAATTCTTTTTAATGGCTGAGCAATATTCCATTGTGTGTATGTACCACAGCTTCCTTATCCATTCGTCTGCTGATGGGCATCTAGGTTGCTTCCATGTCCTGGCAATTATAAACAGTGCTGCGATGAACAGTGGGGTGCACGTGTCTCTTTCAGATCTGGTTTCCTCGGTGTGTATGCCCAGCAGTAGGATTGCTGGGTCATATGGCAGTTCTATTCTCAGTTTTTTAAAGAATCTCCACACTGTTCTCCATAGTAGCTGTACTAGTTTGCATTCCCACCAACAGTGTAAGAGGGTTCCCTTTTCTCCACACCCTCTCCAGCATTTATTGCTTATAGACATTTTGATAGCAGCCATTCTGACTAGCATGAGATGGTACCTCATTGAGGTTTTGATTTACATTTCTCTGATAATGAGTGATGTTGAGCATCTTTTCATGTGTTTGCTAGTCATCTGTATGACTTCTTTGGAGAAATGTCTGTTTCATTCTTTGGCCCATTTTTTGATTGGGTCATTTATTTTTCTGGAATTGAGCTATGTGAGCTGCTTTTATATTTCTGAGATTAATTCTTTGACAGTTTTCCATTTGCTATTATTTTCTCCCTTTCTGAAGTCTGTCTTTTCAGCTTGGTTATAGTTTCCTTCATTGTGCAAAAGCTTTTAAGTTTAATTAGGTCCCATATGTTTATTTTTGCCTTTATTTACATTACTTTGGGAGGTGGGTCTTGGAGGATCCTGCTGTTATTTATGTCAGAGATTTTTGCCTATGTTTTCCTCTAGGAGTTTTATAGTTTCTGGCCTTACATTTAGATCTTTAATCCATTTTGAGTTTATTTTTGTGTATGGTGTTAGAAAGTGTTCTAGTTTCATTCTTTTTCAAGAGGTTTACCAGTTTTCCCAGCACCACTTTTTACAGAGATTGTCTTTTCTCTATTGTATATTCTTGCCTCCTTTGTCAAAGATGATGTGTCCATAGGTTCCTGGATTTATCTCTGGGCTTTCTATTCTGTTCCATTGATCTATATTTCTGTCTTTGTGCCAGTACCATACTGTCTTAATGACTGTGGCTTTGTAGTAGAGCCTGAAGTCAGGCAGGTTGATTCCTCCAGTTCCGTTCTTCTTTCTCAAGATTACTTTGGCTATTCGAGGTTTTTTGTATTTCCATACAAACTGTGAAATTATTTGTTCTAGTTCTCTGAAAAATGCCATTGGTAGCTTGATAGAGATTGCATTGAATCTATAAATTGCTTTGCTATATTGATATATATATATATATATATGTATACATACATGCATATGTATACATATACTCATTTTCATTATATTGATCCTTCCAATCTATGAACATGGTATATTTCTCCTTCTATTTGTTTCATCTTTGATTTCTTTCATCACTGTTTTATAGTTTCCTATATATAGGTCTTTTGTTTCTTTAGGTAGTTGTATTCCTAAGTATTTTATTCTTTTCACTGCAATGAAAAATGGAATTGTTTCCTTAATTTCTCTTTCTGTTTTCTCAGTGTATGGAGGCTAAACAACATGCTTCTGAATAACCAACAACTCACAGAATAAATCAAAAAAGAAATCAAAATATGCATAGAAATAAATGAAAATGAAAACACAACAACCCAAAACTTATGGAAATCAGCAAAAGCCATGGTAAGGGGAAGGTTCATAGAAATACAAGCTTACCTCAAGAAACAAGAGAAAAATCAAATAAATAAACTAACTTTATACCTAAAGCAACCAGGAAAAAGAAGAAACGAAGAACCCCAGGGTTAGTAGAAGGAGAGAAATCATAAAAATTAGGGCATAAATAAATGAAAGTGAAACAAAGAAGACTACAGCAAAAACCCACAAAACTAAAAGCTGGTTCTTTGAGAAGATAAATAAAGTAGGCAAACCATTAGCCAGACTCATCAAGAAAAAAAGGAATAAGAATCAAATCAACAGAATTAGAAATGAAAATGGAGAAATCACAACAGACAACACAGAAATACAAAGGATCATGAGACTACTATCATCAACTATGTGCCAATAAAACGGGCAACTTGGGAGAATGGACAAATCCTTAGAAAAGTATGACCTTCCAAAACTGAACCAGGAAGAAACAGAAAATCTTAACAGACCCACCACAAGCATGGAAATCAAAACTGTAATCAACAATTTTCCAACAAACAAAAGCCTAGAACTAGATAGCTTCACAGGTTAATTCTACCAAAAATTTAGAGAAGAGCTAACCCCTATCCTACTCAAAGTCTTCCAGAAAATTGCAGAGGAAGGTAAACTGCAAAACTTATTCTTTGAGGCCACCACCACCCTAACACCAAAACCAGACAAAGATGCCGCAAAAGAAGAAAGCTACAGGCCAATATCACTGATGAGCATAGATGCAGAAATCCTCGACAAAATTCTAGCAAAAAGAATCCAACAACATATTAAAAAGATCATGCATCATGACCAAGTGGGCTTTACCCCAGGGATGGAAGGATTCTTCAACATTCACAAATCAGTCAATGTGATACACCACATTAACAAATTGAAAGATGAAAACCATATGATTATCTCAATAGATGCAGACAAAGCCTTTGACAAAATTTGACGTCCATTTATGATAAAAACCCTCCAGAAAGCAGGCATAGAAGGAACATACCTCAACATAATAAAAGCCATATATTATAAACCCACAGCAAACATTATCCTCAATGGTGAAAAATTGAAAGCATTTCCCCTAAAGTCAGGAATAAGACAAGGGTGCCCTCTCTCACCACTACTATTCAGCATAGCTTGGGAAGTTTTAGCCACAGCAATCAGAGAAGAAAAATAAATAAATTGAATTTATATTAGAAAAGAAGAAGTAAAACTCTCACTGCAGATGACATAACCCTCTACATAGAAAACCCTAAAGAAACTACCAGAAAATTACTAGAGCTAATCAATGAATATAGTAAAGTTGCAGGATACAAAATTAACACACAGAAATCCCCTGCATTCTTTTTTTTTTAATATTTAAAGGCAATGTCTAGGCTAATCAGCATCCAAAAATCTAGAGTAAAAATGTAGCCAGAATTTTAAAATCTTAAAATACATCTTAATGTTATGAATTTGTGTCATCAAACACAAAAAGTACGTATTTCTTCTTGGCTGGAAATGATAAAACAAACTAAAAGTGATGCAATTTCATTTTGAGGAATAATGGCTAAATTATTAATCTGTACCATGGGATACAGAGTTATACAATTTGTCATTAAAGTTTCAAACTCTTTTTAGAGTAGCAGCTATTAGTATGAGGGAGTTGTATAATTTCCCATAAAATTAAAATAATTAGCAGAAATTTTAAATTCTGCTACCTCTGGCCTTATCTAATTGGAAAAGTTTGTGGTAAACAAAGAAGCACAAAGAGATTTCTAACCTTGGAGAAGGCCCAGCTCTTAGTGGTGACTGTATCATTTACTTCTCTGTGAATCTGGACATATTGCTCTTATCTTCAATTTGCCACAGCTACTGGGCTTTGCAGGTGGCTCAGTGGGTAAAAAGCCTGCCTGCAATGCAGAAGCATGCTGGAGAAATGGGTTCAGTTCCTGGGTTGGGAAGATCCCCTGGAAGAGGGCATGGCAAACCACTCCAGTATTCTTGCCTGGAGAATCCCATGGACAGAGGAGCCTGGCGGGCTACAGTAAATAGGTCTCAAAGAGCTGGAGGCAGCTGAGCGCAGTACAGCACAAAAGGAAACTATATCCCTCCTATCTGTTATTGGGAAAATCAAACCCACTGATTGATTTAGCAAATATTTGTTGTTGGCATCAGATACTTCCCTAGCATATTAGCAAAGCATCAGATACTTTACAGCATATACTAACTATGCATCAGATACGTTAGTAGATTTCGTGAAGATAGTTATAATACAACACAGACATAAACTCATTTCTAGAGAATATCTCTTGAACAAATGTGTAACTAAGCTTGAATAAATTGTAATGACTAATATTCTGGGGACATTTTAGAAAAGCAATGGGGGAAGATAACAAACAACCAGCTCTATGAGACCAAGAGATTACAAAAATGAGAAGACATTATAAAGGTTAAAATATCATATAGTGAAAACATAATATTACTGTTTTGAGATATCATCCTCAGATTAACAACTATATTAAAATATATTGAGCACACACCTGTGCAAGGCTACACATTGATTACTGTGTGTCTATAACCCAGGTATTAGATGGATCTCCCAAGTCAAATGATTTTCATGTCAAAGCCCTCTTCCATGTCTGACAACAAACTTGGTCTCTTCAAAATATTTGCAATTTTTCTTGTGGAATTTTTTCTCATTGTTCCTTCTGTAAGCAAGTTCCTGACTCCAACAGCACCCTTTTGTGAGGCCGTGTTGAACCAGAGATAAAACTCAGATAAGTCTCCATTTTCCACCACTAGCACCACCAATTATAAAACACTAATGTATTCACAGATGTGATGGACAGGTATCACTGGGAATTTTAATCAATGAGATCCATCGACTCAGAATCAGAGGGTAATTATAAAAAATTGCATGTTAGATGTTCTTGTTATTCAGTGTTCTAAAAGTTTATGCATAACTGCCTGAGACAAATGAACCCTCATTGGCCAGCCTTGTGCCATTTTACTAATGGCTCTCCTCTTCCTCTTTTTCACTTCAAATCCTTTCTATTCTTTATGCTACCCCCAGAAACATAAAACCATTTATTTTTTCTCATTTACTCATGAAGAACAGGTTTGCTACCACCAAACCCACCCAGGATGGCACATTCTACTGCTATACTTCTGAAGATACTTTCATGAATAAGTTATCATTTCCTACAATGATACTCAGAAACACATATTTTTCATGGGCATTTTCAGAGGGAAAAAAAAGCCCTAGATTTATAGGCTGGAGATCACACGCCCAAGGCCATATAGGCAGTCAGTGACAGGACTGGAATTCAAACGTGGATCATCAGATGTAAAGCTTGCCATGTGATTCTCTATATCTGTAATCTACATTAGTTTTCCTGTGTGTGCTCCATTCAGGATTTTTTTTTTTTGAAAGATATTTGAATATACCCCAAAGTTTTAAGAAAATACTACCTTCCTCAAGATGTAAAGTGAGCTTTAATTAAGGCAGAACTGCACCCAAAAAAAAAAATTCCAATTATGTTGATATAATTGTTTGCCTAGCATGATGTCGCCTGATATCAGCTTTAGCAGGCAGTGGAGACATGGTGATATTGGTCTATTACCACTGCAGGCTTGCTCTTAAATTAGACATGGCATTTGGAAAGCAGTCTCTACTTCAACATTCTTAAACAAATATAGATGAAAACTTTTGTCTCTATTTAGACTTCCCACAGAGCTTCATTAATTCAACTCTGTCTGGCTCTTTTGGCCCTTCCTGGAAGGCCATAGCTGTAATGACGAGATACAAACCCATCTGAATATTCAACCTCACGACCTGGCAAGACGCCTGGAACAAAGGCAAGGGCAGCTCATTATTATGTTCCTATGTAAATCGTGACACATACCGAGTGAAAGAGTAGATCAACTTATCCTTGCCTCCCAGCACAACTACAAAGAAGGCAGAGATTCTGATGAAGACAAGACTCTGGAGAGGTGGACGGCACCGCAAAACAAGGTGAACGATCTAAACTTGAGTCCTGTCAAACCTACTGCAGATGCAAAAACAGGCTACAGCTCTTAAAATATTTTTACTGTGTTCTGCTCTGAGTTAGATTTTAAGCCACATCACTTTTCCATTTTGAGACTTCTATTTTTAAAAACTCCTCCAGTAAACTTCAGTGGTGTCATATATATGATAAATGAAAAATAAATAACAGTATATATTTCTTATGTACTTTGTATATCCTGACTTTGGCCAGACACTATTCTGGACTCTGTATATGTATATGTGTGTGTGTGTGTGTATATATATATATATATATATTCTTGTGATTCTCTTTGAAATAAGTGCTACTATTTTTCCTGAGGCCAAGAACGATTAAAGATCTTTCATGGCATCAAACAGCTAGTTATTACTTTCCAGCAATTTGATATTGTGCAAGGTTGTTAACCTCTTTAAGCCTCAAGAAAAATAATAGGGTGTATATAGTGCTATTTAACATGATACATATAAGAACTGTCACATTTGTGACATGGTAAAAGGGACATGTTAGCAATTTGCTATTCATTTCTTAGGGTTTCCCAAGTACCACAGTGGTCAAGATTCTGCCTGCCATGCAGGGGACACAGGTTCGATTCCTGGGTCAGGAAAATCCCCTGGAGAAGGAAACAGCAGCCCACTCTAGTATTCTTGCCTGGAGAACCCCAGAGGGAGAGGACCCGGGGCGCTGCAGTCCATGGGGTCACAAAGAGCTGGACAGGACATAGACACCAAACAGCAACTTTGACTTCTTAAGGAGGGCGGATCATCATAACAAAAGGATTGGCTAATTTTGAATCAAAAGTCAGTGCATTTGGGTGTTAAAGTGGGTAAGGACTGCCACAGATGTAAGTTACTCATAAACTGGATAATATGAAACAAAAACTATAGAAAGATCCAGAATGAAGATTCCTGATTTTAGGACCCTAAACATTAAGAGGGAAAATAAAGAGGCTCTTCTGAAAGTGACTGTGAAGAAATGGGGTATGGAGGAGAAAGTACGTGTTTGGCAAGCAATAGAAATGACAAGTGGGGGTTTGTACTGATTTTTTTCTGTGTAACATTTAATATAAGCCTTCTTGTTTTCATCAAAGAAATTTTCAGTAAAATAATCATTTCTCATTAAACACTTGGTAAAATGGTTTTTTGTTTTGGTTACATGAGGCACTGAATTCAGCTAAAACTTCAGAAGGTTAGCGGTGGCTGCCCATGTGAGAAAATGTGGACAAGATACATGTTTTATGTATTTCAATATTCCAATTACATAGCCAAGCTAGTCAAGCTGGGTTATCTTATTATGTGATTATATAAAGGCATTTCACTCCCAAACTGATGACCTGGGTCCTAAAACAACCAGAATATGTCACTCCTATTTACCAATTTTCAAACTACTGTCTGGCTCCTCTCTTGGCTTCAATATCTGGATCCAGGAACTCAGGGTTTAAGCAGTTCTCACTGGAGGCTCCAAAATACCCCCCTGAAGTCCCAGATCCCCTAGAATATAGGGCTATCCATACATATTTTACCGAATCACTGTGCCTGAAATACTGGACTTTCTGCATCAAGGATCACCCTTTTTCACTAATCTCCTGGAAACTTACACTATCAAAATGTACAGACTGCATCTCTCCTTCCTGAGCAAGAATCAAAGGAAGAGAGTTCTGATGGTAGAACAGATGGAGAATGGATTCTAGAGAAGAGGAATGAAAGACAGAGTAGAGCAGAGAAGAGAGGCAAAGAAAGGTGAAGCAAGTGTTTAAAACCTATGAGGACATAAAGAGGTGAGAAAAGAAATGATTCTTGCCAAAAAGTTGCAAAACTGAGTCCCCTACTGTAGAAAGGTATGCCCTAGGCATGCCTTCTGGAAAGGTATTGAAAGTATTTAGGGTTCTCAAGATAGAAAAAAATACAACTCACTTAGACTTGTTGGAGTATAGCTGTCTTAACATTCATTGAGAATCACTAAAAGAGGTTATATATTTAAAACTGAGGTTCATGGTCCCCATTCTGATTCCAGTGACCTTGGAGGAGATCCCAAAATCTCTGTGTTTAATAAACTCCTCAGATGGCTCATAAAAATTCACAGAGAATGAGACTTTAAGAAACACTAGACTGAGAGGGTAGCCCCTGGAGTGTTTTAGCCAGAAAAGACATTAAGAACTGCAACAGATCAAATTTTCCACTCTTGCTGACACTAGCAGCTAACTGACCTGGAACTGTTCTAAGACTTGTCCTAGAAGTCTAGTAGTCCCAACAGTGTAAATGAGATAAAGAACCGAGTTAATGGTACAGCCAGTACCTGGGCAATGTGTAAGGGAAATATTGGTGTGCTGTGGACTACTAGCATGCTAATGTACATGAAAATTACTCAGGTGATTAGCCTGAAAACAAATGCCTTTATGCCTGTTATCTGTTCTCTGGATCCCCAAAAGGATTAAAAGGCAACCAGTCCTCTGAAGACATTATTCTTTGCATACTAGGTCTACAGATTTTCTGTGACTGGTTGTTTGGCAATTCAGACTTATTTCTACAGAGCACAGATCCATCACACAGATGCCAGAAATGAAATGAAATGAAATATGATCAAATCATTTGTCAAGATGTGCAAACTATTCCTTCCTTTCTCTCCAGGCCTTTCTAGTAACGTCCTGGTGCTATCAAACTACCACTACGTTTATCCTCATTGAAAATCAAACCCACTTAGAAGAAAATTATATTGCTTTCTGCTGACTATGCCTTAGGCAGGATATGTCTTTTATTTATCAACCTACCTGTATTTTCATATAGTTATTATCAAATGTGGTAACTAGCCATTCACAGATGAGTTAAAATCTAGATATACCTACATGCATATATATATATTCACATATATGCTTACACAAAGAATATTCTTATATATATATATATATATATTTCTGTGTATATATTTATATATTGAATAATATACACATGTATATCATGATGTATGTATTCTGTATAAACCAATCCTGAGATTTCAAGTAATTTTAAGAGAAAATTTGCAGAAATTCAGAGCACTACAAAAGACACTGACAAAATAGAATTACAAGGGATAAAATCATTTTGAAACCTTATTTTTTAAGAAACCCTATTCATGCTGCTAGTTCCCTAAAAGAGGCGGGGCAGGGATCAGAATGTAAAAGGAAATAACATTACCATGGAAAACTTATCAAATATAAGGACAGAGTATATATCTCAAAAATACCTTCAGAAGAAAAAAGTCAAATCGCCAATGAAAACAGAAAGCAAGAAAATTTTATTATCTATAAATTTTAATATAAATTTAATATAAATGTTATTGCTAAATCAATTTAACACTAATTTTAGTTAATGAGTATGTTTTCTCCTGTTTTCTTTTTATACTCCCAAGAAACAAAAACTAATCCTGATAATTCTGAATCTGATTATAATATCTAGAAAGAAATATTAATGTGAATCATCATCATAAATACTCAGTCACTCCCACAGCAAATATAAAGGCAAAATGACCTGCAGAACTGTTCCTACACAATTTTGGGGACTTTTTTAGATGTTAATGATAGCTGCCAAAGAAGTTTTACAGAGAAAGGTTAACTAATCACCTCCCAACCTTGCTTCAAAACTATAAAGAAAGCACACTCCAGACCAAATTCTGCCATTAATACAGGCATTTATTTACATATGCATTAGAAAGTAATCAGAAAACACATACACACACACACACACACACACATACACACACTTACCTTGCACACTCAAGGTCCTTTCTGTTTGCATGGAGGGTTCACTCAATTTAAACACTAAGGTTCCAGATTCAAGCTATTAATATTCTATGTGATTAAGTGACCAGTGTCCTATAGAGTTAAAGCCTGGAAGCAGGACAGTCTGGGAATTTAGCCTTGAGCCTGGTCTTCCCATAGGTAAAGGAGTAAGACCTCACTCAATTCTTATAATGACATGTTCAGGCAAATGTGAGAAGTCTTTAAAATACATTTAGTAACTCCTTATCTTGAGTAAATTTAATGTCTGCAATGAGAGCCTAGTTCTAACATTTTATCAGACTGATTAGCAAACAAATCAATGAATGAAAATCCTTTTTTTCTGATATTCATCATATATATGGATCAAGGATGAATTTATAGCCCTGTGACTTGCCTTTGGTCTTCTTCATATCTGGTTTGCTGTCCCTCCAACATGGATTCTGTATTAGGATATTGACCACCAGAGATACTTTATAACATATTGACATATATGTACTTTCTCTGTATCATGTATCATGACTGACATATTTTAGAGCATGTTACAGATATCATAATGATAACCTTGCATGCAGACCAAAAAGTTGCTATATCAGCAATGAGATATGAAGAAGCAAGAAAGGCCTCCTAATCACAAGTTGTTTCCCACTCTGGTGTTGAAATTTTCCCCAGGGACTGTCACCTTGGCCAGGAGAACTGGATGCAGACCATGGAAGGCTAGTGCTAAGTGAGCACTCAGAAACTGAGGAGCTTGTTGGATCATGGGGTGATGAATTCCAAATGTGATGGGAGATACTGTGATGGTTTCTGCCTTCTTCTCCCTTCATCTCTCACACTTCCTATTCTGGAAGACTTTTAATACCAGTCTCCTGAAGTTTGGTTGGAGCTGTGAGGAAGGTGAGATTCAGTGGAAACCGTATTTTTGCAGATAAGAGGTTTAAGTGATTAAAGGGTGAAGGGTAAGAAGATACAGTAGAAATGGAGAAGCATGCTCAGATTTTATGTTGTATAACCACGTAGTTGAAGGTGCTATTTATTCCTGACATGCAGAATGCAAAAAAATAAAACAAAACAAAACAAAAACAGTGTTAAGAAAAATGTGTGTTACATGTTGATTCAGTGGTTCAGGAAAGTCCTTAGAGCAGTCAGTGTTGCTTTTACAACCACCTTCTAAATCAGATTACTTTCCTCTTTTATGATCTTAAATCATCTTGCAAAGAAGTTACTGGAAAGGCAGATAAAGCTGTTGGAATTATGGCCATATATGGGCAAGATTACATATATTTTTTTATTTCCAGAAAGCCTCTGCTACAAATTACTAATAAAAATATTAGATAATTTTCTGACAAGTAGTACCGTAGTATTAGAAGATAGACATCTCTGGTTTTATAATAAGTTTGAGCTCTGACATTGTTAATTGTGTTAACCTGAGCACATAACTTGAGCCCTATGAGTCATAGGTTTCTCATCTGTAAAATTAGGATGCCACTACACTTTATCTTTTCTCTAGTGGGCCATGTATCAATGAATCAAGTGGAAAGATGAGAAGTGTTTGTGAATGATACTTTGTTATAAATATTTACAATTAACATTGTTAGAGCAAGATATTTGTTTCTTCTATCTTAAATACATAACTATTTCTAGGACCAAATACTTAATGGTGTTTAATTGTTAACTATGTATGTATTATGAGTCATCTATAGTCTATAGGTAATTTATTGCTTTAGAAGGTCAATAAGCTAGTTGACGTGCATGTATGTGTGTGTCTTATGTATTGTAGAATATTTTGAAACATAAAAGCATGCTCTGAACTTAGTTTTGTGATTGAATTGGTAAATACAGGTATCATAGACTCTATTGATGCAGTATTTCCAATTCAAATAAAAACCAGAAACAAGTACGCAATGGAAGATAGCTTGTTCAAATGTAAGTAGCTGTCTAAAGATAGCTTGTACCAAAGCAATATCATTGGTGTTCAAGTGCTGTCATGAAGAATAATTTTATTGACTGTTTAGTATCTGAAAACCACTATCTACCTATTTAAAGTTTGGTTGTTAGAGTTGCTCACTTGCTGAGCTGGGTCCATCTCTTTGTGACCCCGTGGAATGTAGCAGGGCCGGCTCCTCTGTCCTCCGCAATCTCCCATAGTTTGCTCAAAATCATGTTCATTGAGCCAGTGATGCTATCTAACCATCTTATCCTCTGCCTCTCCCTTCTTCTTTTGCCCTCAATCTCTCCCGACATCAGGGTCTTTCCCAATAAGTCAGCTCTTTGCATCAGGTGGCCAAAATATTGGAGCTTCAACTCCACCAACAGTCCCTCCAACAAATATTCAGGGTTGATTTCTTTTAGGACTGACTAGGGAAAAGAAAAACCAGAACTGGTAAATGCCTTTGCATCAGCGGTAGCACAGAAATTTACTACACTGGGTCTGCTGTTGCTGCTTAGTTGCCTCAGTCGTTTCCAACTCGGTGCAACCACCCCGTGGACTGCAGCCCGCCAGGCTCCTCTGTCCTTGGGCTTCTCCAGGCAAGAGTGCCAGAGTTGTCATGCCCTCTTCCAGGAGATCTTGCCAACTCAGGGATCGAACCTGGGTCTCCTGCACTGCAGGCAGATTCTTTGCCTCTGAGCCACCAGGGGAGCCCACACTGGGTTTAATCTCCTCAAATTTAAATCAACAATTCTTCCTTCTGAGAAAGATATATCAGTTCAAGGTCTCGCGGTATCCTTCTTTCCTTATATCTTTCAACTTTTTTTCCTTGCATTACACTTCTTTGTCCGTAGTTAGTTGCAAACAAAGGTTAATTTAGAAATGCCAACTTCATACTATTTATCTACGTTGAATGAAACACACTTGTACAAACAATAGTGGCCTTCTTGTGCAGTATGGGATGTTGTCAATCATTTGGCAATTCACTTTTAGCACACTATGAACTATTTATTTCTTAAGTTCAGAACTTTGGGCTGCAAAGGCTTGAAGAGGATTTTCCCCCCTTTACAAGAAACTAGTAAGTTTACAGGACCTAATATTTATTTCACGGTCAAAATTGTAGTATTGTATTGATAAATATTTAATAGCCTTAAGTCCATTGGTTATTGCCATGTACATTTCATATAAATGTGTTATTGCCCCAAAAATGTAATGTTGCCCATTTAGGAAGCAAAAGAAGGGTGAAAAATCTTTCCAACCAGAGATGACATAGAATTCAACTTTAATTTGGAGCAAAGAGAAGAAGAGGAAACCCTACCAACCAAATATTTTTTTGAGGTCCAGACAGATTATGCTTTAACAAAGTTTCCATTCAGAATAAAACATCTGGAAAACTCTATGAAAAATTTCAAAATTATTTAAGCTGAAAGACTTACAATACCACAGATTCAAGTTTATTTTGAGAGAGAAAAATAGATAGATGATGATGTAAATTCTGACGTTTCTACAGATGACTAAAATTCATTTAGTTTATTCAGTGGGAGATGAGTGGGGGTAAGAGGAAAAAGCAACATCAAATGAGAATCAATTTCTGTAATAGAGAAAGTGGGTATTTGGGTAAATGAATAAAATGAAAGTGCAATCTCTGAATAAAAAAGGACGCTCCTTGCATTTATAAATAAGATTGAGCTTATAAATAAAAAAATACATCACACAGTAAAATAAAAACAGCTTTTGTTTTTGCAGCTGGTAGCTTTACAACTCAATACAGTAGTTTTCACATTTTTTATGATGAGGACTCTTTTTAGATGCCCAAGATTTTTTTTAGATATCTACAATATAGTCAATGTACCATCAATGTTTGTGAAATGACTAAAGCTGTTTTAAATTGCCGATACTTCAAAATGTTAAAAAAATAAAAATAAAAAAGAAGTCACAGTAGTATAAGCGCAAGCAAAACGTGGTACATATTTAGGAAGCTAGATTAAAGAGACATGCCAGACAGATGATCAGAATGCCGGCCTACAAAGGGCAGTAAAACAAGACTGAAATAAAAATAGGTTGCCTGTTAACTCAGATTGAATTTGACTTGTTAAATTCTCACTGAATTGTAAATTGTCCCTATTTTTCTGCTTGAAGAAGATAATAACAGCTTCAAGTAGGAACTTTATAACTCTCTTCAAGGGGCCCTAAGCCCCACTTCTACTAAATAGATGTGGTCATTCTTCAGTCGCTCTATCACATCCGACTCTTTGTGAGCCCATGGACTGCAGCATGCCAGGCCTCCCTGTCCATCACCAACTCCCAGAGCTTGCTCAAACTCATTGAGTCGGTGATGCCATCCAACCATCTCATCCTCTGTCATCCCCTTCTCCTGCTTTCAATCTTTCCCAGCATCAGGATCTTTTCTAATAAGTCAGCTCTTTGCATCAGGTGGCCAAAGTACTGGAGCTTCAGCTTCATCACCAGTCCTTCCAATGAATATTGGATTGATTTCCTTTAGGATTGACTGGTTGGATCTCCTTGCAGTCCAAGGGACTCTCAAGAGTCTTCTCCAACACCACAGTTCAAAAGCATCAATTCTTTAGTGCTCAGCCATCTTTACAGTCCAACTCTCACATGCATACATAGCTACTGGAAAAAACATACTTTTGACTAAATGGACATTTGTTGACAAAGTAATATCTCTGCTTTTTAATATGCTGTCTAGGTTGGTCATAGCTTTCCTTCCAAGGAGCAAGTATCTTTTAATTTCATTGCTGCAGTCACTATATGCAGTGATTTTGGATAGCAACTCTTAAAAATATTGGCTTGAAAAGGTGCTAAATTCTAGGTTCCCCAGGGATGGCCATTTCTCCAGCAGGAGAGCATAATCCATTAAGTATGATATTATTTTCAAACTACAGTTCACTGCAGGCATATGGATTCAAATATGCTTCACATTAACCCTTTGCCCACTTCTAATGGGCCTGCAATCTGTAGATCAGGCATATCTGAATTCTCCAATAGACTCTTCCGATTAGAATGTCTCTCAAGGATTCTACCACTAGTCTGGGTCTTGAGTCAAAACTTTTCTTGACCCCATTTGTCATGAGGCCTAGTTATGCCCTAGTATTTAGCTTCAGATTCTCAATGGCCCCATACTGACATCCTGCAATAAATCACTCCTTTCATGGGTAAGCTCGAGTGGGCCTAGACTCTGCTTCCAAAGAGCCCTAAGAAGGTCAATTTCTTTGGTCCTTCACACACAGAGCCATTCTGGAGAAAACGTAACAGCAGTTTTGGGCTTGAGCCCAGTCATACAGAAGGCATACAAAGTTTAGTTCCCGATTAGGTTTCACTATCAAATTCTCTCCAGGGTTCCTGAACTGCTTTTCCTGCCTTCACTTTTTCACTGTTTGTCTTTAATCCCAATTCAGTTTTGATCTAAATTAGATATATTGTCTCTCCACCAAATCATGTGGATTTTCCTTTCCCTTTTATGGGTTTGTGAAAGCAGACGTTCTAATATATTGTCACTTAAGAGTAGATATATTACTTTAAATACAAACTCAATCATACACATCAAAAAAGATAGGTTCCTGACATGGGGTCCTCCTCACACTAAGGGACACTTGCAAAGAACTCACTCTTTTTGCTGTTAATAAATAGGTATTGATGGTTGAGCTGCTAGATGCTGACACTAAGCACAGAAATGCACCCAAAATAGCGAATTCACAGAATGATATGAAGATGATAAAATGATATGTATGGCATCACTCCATGGCCCTTCATTTGCTATAGCTAAATTTTATAGTCCCTGGATGATAGGAAAGTTGTCACTAGAATGTTATTTGGCTGCATTTTCATAGGAAAATCCAAACATTAATTTTTTTCAATCACTAGAAAGCAGATTTAGGAAAACCTAAAAACTCAAAATGTATATACATCAAAATTCCTATAACAAAACTGACAGTAAAAAAAAAGGACATAAATCCACAATAATAGTTGGAGATTTTTACACTGTCTCAGGAATTGAGATCACCCAAACCAAAGCACATGCATAGAGATAAAAATTACTTATTTAAATCTGAATAACACTGCCCAACACTTGCAATATTCAATATTTAGAAAATATTTAATCCAACAGTTGTAGAATATATATCCTTTTCAAACTGTTCATGGAATGTTGACCAAGATAGATCATGTGCATCTGCATAAGAAAAACAATCTCAGTATACTTCAAAAGATTAAAAGTCTATACTGTACTCTCCTATCACAGAAAAAATTAAATTAGAAATAAGTATACAAGAGATACAAAAAGTATTATATTTATAATTAAATAACTAGTTATAATTCATCCATATTCAAAAAATAAATCAAAAGAGACTATATATGATAATGAATTACAATTCAAATGTAGTCATCACAATTTGTGAGATGCATATAAAGACACAAAGTATAGCCCAAAGTCCAGTCAGCTTCTTTTTTGTAAATGAAGTTTTATTAGAAACAATCCACATTATTCATTGATATATTCTCTACAGCTATTTTTGTATTGCAACAGCAGAGTTGAGGAATGGTGACATCGATTATATGGCTTACAAATGTTAAAAATATGTATTTACTGTATGACTATTTACAGAAAAAGTTTATTGACCTTTGATATAAGCAATGGTTAAAGATAAACACTTTTTAAAACATTTAAGAAAGATTTTTAAAAATTGACAAGTTTTCTCCCTTAAGAAGAAAGAAAAGAAAGAAAAATCCAAAATAAGTAGAATGAAGGAAATGAAAATGAGTAGGAAAATGAAATAGAAAAAAAATTAAAGTAATAAAGCCACATTGCTTCTGACCTGCAAAGGTTAATAATAATCCAGTTAAATGCAATAATAGTATATAATATACAATAGACTGTATTTTATATTTACATAACTGTAGATAAAATTTATTTACATTTAACATAGAAAGGGATCTATAATAATACATTATGTATAAATATATTTAATAGTAATATGATGCATAATAATAATGTAGTATAATAATAGCAATAAATATAGTGAAGAAATAGAGACAGCACAAAATATCAGTATTGAGAATGAATTAAAGTGTGAAATAGATAATAACATTATAAATGTTTATGCCAATAATTTCCACATTTAAATGAAGAAAAATATCTCTGAAAACACAACTTACAAAAACTGATAAAAGCACATCTAAAAGTCTAATATTTATTAAAAATTTAAATCTGCTATAAACTATCTTAAAAAATATCAGGTACATTTGGTTTCATTCACATATGGTGAATACTATTAAACATTTTAAAAAGAAACAACAAACCTCAAATAGCCAAAGCAATATTGAGAAATAAGAATGGAACTGGAGAAACCAACCTGCCTGACTTCAGACTCTACTACAAAGCCACAGTCATCAAGACAGTATGGTACTGGCACAAAGACAGATATATAGATCAATGGATTGGAATAGAAAGCCCAGAGATAAATCCACGAACCTATGGTCACCTTATCTTCGACAAAGGAGGCAAGGATATACAATGGAAAAAAGACAACTTCGTTAGCACGTGGTGCTGGAAAAACTGGTCAACCAGCTGTAAAAGAATGAAACCAGAATACTTTCTAACACCATACACAAAAATAAACTCAAAATGGATTAAAGACCTAAATGTAAGACCAGAAACTATAAAACTCCTAGAGGAGAACATAGGCAAAACACTCTCCGACATAAATCACAGCAGGATCCTCTATGACCCACATCCCAGAATATTAGAAACAAAAGCAAAAATAAACAAATGGGACCTAATGAAACTTAAAAGCTTTTGCACAACAAAGGAAGCTATAAGTAAGGTGAAAAGACAGCCCTCAGATTGGGAGAAAATAATAGCAAACGAAGCAACAGACAAAGGATTAATCTCAAAAATATACAAGCAACTCCTCCAGCTCAACTCCAGAAAAATAAATGATCCAATCAAAAAATGGGCCAAAGAACTAAACAGACATCCTCCAGAGAAGACATACAGATGGCTAAGAAACACATGAAAAGATGCTCAACATCACTCATTATCAGAGAAATGCAAATCAAAACCACAATGAGGTACCATTACACACCAGTCTGGATGGCTGCTATCCAAAAGTCTACAAGCAATAAATGCTGGAGAAGGTGTGGAGAGAAGAGAACCCTCTTACACTGTTGGTGGGAATGCAAACTAGCACAGCCACTATGGAAAACACTGTGGAGATTCCTTAAAAAACTGGAAATAGAACTGCCATGTGACCCAGCAATCCCACTGCTGGGCATACACACCAAGGAAACCAGATCTGAAAGAGACACATGCACCCCAATGTTCATCACAGCACTGTTTATAATAGCCAGGACATGGAAGCAACCTAGATGCCCATCAGCAGATGAATGGATAAGGAAGCTGTGGCACATATGCACCATGGAATATTACTCAGCCATTAAAAAGAATTCATTTGAATCAGTTCTAATGAGATGGACGAAACTGGAGCCCATTATACAGAGTGAAGTAAGCCAGAAAGATAAAGACCAATACAGTATACTAACACATATATATGGAATTTAGAAAGATCATAACGATAACCCTGTATGCAAAACAGAAAAAGAGACACAGATGTATAGAACTGACCTTTGGATTCTATGGGAGAAGGCAAGGGTGGGATGATTTGACAGAATAGCATTGAAACATGTATATTATCAAGGGTGAAACAGATCAACAGCCCAGGTTGGATGCATGAGACAAGTGCTCGGGGCTGGTGCACTGGGATGACCCAGAGGGATGGGCTGGGGAGGGAGGTGGGATGGGGGATCAGGATGGGGAACACATGTAAATCCATGGCTGATTCAGGTCAATGTATGGCAAAAACTGCTGCAATATTGTAAAGTAATTAGCCTCCGACTAATAAAAATAAAGGGAAAATTAAAAAGAAAAAAAAAACATAAAAAAGTTAAATTCTTTCAGAAAATAGAGATCACTTGCTATCTTTCTTATTGAGCCAGAACAATGCATATTCTGTGCTGCACTCAGTCGCTCAATCGTGTCCAACTATTTGAGACCACATGGACTGTTTATCCCACCAGGCTCCTCTGCCCATGGGAATTCTCCAGGCAAGAATGCTGGAGTGGGTTGCCATGCCCTCCTCCAGGGGATCTTCCCAACCTAGGGATCAAACTCAGGTCTTTCTGCATTGCAGGTGGGTTCTTTACCTTCTGACCCAAGAATACTGGAGAGGGCACAGTCTATCACTTCTCCAGAGGATCTTCCAGACCCAGGAATTGAACCAGAGTCTCCTGCATTGCAGTCAGACTATTAACCAGCTGAGCTAACAGGGAAGCCTGGAACAACTCATTTCAAATCTGTAAAAGACATTATAAGAAAAAATTATAAGCAAATTTTTCCTCATAAAAAACTTATTTAATATTTTAAAATATTAGCAAATCAAATCCAGCAACCAAAAAATAATAGATTATAACCAAGTAGAGTTTATCTCACTTGATTAGACATTTAAAAATCAATGTAATTCACCAACTTAATAGAACAACAACAACAAAAAAATCACAGATTTAAGAAATGCATTTCAAAATCCAATAGTTATTCTCAGTAAAAAAAGTATTGGCAACATAGGAAGGGAGAAAATTTTTCTTAAGTAATGCATGTCTATAAAACTTCACATCATATTAATGATGAAATACTAAACATTTCCTCCCTGTGTTGGAGAGGAGAGCAAAGCTGTTTATCTCACTGGTGGTGCTGGTACTCACTGTGTCTGACTCTTTGTGACTCCATGGACTGGAGTCTACTCCAGTCTACTCTACAACAAGGCTGCTCTGTCCATGGGATATCCCAGCAAGAATACTGGAGTGCATTGCCATTTCTTCCTACAGGGGATCTTCCTGACCAGTGATCAGAATGGAGTTTCCTGCCTCTCTTGCTCTATCAGGCAGATTCTTTACCATCGAGCCTCCTGGGAAGCCCATGTATCTCACTATCTTTACTCGCCACTAGAATGGCATTCTGAGATAATGGAATAGGGCAAGAAAAGAAATAAAGTGTATCCAGATTGGAAAGAACATAATCAAACAGCTTTTATGTGAAAACAACAAAATTGGTGAAAGTGAAATTTTAGGGACTTTCCAAAAATGGAAAAAGGAAATAATAGATGGATTTGGTAGCATAAATTTATACACTATTACTAGTCAAAGTTCATATTTATTTCCATATGGTAGCCAGAAACAATTAGGAAAAGGAATAAAACATTCACATCAACAGAAACATAAAATGCTTGGGAATATATTCATCAAAACTTGCTTAGCTTCTATTTTGAATGTTATAAAACATTGCATATAAAATGAAAGAGAGCCAAAATATATGGAAAGACATGTATTGATTTTATATTAGAAATGTTAACATTGTTTAGACAGCCATTCTTCACATACTGATCTACAGGTTCAATACAATCCAGAAAAAAATCCCCCAAATTTAATTTTATAGAAATTGAAGAGATTCTCAATTTAGATGGTAGTGATCCCTGAGGAAGTTCGGGAATGTATGTATATGTAGTGGGTGAATGGGTTTATTTCTTAATCATGGGGGAGGAGCAAAATGTAGTTTAATGGCTAGAGAACAGGGCCAAAATGAGAAAGATATAACTTCTTAAGGAAGAACTTTCCATATCTCTTTGAGAAATTCTGCTCTAGGTGATTAAAATCTTAGCCATAAAGTGTGATATTTAGAAGATATTTAAATCAAGACAAAATTTATCATTTTATATAAAAAGTGAAATTAATGTTAATTTTATTTGAAGCTATCAGATAAATTTTCACAGAACTATGAAATTATTAAAGCCTAGATGCCTCGATTTCCAGTCAAGTACTCTTTCTGCTTTACCATTTCTCAAAGTAAAATCAGAATTTTAAAAAAATGGACTCTTTAAGCTGAAGAGTTGATTTTTTATGTAGGTTTTAATTTTTACAGGGAAAGTTGGCTTTTAAAGAAAGTGATATAATGGAATACTACTCACCATTATAGCAGAACAATACTCCAAAGTTTAGTGATTGGAAACATTAACAAACAGCTTATTATTTTTCACATTCTGTGGTTTAGGGGACTCATCTGGATGGCTCTATGAGATCCCTGGGTTGGGAAGATTCCCTGGAGAAGGGAATGGCAACGCACTCCAGTATTCTTGCCTGGAGAATTTCATGAACAAAGGAGCCTAGTGGGCTAGAGTCCAGAGGGTCACAAAGAGTTAGACATGACTGACGTGATTTAGCAGGCACACAAGCACTGACCTATGGGATGCTGCAGAGCTGGAGTGTCTCTTTCTATGTTTTCTTGGGTTAGTGATTAAACGACAACAACCCAGTGGTTATGGGACTGGTCACAGGAAAGAGATTGGCTTAGACCTAAGACTGGCATTGTCTGGTCCACTGCCACTCATTGTGAAACAACCACAGGGCTCATCCATGTTTCAAAAGACAGACAATAAGTCCACCTCTTTATGTAAGGGGCTAATAAAATTATTAGAAATAATATTTCCAGACTTCCTGGAAAGCAAAGTCAAGTGGGCCATAGGAAGCATCACTATGAACAAAGCTAGTGGAGGTGATGGAATTCCAGGTGAGCTATTTCAAATCCTAAAAGATGATGCTGTGAAAGTGCTGCACTCAATATGCCAGCAAATTTTTAAAACTCAGCAGTGGCCACAGATTGGAAAAGGTCAGTTTTCATTCCAACCCCAAAAAAGGCAATGCCAAAGAATGTTCAAACTATGGCACAATTGCACTCATCTCACACGCTAGCAAAGTAATGCTCAAAATTCTCCAAGCCAGGTTTCAACAGTATGTGAACCATGAACTTCCGATGTTTTAGCTGGATTTAGAAAAGGCAGAGGACCCAGAGATCAAATAGCCAACATCTGTTGGATCATCAAAGAAGCAAGACAGTTCCAAAAAAACATCTACTTCTGCTTTATTGACTATGCCAAAGCCTTTGACTGTGTAGATCACAACAAACTGTGGAAAATTCTGAAAGAGATGGGAATACCAGACCACCTGACCTGCCTCTTGAGAAACCTCTATGCAGGTGAGGAAGCAACAGTTAGAACTGGACATGGAACAACAGACTGGTTCCAAATAAGAAAAAGAGTATATCAAGGCTGCATATTGTCACCCTGCTTATTTAACTTATATGCAAAATACATCATGTGAAATGCCAGGTTGGATGAACCACAAGCTGAAATCAAGATTGCCAGGAGAAATATCAGTAACCTCATATATACAAATGGCACCACCCTTATGGCAAAAAGCAAAGAACTAAAGAGCCTCTTGAAAGTGAAAAAGGACAGAAAAAGTTGACTTAAAACCTCAACATTCAGAAAAATGAGATGTTGGCATTCAGTCCCATCAATTCATGGTAACTAGATGGGGAAACAGTGGAAATAATGACAGCCTTTATTTTCAGTTCAGTTCATTTCATTAGCTCAGTCATGTTGGACTCTTTGTGGCCCTGTGAACTGCAGTACGCCAGGCCTCCCTGTCCATCACCAACTCCCGGAGTTTACCCAAACTCATATCCATTGAGTCAGTGATGCCATCCAACCATCTCATCCTCTGTCATTCCCTTCTCCTCCTGCCCTTAATCTTTCCCAGCATAAGGGTCTTTTCCAATGAGTCAGCTCTTTGCATCAGGTGGCCAAAGTACTGGAGTTTCAGCTTCAGCATCAGTCCTTCCAATGAACACCCAGGACTGATCTCCTTTAGGATGGACTGGTTGGATCTCCTTGCAGTCCAAGGGAGTCTCAAGAGTCTGCTCCAACACCACAGTTCAAAAGCATCAATTCTTCGGCGCTCAGCTTTCTTTATTGTTCAACTCTCACATCAATCTTGGGGGGCTCCAAAATCATTGCAGATGGTGACTGCAGCCGTGAAATTAAAAGATGCTTGCTCTTTGAAAGAAAATCTATGACTGATTTAGATAGCATATTAAAAAGTAGAGACATTACTTTGCCAACAAAGATCCATCTAGTCAAAGCTATGTTTCTTCCAGTAGTCATATATGGATGTAAGGATTGGACTATAAAGAAAGCTGAGCCCTGAAGAATTGGTGCATTTGAACTGACTGAATAAAGATATTATAACAAGTTTTAATCCAATGTAGTCTACTCTCTGACCACAGACTGTTCACATTCTTCTCATGAACAGAAGTACTCACTACATTCCAACATCCTCAAAGTTTTACCCAAGCAGGCTTCAAGATCAAGATCACATCATCTTAATCAGGTTCAGAGGAGGAAAAAACAACAACTACAGAGACCCAGGAGAAGCTACTGTCAATACAGAGAACTCTGAAGTAGGAGGTAAGGGGGAAATTATCCATTTTGTCTCCTCTAGAATAGAGTTACCACTGAAAATCAGGGACAAGAAAGCCATTGTAGATCCTTCTATGCAAAAGGGAGGAAATGGCATGCACATTGCGGCCAATGGTCCACAGCAGTTTTAAAAGAAAGCTATACCTATGCCAATAATTGGAGCCCAATCAACATGCCATGAGCAATTCTCCATGTCTGTTATATCTGATCTCTGAGTCATGTTTCATTTTAATGAAAATTATCATGAGTTTGCAATGATGAATTTTCCTAATAGAAGGCTAAGAACTCAAAAGTCTATTTTAATTTTTGCTTCAGTTCAGTTCAGTCACTCAGTCCTGTTGGACTCTTTGCAGCCCCATGGACTATGCATGCCAGACTTCCCTGTCCATCACCAACTCCTGGGGCCTGTTCAAATTCACATCCATTGAGGTGGTGATGCCATCCAACCATCTCATCCTCTGTCATCCCCTTCTCCTCCTGCCCTCAATATTTCCCAGCATCAGGGTCTTTTCCAGTGAGTCAATTCTTCGAATCAGGCAGTCAGAGTACTGGAGCTTCAGCTTCAACATCTGTCTTTCCAGTGAATATTCAGGACTGATTTTCTTTAGGATGGACTGGTTGGATCTCCTTGCAGTCCAAAGGACTTTGGACTGTGAGTCCAAAGTGAGAAGAGTCTTCTTCAACACTACAGTTCAAAAATATTAATTCTTTGGCACTCAGCCTTCTTTATGGTTCAACTCCCGAATCCATACACAACTACTGGAAAAACCATAGCTTTGACTAGACAGACCTTTGTCAGTGAAGTAATGTCTCTGCTTTTTAATATGCTGTCTAGGTTGGTCATAGCAAGCTAATAATGCTTGCACTGATGTATTTCATTCTTAACACACATGCCTTTGTGGGTTACCTATAAAACTTACTGTGATTCATCCTGTTGTACCAAAGCCACATGACAAAATTTCTGCAATAAAGGGCTCTTGCTACCTGAGCTGAGAGTCTTTTGGTGGTGTTGTTCAATCACTGTAGTGTTTGACACTTTGCAATCACATGGACTGCAGTAGGCCAGGATTTCCTGTCCTTTACCATCTCCCGGAGCTTGCTCAAACTCATGTGCATTGAGTCAGTGATGCCATCCAACCATCTCATCCTCTGTCGACCCCTTCTCCTCCTGCCTTCAATCTTTCCCAGCATCAGGAGCTTTTCCAATGGCTCTTCGCATCAGGCAGCCAAATTACTGCAGCTTCAGCCTCAGCATCGGTCCTTCCAATGAATATTCAGGGTTTATTTCCTTAGGAGAGACTGAGAGTCTGGGAGCTGTGATAAGATGCCCATAAGATTCTTTGGAGTCCTTTTTTTCCTAGTTAACAGGGTCTGCAAGGTGCTGACTTAAATCTTTCTCAGGTCTTAACAAAGTGTCACATCCTTGACATCCTGGTCCTGATGCCAGTATTGTACTGATCACAATCTGGCTTTGATCTTTGTGCCAAGGTCATTGTTTAGTCTGAGAGTTTGCTAGTTGTGCTCAACGAACCCCTACAAAGTTAAGAGGCTTAAAAGAGTAGTTTATTTTTATGCCCCAAGTCTTTTGTGAGTTGAATGGTCTCAGTTGTGTAGCTCTACTTGGAGGTATCTTCTTAGAGGTGACCGTTGTCCAATGGGGCTGGTCCTGAAATTGTCCAGTGTCCAAGACAGCTTCTTCATTTGTTTGTCTGGTGTATCAGCCAGTCTGAAAATGACACCTGCCCACTAGCTGGGCTTCTGACTTGACAGGTGGCATCTCCACCTGGATAGCTTGGCTCTCCTTGCAGCATGCCTGTCTCAGGTTAGTCAGAATTCTGAAACACAAATAAATGATCCAGAAGGACCAGGTGGAAGCTGTAAGTCTTCTTATAAACCAGCCCTAGAAATAATTCTGTCTTATCCCTGCCATGTTTGGTCAAAATAAGGCAGTGCATCACCAGGCAATGAAGAAGCAAACAGGCAGACTAAGCAGGTATATGAAGATTCAAAGGAGTGGTTCATGGGGAGGGGAGAACTTTAGAACTAATTCCCATACTTATATAGTTAATATGTGGCATAACTAGAGTTTTGACCTCAGTTTGATGACTGCCTAAGTCTATACCTCCAACTAATATATTTTGCCCCTCTATTTCTTTTTTTTAAATGCCACGCATGTCAAGAAATTTGTTTGTCTATCATATTGCTTTTGGAAGGTATGGGGGTTAGTTTTATGTTTCAACTTGTTTAGGTTGTAATATATATATATTTAAAAAACATTAATCTAGAGGTTGTTGTGAAGGTATTCAGTATATGCTGTTAACATCTACAATCAGTTTACTTTAGAAAAAGATCATCCTCATTAATGTGCATGTGTGTGTAGTTGCTCAGTTGTGTCCAACTCTTTGTAATCCCTTGGATGTATGTAGCCCACGAGGCTCTTCTGGCCATGGGATTCTCCAGGCAAGGATACTGGAGTGGGTTGCCATGCCCTCCTCTAAGGGATCTCCCTGACCCAAGGGTCGAACTTGCATCTCCTCTGTCTCCTGCCTTGCAGGTGGATTCTTTACCCCCATAGTCATCGGGGTGTCATTTAATAAGTTGAAAGTTCTGAAAATCAAAGATCTGAAGTTTCCTGGAGAAGAAGAAATTCTTCCTTTAACACTGGATCTGAGTTTCCTGTGTGTAGGCCTGACTCACCTACAGATTTCAGATTTGCCAGCCTCCACAATTATATAAACCAATTTTAATTGTTTTTTACACATGTGTACATGCATTGTAACTATAGGTATATGATGAGAATATATAAGTATATATGCTTATTTTATTATATAAAATTTGTAAATGTATATGTGTATAGTATGTGAGCATATACACTTATCTACACATTTGTATACATAGCATATGTACTCATATTATATAATAGCATATTATACTATTACATAAATGTAGATCTATATGTGTAATATGTGCATATACATGTTTATATAAATATAACCTAATGTTTCTATTCTCTGGAGAACCCTGATTAATACAAGGGTATGCATTTGGCCTATAAGGGAAGGGCATTTAATTAGGAACCACATTAAAGTGGTTTACATTTGTGGGTTTAAACTGCCATGTTTTGTAACTCTCACTTTTTCAAAAGGCTATATCTGTGTGTGTAGCAAAGTAGCCCTTAAAGTGCTTTTATGTACTGATGCCAAGTCTCTAAAATTAAAAATAAAAGCAGCTTACACACTGCTCATACAAGAGGCCACTAGAATATGGTGATATTTTTGTGAAACCAAGGCATCCAAAATTCCATCGTGTATTTAACAAGTTGAAAAAATAGAAATGAAACAAAACAAAAAGCATCATATGTGTAAGTTTGCATTAAAAATAAAAGCACAGAACATTAGTCTGCAGTTGTGACAATACTGTATCATATCTGCATAAGTGTTTTGTTGGTTGGGGCAAATCTAGTCAAAGTTTAACCCAATTAGAATGTAGATTTGTGTGGCTTTTTGTTGAAATGTGCTGAAGGGATGGATGATACTGCTGGAACTCTGGTACTTTTGCATTAAGCTCCAGCTGGGCCCAGTAGACACTGTCCAAAAGATGACCTCCAAATAATTAAATGATTTCCATATGTTTGCTCATGTATACTCTTCTAATTCGAGTGCTGCCATCTTTGTCCAAGCCCACTGTTTCTGACTGTGCTGGAACAGTGCTTAGAGGAAACTCACAATTGGAAGTCATCAAATATTCTACAATTGAATGATTTCAGAAAAGCAGAAAACTACAACAGCTGCTCCTGCAAAGTGGAGTCATTATAAGTATGAAACCATTAACTTGATTTTAGGTTAGACAACTCTCACTTGGTCTGCGTTTTTGGAAACAGGTAGTTTAAAGAGTAAAATTGTTTGGAAAATGGTGTTCCATTGATAACTAAGGAAAAATAAAAGAAGCTCTGTATTTGTCAAAATTAAACTTATAGATCCACCAGCTTGTTGCAGTAGAGTGTATTTGTACTGACAGAGGGCATATTCAACATTAAATTTGAACATCTTATTTGAAATTTCTTTAAATAAGAGAGTATGATTAGGTTTTCCATCAGTTCTTGTTGATTATGTGACTAGACAGATTTTAATAAAATACAATAGAGCTATCAGAACACATGATAAAAAATTATATATCAGAGGCATTATAAATCAGAGTTTTCACAACATAGAAGAGGTTGACGTCACTATGAGTCTTCTAAAATTTATGTACTCTTCCCTTCTATTTCATGCACCAACATCTTTTTCAATATTTAACTATACTCTGTTCAAAAACTATGATCTCTCTTCTTTAAGGCAATAGTTGGCAAGCTAAGGCCCAAGGGTAAATCTAGCCTGCCTCCTGATTTTGTACATGAAATATTTTGGGGATATAGCCATGCCCATTTGCTTGTGTATTATCTATGGCTACCCCCAAAGTAAGAGGAGAAGGGGGTGACAGAGGATGAGATGGTTGGATGGCATCACTGACTTGATGGACATGAGTTTGAGCAAGCTCCATGAGTTGATGATCAACCTGGAAGCCTGGCATGCTGCAGTTCATGGGGTCGCGAAGAGTCAGACACGACTGAGCGACTGAGCTGAACCGACTGAGAGTTACTTTTGCTCTATAACATAGAACAATCATGACAGAAATGGTATGGTCTGCCAGTAAGAAATAGTGACCATCTGATCCTTTATAGATACTTATACTACTTAAGTAATAAAAAGAAAAAAAACCTAAATGTATACATTTACTCATTCATTCTACAAGCACTTTGTGAGCATTTACTGTGTTTAAAGAATGTGTTATACAATCTGTCTACAAAGATCAAGAGAACACCAGCACTCACTTTAAACATAGAATGTGCCCGGGAAAAAAAGTCATGAAATTAAACAACAGTGGTATAGTCCAAAGGATGCTGTAAGAAGCAAGTTTGGATTTTACATTAGAGACGAAGACAAATCAACTGACTGTATAGGAGTAGGCAAATGGAGATATTTGATCAGTACCTTAATGTAGAAGCATTCACTCACAAGGTTGAATGAAAATGATATTCAGACAGAAAGTAATGCATGTATTAAATCCCAGAAGAGTGAAATATCATTTTATGTAGAAGGATCATCAAGTCTAAGAGTTAGAGCTGTAATCCACAAGGAGGTCTAACAATAAATAGAACTGCAAGGTGGCAAGGAGTCTATTCAATACTAAAGCATTCACTGAAGAGTTATGGAGAATCACTGGAACAGTTTAGCAAAGGAAGCCACATGATCACAGTTGCATAACACAATAAGTCAGGCAAATATTTAAGGGTTAACAGGAGTGAAAAATAAATAATAGATATAAGATGTGGCTCAGCTGGTAAAGAATCTGCCTGCCATGTGAGAGACCTGGGTTCGATCCCTGGGTTGGGAAAATCCCCTGGAGAAGGGAAAGGCTACCCACTCCAGTATTCTGGCCTGGAGAATTCCATGGACTGTAAAGTCTATGGGGTTGCAGAGAGTCGGACATGACTGAGTGGCTTACACACTCACTTTTCATGAGAATATAAACTAAGGCAAGCTATTAGGTTTATTTTAGTAGAAAGTTATGGAAACTGAACCTGAATGGATTTAAGCAATATACCTATATCTATG
>CM035273.1:5456640-5701463 GCA_020226075.1 Hydropotes inermis
TCTATCTATCTATCTATCTATCTATCTATCTATCTATCTATCTATCTATCTAAAATTGGTTTATTCACTTGGAGACCATCCATAGATCCAGACTGTGTTCTCCCACATCAGTGTTCTCAATAAAGAAAGACTTCTGCTTCCCAACAGTTCTCACCAAACTAACCCAGCTCTTTGCCAGATTTTATTCTCATGCCGTCCCTAAACCAAACCAACCACTGTTCCCTTGCTTAAAAGGAGACAGGAATCTTTACCCATGCATGATTTTGAAGTGATAAGTACTCACACATATTAACTCTTAAGGTTTTCTCAAGGATTTAGTTCAGCTGAGCCTGGACTGCTTGATTGTTACATGGCGCCAGGCACTGTGTGGTCAGGAACGCAGCCCTGGAGAAGCTGCCCCTACTTTCGAGGGTCTTGTCATCTAGTAAATGAGAGGGAAAGTCGGTAGGCAAGTAAAGATAAAAGCAAGCTTGGGGAGCTGTAAGAACACAATGGGAGAAGCAGCTAGGGGTTTTTAGGAAGGTCACCCAGAGTAGAAATGTCGAAATGAAGAATTGAAGGGGAGTAGAATCCAGCCAGGGTACAAAAAGAAGCAAATTGCAAATAGGAAAAAGGGAAAGATGGAAATCCTGGGAGTAAGGCCAACTTAAAGGGCAGAGGAGGCATGAAGAGAGATGGAAACCAAGATGTAAGCCAAAACCAAACCATGAAGGTTAGAGACAGTGTGATTAAAAAAGAAAAAAAAGAAAAAAGAATTGAAATTTATTTTGAGGGAAATTGGGATCAACTGAATAATTTTAAGCTGGTATTTTCAGAGTTCTGTACTCAGATTTGCATTTCTCCTCTCTCAGTGTAACCGTTCTGAACTCTGGCTCCTTTCCTCTGTGTTAGGGGAGTAACAACATTTCCTACTTCATAGGATTGTCTGGGAGACAAGCGAGATAATGTCATGGAAACGCTCTATCACACAGCCAAGCACATAGGAATTGATTAATAAACTGACATTATTTTTATTGTCATAACTATTATGAGTAGCTTTTCAAGCATACCCATAGGCATCCTATTATTTTGTGATGTCGCATTGATACTGAGATTGTGTGGGAGGTGGAGATAGAGTGAGCAAGCGAACAGAAGAAAGCACAAGAATGGGAGAGAGAGAGCCTCCAAACCGGGGGTTTTGTCTGCACCTATAGGAAGAACTGTTTAAACTCTATCATAAATGAGCGTTGTTTTTACAGTTAGCAAAATGCAGCCGCCTCTGGGGTGAAATGAAGCAGCTGCTCAGGAGAGCAGAGCCTCCCTGCAAGGGGAAAAGAGGACTTTAGTCCACGGAAACCCCAGGCCCCGGTGTTACTAAAAGCATGATCCAGGTAATGATCATACTGTGTCTTTTCACAGCATTAATTTAAAAAGCAAACTGTTATCTGGAGGCAAATTAAAATGAGGAAGCTGTTTGATTAAAACCTCTGTGGAGCAAACATTACCGGAAACCAGTCTCATAGAATCCAGGCGGAAATCAGGGTTATGAAAAAAGCAAGATCACACAAACCGACAAGAACGTCCGTGTGCATAGTTTTACAGTTTTCTCTAATGAGAGAAGAGCCACTTGTTTTTATAAAGGGGAAATACATTGATACTTCTAGTACTTTCTCACTCCTTAAAGAATCTAGCCTATTATTTTGGTATAACAAGACTTCAAGAGAGAGACATGGCTATAGTTAAATTGTCATGGGCACTTTGCTTCCTGTGGCCCTCCCATATCCTTTTGCTTTTTATATGATAATTCTCTCCTCTTTGTTGCAGGGGACTTCCTCATCATGGTTGCAGATCCCACACTGTAATTTTTTGATGATCCCAAATGCACTCACTTTTGCAGGAAAAAAAAAAGTCATGGGAATTTCTTCCTTCCTTTTGCAAACAGCTTTTTGCTCCTGTTTGTGTCACAGCCATCATATATGTCTTAGGTTTACATGATGGCACTTCTCCCTTTTAAATGCAATGCCCAAAGACCAATATAGACAATTGGCTTTATCCTTAGCAAAATGAAGTGGAGCGCTTTGAAACATCACAAATCCTTTACAGCCTCATATGCCCACCGAGACAGTGGAGATTTCCTTGTTTTGATGGGCTACATGGCGGCTATTCAGGAATTCTCTTTTTTAAAACTAGAATACAATTGTCTCTGAAAGAAACGATAGTAATAAATTCTATAGAGAAACTGAATGGAATAGTTTCCTTTCCTTTTATTTGCAGACAAGACTGAGGATGGACTTCCCTGGTCATCCAGTGGTAAAGAATCTGCCTGCGAATTCAGGGGACACAGGATCAAGCCCTGGTTCAGGAAGACCCCACATGCCGCTGAGCTATGAGGCCCGACCACCACAACTCCTGAAGCTGGGGCATCCCAGAGCCCACACTCCACAACAGGAGAAGACAGGACAGTGAAGAGAAACCCGCCCCCCCAACTTCACTGCAACTAGAGAAGGCCCCTGCACAGAATGAAGACCAAGTGCAGCTCAAATAAGTCAATAAAAGTTTTTAAAGAATTCAAAAAAAGTGAAAGGAAAAGACTGAGGGTGGAGGTGGGAAAACAGACAAAAGCAGAAATTCAAATGGAGAGAGGACCCAGAATGAGGAAGGAGAATCTCTGGGAAAGAGCTACTGCTACTAAACAAGCCTGGTAGGGCTCTCAGAACAGGCAGTCCGATAGCTTGCTTCTTGCCTATGCCTGTTAAAGATTTCATGCAAGCAACTAGAGTTGAGCCTTTGGGAGGAAACTTTTAAATTAAGATATCCCAAAGAGACTCTTGGTCTACTCATTAATGCCTGATTTACTCCTTCTTTCTGATCGCTTGTCTTGCAAAAGAAATTTATCTTTGCTTCTTTTACATTACTCTTGACCTCCCTTAAAGAAACTTTTAAACTATTATTAATGCCCTTAATATTTTTTGCTCACTCCCACTTATTTCATCTAAGTTCCCCCTTCATTTAATTCTTCTCTGTTTTCCCTTGTCCCTGTCAACTCCCACTCTGATTGATGTTTTCCCCAGAGGTCCCATCAGGTTAGAAGTCAGAGGTGACCACCATCCTCATAAGGAATAATCTAAGCTCTAATTCTTCTCTCTAAACAGAGTTGGCCACGTCTTCTGCAAACCTAAAACGATTCCCACCTTCTTCTTATTTCTTGAAGCATGCCACATTTATAAATCTCAATGAAGGAATAAGCTAAGAATCTAGGGATATTGCCTAGCTCCACTTGGTGATTTTCAGATGGTCAGGAAAAGAACAAAGGCTTCCGGTTTCTAGGGCCCTTGTCTTAACCAATATACAGGACCACATAAACACATAGCACAGATGAAAACAATAGGAAGAAGGGTCAATATGACCACCCTTCTCTCTCTGCATTCTGACACTTGGACTGGGCAAAGGTCCACCTGCACCACCATATGTTGGTAGAGCAGAGAAGTGAAAAGTTCTTCTCCTTGACCTCCTGGGATTCCTGCATCAGATGGTATTGAGCTGAAGGCAACAGCTGGCTGGCAGATGTGCACTATCTACCCACATTTAACTGGTTCTAGGCAGAGGCAGAGACATCTTTGAATGTGTACCCAATTCCATGTGGTCAATCAAGAGACTTCGGTCATCTATTTGGATGTCTCTGGGACCTCTGCCTTTCCTTTGTTTATCGGCCAATGGAAACAGACTTGAGAGGACTTTTAACTGTGTTGGGGGTTAAAGTGAGCATCTGAGACCAGGCCAGTCTATGGAGTCAAGTCAGATGGATAATGAGAGCTGTGATGGTCCTGGAATGCAGGCTTAAACTGCCCGCTTGCAAACATAGACTTATGAAGGAGTAATCTCATTGAAAGAAAATGAGGCAAGACCTAGCTGATATGGCTGGAAATTGCTATGAACTAAAAATTAGATACCATGGGAGGCAAAGTTACAGAACTAACAATTACCAGAGAATGAACAGGGTCTTTTTATAATGTATACATGTAACTTCATCCAAATTTTCTTACAGTATCCAAGACAAAAAGTACAAAAAATATTTATCATTGCTGGAATTGTTTTGCCTGACCCAGTCGTGGACAGGATCAACTGAAAGCTGAATTTTAACATTAGAAGCAGCCCACTTTCACTCTGTATGTACCTTAGGATTTAAATTTAAGTTACCAGAAAGGGATAGTTTTTATCTTTCCAATCTCATTACACTAAAGTAGATTCAGAAGGGACTTGGTGTGGAAGGAAAGCATGGTGCTGGATGGTGTTTCATGCCAGGCTCTACCATCTATGTTTTATTTCGGTCTCTGGTCAACCGTCTATCAGCTACTCTGTCCCTAACTCCGGCTAGGGATTTGATTAGCTTCTCAATTACTCAGTGAGACTGGCAGGCCATTCCCTGGAGCTTAGGAAAGATGGTTCTGAACTGCTACCTAATTGTGAGACTGATTATTTGCACAAGCCTCATGAGTGACTTGTAATCCTGCTTTAATATTTTATGCTTGAAAATAGAAATTCCATAATAATAGAAAAAGTTATTTTCATTCTTTCACTTAATTTCTATTAATGGCTTGCTAATATTGTTCACCTTAAATAGAGATTTGATTTCAAAATGAATTTATTCATTAAAACATTAAAAACATACATGTATTACAAAATATAAAAAAAAAAATGCTTACACAAAGAACCTACTTTTAGTCCAGCAGGTTACCCAATCAGAGGCAAACACAAATGCTTGGGAAGAAGATACCACAGTAGCTAAAGTAAGAGCTATTCTAAATAATCATATCAAAAATATAAAATATGTTGCACATATATATTTACAGTTTAACCTGATAATGTTGCTTATGAGGCATTGTTCCACATCCCATATTTATTTTAAAAAAATTGTCTAATTAGATACCATCAAATCTTTGAAAGATTCACTAATCTTTAAACTGCATACCCTCTTCTCTCTCATTGTCCTTGCCCGGGCCTCAAGATACCCAAAACATTTTGAAAGCAAAATGGACAGAAATGGAATTGCACAGCATGACAGGGCCTTCTGTATGCATGGCTGGCTCCCACTTGAATGAGGGGAAAGAATGCATAGCAATGTAGGTCTTCATGCATAGCTTCTGATTTGGCCCATGAATTATAGATGCACTTCTCAGGGGCCATTTCCCTTATGGTTTCTGATGCAAAAACAGTGGATAAATATCTAATGCACTTGACCCAATATGCTAATCAGGCAGTAAGGTAGATACCCATGGTCTCTGTACGCTGAGCTTAATTAATGGCATGTATAACTGTATGGTCCCTTTCTCCTCTCCATAAACACTACATAATGGGACACATTCTCCCACAAGGGCTGGAAAGTTTGTGTTTTCTAGTCATGAAGTTTTGCTCACTATTGTAGGGTCAGCACATTCATTTCCCAGCACTCCCAGTTCCCAACTGCTATTTAAGCTGTTAGTTCATTGAGTTCATCTGTCATGGGCCTGCTTTAACATGCTTGCCAAAGGCTCTGAGAACTATTCTCACTCTGCTATTTCTTTGTGCTAATGAATCACTTTGAACTGATATGTCCTCACCGTTGAATGTAATTCCTTATGAGAGTTCAATGTAACAAAACCAGCTGAACGCCTGCACCTGCTCGCTCAGCTACATTGCCTATCCCTTTGTGTGGTGTCAAGAGTGTCTACCAGTCGGAGGGGAAATCGTCTTGCTTTGTGGACATGATAAGATGTGGCACAGACTCATGTGTAAAGTGCCAAGATAGACCCACAGAGTAAAGAGAGAGAACTTACATATGTTTAAAGCTACTCAGCATTCCCAGAGGATATAACTGAACTTGGCTTCTAAAATGAAATTCTCTCTTTTATGTGATTAAAGTTCTGATCATTATGATTATGATCCATTTAGCGTTAGATTTCTCTAGAGTTCTCTGCTTCAAAGGGGATAGCTCTGATCCAAATGAGATTTGTCATGGCCATTGGCATATCATTTGGGAACTTAAAAACAGTATTTCAGTTTATTTATTTACTGTACCTTAATGTCATGTTTCTGAATCATTAGGGAATCTGTTACCATTTAAAGCCGCCAATAAGGAAGAGATATCCTCATTTAAAAAGTGGTTTGTCTGCCTCTTCAGATTCTATGACAAGGAAGATCAACAAGTCAGGCAGAAAACATACCGTTTGTAGCTATAGACTCTGCAAATTTTAATCTGATGACTGAAACCATAGCCAGATTGCTGCCTACCTTATAGGAGGGACACAGTATAGTTCCTTTGAAGAAATGAATCCCAAAAATCTGTCATTTTAAATTAGCTCATGAGATAAAGATTCTGCATTTTGTGATATATATTCTCATTGCAAGCGGGTAACCCTCTTCTAACTGAGAGTCAGAATCTGGCATAAAGTTTTTGCCTGTCTACTTCCATGGTAGCTTACCCTTTTATTGCTTCCTCTATTAAAAACTGTCTCCAGGGGGGAGAAGGGACAAAGGCTTGGGCCCGGGTGGTGCATATGCTAGCAGGTAAGTGTTGACTGATCTCACCAGAACCACCTGTGGGAAGCTGGCGAATCCAGGCAGTGCTGACACAGTCGTGAACTCCGTAAATCACAGCAATGACACCAAGGACCCCGCATATCTTGACTCATTCAGGCATCAAATATTTTTCAGCCCCAGTCTGTACCAGGTGTTACAAAGAGTTGTTCGAAAGACAGTGATGAACAAGACAGGCCCGATCTTCAAGGGCTCTAATCAGCTAGCACTCATCTGCTCAGTCCTCAGGTTGATGGCCTATGCTTTATCCATTTTCATTCACTGAGCATCACGTCATTTTTCTGTTATTTATAGAGAGACTGTGAGCTGGAAATTTAAACCAACATGCATTTATTCTATACTTAGTACAGGCAAAACACTATGTGGGGTGTGTTTTGGAATGCAAAGACGGCTAAGACTCCATGGGTGCGTAACATGGCAAGAGAAAGAAGGGGTCACGTGTATGAATGAGAAGAGAGAGGGTGGAAGGGACAGTCCATCCCTCTGGGAGCTGCTGTCATAGGAACAAACGTTTGATGGAACACTTGCAAAACTATAGAGACAGTTTATGGAGGGAGCCTATAATAGATCCTAAGTGAAGAAAAGTGTAATGAGGTGAAAATACACACGAGGGATTGTTGAGTTAACTCCTGAGGCTGGAAGAGGGAGTTCAAAGTGGAATCTCATGGAAGAGAAAGGAAATACAGGATATAAGAAAATGTGAAGCAAATTCTAAAAGAGTCCTAAAATCATATATTGTTTTTGTTTTTGTTTTTGTTTTTGCTGCACTGGGTCTTTGTTGAAACATGAAGGCTCTTTACTTTCTGTAGAGAAAGAGAAAACACATGGGCTTTCTCTAGAGCATGCAGCAGGCTCAGTAGCTGTGGCGTGCACAGGGCTTACTTGCTCCAGGATACGTGGGATCTTCGTTCTCTGAACAGGGATAGAGCGTGTGTCTCCTGCCTTGGGAGAAGGACTCTTCACCACTGGACCACCAGGGAAGTCGCAGAGTGCCTGTACCTTTTAAATTTCCCAAATGAAGAGTGTTTAATCAGACTTGCAAAACTGTCCTCATCATTCAAGGTCATTCTGAAGCCCTACCTACTCTCTTTAACCTTCAACGACTACTGAGCCAGTATTGCTCTCTGTCTTCTTGAAATATATTCAAGCCCATTGCCTTCTAAAACAATTGTAGGCAAAGAGTTCCAGACACTTAATCCATATTTGGTTGAGATTTTTCTGCCCAGGTGTCAACCTCTTTGAAGAAACCATTCCCCTTGCTCTTGTGTCTTCCTTGTATGGTAGCCTCCCAAGCTCCTCTGTCCACGGAATTTCCCAGACAAGAACACTGGAGTGGGTCGCCATTTCCTTCTACAAGGGCTCCTCCCAGGGATGGAACACACATCTCCTGCATTGGCGGGTGGATTCTTTACCACTGATGAGAGCTAAATACTGACTACTCTGATGGACAGCATGACTTAGACCTATGAAAGACCCCTTTGAAATTCCCTTTAGCAATAACTCTTGTCAACTTACGATCTTAAGACTTTTAATCAAATGTTTTACTGAGTATTTATTCCTCACATTTATATACATATGCTAAGCACTGTAAAGTAGATGGGGACACTGACTTAGCCCGACCTCTAGAAATTTGACTCAAGATCATTCCAAGCCTGACCCAAGCCTCAGTTTTGAGTGCCAGACATCTGGCTTCTTTCTTGCTCCAATATGTTACACGTACATTATCTTATCCTGTGAAATAATTGAAATAAGTGTGGTGTATATATGGGAGGCTTCTTCATGGAAGAAAATAAATGTACTTGCCAGTTGATGTATCATCGCTACAAAGTAAGTGTCTGAAATTTCAAGGCCAAATATACTGAGCAGCATCCTTAATTATACCAGCTTCACAATCCATACCTTAAGGTAACACTACCAACAAATCACCCAGGCTATCAAAGAAGGCATGCATTTTAAAGAAACATGAAGTAATACCTTTATATGCAAACAGCTCATATGTCTAATAGAGCAGGAAAAAAATATGATTTTCCCTTTGATCATCAAACCACATGTACAAATCCACATTTGAAAATGCTAAAATAATTAGCTGATATTTTGAACTGAGGGAGAATCCGATGCTTCTTCTTTATTTTCTGACAGACCGACAGTGTATTATAAATTTCAACAATTTATATTTTAAGGCCTCAGCTTCCCATGTCTGCCAGCCATGTCACAGCCTTGAGGAATTATGGCTGTTTAATCAGGGTTGAGCATTTCCATGCTCAGCCTTCAAGCAGTGACGCTGTGCCCATGTTTTTACCAGTGATAGATGAATCTACTTACACTACCGATTTCTGCGTGACAATACTTCAGAAGCCCTGTGAAAGTTCACATTTCTCAATATATCAAAGTTTAGCAGTGCAATGACCTTCTAATATTTGTTTTCGACTGTTTATAACCGACAGTTCATTACTTGGCCCTCATGGGGGGCAGGAAGCTGTCCAATGCTCACTTCCAGACCAGGTACTTCAGCAGATAGCAGGCCTAGAAACAGGACTGTGGGGAATCCCATACAGAAAAGCCTAGTAGGGTATTAGCCTCTTAAGCCCCCGATGCCGTGAGAGACGGATTATGACAGTTTTATCTGTCTTTTCCTATGGCTTAAAAAATGCATGGGTTCCTTCCATGGCATTTTGTTTTTCTATATACAGTTGATCATTTTTGTTTAAAACTGTCACTCAGCCACCCCCTCAGCCATGGTCATTCAGCTGAAACTGTCTGGGATAATCCAGAAGTCTCAACAGGCAAACCGTGTTCTCCTGTGCTCGGATTTGGACTCTATCCACATTTGTGCTTTTCTACTCTGGTAAAGGAAATGGGATCATTTGCAAGTTGGGTGGAATCCCATTTGCCACTCAGGCTTAAAACTTAACTTGCATGTTTAGCTCCCTTTCCTGCTCAGTCTTTCTGGGTTTCAGTATTCCAATGCAGAATAGAAGCACAGTGGGTCCACCCACACGTGTGCATGGCAAGTCGCTTCACTCGCGCCTGACTCTTTGTGATCCTGTGGACCATGGCGCGCCAGGCTCCTCTGTCCATGGGATTCTCCAGGCAAGAATACTGGAGTGAGTTGCCATGCCCTCCTCTAGGGGATCTTCCCAACCCAGGAATCAAACCTGCATCTCTTATGTTTCTTGCATTGGCAGGTGGGTTCTTTATCACTAGCACCACCTGGGAAGCCAATATATACCTACATGAAATAATAATCAGTAGCATCACGTGTCAGATACTGCATTATTTCTTTTAATATACCCAAAATGTCCAGGAGGTAGCTGGCAGGATCACCTTCATTTAATGAGGAGGACCCTGAGATACAACACTGAGTTCTTCCTTCCTCACAATCAGAAAAGTACGGAGCAAGGACACAAGGACGTGACCCATGCAGTCTACTGACAGAGCCTGTCCCCTGATTACACAAACGTGGAAGAGTATTTCTCATCAGGATTCAGCAGAAAACCTGGCTAAACCATCCACAAAATTGTTCCCTACTCCAGGCCCTACACTGAGCCCAATGATCAACTGAGAATGTGTGTTTATATTTTTGGGAAATATGATCCCAGTGGGACATGGGCCTACACCCAACTTATTAATGCTTCCCAGGTGGCATTAGTGCAATGCAGGAGATATAAGAGACACGGGTTCAATCCCTAGGTTGGGAAGATTCCCTCGGAGAAAGGCATGGTAAAGCACTCCAGTCTTCTTGCCTAGAGAATCCCATGGACAGAGGAGCCTCGTGGGCTGCAGTCCATGGGGTTGCAAAGAGCTGGACACGACTGAAGCATCTTAGCAGGCACCAAGTACCCTCAAAAATCCCCCAAAGGCCACTTCCTATAAAAGAGCTAGCGTTTCATCTGTTTATGTCTAGGGAAACAGGGGTTAGTTGTATGTGTCCACATATGGCAGGAAGACTTCCTCACCCATAGTAACTCCGATTGATTGAAGTGGTTACCTGGAAAGTGGTGGAGGAACAAATTGTGAGACAATGTTAGGGTTCTGCTGAAAAGTGTTATTGCCCATGAATAATGTGTGCTTTGGAGACTGGAGGCATGAAAAGAAGAACAGGTGCTACATAGTTGCCATCTGTGCCATAAATCCTTGATGCATAATTAGCATGTATCCTCCACAGGGAAGGAGGTGCAGGAGGCAGATCTGATAGCTATCCTTGGATGACTTTTTCACCTCTCTCCATCATTTATTCCATTTTTCCCCTTTCTTATACATATCCTACATGAATTAAATTGGGGAGTATGGAGATAGAAATGAGTCCACCAGTAATATTTCCGACCTCACCAAGATTCTCAGAGAGATCACTGGCAAACTTTTACAAAGTCATTCTTTTCTGATTGTCTCCTTTTAAATTCTAGTGGTTGTAAGACTAAATTGCGGAGCTTTTTTCAAATGCTCTGGATTTTACCCCCAAGAGGTGCTCATTAGAAACTCAGTGCAGATACCACAGATCTGTATCTAACAGTTGGTGTTCAGTTGGTAAGTCAATTCTCTTTGTGACCCCATGGACTGTAGCACACCAGGCTTCCTGTCTTTTACTATCTCCCAGAGTTTGCTCAAAGTCTTGTCCATTGGGTTAGTGATGCCATCCAACCATCTCATCTTCTGTTACTTCCTTCTCCTCCTGGTCTCAGTCTTTCCAAGCATCAGGGTCTTTTCCAGTAAGTCTGCTCTTCGCATCAGGTGGCCAAAGTATCAGAGCTTGGGCTTCAGCCTCAGTCCTTCCAGTGAATATTCAGGGTTGATTTCAATCCAATATTCAAGGTTGATTTCCTCTGGGATTGACTGGTTGGATCTCCTTGCTGTCCAAGGGACTCTCAAGAGTCTTCTCCAGCATCACAGTTTGAAAGCACCAATTCTTTGGTGCTCAACCTTCTTTATGGTCCAGATCTCATATCCATACATGACTACTGGAAAAACCACAGCTTCGACTAGACAGACCTTTGTCAGCAAGGGGATGTCTCTGCTTTTTAATACACTGTCCACATTTGTCATAGCTTTTCTTCCAAAAAGCAAGCATCTTTTAATGGACACATGAAGTAATCCTGAGACAGGTGGAGGCGGGAGGGAGGGTTGGGCCCCAGTTTGAGCAATATTGCCCTAAACCTAGGTAAGATTCCCTCTTACCCTTGAGCCAGCAGAGAATTTAATACCAACCAGAGCACCTGTTCTTTTTTCCTACTTTTGATTCATCTAATACTCTCCCAACAACGTCACTGGGGAATGTTTTAAGAGATGCCCCACAATCCTATGTTTCAAAATGGAGCTGAAAAAGGCCTATTTCTGGGCTACTTTCCCATCCCTGCTCCACAGTCTCTGGCTCCTCTTTTATCTCTCGGGTTTTTGTCTGCACGGAATTCCATCTTCATCATCCCCACAGATCATGCATTATTTTGAGAATGGATGTATGGCTTATTCGTCCTTGCCTTGTTTATGATGAGCAGACAAAATAAACATTCAGTGATGCTTTTTAAAGGGACTATAACAGGTCAAGCCCTTCATTGATTCCACTGTCCTCTTGAGCAAGTCAGGGCATGGCTCAAGGTGCCTGTTTGTTATGGTTATTCATGATGTCAATGAGAATGGCAGCAACCATTAACACCATTAACTGAGCTTCTTTACCAGATGATGTTGTACCTTTGTTTGTCATTTCATTTAGAGTGAGGCTGTCAGTGGAGGCCAACAGGAAAATGGAGGAAAATGGACAGACCCTTAATATGCGAGGTCCTTTCTCATCATGTGGAAAACAATGACCATGAACCCACAACCTCAAAGCACATCCTCTGGAGGTGCTGGATGGGAAGCCGTTACTCCTAGGCATCCACCATGCCCTTACATGAATGAGGAGCCTGCGTGGAAAGGCAGTTATGTTTATAAGCCGGCAAGCATACTCACTCCCACTTCCCCCTTGCATACACACAAGTGTTGGACTTTTTAAGACACAAGGGTGTCTTTCAGTTTATCCTTGTTTCTAAGACCTGTGTGGATACAAGGATTACAGGTTTCCTGCCTGTCCAAAGAGAATGATGGCTTTGCTCTCTAAGAAACTTAGCTCCCAGGCTTAATTATCACTCGAGTGTGCCAGGGTATTAAACTTGTAGGCCAAAAGCAATCTGAAGCTTCTGCTGATCGACTTTCAAATTATTTCATTTCCAATTCAGATGCATGCTTTCATTAAGGCATTTATCACTTTTATGCAATCAACCAGATTGTCCCAAGATTACCGTCCCTCACAGCCTCTAGCCCCACCAGGTCTGAATCATTAGCAATAACTGATATTCCTTCCCCTCCTGTGTTGAGTCAGGCTTGGAGGCTCCCCACAAGAACCTCACTTCCTCTTTCATTGTAGCTCCTGCTCATAGAAAATGTACCCAGTCCTGCAGCCCTTGTCAGTGAAGATGTTTGTTCTTAATTATCAAGTCATTGTGGGGCTCTTGGGAAGGTGGACACTTTATATCACAGACACACTCAGAATTCCTTGAAATGAGTCAAATGGCTTTTGTCAATAAATCAGAACTATTACGTCCTCAAATGTGTCACATTCTTAGAAAAATTAACAAATATTAATACAAATGTTCAACAGTCATAAGACAAGAGGATTTAACAAATCACCAAAGGATTTTGAAGCTATACCTAAAGTTGATAACATAAAGTTGCAAACATAAATCCAATGATAGATAAGTCAACAGCAAAGAGTCCTTTGCCACCTAGACCTCTACACTTCACAGAGGGATGCCCCGTCGTGCATGCTCAGTCACTTCAGTCATGTCCGACTCTACAACACTGTGGACGGCAGCCCACCAGGCTCCTCTGTCCATGGGGATTCTCCAGGCAAGAACACTGGAGTGGGTTGCCATGCCTTCCTCCAGGGATCTTCCTGAGCCAGGGCTGGAAACTTCGTCTCCTGTGTCTCTTGCCTCACAATGAATGTCATATATTAAAACCACATCTGGGAAAAGGAGGGAGCTTCTAGGATATTAGGAAGAAGAATTTTTTGCTCCTACTTTATTCATAAAATTTTTATTCTGTACTTAATTTGTTCCTTGTTGTATGATTTGGAGCTAAGAGATGGAGTCAGATGCAAGAAATGGAAAATACTTGAAAAATAAGTGAAATGAAGAGGCACTCTATAGGGAAGAGGGGCTTCCCTGGTGGCT
Organism: Hydropotes inermis; assembly: GCA_020226075.1. Classification (NCBI taxonomy): domain Eukaryota; kingdom Metazoa; phylum Chordata; class Mammalia; order Artiodactyla; family Cervidae; genus Hydropotes; species Hydropotes inermis. Next base: position 5,470,395 of record CM035273.1, read on the forward strand.
CAGAAGGTAGAGAATCAACCTGCAATGCAGGTTTGATCCCTGGGTTGGGAAGATCCCCTGGAGGAGGAAAAGGCTACTCACTCCAGTACTTGCCCAGAGAGCTCCATGGACAGAGGAGCCTGGCGGCTTCAGTCCACGGGGCTGCAGAGAGTGGGACACGCCTGAGCAGAGAGAGTGGCGCCGTGGGGAGGAGGGTGGAGCAGAGGATGCTTCTGGTTTCCTCTGACCGCCTTTCTTTTCCTCTAGGAGACGTTAGAACAAGGGAGAGCCCTACAGATTTATGGCAAAGGACATATATCGGCAGTGCTTATAAAAGAAGAAAGGTTGATCTCTTGCTGGTAAACTTGGGACGATTACCCCTGGAAAATAGCATTTGGGGGAGATTAACTGCAATAATATACATGGCGCTGTTTGGTAAAACTGCAAATAGCATATTCATTGCCATAAGTGACATTTGTAACAGTTTAGTGCTTAAGTCAGAAATGTATTTGATCTCTGAAAATTTTAATCCACCTTAAATCTAGTAGGCAAAACTAACCTAAGAATAAAGATTTAATTTTGACTTTTGTCTTAGGGGAGATTTTATATATATCTATATATGTATATGCTGTGTACTCAATTGCTTAGCTGTATCCTATTATTTGGGGCATGTGTGTATATATATACATATATATATATATATATATATATATGTATATATGTGTGTGTGTATGTGTGTGTGTGTGTGTATATATATATATATATGTACTCACATGTATATATAAGATATTTTCCATGTCATCATGTGATATATATGACATGCTTATATATGTTTTGTATATATGTGCGATACATGTGTGTGCTCAATCACTCAGTCATGTCCAACCCTTTGTGACCCCATGGACTGTAGCCCTTGCAGGGCTCCTCGGCCATGGGATTCTCCAGGCAAGAATACTGGAATGGGGTTGCCATGCCGTCCTCCAGGGGATCTTCCCGACCCAGGGATCAAACCCGCATCTCTTGCATTGCAGGCAGAACCTTTACCTCTGAGCCATCGAGGAAGCCCTATGTGGGAGATAGATGCATAAATAAACATGGTATATTTTTTGGCAAAAGATATGACACCCATAACACACCAGGATATTGTATCTTCTCCCTTCAACTTCCTTGTCACTCTCTTTCTTATCTCTGCAGAGGGATGGGAACTGTGCAGTCATTGACAGTCACTAAGTAAAAATCTGGGCTTTGGGGTTCTAATTTAGGGATACTTTCTGATTTGGGAGGAAATCCATACTCTTCTCCTCACTGCATTACATGTAGGGTGACTGGAAAAATTCATTAATAAGTATACTCAGGTTTAAGCCCGCCAATAAAATCAAAGAAAGAAAAAGCATTATATGTAGGAGGTAGGATTCAAGAAATAACAATGGAGAGAGTTCTGTGTATGGTTAATGGAAACTTGGCCAGTTCCTAGCTAGTAATGAATGATAGTCTGACAAAGTGAGAGCTAAATGTTTGGGTGAAGATTGGAAGACTCCAGGAACCCTGAAACTAATTAGGCTGTAAGCCTGAGTGTCCTGGAAAGCACTAGGGTACATTTGGCGACAGAAGCGTACATCACGATGGCATCACTGTCCCATGAGTAGCCTGAGGAGAGTTAGCACATCTAAGTTTGCCTGGGCACCTGGAGGACATGGAAGGAATTTACAGAGTATTTGGGGAATCTAAGGGAGAGGAATTTGTACTTTTTTTTTTTTTTTTTGGCTTCTGATCCCTATCCTCATATACATTTATCAAGGAAAATAGAGTAAGTTAAGCTGACATGAGAAAAAAATAAAAGTGCTTTTCAATGGCTTGGGAGGGAGTGAAGTGGGGCATGGTGGGAGGACCATTTCTGGCCACTCCAGGGACAGCAAATGAGACAAGCAACCCCGTGAGTGTCAATAAAGCCTGAAGCGCAGTGTGCGTGGAGGGTGAGCGTCCTCATGCTCAGAGATTTGCTTTTGTGTTCCATCTGAAACCAGTCAATGACGAGAACTGCAGAAACGTCTCTTGGCATGTGCTCCACCACTGATGCTGGGGGAAGGGACGAGGATTTATACATAGAGACCCCCATTAACACTAATGAAAAGTGGGCGGGTAAATCCCATGTGCATGAGAGCAAACACTGCCCTTTGTGTGGGGGTAATTAAGAGCTAAAGAAAGCTTACAGTTGCTCACAACGGCGCACATGCTCCTGGTGAAAGCCGCTTCGCAGCAGCGTCGCAGTTGCTTTCTTTGGTTTCAATGGTTGGAGCCTAGGAGTTGTTAACCACCTCTCTCCTGTGAAGGAATGAAAGGGAATGATGTATTGGAAACGACATTACTTGACACTATTAGCAGAGGGGCTTTCAAGGAGAAAGTACAGGCAAACAAGGGGACACATTCGAAAGGAATCCAAAATTAAGAGGAATAAAAAATAAGTGGCTCGGGAGAAGTAAGCCCGTGTTACAATGTCCCTGCCAGCACCCCATCCTTCGGAAATGCAGCAGAAAGAGGAGTCGTGTGTGGACCAAGCGTTTGGATACTAGTGAAACACATGTCTGCAGACTGAAGCCACAAGTCTGCAAAGAACCTGCTCCAATGACAGCAGAAATGGAGAAAAAAAGGCCAGCGTTACAAAGCCGCCCTGTCCCTACTCCTCTAAGGAAGGCCTGGCAATACAGGGGCATACATTCATTCTGAGTTCCAGAAATATTCCAGGGCAATTAAAACCAAAAAACAAAAAAAAAAACTTGTCTCTTCCTGAGACAGACATGCTCAAGCCCCAAAACCAGCCCTTGAATTTGACAGATGGGACCCCCTGTCAGCAAACAACAATGAGATTTTACAAATATGAAGTGCTTGTAAAGTTTCTTATTTATTATCATACTGACACAGCAGGAGGAGGTTCTGACTGGGGAACAGGTCATGAAGGTATGTTTTAATTCACTGAGTTTTCAATATGTATCCAGAGCATCTTCAACTTTGAGATGCTAGCTCCCTGCCCATTGCCTGTCACATGATATCATCTAAGCCTAATGACTGACTGCATAAACCAATGAGGTTGTTAGATATGCTAATTCCAAATTGGACTACTGCCCTATCTTGAGAGTAATCAGTCTGCTCTCTGCTTCTCAGTTCATTTCTAGAGTAATGATTTTCTTTCTAAGGAACATGATTACAGAGAAATATTGATAAATAATAGGTCCAAGAAAGTGAGATGTCCATAAACAGTGTAACATGAAATCTAGGTGAAAGATTTGAAGAAACTTTTTTTCTAGAAAGAATAAACAAGACAAACAGTGTATCAGCTTTTGCATATTTGATGGGTTGCCATGGAGAACAAAGATTTTTTGTGGATGAAGCATTTTCCTTGTTAGAATAGTTTCTGCTGCTTTAACAGAGAGACCCAGACAGAACATGAACTAAACTTCAGGGCTGGCATGGCAGCTTCCAGACTTGGGGGCTCTAGGATCTTTCTAGCCTGTTCTCCCAGACTTTGCAACATGTCTCCATATCTTGCCCCAAAATTGCTGCTCCAGCTCCCGCCTTCACACCCACACTCCAGGAGGCAGAAAGTCAGGAAAAGAAGGAGTGAAAAGCGTATACCTTCTTTTTAAGAGGAAGACATAATGGTTCCATGTATTTCTACTCACATCCATCGGCTAAAACTTAGATATGTGACCACATCTAACTGCAGGGGAGGATAAGACATGTAATTTAAGTCACTGTTACCAGGAGAAAAGAAGAGAATAGATAATAGAGGGAACTGGATATTTCTTCCACAGTCACATGCATAGGAAAACACCGATCATTTGTTGAAAGTTTGTCGGAATAATTTCAGGTAGCTGGGTAGGTCACGTAAGATCTTTGTTAACTAATTTTAGAAAAGGATTTCTAGCAACTGAATATAATACAATACAATAGCATGTCATATAAAGTATAATATTAATATATGTGTATTACCTATAAAATCTGTGCATTAAAACATAACACATAGGAATCCACCTGCAATGCAGGAGACTCAGGAGACACGGGTTTGATCCCTGGGTTGGGAAGATCCCCTGGGGGAAAGTATGGCAAACCACTGCAGTATTCTTGCCTGAAGAGTCCCATGGACAGAAGAGCTTAGTGGGTTACAGTCCATAGGGTCCCAGAGAGTTGGACACGGCTGAGCACTCACACACACAGTGTATCACATTCGTCTATATATGACACATGTTGAAAAAATCATGATCAGAATGATAAAAATTAAATCTCTTGGCTGTTTCTTTTGTGGTTTCACCTATCTATCTAAACTGATTCAGCCCTTTTCAAACCCAATCCCCCTCCTCCCTGATTTGGAAGAAACTGTCTGTATAACTTGGCCAGGGAAACTTACATCCTTTTTTTTACTGCATCACAGCCAGGGTATGTGGAAAAAACTCACCAGTAAATGTACTTAAGTGGTTTAGGTCTGACAGAGCAGTTGCAAGATTACTGTGTATAAAATGAGGATAATAAAAGTGCCTTTCTCTCTATCTTACAGTGTAACTGGAAGGAGGGAGCAGAAATATCGCTGTGTCAGATTAGATGAGTATGAACAGGAAATGGCCAAAATGTTTCATATGCGCCATTTAATATCTTTGAATATGGCATTTTTATATGCTGTTACATATGGTACTATGAAATGCATTTATATTTTTTAGTTTTTATTTTATTTTTTAATTGGAGGATAATTGCTTTATAGTGCTGTGTTGGTTTCTCCTGAACAACAATAGGAATCAGACATACTATATGCATGTACATCCCCTTCCTCTTTGATATGTAACACATATATATTAACATTGTATTTTATATAACATATGCTATCTACCTTAAATGATTGTTATTTAATAGCTGCAAATACCATCTTTTGAAATAACATTCTACAAAGAACAGATCAATGTTCTAGTCAACAGATCAATAAACACAGGAAAACATCCTAAGCCACACTAGTTGCCTGGAACATGCAAATCAAAACCATAATGAGATCCCACTTTATATCAACCAGGATAGCTTTAATAAAAGGATATCAACAAGCATTGGTGAGAATGTGGAGAAACTGAATCACCCATACTTTGTTGGGGGGGGATGGAAATGGTGCGGCCACTTTCGAAAGCAGTTTGATGACTCTTCAAAAGGTTAAACATAGAATTACCATGTGATATAGTAATTCCAATGGAATGGAATTTAGGGATATACCTAAAATAAATTTTTAAAAAATATGTCCACACAAATATATGTGTGTGAATGTTCATCTAAGTTTTATGGTTAAAAAGAAAAAAGTGGAAACAGTGTGATTGATTAAATACCCTGTGTAATGATGGTCATAAAATGTGGTATGTCCTTAAAGTGAAATATTATTTGGCAATAAAAAATGAATAAAGTACTGATACCTGCTAAAACATGAAGAATCTTGAAAACAAAGCCAGTCATAGAAAACTGCATGTTATATGATTCTATTTATATAAAATGTCCAGAGTAGGCAAACGTATAGAGACATACACTAGTGTTTTCTTTGAGCTATGGAAACATTGGAAGGAAATGGCATAAATGAAAATGTTCTAGAATGGATTATGGTGATGTTTGTACAAGTCTCTGAATACACTAAAAATGACTGAATTGTACACTTTGGATGCAGAGTATATGAATTTATTTCAATAAAGCTGTCTTTTAAAAAAATAAAAGAAAATACTAATGCCCTTTAGCAGGAGTCTTAAAGCATATGATCTGAAACGGTGTGGACTATATTTTAACCCAGTACACAGATGAAAGTTTTTAATATATTAGCTTGCATGTATGAAGGAGTTGCTTAGAAGAAATATATGTCATGAGAAGCTCAATTGTGAATAATTTCAGCCTAGATTCTTGGATCCCTGGGTCCACCATCCAGTTGCTAAAAATAAGATTAATGCAACTGAGTTATGAGCAATATTAACTGTGTTTTTAACTGCTCATAATCAGAGTCTGCTTTTGGAGAATAAGTTAAGTTTTATGAAACTCCTAAACTAAACGTGGAGCAACCATCAGTAACACCAACTAGAAAGGTAGAGTGTAGGCATGTCTGATGGAAAGCATAGTTCTGATATAGAAATACAGGTGTTAGTACTGATCATTAAAACTGACCAAAGGTTAATGCTAAGGGTGCAACTGTTACTTTTATGGAAATAGATTTAGTGTCTCCCATGGACCTGCTCTTAATTTCCTGCAGAAAGCTCAAACTCTTTAATACTGAAAACCCGTATTCTACCCTTGTTATTGGTCCGTGTGTACCTCAGCCCGCTGTGAGGACGCGAGGCATCCCCGCCGGCAAAAGTGCAGAGCCCCACACTGGAGCCTTCTCTTAGTTTGTCCCCTTGTGGCAGCACCGGGTAAAATCACTACCATTAGCCAAATGCGACTCACTCTCTGCTACTTGAAATGCATCACGTTAGAAACAAAAAGCTGGTGGGAAGCTGCCTTATAGCCCAGCGCGCCCGGTGCCCTGTGATGACCTAGGGGGAAGGATGGGGGGTGAGTGGGAGAGATTCAAGAGGGAGGAGATGCATACAAATGTGTGCGTGCGTGTGTGTGTGTGTGTGTAGCTGATTCACACTGTTGTACAACAGAATCCAACGCAATATTGCAAAACAATTATATTCCAATTTTAAAAGATAAATTTTTTTAAAAAAATTAAAATTTTTTAAAAAGTTTGGATGTCCAAAATTTTCGGAATCTTGGTCATAACGAAAAGCAAACTGTGTCAATTGTAAAACAGAAATATATGTTTCTCCCCACTCTGATTCTAGTGAATCTAAGTCAGGAATTGTGCAATCCTCACTTCAGCAATTGTTCTAATTTTTTTTCATTATTATTTTTGGCAGGTCCTATCTTTCTTCTTTTACTAATTTTAATGTCTCTTGTCTTAAAAGATTGATTTAAATTTTAGTATTTTTATTTTTTTCCATAAATACAGTTCCCCCAATACTACTATCTCAGATAAAATTGCATAGTACAGAAAACAAGTTACTCAAAAGACAATGCCTTGAAAAAAGTGAAAACCTTCTTTAACCGCACAGCTTATGTGAAGGGTTGGCTGTGTTACCTTCAGGGCTTCCTGATGTTTTACACTCAGGCCCTAGGATACAGAACTCTCTCTGTTGACTTTCCGGACATCTATCCTGTGCAACTTGTTCCCCTAAATACTTGTCATTTAGCTATCCTGACCCAAACTTCCGTTAACTATTAGAGGGAAAAGTGATCACAGATCTTGGTGACCCAGTTGTTTTTAGGCGAACTTTTGGCCAGCTTCACCCCTCGTGATTTCATTTGCATTTCAACAGAGATCAATTGTGCATCTGCCATACCACCTCATTTGAGGTCCATTTCTTGAATTAATACCAATCATTTAAATGTGGAGTTGTCTTGTGGGAATCAAGTTAGTCCAAATGGTAACTGAGCTGCTCTATTCCCAGAATTTGGTACCCACGGTTTTGCCTTTCCTCACCAGAGCAGAGACATAAGCAATATCAGTGATAAAGAGAATTGACCATTCTTGCAGCCACTTATAGGCTGATAGTTGTAAAATGATACTATATTTTCACAAGCGTTTTCCAATAACTGCTTGCTCACTTATCAAGTTAGGCAATAATTACCGGTAACAGGAAACATGCTTGGATTCAAAGCTTTATTAAATAAGAATTTGTTTTCCCTTCTCCTTTTATACTTAAACAAATTATCCTATTTATATCCACTTCAACACTTTTTTTTTGTTACTAACTCCCTTATAGAGACACATGAGCATTACTAACAGACACAAAATAACATTTCTTTCTTTATACTGAAACGATCTGGAAAAGATTTCACATAGAAAACAAAGACTGTAACTGTTGATAAGGAAAACATCTATTCACAAAAATCTTTCTGTGCATGTGATTTGTTGTGTCATGAGTGACTAGAAATTTTCTTAGAATCATCTGGCCCATGTCTCCATGCAAAGAGAAAAAAGAATACATGGACCATTGCTTTGGGTTGTTATAGTAAATACTTCTGTTCCCTCAAGACCAACAGTAACAGTCATTTGTGGGGTTAAGGTGGTGACAGGAGTTATAAGTTGACCTGTAGCAAGATAATATGAACATATTCCCAGAAACTAGCATTGTTCCACAGTCTGTGTTTGCTGAAGATGTGACATTTAATGGGCTATTGCCCAAGCTTTTGCAGCTATATTCTAATTAACTCACATTCCCCCAGTGATTCTATTATTACAGGTAGAAGTCATATTTCATGTGCTAATATCCAACTCTGTAGCCAGAGGTTGAGAAATCTAGACTATGCATCAAAATTTGAGTTCAATATTCATGCAGCCATTAAGATGCTAAGGCAGGTGATGAAAAGACATCACATTTCTTGCCTGGTCAGCTACCAACATGCTCAGCTGCATGGTATTTCTTTCCCCATTCCTTGGGGCAATAAATGAACTGATTTGAATAAATTGACATTTTAGAGCTAGTTCACTCAGAAATAGCATAATAATTTTATTAACTTTCTAAGTAGGAGAAAGATTAAATGAGATAGTATGTATACAATACTTGGAATAATGCAGATCTAGTATAAGCAGACTGTAATGGTACTTGTTTTATAGAAGAGGCACAGATATGTTAATGTTTTACAAAGGTCACATAAATTAGTTAAGAAATCATCAAACCCAGAGCTCAGACTTCCTGCCAACTAATTTAAGTCTCTTTCACTACACCAAAGAGTGATATGTAAAAACCTTTCACCTAGCTTTATCTGTAATAGCCAAAATATTTCTTGAAATATCTATTGCTCTAGATTCATTTTAATTTTGTCAGTTTAGTGTAGTTAGGATGAATCCAATTAGTTTCATAAGGCATTTGATCTTCAGACCAAAAATCAGCTCTTATAAACTCTGCAGATGGCATCATTGTGAATACCCATATTTCAGCTATCCCAAATATTTTTGAAAGAAGCTACTTAATTTTATTTCTAAAGCAAACAACATGCCCTTGATTATAATCGTGTATTATTCAGTTATGTGTGTTTGTAAAATAACCAGCCCATATATCTGAGTACATATTGCACACTTCCTCATCCTCCAGATACTCACTGAGCACCAGGCACTCTTAGAGCTGAGAGTGCCTGCTTAGTGATGGGAGAGGGAGTTGGTATCTAAGGCAAAATGAGCGGTAGGTTGATTGGATAAAAGAGAAGGGTTCAAAATACTCTCTTAACTACTGTCTGCACTTATAAACAAAAACCTCTAGTTGTGGCCAACTTCATCATCATTGCTGAAGGGTCATCAAAATGATTCAAATAGTGCCCCTTACTTTGCAAGATATAGGATGCGAGGGGATCATTTTTATGGTAAGAGCCTCAACTCAATACTTAGATCACAGCATTTTGTGGGTTTTTGCAAGAAAACTGAATTTCCCATGACCCTTCTTTTTTTTTTAACCTATAACAAAGCAGAAAAATTCTACAGGGTGAAGGCTGATCACCTTTCCATCCTGTCCTTGGGCCCCTCAGCTAATATTTTAACTGATTAGAGCATCTCATTGCTCGTTATTGTTCAGTCACTAAGTTGTGTCTGACTCTTTGCAACCCCATGAACTGCAGCAAGCCAGGCTTCCCTGTCCATCACCATCTCCTGGAGTTTGCTCACCTCATGCCCATTAAGTTGGTGATTTCATTGCTTACATCTCAGTCTTCTAACCAGATCTTTAGTATGGGGATGGAGTTAAGTCAGGTACCATTAAGAAGGTCCAGCTCAGGATAATAAATTACTTCTAAAAATACCTCCAACGTAAGTAAGCTAGTGTGACAACTACTTAATTGACACATTTCCTTCCAGCATTCCCCATGATCTGGCTGTCCAGCTTTCTCTGATTTCAGAGCCCACATGCTAACACCTTTCCCACCAAGTGGATCCTCTCAGGCTCCTTGAACGTGCCAGGCACAAGGAGTGTGCACTCCTCTGTTCTTTATTTCTTACTTGGAATCTCTTCCACAAAATATGCACATGATTACTTTAGACTTTTGCTTAAATGTCATTACTTTTAAAAGAGAGATCTTTCCCATTCTTTTTAAAATTGTACCACGACCATCTTTGCATTACTACCCCCCTCCTCTGCTTTATCCTTCTTCAGAGCACTTACCAGGAACTAATATATTTCATATTTTTTTTGGCAGCACCCTATGGCCTGTAGGATCTTAGTCCCCTGAACACAGATTGAACCTATGCCCCTTACATTGAAAACACCGAGTCTTATCCATTCGATCACCATGAAATTCCCCCCACCCCGCCATCTGCATATAGTAGTTTAATACCCACATTCTATATTTTGATTGATTAATGTTTTTATTTACCTCCCCCTTCCTTCCCAGAAAGTAAACCTTAGGATGGTAGGAAGTTTTCTGTATATACCACTGCTAAACCCTGAAAGAGTATATGGCATACTCTAGGCAGTAAATACATATTTAAAAGAAATGAAGTATCTCTTGTCTCCATATGACTCTTTCCTCAACTGAGATTTAAGGTCATCAAGAGGACACTTCTGATTCCAATTTGTAAGTTCAGCTCAGTTCAGTCACTCAGTTGTGTCCAACTCTTTGTGACCCCATGGACGGCAGCACACCAGGTTTCCCTTCCCATCACCAACTCCTGGAGCTTGCTCAAACTCATGTCCATAGAGTCAGTGATGCCATCCAACCATCTCATCCTGTGTCATCCCCTTCTCCTCCTACCTTCAATTTTTCCCAGCATCAGGGTCTTTTCCAATGAGTTGACTCTTTGCATCAGGCGGCCAAAATATTGGAGCTTCACCATCAGTCCTACCAATGAATATTCAGTACTGATTTCCTTTAGGATGGACTGGTCTGATTTCCTTGATGCTTTTGAACTGTGGTGTTCAAAGAAGAATCGATGCTTCTGAACTGTGGTGTTGGAGAAGACTCTTGAGAGTCCCTTGGACTGCAAGGAGATCAAACCAGTCAATTCATAACTAAATTTCTTTAATGGCTAAAACACTCCATCCCACTCCCACTTTATGCTGCCATCCAAGGCTACCCAACAATGTAAGAATAGTAACTTAAAATAGTCTCATGTTCAGAATAACAAGGATTCAAGGGTTATTATCTTTTATGTGCTATATTTTAACTTATTTATTGTTAACTTATTTACTGTCAGTTCACCTGCTTCTTTCCCACCCATCCATCACCATCTCTAAGCACCAAATTGGAATTTAAATTCCATGAGAGTGGGCATTTAGCCTGTTTTTTTTTAAAAAAAAAACAATGAATGGCCAGCAGAGAAAAGTGTATGTATGTGCTATATTTTTAAGGGACAAAAATTGAATTAAATATGTAGGCTAATCTCTCTAGAATATAGAAAGAAGTATGGTAGGCTCTAGGAAGTGAGATTCTGGGAGTGGACCTGCAATTTCCTATCATTACTTCTCTACACAAATTTTATAGTCTAAACAAGTTGACCTTTTCTGAATATAATCCATAATTTTCACTCTGGTGATTTTGCTTATGCCGTCCTGCTTTCTTGAGGAATTACAACCTGACCTCATATTAGCTTGTGACAGTATTTCATATGCTTGCTAATCATCCCTTCAATGTGAATCCTTTCATCACCTCTTCATTTAGCCTCACAGTCATCCTTTCATTATGAAATAAGCAGTGCTTTAAAGGGGGCATGTAGGGAGGTGTTGGAACAAAAGCATGATAATGGCAAAGAGAGTGTGTTTCTTGTTCATTAACTGATCTCAAGGAATTTACAGACTGTGACCTCAATCTGATGTGTTCATGTTTCATAAGATCAACTAATACTTGCTGACAATCTACTATGTGCCTAACTGACAACTTCCCAACAGCTTAGTCTGCAAATAACAGGACTCAGAAGGAGACTGAACGATGTGGTGGCTCCTTCACACAGAGTGGAAATGTAAGTTCTTGTTGGACCCTACCATACGTCAGGGCCTCTCTCTTGACAAACTACACTTTGATGCTCCCATTTTATTTTTCTTTCTGCTGCTACACGTTGTCACGATGTCCCAGATGAAAAGTGATAACTTCCTCCAGTGATCTGCATATATGGTTTTTCTCCAGAACTGATCTCCTCTGAAAGCCTGCAGGTTATGACTTTTCAGTTACACAGAAAGATGGCAATTCTGGATATCTAGCCAGGCTTCCCTTGTAGCTCAGTTGGTAAAGAATCTGCCTGCAGTGCAGGAGACCTGGGTTCGATCCCTGGGTTGGGAAGATCCCCTGGAGAAGGAAATGGCAACTGACTCCAGTATCCTTGCCTGGAAAATCTCACGGACAGAGGAGCCTGGAGGGTTTCAGTCCATGGGGTCGCAAAGAGCTGGGTATGGCTGAGCAACTAACACACACAGTGAGGATTTAAAAATGGCATATCAGAGGGAATGTTTACACGCATGGGGTTTTCCAGGTGGCACTAGTGGCAAAGACTCCACCTGCCAGTGAAGGAGTGGCAAGTTCGAACACTGGCTTGGGAGTGGCAACCCATTCCAGTAGTCTTGCGTGGAGAATTCCATGGACAGAGGAGCCTGGCAGGCTGCAGCTCATGGAGTCACAAAGAGTCAGACACACCCGAGCACTTACTCCAGCTAACAGAATGATATGCTATATTATTCGATACACATGGAAAGAAAAGATGAGGCGTTCAAAAGGCAGAATGGGTATAACAATCTTGGGTTCTGCTCTAAGCAGAATAATTAAATATAAGGTGCAGGAAAATGTGTGGCGTTGTTTGAAAACATTACATATTCACTTATACTTTGGTACTGGTGGATCGCTCATAGAAATATTATTATTGATAATTGTGCATGTGATACAAAGTGATTATCTAAATGCACACACACACACATATCTATGCCACATCATGGAAGAATGAAAAAATTATACACTAATATATTAGAGAAGGAAATGGCAACCCACTCCAGTATTCTTGCCTGGAGAATCCCCATGGACAGAAGAGTCTGGCAGGCTACAGTCCATGGAATTGCAAGAGTCAGACTTGACTTAGTGACTAAACAACCGCCAATATGTGTGTTTGCCTTGGTTGGTCTTGCCAAGGCAAACACACATATTAGTGCATAACTTTTTCATGCTTCCACAAAGTGAGGGAAACCATTCAATATCACAGTAATCCAAGTCTATGCCCCAATCACTAACGCTGAAGTTGAAGTTAAAAAGTAATATAATGACATACAAGACCTTCTAGAACTAACACCAAAAGAAGTTGTCCTTTTCATCATAGATGATTGGAAAGCAAAAGTAGGAGGTGGAGAAACACGTGGAATAACAGGCAATTGGCCTTGGAGGACAAAATGAATCAGGGCAAAGGCTAATAGAGTTTTGCAAGAGAACACAGTGGCCATAGCAAACACCCTCTTCCAACAATACAAGAGAGGACACTACACATGGACAACCCCAGATGGTCAGTACCAAAATCAGACAGATTTCATTCTCTGCAGCCAAAGATGGCTGCAGAGAGAAACTTTGGCCATATAGAGAAGCTCTGTACAGTCAGCAAAAACAAGACCAGAAGCTGACTGTGACTCAGATCATGAACTCTTTATCGCCAATTCAGACTTAAATTGAAGAAAGTGGGGAAAACGTAGACCATTCAGGTATGACCTAAGTCAAATCCCTTATGATTACACAATGAAAGTGACAAATAGATTCAAGATATTAGATCTGATAGAGTGCCGGAAGAAGTATGGACAGACATTCATGACATTGTACAGGAGGTACATCCCGAAGATCATCCCAAATAAAAAGAAATGCAAAAAGGCAAAATGGTTGTCCAAGGAGGCCTTACAAATAGCAGCGGAAAGGAGAGACATTAAAGGCAAAGGAGGTACTTTCCTTTTAACTCATCAGAATGCAGAGTTCCAAAGAATAGCAGGGAAAGGTAAGAAAGTCTTCCTATGTGATCAGTGCAAAGAAATAGAAGAAAACAACAGAATAGGAAAGACTAGAGATCTCTTCAAGAAAATTAGAGATACAAAAGGAACATTTCATCCAAAGCTGGTACAATAAAGGGCAGAAATAGTATGGACCTAACAGAAGCAGAAGATATTAAGAAGAGGTGGCAAGAATACACAGAAGAACTGTATAAGAAAGATCTTCATGACTCAGATAACCACGATGATGTGATCACTCACCTAGAGCCAGACATCCTGGAATGCCAAGTCAAGTAGGCCTTAGGAAGCATCACTATGAACAAAGTTAGTGAAGGTGATGGAATTCCAGTCAAGCTATTTCAAATCCTAAATAATAATGCTGTGAAAATGCTGCTCTCAATATGCCAGAAAAGTTGAAAAACTCAGAAGTGGCCACAGGACTGGAAAAGGTCAGTTTTCATTCCAATCCCAAAGAAAGACAATGCCAAGGAATATTCAAACTACCACACAATTTTACTCATTTCCCATTGCTAGCAAAGTAATGCTCAAAATTCACCAAGCAAGGCTTCAACAGTATGTGAACCGAGAACTTCCAGATGTTCAAGTTGTATTAGAAAAGGCAGAGGATGCAGAGATTAAGTTGATAACATCTGTTGGATCATCGAAAAAGCAAGAGAGTTCCAGAAAAACATCTATTTCTGCTTTATTTACTATGCCAAAACCTTTGATTGTGTGGATACAGCATAATAGACAAAATTCTTAAAGAGATGGGAATACCAGACCACCTTACCTACCTCCTGAGAAATCTGTATGCAGGTCAAGATGCAATGGACAGGGAACAAAGGACTGGTTCCAAACTGGGAAAGGAGCACATCAAGACTGCATTTTTGGGGGCTCCAAAATCACTGCTTATGGTGTCTGCAGCCATGAAATCAAAGGACTCTAGCTCCTTGGAAAAAAAGCTATGACCAAACTAGACAGCTTATTAAAAAGCAAAGACATTACTTTGCTGGCAAAGGTCTATCTAGTCAAAACTTTCATTTTTCCAGCAGTCATGTATGGATGTGAGAGTTAGACTATAAAGAAAGCTAATTGGGAAAGAACTGATGCTTTTGAACCGTGGTGTTGACAGTCCCTTGGACTGCAAGGAGATCAAACCAGTCAATCCTAAAGGAAACTGGCCCTGAAAATTCATTGAAAGAACTGATGCTGAGGCTGAAGCCCCAATACTTTGGCCATGTGATGTGAAGAAATGACTCACCGGAAAAGACCCTGATGCTGGGAAAGATTGAAAGCAGGAGAAGGGGATGACACAGGATGAGATGTTTGGATGGCATCACTGACTCGATGGACAGGAGTTTGAGCAAGCTCCGGGAGTTGGTGATGGATAGGGAGGCCTGGCGTGCTGCATTCTCTTGCATCACAAAGAGTCAGGCACTACTGAGCGACCAACTGAACTGAATATGCCTGTTGTTTAGACACATCCACTAGCATCTTCACATACAGGAAACATTAATACCGACTATAAAACTCTCATTGTCTATGATTTTGTACTGTGATTAGCGCTCTACATACATTAGCTTATAATTTCTTGATGAACAGAACAATGTTTTTCTACCATTTGGTTTCATCACTGAAATTATTACAGGATTGCCAAATAGAAGATATTCTAACAAATAAATGGTTTGGCTTAGTGAGGGAGCTGAGCAAGCAGAGGACAAAAGTAAGAAAATGAAGAAAGGCTTTGGGAATTTAATATTTATAACTGCATTTCTAAATGTTTCTTGCATCTTATAGCTTTGTGCTGTATTCAGGAGGGATCAGAGAATGGTTTTCAGACTGCTTTTCATTTCCAATTAAATCTCTCATTTTTCACTTAAATTAGAGACATGTTCCTCTCTCAGTGTGATGATAATATACATATAAGGAGAAGAATTCAGAAAAAAATAAAATCTGGAAACGAATACATTTGCAGAGTACAACAGTCACTTTGACAAACCAACATTTTTCAAGTTCAAGGCAGAAGTCCTCAGGCTGTTGATCATCCAATGAAATCCTCTACCCTAGAGGAGCAACGCTATATTGTACACATATGTAATACCCTCAAAGAGCTTCAGTAAAGTGATGTTTCTAATACAAGCCACAGGCAACATCTAGCAATGTGTGTGGAATTGCTTTGTGTCTAGAATTTCAGGAAAATCAAATGAGTTAACAGTCTTTGACCATAGAAATCTCATCAGTTTTGCTTTTTGCTATTTTCTCATTCCATTTTTCAATTAAAGGGAGTTCAAGGCTGAGCTAAAGTGGCCAGCAGTTATTCAGGACTTAAAAGAGTCTTAGAAACCCTCAGGAAAAACATGGACCCAGAAAAATTTGACACTTTTCTAGTATATTTAGAGGCATCTTCTATTTTCTCCTTTCAGTTTGATATTTGTCATAACTAATAGGTTTAGTCTGAATCAACAAATTCCAACCAAGGAAAGAGAAGACTTCAAGAGGATCAAGTTAACTTAACTTTCATGCAAGAGAAATTCTTTAAGATTTTCATTTGCAGGTAGATAGCAGTGTGGTGATGAGTTTGAATACTTTTTCATCCCCAAATGAATCTATGAGCAATTGATGCAATAAGTAGCATCTTCTATATTATATGATCACTCTCATATTGTATGGACTAGAGGTCAGTTACTTTTTTAACATGCTGTCAAAATTAAAAAGACACTAAAGATTTAGCTTTGATCCATGATTTCAGTTTCATAAAAGAATGAAGATTGAAGAGCTGTGAAGCCTAATAGCAAAATCACTTAATGAGCTTATTTTTGGCAATAAATGAAAACAGATTCTGGTTTTATTTAAATCTTTCAAGGCCATTCCAGAGACCCACTGAGACTAGTTCTATGTTTACACTAAACATTAAAAACTAAAAATTTTAAATAACAAATAAAACACCCCAAACAGACCACACTGAAAAAGAGCTGACTTTTTATTGATGAAACTAAATGAAATGCAAAATGTAAATGCTATGATGGATAAAAAGCAAATTGGATTATTTGATTCTATTGAGTTTTGAGGTGCCTAGCCTGATGTTGCTTTCCCAGGGGAAAAAAAAACTGACAATATTCCGACAAGAACCTTAGCCAAGCATCGGTTTTCTGAAGTCATGGAACACAAATATTTGTTCATAGTTCTATAACCCTGAAAAAGTTTCATAGAGGCAGAAAAGTGCAATGAGATCATGAATTGTTTTGAGCTATTTAAGAATTAAGTATGCCTCCATATATTAGTAAGTTTAAAGTTTATACTTACACTTGTGTGTGTGTGTGTGTGTGTGTGTGTGTAATTATGGCTTGAAGTCAAAAGTACTGTTTAGGGAAAGTTAACGCTTATCTAATAGTTGGTAAATCAAAATATATATTCAGCTGTTTTCAGCACATGTATGGGATGGCTGATCAAAGATCTTTCTGGCAAAGCAAACCACTTGAATCTACAAGAATAGAATATAGTATTCAGAATTCAGTCCATTTTCAGTCACCTGTTTTAAGACACTGTAGCATTTATAAACCAGCTTAGCCTACTTTTCCGTTAACCTAGCCAAACTATGCTGAGCATAAAAAAGGGGGGGGGGGGATTTTGTTATAAGCCTAAGAAAAACATAATTAAGAAGTTCAAGCAACTGAAAAATATGTTTAAAACTAATTATAAAAAGCAACATTTCTACAATGGATACTGACAATGTGAGACTACCGCTGTTGTGACGCCTTCATTGACACACACATTTGAAAGTTGACTTTATAATATTGTCTCAGATGTGTAAAGACTGAGGAAAGATCTGGGCATGATGGAGGGGAAGAGGACGAGAGGACGGCAGAGAAAGAGATGATGGGATGACCTCACCGAGACAGTGGCCGTGAGTCTGAGCGCACCGCGGGAGATGGTGAAGGACCGGGAAGCCTGGTGTGTCCGTGGGGTGGCGAAGAGGCAGACAGGACTGAGCGCTGGGGAACAAGCTGTGTGAAGGCTGCGCTGTCATTCTGCAGGGCTTCCATGGCAACCGGATGTCAGTGAGGTCATCCTGTCTGATATCTGAGCGAAACGGCCTCGAATCCTCTGACCCACGCCCCTTGCGAGGCCCTGCGTTTGCCCAGAGCACCCCGCGATTCATCGGTCCTTGAATTCCTCTTTGCTCTGACCTGCTTTTGCTGCTGAGGCGCGTCGGCCGTGGCCAAGTCTGTGCAGCCCAGCAGGCGCCCCCGTCCCTGGGATTCTCCAGGCGAGAACACTCGAGGGGGCTGCCATGGCCTTCTCCAATGCATGGAAGTCAAAAGCGAAAGGGAAGTCGCTCAGTCCTGTCTGACTCTTGGCAGCCCCACGGCCTGCAGCCCACCAGGCTCCTCCATCCATGGGATTTTCCAGGCAAGAGGACTGGAGTGGGTGCCATTTCCTTCTCCAACTCTACACTAAACCATAGAAGGGCTTCCCCGGTGGCTCGGATGTTGAAGGATCTACCGACAATGCAGGAGCTACGGGTTTGATCCCTAGTGGGGTGAAGATCCCACATCCCTCAGTGCAGCTAAGCCTGCCCATGGCAACTGCCCAGCGCAGAGCCCACACCCTCCGGAGCCTGAGAGCCACGGCTCAAGAGCTCTCGTGCAGAAACACTAGAGTTTCCACAGGGAAGGATCCTGACTGATGCAGCCAAGATCCCTCTTGTTGCAATGAATACCTGACAAAGCCAAATAAATAAATGTTAAAAAAAAAAAAAAAATCCTCTACCTCCCATCTCTCCTCCCTCTTTTATGCCTCACTACTTAGCTCTCTATGGCTTAGGCTTCTGCATCTGTCTCTACCTTTCCAGTATGCTTTGAATACAATTTACTTTTTAAAACTTTTTTTGATAATTGAACAGTACTGAAGAATTAATAAACTATTGACAGTTTAGACTTTTCCCTCTACTCCTAATCAGTCTCTTTGTAAGGGTTGATATGAGGTTATTTCCCAACGAAAGAAATTCACACGAAAGAAATTCACCTCCTCCTCCTTTCCTCTTTAAAGGCAGAGAATGTCACAGGCAAATTTACTTAAAAACTAATTGCATTCTATTATAAACACACCCAAAGGCAACTAACTGAAGGACACTTTAAATTCATAAGATTAGTTGCTGTTTATGAAGATGGTTAAAATAAAATGATAGACAGTGTACAGACCACACACGTCTATCCTATTGATCAACTACTCATTTTACCGCAAAAGGTCCTACAGGTGATTAAAAATTCCCCCATGCTAATTCACTCCAACTAGTCCTAAACATGCTTCAGACATTAAAATGCAGTAACTTTTTGCAGGGAACCATTCTTTATTAGTAAGTCTGGGTTAACTGTTCTTCTATTATACTTCCATAGTCTGTACATTTTTCTTTCTCAATACTTGTCAGAACTTATTTTAATTGCCCTGTTTACTTACTGTTTGCTCTCCTTCTTAAAACCAGATGTTGCCTAGCACATAATGGACACTCAAAATAGTTGTTGCATGAATGAGTGAATAAAAATGTAGAACAAGTATGTCAGAATAATACAAAGCATGCAATATATAAAATAACCAGTAATAAAACTCATATTAACCATTATTCATTATCTATCACAGGATTTCAAGAAATCATTGGCCATTTCCTTAGATTGTTGGTCTCATCCTTCTATCTTTCAAAATATATATCACTTCACTCTCCAAACCCCTTCAACATTTGAGTTCAGAAGTATACAGGAAATAGAAAATGTGTTTATTTTATCTAGCACATCCACATCAAATAATTTCAACCAGCATCATCTCTATATAACATTTTATGTGCTAAATAATTGAAAATCTTGTTTATCTTAATAGGGTCTGCCATGATGCTATTAAATTCCTCTACAGGAATTTTCAAGGGACTTTCTGAAAAATATCCATTTACAGAAACTTAATGGTCAAGACCATCTGAACTATGTCCAAAAAATACAGAGAAAAGAGTATATAACCGAGAAAAACATTGCAGGGATATATGAAGGTCTGTCAAGTCATCCATTATAGCACCAGGTGAAATGCTCCCTTGGGCATCACTTGGCATGAAAGAAATCAAACCAGAAGGGAAGCTAAACATTCAAATTGGTTCAGGGTTTTATGAGTTAGAAAACAAAATTAAAAGAAAAGGATATAGAGAATTGTAGTCTTTCTTATTTAAATGAAGCTCCTATTATTTCAAGGAGCTTATTTTGACACATGACATGTCCCACCTCCAGTCTATTCATGGACATCACGAGGCTGCGCACAGTTTAATGCATTGGGTGAAAATCAAGCCAGAGGAGTCAATGGTTTGGATTTTGGGACCATCATGACCGAAGAACAGCAAAGAACACAAAGGCATTTGCTGGAAAACCAGCAAAAGTTTTTCAAAATATGTGTGCGACAGAATTAAGTTTTGTGAAAGCAATAAAGTAAAAGGCATGTTTTACAAACACGTCTTTACACTTAGGTGACTTATAGATGATTTCAAATGGAATGCTGAATGAAACACAAACTAGTGAATTATTTGAAGGATCTACATCAGTCCAAAACTAAAAATCACAATTTTAACAGTCAAAGTAAATTCAATAGAAGCCCTCTGACAATACTACCATCTATCCAATCCATTGAAAGGAGCTACATTGACATCTCTTGAAATCAGTGACATTGTTTTCTTTGCTTTAGGCTTTCACCATCGAAATTAAATATTTTCATTTATTTTGCTTTTAAGGTTTCAGAACATGCTCCTGGATTCACAATCTCTTTTCCATATTGTGTTAGCATCATTGTTATAATTTTGAATTCAGCTAACTTCTTTGACTTGATAATCTACATTCCTCTGCTTGTTTCCAACTTGTAGTACCTTATCTTCATTCCTTTTCTCTTGATTTCTAAAGCAATCATCATTAGGAAAATTAGAGAGCTATAAAATACCATATATATATATATATATATACATATATATACACACATATATACATATGTATATGTATATATATATATGTGTATACATATATATATATAGCATTACTATCAATCACATTGGTAAAATTATTCAAATCTTCAGGGAATTTACTGACAAGCTAATCACATCCATGCATAGGGAATGCTGGCTAAATAGCAAGTGGCAAGATAATGAAATCCAAAAATTGGTTCCCACCTCAGTTCCATCAGAGAAGTTTTCTTTGGGTGACAGCATGCGCTTACTTTCTTTGCCTCAGTTTCCTGCCTACAGTCTAGCTTACTTTGACAGGTGCATCAGTCTACTCCTTCCTCACTGGCTCTTTAGAAAGAGAAAACACAGCCTGCTTTGAGCTGCTGTAAGCTTCAGGGCATGTGGGTGATAATCCATATGTAAATATCAAACCTTCTTTCCAAACTTTAGTCCCACCTGTCTGTCTCCTTTCCGCAGGCAATCAAGAGCCTTGTGACCCTGACACCTGACGCTGAGAATTCAGAGAACTCTGTCTTCTGAAATATCACAAACTTTCAACTCATCAAAGTCATAATATGCTTTTCCTTTTGAGTTGCAGTAAATGGACATTAATTTTACCTCCTTCCACTGGGCCTTGTCTCTCAGCACTCTTGTTTTTCCTAGGTTTCAGATGTTAGACTGGAGGGGAGGAGGAAACAGACTCTGGATGTAAAAATGTAGAGAGTTCTGTTCCTTCAGGCTGTTCTTTCCACAACTGTGTAAACTCTGAGAGCTAAGAAAAAGGTCTTTCCTGGGACTTCCCTGGTGGTCCAGTGGCTAAGACTCCACGCTCCCAGTGCACGGGGTCCGGGTTCAATCTCTGGTCAGGGACCTAGATCCCACATGCTGAAACTAAAGATCCCACTTGCCACAAGTAAGACCTGATGCAATAGAAATGAATATAAACATTTTAAAAAGTTTAAGTGTCTTATATTAGACTCACGGACTTTGAGAAGGGACTTGTGGTTGCTGTAGGGGGAAGGACAGGGGATAGAAGGAAGGGATAGTTAGGCCGTTTGGGATGGACATTCACAAACTGCTGTCTTTAAAAATGGATAACCAAAAAAAAAAATTAAAAAAATAGTAATAAAATGGATAACCAAGGACCTACTGCATATCACAGGGAACTCTGCTCATTGTGTGGCAGTCTGCGTGGGGAGGGAGTTTGGAGGAGAATGGATATATATATAGGTATGGCTGAGTCCCTTTGCTGTTCACCTGTTAATGATAGCAGCATTTTTAATTGGCTATATCCCAATACAAAATAAAAAGTAAAAAAAAAAAAAAAAGTTTGTTCCCCGCCCCCCCCACCCCGTTAAAGTTCTGATCTCAGGGCTGTGATTAACACCAGATTCCAAAAGATGAAGCAGCTCAGGCTTCTTATTTAATAGAAACTATCTGCAGACCCTGTACTAAGGTTTACCTTATATCTGCTGGTCAAAACCAAACCAACATCCACAAGGTAGGCAGTTTTATTCTTGAGGGTTAGAGAGCTTCAATATTTATGCCATGTCATATGGCCAGTGTGACCTCGTGGGGTTAAGGAGATAGCAGTCTTTCTGATGAGAAAGCCTTTGTTTAATCAAGTAAAGCTTTCACGTCTGTGTTGAGCTTTTATTCATCATTCATCTAAGTCGTATGTATTTAATACCTGTATCGAGTAATGTTCAACTTAGACACTTGGATAGACAGTAGAGATAAGGCCTTACCTTCAAGGAGGCTTCCCTGGTGGCTCAGCGCTACGGAATCTGATGCCTTGCAGGAGACACAGGTTCCGTCTCTGGGTCAGGAAGAACCCCTGGAGGAGGATATGGAAACCCACTGCAGTATTCTTTCCTGGAAAATCCCATGGACAGAGGAGCCTGGAGGGCTACAGTCCATGGGGTCCCAGAGAGCCAGACACGACTGAGATGCTAAGCACACAGCACACTTACTTGCAAGGAGCTCATATGCTAATGGGAGGGAAAAAAACTCACACACAGTAAAACTAAGTCAGGCTGGATTTCATTTTCCCTCACATGTTTAACATCGCTGAAGTCTGGATGGCTTCTCTTAATTATAGGAGATCAGGTGGCAAGGGCAACAAATCGCCACAGCCTACTCAGGGGTGAACTTGGCTGTTATTCCTGATGGCATGAAAGGACAACCTCAGCTCCCGAGTTTCAAGCCATGAATCACTCAAAAACCATTGAAAGAAGAAAAATGAGTCCTAGTTGAGGTCTTAAAACATTTTGGTAAGATTTTAAAAGCACCATCATCAAAACAATATTATGGCCTTTGAAAAAATCCTAGAGTCAAGGGTAAGACTTCAAAAAAATAATATGCAATGGTATGAATAGGATGATAGCTTTGGAAAAAGAGAGATATTTATTTTACTTTAAGATATCCAATTGAAGAGGTTTTTAAAATCAATACTGAAACCCTTAATCCCAGATAATTTAGTTGGTGTTTTTGGTGTACACAAAACAATGAAATGCCTGATAACTGTAAGTGTTATAGATTCAATAAAATATATCAAGCCCTTTCAGTGGGTGATAACTGCTATGATGAGGTCAGGTCATGTTAGTAGCAGTAGGTGGGGCTGTGTTTCGGGAGTGGAGTATTCTAGCTGAAAACAGGTTACAGTTGGATTAGATTTTAGCTAGAATAGATTTGGAGAAACTTCCTTAAAACTCCACTAACTTACCCTGAACCTAAATCAGGTTAGCTGCAACCTGCCAGTGATTGCATTTGTGTAGTGCTTGATACCCTAGTTGGTATGCCTCATTTCCTCCATATCTCATCTTTATTGGTGGATTTGCAAGTGTTAAGACTCATTATTTGCTCACAAAGCAATGAGAAGAG
Organism: Hydropotes inermis; assembly: GCA_020226075.1. Taxonomy (NCBI): domain Eukaryota; kingdom Metazoa; phylum Chordata; class Mammalia; order Artiodactyla; family Cervidae; genus Hydropotes; species Hydropotes inermis. The sequence continues at coordinate 5,494,200 of CM035273.1, forward strand.
TGCTTTTACTGGAGAAAAATATATATTACCTATGAATAGCTACTCAATAATAAATTACTTCCAGATTTGTCTTCCTATAGAAACCATACAAACAAAAACTCAGAGAAATACCAAGTCAAAATAGCAAGGGTCCCTTACCAAAGCTTTTGGATGCATTATTGCTTTGCTTTGTTTTCTTCCAAATAAAGCTCTAGATGAGATGTCTGCATATTTATTGCATAATTTTTTGAAGAATGACATTTTTATATGCTCACTACAATGTTCTGCATATAAGAGCAGTTCTTTAAGTATTATTTATGGATTTTCAAGTGTTTTTCTGCCACTTTGAATGGGAATTCTTGAAACTAAGTTCTCTACTCAAGACCATTCTTACCCAACTGTTTTCTTTCTTCATTGGTCTTAACATTTAGAAGAAGTATTGTGACATACAGAAAAATTATGGACTTCTGGGTCAGATATCAACTGAAAAGTAAGCTAGGAATTTTGGCTCATATTAAAGGTACAATAGATATAAAAGTGATTAAGTACTGTGCATGGACCATAATAGATAATGAAACATAGATTTTATTAGTATTAGCAACAAGAGACCAATAATGATTTTAAGAAGACAAAGACAAACAGAGAGTCCATTATACTGTCCAGCCTCTTTCAGGGTCATGATTTCTTTTGACCTCTAGAATAAATCTATTGTTAGCAGAACAAGTGTTATTGCTCCCAGCTTGAGAAAACTGAGATTCAGAGAGGGGGTGAGAACCCAAAAGGACATTTCTATCAAGTGATAGAGTAAAAATCTCCTACTGCATTATTTTCCTACTAGCAATGGGCAATGCATAGTTTCAGGATTCTCAAAATCCATTTACTGGGCCCATAATGCCAAAAACAATTTTGGAAAAATACTAAGATATGATTTGCCTTTTTCATTCTGTTGATATTTATGTCAGTGTGAATGAAAATTATGAAAACAATAGTGGATACAGCGGCTGGTACCTTAACACTAATTAAATGTGTGACTTCAAACTGTGTTAGTATCCGTTTTATTGTATACCAGTACACAAATAGATGAAAGATCAGAGCAAAGATCACTTTAAAATATCTTTCATGGATCCGTAAAACCTGTCAAATATTTTGAACCTTCAGCCCATGTCATTTTATTTAACATTTTGTAGGGCAAAATAGGAAGTGTGATTAATGTTCTTTTGTCACATGTCTAGAGGTGATGGTTATCTGTAAAAAGAATACCTACTTTATTGTTTGAATTGCCAGCTGAACTAGCCTCTATTTTCATGATATAAAATTTTTACTTGGAGAAAACAATTGATAAATTGTACTTTTTCCAAGTTTAGGTACTAGGCAGATATTTTCTCAAAAATGAATGAAGCCTCATCTTGTCACATCAAGGAAAACAATTGACATTGGTTGTCAACGATACATTTTGAGTTTTAAGCAAAAATTATTGTTAGTTTCAAAAACTTGTATCAATCACAGGGTTCTTGACAGCTTCTGATAAGACAGAAAGTGATATTACAAAATAGTATCTGAGTCCTATTGTAAAATGAAATGTGTCAAAATTTGTAATATCTGCATAATTCAGTGAGCCAGTGTTTTCTATTGAACAATGCATGGTGTTATAAAATCATGTATGGGTAAAGATCTATTCAAAGATAGACCAATGAATTAAAATAAAAAAGTAAAATTTTTGTTAATATGGTATCAGATTATGTGCTGTAATTGACTTATAAGAAACTACCACTTACTGAGTTTTAGTAGGATTTTAAATAAGAATACCCAAAATTTTCTGAAATGATTTTTAAAATATGCCTGTATTGTCCAACTACACATTTGTGAGAGGGATGATATTCTTCAAATATCTCAGCCAAAACAATATATTGCAAAAAAATTCAGTACAGAAGCAGATGTGAGATTCCAGCTGTCTTCTATCAAACCAGACATTAAAAATATTTGCAAAAGAGAACAGACTTGTGGACACAGTGAGGGAAGGAGAGAGTGGAAAGAACTGAGAGAGTGGCATGGAAACATATAATTACCTTATGTAAAATAGAGAGCCAGTAGGAATTTGCTGTATGACAGTTCAGTTCAGTTCAGTCACTCAGTTGTGTCTGACTCTTTGTGACCCCATGAACCACAGCACGCCAGGCCTCCCTGTCCATCGCCAACTCCCAGAGTTTACCCAAACCCATGCCCATTGAGTCAGTGATGTCATCCAACCATCCCATCCTCTGCCATCTCCTTCTTCTCCCACCTTCAATCTTTCCCAACATCAGGGCTTTTTCAAATGAGTCAGCTCTTCACATCAGGTGGCCAAAGTATTGGAGTTTCAGCTTCAGCATCAGTCCTTCCAATGACTATTCAGGACTGATTTCCTTTAGGATGGACTAGTTGGATCTTCTTGCAGTCCAAGGGACTCTCAAGAGTCTTCTCCAACACCATAGTTCAAAAACATTAAATCTGCGGCACTCAGCTTTCTTTATAGTCCAATTCTCACATCCATACATGACCACTGGAAAAACAATAGCCTTGACTAGACAAACCTTTGTTGGCAGTGTAATGTCTCTGCTTTTTAATATGCTATCTATGTTGGTCATAACTTTTCTTCCAAGGAGTAAGCATCTTTTTATTTCATGGCTACAGTCACCATCTGCAGTGATTTTGGAAGCCAAAAAAATTAAGTGAGCCACTGTTTCCACTATCTCCCCATCTATTTGCCATGAAGTGATGGGGCCAGATGCCATGATCTTAGTTTTCTGAATGTTGAGCTTTAAACCAACTTTTTTGCTCTCCTCTTTCACCTTCATCAAGAGGTTCTTTAGTTCTTCTTCACTTTCTGCCATAAGGGTTGTGTCATCTGCATATCTGAGGTTACTGATATTTCTCCCAGCAATCTTGATTCCAGCTTGTGCTTCATCCAGCCCAGCGTTTCTCATGAGGTACTTGCATGTACGTTAAATAAGTGTGACAAAGAGAGCTCAAAGCTTGTGCTCTGTGACAACATAGAGGGGTGGGATGGGGTGGGAGGTGGGAGGGAAGTTTAAGAAGGAGGGGACATATGTCCACCTATGGCTGATTCATGCTGATGTAAAGCAGAACCCAACACAGTATTGTAAAGCAATTATTCTCCAATTAAAAGTAAATTAATTAAGAAATAACTTTCCCACAACTAAGAAATAACTTGTCACTTTCCCACAATTTTTTGAAAATGCAGTAATTTTTTCATGAAAATACTTACAGGAACATGGGGTGGGTTTATTATTGCACTTTCCAGGGCTGACTTCATGGGTGTGTGGGTAGCCCTGCATTTAAAAGGGCTGCTTGCTCAGCTTTGTGCTCTGCCATGTGACTGACCAGCTCACGCTTTTATCTTTGGAGCTCGGTCACAAGGGATCATGCATCACACATGACCACCACTCCCTGCCACTCGAGCATTCACATGGCCACATGAGCATAGAATTGTGGTGGGCCCACAATGCATGGAACTCTAGGAAGATTCAAAGAAGTACAAGGTAAGCACATGACATCTAAGAACAGGCTATGGAAGATGGTTGACTGACAATTCTGAGAAGACATGCTTTGTGTGTGAACCAGAATTTGCTTTAAATGCAGGCAGAAAGCAACAGTCTTCTAAGAAACAATAACAACAAAATAACTCCATAGTCTAACTCCATAGACTTTTTACTTCGGTGACGTCCCTTCCCTGTATTGGGCTTCCCTGGGGGCTCAGACGGTAAGGAATCAGCCTGCAATGTGGGAGACCTGGGCTGGATCTCTGGGTTAGGAAGCTCTCCTGGAGAAGGTAATGGCAACCCACACCAGAATTTCCTGAAAATTTCCATGGGCAGAGAAGCCTGGCAGGCTATGATCCATGGGGTCGGTCCAGGGGGTCACAGAGTCAGATACGACTGAGCCACTAACACTTTCATTCTTTAACTTCCCTGTGTTAGCCACAACTTACACTGATGGTAATGATGATGGTACCATCATCATTAGGAGGAAGGAGAAGTTGGAGTAACCTATAGCCCATCTTCCTTGATATTTTTAAACATGTGAGTTTTGACTTCCAATTTGGCAACAGTGTAAGCTGGAGCCAATGCAATCGCTTTCAGCGACCTCACATTGGTCGTTGGAAGCTGGTTTTTATAGATGTATGTAGGTCTGCATGCTAGGTCACTTCAGTCACATCTGACTCTTTGCAACCCTATGAACTTTAGCCCACCAAGCTCTTCTGTCCATGGGATTCTCCAGGCAAGAACCCACATTTAGTGGGTTGCCATGCTCTTCTCCAGAAGATCTTCCCCTCCCAGGGATTGAACTTGCATTTCTTAGGTCTCCGGCATTGACAAGCACATTCTTACTACTAACATGACCTGGGAATTCAGGATGTATTTATAGATATGAGCAAATACTACAGACTTTTTTCTCCCTACAGAGCCTATTATTAAATATTTACCAGAACACCCCTGGATAGATCACACAAAAAACAAAGCTCTTTGAGCTCTTAAATAATGGTTAAGAATGTAAAATTGTCCTGAGATTAAAAAGAATGGGGATCATTTTACATAATACATTTCTTTAAAATTGTGAAAGAGACTTATAAGCTACTTTGTTATTGCTTCAGATTCCTGGATATGAAGTATTTCAGGAAATAAGAAAAGCATTTCAAATACAGAAATTATGATTTTCTTTTTTCCAGTATGCAATTTTCAATGTATGCCCTCTACTTCTTAACACACACACACACACCCCGCCACACACACACCCATTCATATTATTTTCCCAAAAGGCTCTACCAACCAGTAAGTAGGCCCACCTTCACTGCAGAAGAGAAAAAGGTTCAGAGGGGAAAACAGGCCCTTTATTAGGCAAAAGTTTCCCTACAGAGTGACGCTCATGTAAACACGTAGTGATCCACATCTTTTCAGCCTTCCACACCTGTGCCATGCATGTAAAATACAGCCAAAGTGAATAGCAGGTCATAAACTGTATGTAATTTGAACTCTGATGCAAGAGCCATTTTGTCAAAGCTTTACAGTGTGTGTCTAAACATAATTTACTTCCTTTGCTGCTCACTGTAATAATATTAATCACACAGATTCTTTTCATTTTTACAGCTTTACTTTGAAATTAATTACCAAAGTTAGTGCCATTCCTGATCAAAAATGGAGGCCCTACATGTTGCTGTTAATGTACTTAAACCAGTGAAATTATGTCAGAGCCTTACAAAATCTCCTCTACGTACACATCTGTAAAATGTAAAAATCTGTGTAATCTGGTCACTTAAAAAAAATAAAATAGATGAAATTGGGGGAAATGTACCATGGTTTTCAATTGCTTTCAATTACCATTAAACCTTTCGAAGAACGATTTGCATAATGTTTCATAAACATGTAGGCAGATTAACCTTTTTTAGTTAATTTATTCATTAGCAGTAAAAATTCAAAGCACCTCTTATGAGAAAATAATGTCTTGCTGTTAAATTACATGGAAACAAAGCAATTGGGACATACTTGCCTAAGTTCGCACTGTGTCAGAGCACAAAAAAAGTGGAGAGGGGGGAAAAAATCCCACAACTTTGCCTGTTAGTAGAGTGTTGATTAAATTTCCGGTTTGCGAACAATTAGTAGTATTACTAGAAAATTAGGTGAAGTATTAATTAGAGTCAGGCCAAATGGTTTCTTAGGAGTAAAGATGCCGCCTAGGCCGTGCTGGAGGTAATGGAAGGCGGTTCTGAAGTCCTCTCATCTATGGTCTGTAGTGACTGCTGGACCTTCTTGCTTAGGGCTGAGTTAGGGTGCACATGTGTGTGCTGTTTGTGAAGCCAGTTTTTAATACCCTCTGGCTGATCCGAGGGCTTCCCTCATGTCTCAAATGTTAAGGAATCTGCCTGCAACATGGGAGACCTGGGTTCCATCCCTGGGTTGGGAAGATCCTCTGGTGAAAAAGTCACTTAGAGGGCTAATCAGAGGGCTTCCTTTATGGCTCAGACAGTAAAGAATCTGCCTGCCCATGCAGGACACACCGGAGACGTGGGTTCGATCCCTGGGTCAGGAAGATCCCTTGGCATTGGAAATGGCACTCCACTCCAATAGTCTTGCCTGAAAAATTCCATGGACAGAGGAGCCTTGCAGGCTACAGCTGATGGGGCCACAGAGAGTCGGATGTGACTGAACACACATAATTAAAAGTCAAGACTCAGCTCTCAAATTGGTTAAGCCCTGAATCAAAGCTATACCTAGCCTACATATATGTGTTTTTAAGAAATATTTGAGAAGCCAATGGGAATTCTAAGGGTTGTTTGCCAAAACCATGTTTTTAAAAAACAAGAAAGAAACTGCCCATCTGTCAGGGGAAGTCTGTGAGTAATCCCCCTGATCCCTGAAGGTAACATCAGGACAAGGTGTTGGGAATATATTTCTTTCACTAAAAATGGAGGAGTGCTGTCTCTTGCAGCTGAGAACTGTGTAGGGTGTTCTGGCCTCAGCAGTTTCTCGTTCCAGATACACAATGAAATACCATTTTCAGAAGGAATTTTAATTTAAGGCGACAAAAGTCAATCCTGTCTCAAATGGCAGACCAAAATAATTAACAGTAATAGTAACCAAAGCTCAGCTCCCTCTCTGTCTCATGATCCCTCCTCCACCCTCTTTTGCCTAAAAATGTTCTTCCTTCCCAGAAGGCTGCCTCTCCTCCTTACAGAAGCATTTATTGCAGGTATGCAGTTTTAAAGGCTTGCATGTCAGGCAGAAATTGTAACTTTCAAGTCTTCCATTCTCATAGAAACCAGAATCGTTTTTTCACATATTATCCCCCAAGTCAAAAATCCCTTGATTATGCAGGTTGATGTTCGTACTTTGTTCAGGCAATTTCTCGCTTGTATTGCACTCCAGCAAACACCCTGACTAGTTCAAGTTCCTGGAAACCTTAACTTATGTTTTCTTCAAATTGATATCTTCCTGTAGTTATCAGGGTATTTTACACAATGGTGTTTATAAAGGCTTTTAAACTAAACTTTGGGGAAAAAAAAACCAATGGGCTCAAAATTTACATCTTGTATCTGTTGAGAGAAGAAAATCAATTTCAGCAAAAAAAGTATTGCTTTAAGAAATCTTTCACTAATCCGGATAAAGTCAAATAAAAAGCATTCTAGGCTGCCCCAGTTATTTCTTCAATGTATGACATTCTTTTGGTCAGGACAACCAATAATTTGGCTGCCTATACATACATGTTTCCTTGTTGTAAAGACGTGGGTATTCACTAAAGATAAAAATGAAGTAAGACATGCATAAAATAAAAGTAGTCCATAAATTGAAGTGCTTTGAAAAGCAATTGACAGTAAACTTAATTCAAAACGTGAAGGCAAAGGAAAGTAAGTTACAAAATTGAGCAATTTTCTTTTTAAACGTGTGTTTGGTGAGGCAATAGCAAGACATAGAGAGACATATTGCACTCTATGTTACAAAAGTAAGATGCTTTGGCGTACCTTAGGTAGTTCTTTCTTAAAATTAGCTATAAGCTCAGTTGTATAAGCTTTAAAATTTATTTTGAGTAGAGTTAGTTTCAGAAGAGGGTGTAAATCAACCCCAAATAAGGACAGCTCAAGAATTTCTCTATTGGATGTATTTTAAGGACTAGACAACTTGTGTTGCTTGCATAATAGCCAACACTCTGCTTTTATTTTGAATAAATATATGTATATATGTATATCTGCATGTATAGAATATATATATGTATATTTATACTTATATATGACATAGATATATCTATATTGTATGTGGGTATGGGAAGCCAACGAGGATTATGAGCCATGCATGTGTGCATGCTAAGTCACTTCAGTCAGCCTAACTCTTTGCAGCCATATGTACTGTAGCCTCCCAGACTCCTCTGTCCAGGGATTCTCCGGGCAAGAATACTAGAGTGGGTTGCCATTTCCTCCTCCAAGGGATCTGCTCAATCCAGGGATCGAACCTGAGTCTCCTGTGTCCCTGCATTTGCAGGTGGGTCTTTATCACTAGTGTCACCATATTTATATATAACATAGATATATAAATATTGCATGTGGTATGGGCTTCCCCGGTGGTTCAGTGGTAAAGAATCCACCTGCAATACAGGAGACTAGCAGGAGACATGGGTTTGATCCCTGTCTGGGAAGATCCCCTGGAGAAGGAAATGGCAACCCCCTCCAGTACTCTCGCCTGGTAAATCTCATGGACGGAGGGGCCTGGTGGGCTGAAGTTCATGGGGTTGCACAGAGTCAGACACCACTGAGAGACTGAACAACAAACGGGAAGCCAGCAAGGACCATGAACCCTGAGAGTGTCTTAAAGGAAACTTCCTGGTCGTTGGGACAGAACCATCAAATCCAGAACACGAGGACACTGAATTCCAGCAAATGGGCCCGGTTAGACTCTAGGAACACTTAAGGTCTGGCTTCAGATACTGACGTCATCTGTGAGGTGGCTGTGCAGTTCATCTAAATTCATCACCTGTTCTAAACATGAAGGAAGAGATCTCAGAAATGGACACTATAAGGGGTATTAACAAAGGCTAGTTTTCTGAGTATCCCACTTTTAAAAAATGTGATGTCAGTCCTCACAGATGGATTATAACCCCCCACACGCACACAGTTTCTAATCACTCCTGATTAATAACTCAAGTATGTTCTCATAATGTATTATGTATACGTATAAATAAATATCTCTCTTTATGAGATAAAGATGAGGAAACTAAAGCCCAAGGAATTTATTAACCAATGGATCGCACATGATCACAAACCTAACAACAGTACAGAGAGGGTTTGAACCCAGGACAGTTGGCTCAAAAGCCCACACCATAACATAGTATAAAACATACAGCCCTCGAAATTCACAGAGTCAAGTCAGCACAGTGGATGTGCACAGACCCCGTGGAGCATATTTACCTGGATTTGACCCTCAACTGCACATTGACTGAAAGAGCACAAATTTAAGTGCTCACTCTCTCTCTCCCATTTCCTCATCTCTGAAACGGTGATGCTGATACCAACAGTAAGCCTTAGTCATTCAGGTGTGTCTGACTCTGGCCCCCTAGACTGAAGCCTGCCAGGCTCCTCCATCCAAGGAATTCTCCAGGCACCAAGGGATCAAACCTGCGTCTCCTGCATTTCAGGTGGGCTCTTTACCATCAGGCACCAGGGAAGCCAACATTGACAATCTCATACTATTATGATAAGTATTAAATGAGGTAATCTCTGTAAGGTTCTAAGAAGAGCACCTTCCACTTAAGTCAAACAATAACCTTATCAAATAAATATAGAACTTGATCTCATGGAAAGCACCTAAAAACTACAAGTGATTGCATGGACATAGCAGCTGAATTATTTTTTTTTTGTCTTTGTTTCTTTAAATCTAATTGTTTTAACATTGTATTTATGTATATCTATCTACCTATATCTATCTATATATATGTATATATACCTACAGCCCAACAGATCATGTTATGGCAGTTTGGTAAATAAATCTGATAAATAGATTCTCCAAATGGCAGGTCACTGTGACATTTGGAAAAAGAAAAAAAAAAAAAAACTGAGATTACCCCAGTGTTTCTCAAGTTTTCCTTAAAAGATATTTTGAGTTGTGCTAATTTAAGTGGTACTGCTTTGGTTACAAATTTGAATATCTTGGGAGAATAGATTTCACCAATAAATGACTTAAATAAAAGTGACTTACAATTGATGTATTAGACAATATTACCACTAAACTATTTGTAATCAAGATGGAGCAAGCATATACCACTCAGCACCAACTTTCTGAGAAACACTGTAATACTTGACAAACCAACTGTAAGTGAATCCATTAGTATGCAATCTTTAGGCTACATTTTAACTAACTTGGCAAGTTTTGATAGAAGAGTAATTTACTTGCCAGGAAAACATAAAATAAAGTGGAGAAATTTAAGGGGATAGACAAATGCTTTTAGATCAGAAAAAAAAATATTCCATATCTTAAAGACTATACAGAAAAAGTTATAATAATACAGTTTAAGACAGTTTGATATAGCATTGGAAGTATTTATTAGAAAACTCTCTTAAGCAACAGATGTTCTAAAAATGATGGAAAAAAAACAAAATCTTAGATACCTGTTTTAAATCATGTACAGTAGATCTGATAGATAGGTAGACAGATAGATAGACTGACTTATTACTAATACACATACAAATAAATTATTATTGATATTTCCAGCAAAATAAAGAATAAACAGAACTTCTACCCAAGTAGATTCAGAGTGGATTTTGCATTAATGAAGAAAAGCACTTAAATATTTACATTTATAGCCTCACATTTAAACTTATGAAACTGAAAACACTCTATTGCTTGACTAAGAGTTGCTAGATCTTATTTTTAGAACTGGTTCTGAGATTCCAAGATGACCATGAGCAGCAAATTAAAAATTGATTCACCATATTTTTTGCATTTTTGGAAATTAGATATATTTAAGCAACCTCAACACTTAAAATTGTATGTCTCAAGTTACATACAAGATATATACAACTTCTTATGTTGAAAAAACTGCAAATTGCATTCATTCAAAAAAAGACTTCATGGGAGAAAGTCAGAATTGAACTGAGACTTGAAGAGATCAATTGTTTCCCACTTATTTGCATTCCCAGAAGATGATTTTGTTTTGTTACAACAGATCAAATATGCCTACTGCTTTCCTTCAACTTTATAACAAAATGTTTAAAACTATTTGTCACCACCGCCAATTCATCATCTCTTATTCTCAGAATAGCATTCAACCAGGTTTTCAGCCCCACTTTTTTTTTTTTACCTAAATTCATTGAGTCAAAATCACTAATGCCATGTAGATTGTTCATTTCTGTAGTCAATTCCTAGTCCACCCACCAGCACAGTTTAACACACTGTATCGTCTACTCCTTCTTAAAATGTTTTCCCCATTCAAGTTCAGGAATACCAACCATTCCTGGTTTTCTGTGACCTCCCTCCGCTTCAGTCTCCTTTGGCAGATCCCATAATCTCTTGATGTGTAAATGTCAACATGACTCAGCGCTCTGTCCTCAGAACTTGCTTCTTTTACTGACTTCCTCGGTGACCTCACACAATCGCATGGTTTTAAATATCACCAACATCCTGATGACATCTAAATATCAACCTTCAACACAAGCTTCTCCTTTGAACACTGGCCCATATTCTGCTGCCTTCATGATGTGTCTGTTTGAATATCCATTTGCCATATCAAACTCAACAAATTCTACACACAAACTTGATTTCCCTTTCCAGTTGGCTACTTCCTATCTCAATAAATGGCATTTGCGCTTATTCTATTGCGCAGATCCTGAACTTGGGGCGATCCTTGACTTACTCTTTTCTTTTACATCCACATTCAACACATAGCAGATCCTGTTGGTCAAACATCCAAAGCATGCATTATATCCGGGCACTCATTACCACATCCTCTATGACTATCCTAGACCAAACTCTGACTGTCTCTTATGTGTAGGTTGCAATAGTCTCCTAATTGACCTCAGATTTCAACCTTGGTCCTTTTTCATCTATTCTTCATGCTGCAGTGTAGTGATCCTTTGCAAAAGTAGGTCAAAACATGCCACGTCCCTGTTTTCCACCAACCAACTGTTTCCCATGATACTTACCATGTGGGCCTCCCTGGTGTCTCACCATGTGAAAAATCCACCTGTAATGTAAAAGAATCAGGAGATGTGAATTCAATCCCTTGGTTGGGAAGATGCCCTGGAGGAGGAAATGGCTACCCACTTCAGCATTCCTGCCTGGGAAATCCCATGGACAGAGGAGCCTGGTGGGCTGCAGTCCAATCAGTTCAGTTCAGTCACTCAGTTGTGTGTGACTCTGCAACCCCATGGACTGCAGCACGCCAGGCTTCCCTCTCCATCACCAACTCCCGGAGATTACCCAAACTCGTTTACATCAGTGATGCCATCCTACCATCTCATCCACTCTTGCCCCCTTCTCTTCCTGCCTTCAATCGTTCCCAGCATCAGGGCCTTTTCCAATGAATCAGTTCTTCGCATCAGGTGGCCAAAGTATTGGAGTTTCAGCTTCAACATCAGTCCTTCCAATGAATATTCACTCTAGGATCTCCTCTAGGATTCACTGGTTTGATCTCCTTGCAGTCCAAGGGACTCTCAAAAGTCTCCTCCAACACCACAGTTCAAAAACATCAAATCTTTTGTGCTTAGCTTTCTTTATTGTCCAGCTCTCACATCCATAAATGACTACTGGAAAAACTATAGCTTTGACTAGATGGACCTTTGTTGGCAAAGTAATATCTCTGCTTTTTAGTATGCTGTCTAGGTTGGTCATAACTTTTCTTATGAGGAGCAAGTGTCTTTTAATTTCATGGCTTCAGTCATCTGCACTGATTTTGGAGCCCCCCAAAATAGTCTCTCACTGTTTCCATTGTTTCCCCATCTATTTGCCATGAAGTGATGGGACTGGACACCAGGATCTTATTTTTCTGAATGTTGAGTTTTAAGCCAACTTTTTCACTCTCCTCTTCCACTTTTATTAAGAGGCCCTTTAGTTCTTCACTCTCTGCCATAAGGGGGGTGTCATCTGCATAGCTGAGGTTATTGATATTTCTCCCAGCAATCTTGATTCCAGAGTGTGCTTCCTCTAACTCGGTGTTTCTCATGATGTACTCTGCATATAAGTTAAATAAGCAGGGTGACAATATACAGCCCTGATGTACTCCTTTTCCTATTTGGAACCAGTCTGTTGTTCCATGTTCAGTTCTAACTGTTGCTTCCTGACCTGCATACAGGTTTCTCAAGAAGCAGGTCAGGTGGTCTAGTATTCCCATCTGTTTCAGAATTTTCCACAATTTATTGTGACCCACACAGTCGAAGGCTTTGGCAGAAATAAAGCAGAAATAGACGTTTTTCTGGAACTCTTGCTTTTTTGATGATCCTATCTCTTGAAAAATTTTCTTGTTTGCTGCGATCCACACAATCAAAGGCTTTGGCATATGCAATAAATGGCATACAGTCCATAGAGTCGCAAAGGCTCAGGCTGATTGAAGTGACTGAACATTCATACTTACCATGTTTTATAACTTAAGAGGAAATTCAGGCTTAAGGAATATTCTTATTACAGGTATATCCTTATCCCAGTATGTGGATACATCAGAGGTAATTTGTCCTGTTTTAACACACAATATCATTTTTTCTATTCCTACTCTACTTAGGAGCTATTCACCCTTTCACTAACCCTTCATTCATTTTACATCCAAGCCTTCCTAGCCCAGCTTTTGTTTCATTTTCACAAAGATTTCTTCCTCAGACACTGTATGTTATTTGTTTCATTATCATCATCTGTATATTACCAGGATAGCAAAGTGGAGTGGTTAGTGCAGTAGGAAGCAATGCCAGTCTTTTGACAATTCAGTGGTCAAAATAACATTGCTAGACTCATCAAAAATCAAAGTTATGATGTTCCAGGTAACAAAGAAATAGGAAAATGCTACCTATTGTGGTTGGAAGAGCTGTCTGAGAATCTCAGCTTTACTAGTGAGAAAAATGATGTAAGTCTGAATATCAAGGTTAAAAACTGCACAACTTGGAAGCTGTAGATTTCAAACAGCAGTTCACCTTTTCTAGGGAAACAGTGGTGTATGAATAGCGCTGTGATGTATAGGGTGAGCAAATATTGGCCACATTTGTTGAATTGCTGTTCAATATACAATTACATTAAGATCTTATGTCACTAATATTAAACATAATGTACACAGAAGCATGAAAAATAATTCTCTTTTGCATAGTATTTGTTTCAAACACTAATATCAGTACTATAGCTTCCTAAACTGAGATACTGAGTCACATGTCATGTTCTTATACCTCTTTATTTGATCATATCCTTTTAGGCCCAAGTAAAGAGTCGGACACAACTGACGTGACTTAGCAGCAGCAGCAAAGAGGTCAAATGGTCACAAAATCTTTGCATGTCAGAATCCTCTGTAGCACTTCATTGTAAAGGAGGGGATGAGGCTGTGTGCTCATATTTGCGGTCCATCTGTTATGTCTTCAGTGATTTGCTAGGAAACTGAGTGTGTTATTTCACTGTATCCTCACAATAAGAGACAGAGTTATGATCTCCATTTGACAGAGAAGAAACTGAGTCCCAGAGAGAATCATTGACCTAAGCAATGTCTAATAGGATCGCTAAGACACAGGCCAGGCCATTGAGGCACAGTGGCCCAATGCTTGTTCCGTTACACTAAGGCAGACTTCCTACAAGAGAAAATAAAAACATCGTCATGTGTTTTCAAAAGTCTTTGGCTTTGGTGGACATCTTACAGCCAGGCTTCAAAGATACTTGATTCACTGTTATGTGAAACTTCATGATGTGAATGGTGAAATATGGAACATGACTGCTTCTTTTACACCAAACCATGAACCATATCAGTTGAATACCATAGTAAGTATCCAACAAGGATAAATGGAAATCTACTTTTTATGACTAAACAGAAAACTCATAATATAACTTAGTCTTAAAATAATCTATCGATGCATTCTAAATGAGTTCACCACACAAAAAATCTAATTTTTAGATTTTTGTTGAACTGTCCCACTTTACAGAGTGATCCACTGCACTGGAGGATGTGCAGTGTATGGATGTGCATGTAGCATGTTCCTCAAAAGTTTTTCAACTATTTCGAATGAGCTTTTAAATATTATATTGAGAATTTTCTATTAACCCTAAATTTTAGGAATATGTCATTTCTTTAAAAGAAGTATGGCATACAAAGACAATTTCCTAAAGCTTTATGCTGAAATTATATTCTAACATTAAAATATTTAAAAGACAACAGATGAATTAATTTGGTGCATAATACATATAAAATATATTATAATTGACCATTGAACAACATGCATTAATACATTGTAGAAATTCTTCTTACTTCCATGACTTGTTCTATAACCATTGGAAGATTTTTAATGTTCCTGGGGAAAAGGGTTCATTCATTAACTTTTTAGGTTTGCTCAAGGACCTGGAAACAGGGGGATGTCCTGGATGACCTTTAAAGAACCCTTCTATTCCTATGGCTCTGAAATAAATTAAAGTTTTATGACCACATTATGCATAAGCATCAGTGGATCTGGAAGACAATGAGGATGAAGCCTGTGCTCAGACTCTCCCTCCTAGTATTTATGCTTCCTATTCATTTCATGCATAACTAATTTCATACAGCAATTGGTAATCGCATCTTGGTAATGACACCACAGGCATCACAAAACAATTGCAATCATGGCTGCAATTCATTGTGACTACAGCAAACTGCCAGCACCGAAGCTGAAATACCTTCCTGACCCACCCAAAAGTAAAGGATTCAAAGAACAAAATACAGCTTTGAGACGGTCACCTTCACTAACTAGCTTTTAGTTCTAAATACTCTGAGTTCCTACTTTTTCAAAAAATTTTCAAGGACATAATGATTTATTAAGGCTGTGAGGCCTAGAATTACCCCTCCATTCCACAAAAACGGCACACATAACTTGTTTATACTACTCTACCGATGCCGCTCTATTTGTCAAACTTCATTGTTTTAAAGACTTGCTGATTCTTACACATAATGTGCTCATAAATAGAAGGGTAAATATTTTCCTGACATGTTTCTTCCATTAAGTCAACAAAAGTAAATTTAAGGATAAGAAGAGATTATCATAAACTTGCTAAAGTAGCAAAAATCTTTGCTCTTTTCTTCCTGGAATTGAAAGACAGTATCTACCTTTGATACCTCCCAAGTCTACTTGGAATATGCCAATAATACTACAATGATTAATAGCATACCTTTTGTGGCACTTTTAAATCTTACATACCACTTCCCATTTTATTATTTTATCTTATAAAATTCCGTTAGGTAAATAAAGCCAATATTTTTATGTCAAAATCATAAATGAGGTATCAGAGGCCCAAAGGATCTAAGGAATATGTCTATTGTCACCCAGGTTTATTCCCAATTACTATGAATTGACTACTACCTCTTACTTAGTGTATGGCAATCCAGAAGCCCAAAGCTATCCGAGAGGGAATCCAGCTGGAACCGGACATTTGGTGGCTGGGACTCTGAGCCTGGCCCTTTTGTCCTGGCTCATTAGAGCTATTGCTACCATGAGCTGAGTTGTGCACCAACTCTTCTGGGATGGAACAAAGGTGTATATGGTAATGGTAAATAATGGTCATTCTCTATGACTGTTTCTTCACTGTTGTTCAGTCGCTACGTCAAGTCGGGTCTGACTCTGCGCCTCCATAGACTGCAGCACACCAGGCTCTTCTGTCCTCCACTATCTCCCAGAGTTTTCTCAAATTCATGTCCATTGAGTCAGTGATGCTACATAAACATCTCATCTTCTGCCTCCCCTTTCTCCTTCTGCCTTCAGTCTTTCCCAGAATCAGGGTCTTTTCCAATGAGTCAGCTTTTCACATCAGGTGGCCAAAGGATTGGAGCTTTAGCTTCAACATCAATCCTTCTAATGAATATTCAAAGTTGATTTCCTTTAAGATTGACTGGTTTGATCTCCTTGAAGTACAAGCTGACTGTTTCTACCATCTTATTAACTAACAGTAAAGACATTGATTTTTGTTGAGCAAGAATTTCTGTTTTGAATCACTTCAAAACCTTGGAGTTACTCCTCTTGTTCTTCTTTAGCCTTGGAATATTGGGTGGGGACAGTTTAGGTGACGCAGGGTTAGTTTACCCTAGTCAACTCTTCCCTAACTAGTCACCATGAAAGAACAGACCTATAGACTCCATTGTATATTACTAATATTACCAATTGCTAAGCCATATTTGTTCACATTTGATTTAACAAATACATTTCAGGAAATAATCCATGAGTCTGTGAGTGAACCTGGTCAAAGTTAAATCTCCCCAGTCATTACATGATGTATATTACTCTTAAAATAGTAAATATTGTCATTCGTAAGCTCTAAGGATTCTATTTGTCTGAATAATTATGTTTCCGTTTTCTTTCTCTCACTATAGACCATATCTGTGATTTTTTAAAAAAATCAGAAATATATAATCTTTATTGACTTCAAATATTTCAGGAGTATCTCTTTGGTGTTAAATAATAGTGGCACCAAAAATCAAACAGTAAATATATCTGTTAAAGTGCTCATGAGAATAACCTTAATGTTCCCCAGTAGTCTCCAAGGACCCAGCCCACATAGGTAACTGTCCATTGGTAACTTACTGCTAACAACCTTTTAAGAGAGTTCTTAGCAGAAACCATTCCTCACAGGTCTCACAGACAGAGTAAAAGGAATGGAGGGGATTATGATTTCAGAGATAAACTAAGAATTAAGATTCATTTCATTTTCTCAGGAAAAGAGTCTGGGTAGTGTGTGTGTGTGTGTGTGTGTGTGTGTGTGTGTTCAGGTGACCCCTCAATCATATCCAGCTCAGCAATCCCAGGGGCTGTGGCCCACCAGAGTCCTCCATCCATGAGATTTCCCAGGCAAGAATACTGGAATGGGTTGCCATTTCCTGCTCCAGCAGAGATTTCTTACCTAGGGACTGAACTTGCATCTCTTGCATCTTTTGCACTGGTAAGTGGATTCATTACCACTAGGTAGGGAGGCAGTCTCTAAATAAAGGAAGGAACACTTTGGCTTTTGAATTGTCAAAAGTTCACACTCACCAAATACATTATAAAATTACATGGTGCATAAAAATGAATGAGCTTCGAAATCCCCAGGAAAAGTGAAGCAGGTGACTCTGGTCTATCTTAGAGATACTAAAATAATAGAAAGCTGTTTCATGCACTACCAGAAAACAGCAAAATTAACAATAAATAAACAGTTGGGAAAAGAGCAAATGAAAGCACATTAAAGAAAGATCATATCAAAGTGAGTTTGCATACATTAAATTATTAATTATTCATCATTTTATTTAATTATTATACTTGATATGAAATATGTTGGCTCTTTCTGTGTAGTTTCAGTGATATTATTTTACCTACATTTTGATGGGTTACTGTTACATTTATAAAGCAATACGATCTTTAAAAAAGGAAACTTATTTGGTTCCGATTTCAAAGAAGTAGTGACTTTTAAAATTGTACAACTTAGAATTTGTTAGTCATTCACTCTAAATCACGGTTTGAATTTAATAGCTGCCTTTCAATATGCAACCTGAAAAAATCTCATGATTGTGGAAAATGTATAGAGAAATATGTCAATATGCACCTGGACTTTGGTATAAAGCACGTGTCAGCTGAAGAGAAGTTAGTTCTTAAGTCTCCCCTTCACTTCATACAAGCTGTGATGTTTTAGCAATGATTCTTTGGAAACAAATCTATTGAACAGTTCTTAATAAAGTGCTAGCATGAACATTTGAGACTTTTCTTGACATTTTAATTTTAATAAAAAATAAATCTGTCAATCTATTCTCTTGTGGGAAATGAATTCATGCATTTTTTTCTATTTATCACTAAATACTCAAGTATGATTCTGTAAGAGTTATTTAATGGTCTTTTTCTTCTATTTCTGTGTTTGGCCTCCAGAATGATATAAGTGGACACAGTTATTTAATAGGTAAATACAGTGTTCTATGTACAGTGCATCAAATACACCCTAAAGAATGTAAAATGATGCAGCCACTATGAAAAACAGCATGGAAATTCCTTAAAAAACTAGGAATAAAACTACCAAAATACCCAGCAATCTGACTACTCGGCATATACCCTGAGAAAACTGCACTCCCAAAAGAAACATGTACTCCAATGTTCATTGCAGCAAAATTTACAATAGTCGAGACATGGAACTAGGTGTCCATTGATAGATGAATAGATAAAGACATTCTGGTACATATATACAATGGAATATTACTCAGCCATAAAAAGGAAAAAATCTGAGCCAGTTGAACTGAGGTAGATGAACTTAGAGTCTGCTATACAAAATAAGTCAGAAAAAGAAAAACAAATATCATATAGTAACTCATATATATATATATATATGGAATCTAGAAAAATGGTACTTACTGATGAACTGTTTGCAGGGAAGGAATACAGAATACAGGAAAACAGAGAGCAGACTTGTAGACACAGTATGGGAAGAAGGGGGAGACGAATTGAGAGTCACATGGAAGCATATACATTACCAGGTGTGGAATAGATAGCTGGTGGGAAGTTGCCCTATAACACGGGGAGCTCAGCCCAGTGCCATGTGATGACTCGAGGGATGGGGTGGGGTAGGAGGTGGGGAGGAGGCTCAAGGGGAAGGAGCCACATGGACACCTACGGCAGAGTCACGTCGCTGTACGGTAGAAGCCAACACAACACTGTAAATCCTCCAATTAAAAACAAATTTGTTAAAATGACCAAACAAGTTTGCAACAGTGAATCCAATCATTTTGGGTTACTGTTAAGTTTCATAGAGCCTATTTTCTTCCCTGGGCTCATTATAGCGATTTTGCTATAAAACTTTATATACACACAGGAGCACAGATTCTAGGTGGGGAGAAGCATAGTAAACATGCCTGACTACTCTTTGTTTCCTTTGATTTGAAAATCAGGGGTTACACAGAGCATTTAGAGCTGGTTCTAAGTAGTCATTTATTGTAAATAGTAAGGTACTGTGAGGTCATCAGGAAGCTCAGTGACTAATAAAGTCCTCTGTGGAATCCAAACCTTGTTGCTAACATGATTCTTCCTTCCCATCATAATTTGTTTGTTTTTGAGAGTATAGAAAGCCATCCTCTTCCACATGGAGACAGACACCCTCCTTCCACCAAATTGCCAATATCTGTTATTCTATTTGTTCCACAATAGAGCCTTCAATCTGCTGTGCTCAAATAACATTATGGTATACTTCCATTATTCATATTAGAAAGTAATCAACATTGAATCAATAGAAAGCATGTTTACTCAATAATTAATTAAATTTCCTAGAGAAAATGAATGTTCAATAATTGTAGTAACCTGTGCTACAAAACAACATTTTTTTTTCTTATTTAGGCCAAGGTTGCCATCACCCATTTCAAAAGGATCAGAATAAAATATGGAAAATTACTGAAAAAGTACCATAGGAGACAAGCAATGTGACCATTGGCGAAATAAAGACATGTTCATTGCACTCAGACCTCTGGAACATATCCTAAAATGACTTAACAAACATTGTAGTCTTCAATAGAAGATAACATCATACAAAATCTGGGGTAGAACAACAAAAGGGTAATATCCACTAAGATCCATTGATGGGGCAGTGTATCAGGGTTCAGGCTGGTGATACCTGGATGGTAAGTGTTTGCCTAGAGTCTTGGATTCTTTAAACTATGAAATATTAGCGGTAGAATTCATTGAATCCACTCCAGTATTCTTGCCTGGAGAATCCCATTGACAGAGGAACCTGGTTGGATACAGTCCTGGAATAGCCAAGAGTCAGACACGACTGAGTACACAAGAATGAATCTCTATTATAAGGTTGCTGTAAACCTTAGATTAGCAAATACAAAGAGAAATTTGTAGCACTGAATAAAATGTTCAAGTATTTTTATCATGAAATGTGAAAGAAAAAAAATCAGTTTCCAGAGGGTAGATGGTAACTCTCTATACTCTTCAGTTTTGCTATGAACCTCAAACTCCTCTGAAAAATAAAATTTAGTTTTAAAAATCTGGGATATTTTGTCTATTTCATATAATTTAGAAACTCTTTTCCTCCACCTTCCTATTTCTACCTGGAGGAACTTCCATTAGGAACATACTCCAAGACTTTCTACGGCCTTAGTCTCCTGGGAAAGAATCACTTGCCTGGTGGATGTATTCGGGAGAAGGAGCTGATGATTATGAAATTAACAGCTTTGCCTTTCCTATTTTCATGAACTCATCTTTGCAGGAAGAATTCTTCCTGGTGTTGGTCTCTACATGGACCAGGCCCCATAGGTATGACCTATTAGTTATCCAGCCTTGTCAGAGACTGGCTGGATAAATCTAATTCTGAGATTAGGAATTAGCAAGCCCAGCAGAGCTACAGTTCTAAAATCAGTTTCTCCAATTCAACTTTTTAGGTATCAAAGCTGGTATTTTGATTGCCATTTTTTTTTAGACATTTTCTTTAAAAAAATGGCAAAAACAAAAATTATCTACCAAAAATTTTTCTAACAACTACCTTTGTATTCATTTTGAATTTGCATTAGGAAGTGAGGTGTTTTTTATTGACCCTCTAAAGATGCAGCACATTCCTTGGGGACTCTCAGTACATATCTATCTGTGCTACAAGTTGGGGTAGCATTAGAAAAGAAAGAAAGAAAGTGAAAGTCACTTAGTTGTAGCTGACTCCTTGTAATCGCATGGACTGTAGCCCACCAGGCTCCTCTCTCCATGGGATTCTCCAGGCAAGAATATTGGAATGGGTTGCTATGCCCTCCTCCAGGGGATCTTCCAGACCCAGGGATTGAATCTGCATCTCTTATGCCTCCTGTGTTATCAGGCAAGTTCTTTACCACTCGTGCCTGTCTCAAATAAGTAGCATCAATTCACTAAAAATGTGATTCTCTTATGTGTCCATGTGGCACGGGGAATTCTAACTGTTCTATGGACCTGGTTAATCCTACTTCAGTTGTTTTTCTAAATGCTAGTTTCCTCAAAGAAGTCTTTATTAATAAAAATTATATCCCCATTTACTTTCTCCTGACCTCTTTTGCTTCACCATACCATTCAAATTTTTTAATGTCATATACACCCTTACAATTATTTGCTTAAAGTTTATTCCCAACAAGAAAGCCAAAGTCACAAGAAAACATGATTCAAAACTGTTCATCCAAGACCTAGCACAGAATAGGCACCAAATATTTGTTAAATGAATAAATTAAAAAAAAGAAAGCGTTCATACAATGTAAATGTCAGACAAGTGCAAGAGCAAGCAAGAATTTTTGGTGAATTCTTTCAGCTAAGGTATCAAGTTGTGATAGAGGGTTATACTTTTGTTTTTTATAGACTGTCATAACCACAGCTGAGCAATATCTCACTCGACAGTCTTCATTCTTTTAAAATCAATAAACATGCTCCAAAAGTGAATTAGAAAGGTCGCAGCTGAAATGCATGCCGTCAAGCTGTCATTAGAGACATAGGGCATGTATGTCCACCCACACACCCTGCCACGCCTTGAGGTTATGAGGGTTGCTATATCTGCTACTCAAGGAGAATGGTCAATATTTATATCTAGTGTGTATCTCCTAAACATTATTTCATTTTCCAGAGAGATTGACTTTGGCCCCATGAATTTCCCCAAGAGCATCTTTGGTGAAACATGTCTGTAGCCTTCAACGGAGGGTCATTCATTGCAGTATGCATGATATGCCTGTGTCAGAGAACAGTCCCTCTAATGGCATGATTCATGGATACACAGCCCTTCCTTTGCTCTTCCAAATGCCTCTATAAAGAAATGGCAGTGAAATTTAAAAGGTACTTACTTAAAATACAGATTGTTTGCAATGTATGTTAGCTAAAATTCAGCCAAGCCAAGCTCAAATAAACTAAGGCCATAAAAGTAATACAATGCTTTATTATGTCTTAAGGCTTGTAGTGTCCTTTATTAGAAAGCCATTCCAAATAGCCAATCTTTCTGCCTTTCTCTTTAGTAACTAGTAATAAGGAAAGCTTAGGAAAGGAATGCATCAAATGCTTTGCTATGAACACTTGGAAGGGGCAGAGGAACTCTGATTTATTGAATCTGAATCTGCTTTAGTGCATCGAGGGACAATTAGCATTACAGATCGCTCACTGTTTACTCTCAGGACATAAAAACAAAGGGATTGGATACAAACTTTACCTCCTTGAACAGCTAAGAAAAGGACCGGTCACTGACAGATTCTTATCAAGATGACACACACATTTAAACACAAATATCATAGGAGTCAAATTGGGCTTCTGTGATGGCTCAGATGGTAAAGAAGCCTCCTACAATGCAGGAGACCCCAGTTCGATCCCTGGGTCAGGAAAATACCCTGGATAATGGAATGACTATCCACTCCAGGGTTCTTGCCCAGAGAATTCCATGGACAGAGGAGACTGGCGGACTACAGTCCATGGGGTTGCAAGAGTCAAACATGACTGATTGACTAACACACAACAATAACAATTACAGGAGTCGAGTTAGCTGGATTCAGTGGAAACAGTGCTGACTTTG
Source organism: Hydropotes inermis (assembly GCA_020226075.1). NCBI lineage: Eukaryota > Metazoa > Chordata > Mammalia > Artiodactyla > Cervidae > Hydropotes > Hydropotes inermis. Next base: position 5,517,371 of record CM035273.1, read on the forward strand.
GATCCAGAGAGAGCTGGATTTCAATCACGGTAACTAACTCTTCATTCACTGTTGCCTTTGGAAATTTGTTCATAGCACTCTGAGCCTTAGTTTTCCACCTATAAGTTGGGTAAGTACTGCTGACTTTAATGGTTGTTTCTCAGTTACTCATTATGTGTAAAACATAACACAGTGCCTAGATCACAGGGTATATTCAATCAATTTTATTTGTTGTCAACATCATTATCTATATATGATGCAAAGTGGGCCAGGACAGATAATGTAAAGGAGTGAAGTTGTCCTTGCCTACAAATGAGATTGATGGAGACCATCATAAAGGAAAGATCTGGGTAGTGGTCACAATATTGTCACAGATTCCTTTTGATGACTATCCTTTCAGACCTTCCAACCATCATTTCTGTATTTTTAGCTTCTCAGATAATTATGATTGATACCTTCTTTTCATTCGTTAAAGCATTCCTTGTATCACATCCTAAATCTACATAAAAAGATGAAGAATAACTAAGCAATGTTGTCTTGATCCCAAGAGCTCCTTCTAATCACAGCCCCACTCTCCTCTGACTCTCTCACGCAAACTCTTTGAAAGGGCAGATGTGACTTTATTCCACGTAATCATTTTCTCGCTTTAAAACTTGAAGGTGGTTTCTGCCCCCACAACCCAAGCAAAACTGTGACCACTGAAGTCAGCAGTAACTTCCCAGCTGTCAAATCCAACAGCTATTTTTTGGCATTCATGAATCCATTTTCTGCTTCATCTGCCAGTACCTTCAACCCTTTAAAGCGCTCCGCATACCTCTGGCCTCCCTCCCACAGCAGTCTCTCTGCCTTTGCAGATGCCTCCTCCCTTGCCCACCCAGGAAACCTCTTGCTTCCTTCCATTTCTGTCTTTAGTCCTTTGCTCTCCTGATTCTGCAGACTCTTTCAAGTCACTCGGATGATTTTCGAAACAGACCTGCACTAAAGATTCCTAAATCACTCTCTTTATGATCATGAACTTTGGTTTCAAGCATGTATATCTGAATATCTCCTAGACTTCAGTGTTCTTCATCTGACATCTTGAAGCCAACATGTCCAACACTACATTTATTAATTTCTTCCTGACATTAAACTTTCTTCCATAATCTGTTTCTGAGTTAGACCCTTGAACGTACATACATTCCCAAGCTATGGGTGTAAGGGAGTCTGGGTACTCTCTCTCCATGACTTAGCACTCCCCAATATCAATTGGCAAGGTCCTTATTTCAGTTTTTCTAAAACCTGTTACCTCCTCTGTGTCATTATTACCTTTCTTCTCTAGGCACATACATGTGTGTCCTAACTGGTTGTTCCTGTCAAATCTTCTTTTATATCACTAACAGGATCATCTATTTAAGTATAATACTGATTATGTCATTCATTTCTTAAAGCCCTTCTTTGACCATCCCTTAGTTAATCAATCCAATGTGGCTCCTTAATGTGGTGCGTTTAACGTTGTCTCAGAGGTTTCTAGACTGTCCTATTTTTTTTTAATTCAATATATGACTTTCAGTAATCACTACCCTTCCTAAAATATGAAAGCTGAGGATTTGGACATTAGACATAAAAACTTTTGGTGAAGTAACTTGAAACCAAATTCATCTTCAATAGTGATGCTTCACAAGGCAGTTTTAATTCCTTTGCATCAGGCTTTCCTTTGGATCCCATTTGCCACGTTCCGTTGGTTTTTCCAGGTGGTGCAGTTGATAAAGAAGCTGCCTGCTAATGCAGGAGACACAAGAGACTCAAGTTTGATTTTGGGGTCAAGAAGATCCCCTAGAGGAGGAAATGGCAACCCACACTAGTACTCCTGCCTAAAAAATTCAAAGGACAGGGAAGTTTTGCAGACTATAGTCCATGGGACCAAAAAGAGCTGAATACGACTGAGCACAGATTCATCCATTCATTCATTGGTTTGGGTCTAAAGCAGTCATTGTCAACATGGGTTGCCTGGAGGAAATACCTGAAAACATTGTCTAAAATAATGTTGAGGCCTTGATCCCACTTCTAGAGATTCTGATTTAGGTGATCTGGAACACCTTGAGAATTAGAATTTTTTTAAGTTCCCAGGTGATTTAGTTAAAGTTCAGAGCAACTATCTATATATTTATTATTTGTAACTGTGAAAGGTATAAATATTTCAACTACGTGATGTTTACTTCCTTTTTACATTCATTCATTTACTCTTTCAGTCCACAAGTATTGACTGAAAATCAGCTCGGTAAGTGGTTGGGCATAATGATAGCCACTTGGAATATGCTGGTAAATAAGGTGTTAATAACGTGGACCCACCATGTTCAGCATTATTGCCACCTACTATAGATGACTATAGTAGATTCTATTACCCAATTGACACTGTCACCTACCTGTGTGACAACTCAGAATCATCTCTTTGAATGACTGCAAGTCACCTCCAGACAAGAAGACAGCTGCTTCTGAAGTAACATCGTGGATGCCAGCACGTCATTGACAATGACAAGGGATCCCTCTCTCAGATTTTTCATGAGCCGTCTTTCTAAAAGCCAACTGAGCTTCTCTAAGTTTCTCTTTTCAATTCCTTCTTTTTTTCTCCAGACAGAAACTTTCATTTATTTCCCAAATATTCTCTCACTGTTAAAGTGCTAAAGTTTGAAATGTTAGGATTAAAGAACAGTTCAAGAATTTTGGTCCACAGACTAAGCTAAATTAGCTGATCATGTAAACAAAACTGTATGTGATTTGGTTCTTAATATTCATTTTTTTTTAAAGAGAGGCAGGAAGATACCTCCAAAGGCAAACCCTGCTAATTACATAGAAACACAATAAATTTGTGTTTGACAAATATTTAATGCTAGAACAGTAGATACTACTACTACTTCTAGCAATAATAATAATAATAATAATAATAATAATAATAATGATAGTTACATTTATTGAGGTGCTTTCTTTTTTAATCAGGCATTTTTTTTCTTTACTTGAATTAGCTTATTTAATTTTTCAGTGGGAAACAAAAATAAGACTCTGTGTAATATTTTAAAATAAAAGGAAAACTGAGCACAGAGAATTTATACAGTGGTGCTGGCCTTCCTAGTGTTAAAGAAATGAATGGGGACCTGACATTCTTCAAAATTTAGATACACTCTCAAAACGCCCTTGTATTTGAGCTACAAACTCTTCAAAACCTCTCACTGCAGATGACTATTTTTGCTTGTTTTGTGAAAAATGGCCTTGTTTTCCGGTTAATGTTGTCATGCGGCAGTTAGTTCACGAGTTTCAATTGAGCAGAATTTCCAGAGAAGAATGCTTTTATAATGTTTTAGATAAAAGTAAGGACGTCAAAATCTAATCCATGGTATCAGAGTTTTGCCAGAACGTTGTTCAGACTGAAATGAAAAACAGGATCTCCCAAGGGAGTTCTCTTCCAAAATGAAATCATTGAAATACAAAGGGCCCCAGGAGGCGGACTTTCAAAGCTCTAGCCATTGGCAAATAAGAAACCAATTGAGATTTTGTTTGTAAAAGAAGATGGTGTAATATTCCTATAGTTTGATATTGGGAAGGAAGCCAGAAACCTAAATTGTGGACCATCTGGAGAAGAAATATAATGAAGAAAGCCAACAAAAATATAATTACAACAACTGGCTTAGAAATAACAACTGCATTGATTAAGAACAGCCTAAGTAGGGATGTCAAGAGCACAATCTGAGTTAAATTTCCATTTCAGTTTCATTGTAGGAAATAGAAGAAAATGCTCTTGTTTGGAGCCTGGACCCCCATATGCAAGAGATATGAGAAGAATTTGGTAAAAGATCAGATGGGAAAAAGCTGAGACATCTCTGCCTTTGTGAGTTCAAAACAAACAAATAATTGAAGAGTGTCAAAGATATGTCATAATCTGTGGTTGGTGCTACCTGGGAATACAGAGACCAGGCAAACAATCTTTTCCTCCAGAAGCTTAAATCTGACCATACATATAAAATCACAATCTCCATACTAGTTGAAGAATAAAATGACTATAATAGACTCAGATGCAGTCATTCAAAAATAATCCATAGTACATCAATCAGAACTTCTCTACTTCCTATACCAAACAGGAATTTATTGAATTAATAATTAGGAGGAACAAATTTTTAATATATGCAAAAATGCTTTCATTCCTTTAAAATAATGTGGCACCCATCATGTTAAGCATGGATACCAAAATAAATATATATATATATATATATATATATATATTTACACACACACACACACAAACACTTTTCCTTATGCTGTCACAGATTTGAAGAAAGAGAATTTTGTGGGTTTTTTAATGATTAAGAAGCAATGAGTGAAGAAACAAAATGAGAGTATAGCTTTGATATCAAGGTGAAATGGAGATTATAGGAAGAGTTCTAAGAGTAGGTTTCCTTAAGCTGAAGGGTGGCCAAGTATTCATATTTCTTAGGAGGAGAGAGGGCAATAGATGAAAGGCATCTGAACAAAAGCTCAGTCCCCTGCCTAAAAGAAAGGCTGGAACATTAGGGAAAAGTAGTGGAGTCGCTCAGCCACATCCAACTCTTTGCAGCCCCATGGACTGTAGCCTACCAGACTCCTCTGTTCATGGGATTTTCCAGGCAAGGGCACTGGAGAGCACTGGGAAAACATCACATTTTTGATATGTGTGGAGGCGAGAGAGGTTAGCAGACAATTCAATGGTCAAATTGTTAGGGCCATACATACTAAGCAAAAATTAAAAGTAAAGTTTGACTGAAATTACTGAGAAGTCGGTTATTGATTCTATGCAAGAAAATGACACAGACTGATCTCCATAACAAACTACACCTCAAAATGTGATTATACAGAAAATTAACCAGATTTGGGATCCAGAGCAAGAGGAATCTGCAAAATACTGTGAACAATGCAGGCAGATCTGACTGCTTTACCCTTTAATAATCTCAAAATCTCAAATCATCACTCCAAACCATTCTTCATTTTTTGTCTACTGAGAAAGGCTGAAGCATTTATTATCCACCCTTTCTGAACATGTGCTATTGCTTCCCCTTCAGCTACAAGATGTGGCTATTGCTAGATGTTTGTGTTTTAACATAAGTGATTTTACAAAGTTATATGTAAAACATATAACCTTTTTTTCCTTTAGGGCATTCACTTTTTGTGTGGCATTCAATATTTTACTCAAGAGGCTGTAAGTATATACATATTTTCTCTTAATAGTTTTACAATATTGTTAATTATTTTAAAATTATAATCACTTTGGAATTGTGATCAATTTGGTATCCAGGGAATTCCCTGGTGGCCCCGTGGTTAAGACTCCACACTTTCACTGTGGAGGGCCCAGGTTCCATCCCTGGTCGGGGAACTAAGTTCCCATAAGCGGTGCACTGTAGGCACACACAAAAAAAGAAAAAAGCCAAAAAATTTTAGTATACAATGTAAAGCATGAGTAAGCATATTTTTCTTCCAGAAGGGTAGCACTAATAGCTTTACAATGTCTGAACCTTAGGAGCTGCTGGGTGAAGTGTTCACAGCACTTCCTATAGATTTTTTTTAAACTACCAATGACTCTATAACTATCTAAAAATAAATGATTTATTTAAAGGGAGTGTTAGCCAACTGCTCTAACTGAAAGCTACTTTAGTACTTCAAATACTTAACTAAATGAGTAAGTTTCCCCCCAGATAAGTCATTCATTCAGAATTTTATTCTTCTTTTGCTCTGAATTTTGGAAGGCTAAGTATTGGTCTTCTGGTTTCCAGTATATTCCCTAAAACACAAATCAGATTATGTTGTTGATCTCTTTCATATTGGAAACTTAAAATGCCTCCATTTTAAATAGGCATACCCTTGACCAGCCTTACCCTTGTCATCACGCTCCTTCCCTTCAATCATTTATCAATGATTCTAGAACTACCAAGGTCGCCTTATAATCTGCACAATTATTTGGGCCTCGTGTTCACTACAGACTTAATTATCACATGCTGAGCAAAAATTCTAAATCATGATAACCCCTATCTTTGATCATATAGAATTATTATAAAATACTTAATAGTTCATTTTCAGATTTGTAATGTGAAAAGAATACAGCCTCAGAATTGCAAAGTCTTGGGACTACTTATTAGCTATGAAATGGTTTTCTTTTTCATAAATGACGATAAGTCTACCTACTTCACTGGATGGTCATGGAAATAAAAGCTTCTGTGACTGTGTACTGTGTCTAGTATGGCAAATGATAAATATGATTTCCCCAACCCTCAACTTCTGAAACCTTCTTAGTAAATTCTGGTAGACAAGTTCACTTAAATCTGAAGGGAAAGAAACAGCATGGATTCTTGATGGTGTCAAATTTAAGAACCAAAATCAGCTTGTAGCTAGTTTTATAGACAATACAAGAAAGAGTCAGGATTCTTTGCACTAAACCAAAGTTGAGATACCCTGTTTACCATATAGTCAGACTGCATGTACACTCCCTACATGGAATGGAGTTTTAAAATGCAGGTCGTGGAAATTAGAGACATGAGGTATCTTAACCTCCAGTGTTCTGATATTGGCCTCACCAGTATTTTTGATGGAATGGAGAGAGACTGTGTTTGATTTCCATCAGCGTGAAAATAAAAACTTTGACATTCTTGGCAAAGGAACCTGTGTGGGTCTCCTAGATGACTAAGAGTGATGAAAAGTTAGAGCAAGCTGGATCCCCACTAATGATAAGGATAATTGGATTGGGGGTGCAGGGCTGTACTCTGTCTGGGGCACACACTCACCAGTGACATGAGCACTCCCAGCTCAGAGCAGGCTTTGTATAATGTACACATCAGTTGCCTGGACTTTCTGTGTCATGAACTCAGGCTTTGGAATGCAGAACAGTCCCTAAACCACAGGGACTGACAGCTAGAGGTGTCTGTAAACAAATCCTCTTATAACTCAGAAGGGACGCTTCTATTACAATGCATCAAGGGCCTCTATAAGAATGTTCTTGCTAAAATAATAGTCTTGCTAAAAATTAGCAAGATTATTGCTAAAACATTTGGTCTACTTGAACCAAATGAGCTAACTAGCAAGGAAAAATGTATTTATGAAACAAAGTGGGCAAAATATATCGTTTTGGCCTCTACCTACTTTTACATAATCTACAAATTATATTCACAAGCATGTTTGTTAGTCAGTAAATCCTAGAGGTAATTTTTGTTTTTCCAAGGTAGCGCTGGTGAAAAAGAATCCACCTGCCAATGAAGGCAATGCAGGAGATGTGGGTTCGATCCAAGGGTCGGAAGATCCCCTGGAAGAGGAAACAGCAACCCACTCCAGTATTCTTGCCTGGGAAATCACATGGACAGAGGAACCTGGTGGGCTACAGTCCATGAGGTCACAAAGAGCGAGCATCTGAGTAAAGGTTAGAATGGAATGGGGATAAAGTTTGCAATGTTTGCTATTAACTCTCTTGATCTGTCTAATTGAAATTTTTAAATTTTTTCTTCATTTTTTTTTTTTTTCCATTTGGGTCAAGTACTAAGAGATCATTAAGATTCTTCTAAAACTTAAAAATAATAATAATAATATTTAAGCCACTTCAGTAATACAGAGGCAATTTCAATAAGCTTGAGGGAAGCAAGTAAATGATCTTCCAGAACGCCACATGAAAATGTCATTCATTAATTTGATCAGTTAATGAATTGGTTACAAATTGCAGGACGAACTGCTCATAAGGTCTTTATCACTAACACTTGAAACACTGATGGGTCTTTTCTTCCTTTGTATTTTGCTGAGGCCCTTCCTGAGAGCTCGACTCTGATGCCTTTTTCTATCAGCCTATGAGATATGTCAACATTGGTATTTACATAAAATCTGAAATATTTTTTTCAATAAACTTTCTCTAATTTATTTCTAAACTATTTCTTAATTGAATTTGAAACTATGAAATTTACTTTTTCATTTAGAACATGTCAAAGAATGTGTGTTCAGTCATGTAGGAATTTTTGTGACCCCATGGGCTGTAGTCTGCCAGGCTCCTCTGTTCATGGGATTATCCTGGCAAGAATACTGGAGTGAGTTGCCATTTTGTCCTCCAGGGGATCTTCCTGACCCAGGGAAGAGCCTCTGCAACTCTTGCTTTGGCAGGCAGATTCTTTACCACTGAGATACCTGGGAAGCCCTTGTCAAAGAATATAAATAGGTCAGAACTAATTTACCCTAAAAATCTGTGACAAAGTTTGAGGATGCTTCCCAGGTTTAAATCTATTTCTCCATCTCATAGAAAGTGAAAAGTGAAAATGTTAGTTGCTCAGCTGGGTCCAGCTTCTTTTGATCTCATGGACTATAGTCTGCCAGGCTCCTCTGTCCATGGAATTCTTTAGGCAAGAATACTGGAGTGGGTTGCCATTTCCTCCTGGGGATCTTCCCAACCCAGGGGTTAAACTATGGTCTATTGCATTGCCGGCAGATTCTTTACCATCTGAGCCACCAGGGAACCCCGTTTATAGAAAGCATTATATATTAATCCTTGATGTTTTCCTTTTTTTTCCCCTAAGGAAAGATTTTAATATGAATTTAAGTCACTAAAATTTGACTAGATTTTAATTTTTCATTGATCCCTAACTGCTTTATTGGAGAAGGAAATGGCAACCCACTCCAGTATTCTTCCCTGGAGAATCCCATGGATGGAGGCGCCTTTTGGCTACTGTCTACAGGGGTCGCAAAGAGTTGGACACAACTGAGCGACTTCACTTTCATTTTCTTTCACTTTAACTGCTTTATACACTATGAAAATCAATTTTGATATTTTATACCTCCAAATCATAATTCACATGTGGCACAGAAAGAAACTGTACAAAAAATTTGATCTCTCTTCCAAACTAAAATATAGTTTAGAATTGTTCATAGGAAGCAGCTGCCTATCCAGAGGCTGTGTTTATCAGTAATAACTGAATTAAAATATCTTATAATTAGTTCTTGATAGTGGATTTTGCATGGGAATTACGTATAGCATCTCTACACTTCCCCCTACTTTCTACCTGAATGCATACCAGTTGAATACCCTAACAGATGCTGGAGTAACAGGATGGAAAGAATCTAGTACCTTCTATCACCATGTCAAAGACTGATTACCAGATTCCCTTATGGAACTCTTCTGTAAGTGAAAAACAATCTTCTTTTGCTATACAGCAAGTCATCACCAAACATCATAGAACCTTAAAATCTAGAAAGTTAATGCTAAGGAAAACCCCTACACAAGCACCATTCAATATATTACTCCATTAGAGGGCTTATTAAGGTTTGAGGAAAAGAGAATGCAACTAAGAAATATATCTTTACAAAGCTGACACACCAACTCTGGTAAATTCATTGACCTTTTCTCCACTCAGCTAGCTGATTTCATAGACCCTCAAAATTTATACTTGGATCTAAACTAGAGAAAGAAATATGGAATAAAGAAAGGGATAGATGAAGGAGCCTACTTTTCTCCTGATTGAATAGGGGCATAGGCTAATGAATGAAGAAGAATTTTATTTGTAGTCTCCTCAATCATTCATGTGGCCTGAAGTGATTTAAGGTAACATGTTTAATTGAGGGAAAATAAATCATGAGTGTAAGATTAAAGGAGAACAACCAATACTAATTGTACCAAAACATCCTAAAATGGAAAAATAAAAGTTGAGGGATGGCTGAAGAGAAAGTAAAGGAAATGGGCCAAATCATGTAAATAAATGGGAGCAGGGATCAAATTCTAGACCCAAATGTCTCAGTTCTATTTAATTTGTATTGGTTTTTTGTCCAATCAAGCTAATGCAGTTGAATATTCATTGTTTTTAATGCTTTCTTGGATTGTATACAACATCCATTGTGAAAATCTGAAAGTATATGTAACTGGTAAAAACTTTTTTTTTTTTTTTGGCTTTGCCCTTTGCATATTCTTAATTGTTAAAAATCCACTGGAAACTCCAAACTGATCTGCTTTCAACTTTCACATCAATGAGACATTTGGCATATATGAAAAAATAAGCTGCACAGATGAGATTCCACATGAATAAAGACAGATGCCTTTGTCTCATGTCAAGGCAACAATGCTTTCTCATTGAGAAAGTAACTTTGTTCTGGCTATTGAAAAAGCTGATAAGGACATTTCCTTCTTCCTAAAGACCATGTCCACTTTTGGACAGCTCAAGGTAATGATAACCAAACACCTAAATAAAGAAAAATTTTCAGATTTTTACCAAGCCCGCCGTAGTTAACATGGAGACAGCAGCACTCAGCAGGGTATTTATCCCACAGTGTTACAGTGAAAAGTAAAGAAGTCATGAGATGTAGGTAGTGCGGCATCTGGCAGAGAGTAATAAACAGAGCAATAGCTGATTTTTTTAGCATACTTACAATCTGAGTGTACCTTTGTTTTCCCATTTTTCACAGCCCAGTCCCCTAATTTCTGTGGATCAAGAGTTTGGAGCCCTCCAGTAAGTACATTTGAGGATCCTTAGCCAATGCATATATTGCCGTGATTTCTGCTGCACACCCTTATCTGAACATAGACTTTTCTTTGCACCACTGAGATCAGCCCTGTCTTGCTTGTCACTGCTCTTCATGTAACTGCTGCTCTCACTAATCTAATTTGCTCCAAAGCATGGGATCACGACCTCTCCTTTCATTTACTGGTACACAGACCAGCAGTAGTCAACAAAGATTACATTTTGCTATAGGGAATCACATGAGAAACAATAGTTGTCTACAATTGTACATACTAAAAAGGTTCCTGATATCTGAGCCTAGCTCCTTGTTGCTTGCAATCACTCTTATTAAAGAGTATCAGACTAAGAGGACTTAATTTTGGAGGAGAAAGTGAAAGTGAAAGTCGCTCCGTCACGCCGGACTCTTTGAGACCCCATGGACTATACAGTACATGGAATTCTCCAGGCCAGAATACTGGAGTGGGTAGCCTTTCCCAGAGAAATGTGTAAGAACTCGTGGTAATAAAAAGTGTCATAAAATCACTGGATCATATGAAAAGCAAGGGAATTCCAGAAAAACATTTACTTCTGCTTCATTAACTATACTAAAGCCTTTGACTGTGTAGATCACAACAAACTGTGGAAAATTCTTCAAGAGATGGGAATACCAGACCACCTGACCTCCTGAGAAATCTGTATGCAGGTTAAGAGGCAATAGTAAAAACTGGGCATGGAACAAAGGACTGCTTCCAAATTGGGAAAGGAGTACGTCAAGGCTGTATATTGTCACCATCTTATTTAACTTATAGGCAGAGTGCATCATAAGACATGCTGGGCTGGAAACAAGGTTTCCAGGAGAAATATCAATAACCTCAGGAGAAATATCAATAACCTCAGACATGCAGATGCACCACCCTTATGGGAGACAAAAGAAGAACTAAAGAGGCTCTCAGTGAAGGTGAGAGGAGAGTGGAAAACTGACTTAAAACTCAACATTCAAAAAACGAAGATCATGGCATCCGATCCCATCAGTTCAGTTCAGTTACTCAGTCATGTCTGACTCTTTTTGACCCCGTGAATGGCAGCACGCCAGCCCTCCCTGTCCATCACCAGCTCTCGGAGTCCACCCAAACCCATGTCCATTGAGTTGGTGATGCCATCCAACCATCTCATCCTCGGTCGTCCCCTTCTCCTCCTGCCCTCAATCTTTCCCAGCATCAGGGGCTTTTCAAATGGGTCATGGCAAAGGGAAACAGTGGAAACAGTGACAGCCTTTCATTTCTTGGGCTCCATTGCTCTGTACTGTTAGCTAGCACACGAATTCAAGATGGAGATGCATATACCCATCCAACTCTACCTTGGCAGAAAGTCCTCAGGAAACTTTGCTAAGACTTAACAAAAGAAACAATGATATCACAAAGGAAATAAACTTGAGTGAGTATGGAGACTTCAAGTTCAAGAGTTTCTTGGCTACCAGAGAACCACTGAAACCAAGTGACCTTAGTGGCAGTGTTAAGTGATGAATCAAATATTTCTAGGATGCATAGCTCCTTCCCTGTCTTAGAAGCCAGCACCACAGGGCAGGAAACCCCTCTAGCTGCCACCAGTCCCAAAGGCAGCTGAAGCCAAGTCAATGATGCTTCAGGAAGGCACTCAGTCAGTTACATTCAAGTCACTTTCAGAGACTCTGCCCTTCCTCAGCCAATGACAAACAAGTAAAAACAAGTCGACAAACAAAAACAAACAAACATAAAACAGTGGACCCTCTTTTTCTTGAAATCAGTTTACCCATTTTTGGTCAACTTTTCCCAGCCTGAAGCTTGCTTTTCATTCAGCTCTTCGCTCAATGAATATTTAAGCATCAACACTTTTCTGGTGTCTGGATATACACCAATACATAAACCAGATGAAAATCCAGCCCCAAAGGACTTGATATAGGAAGGGAAAAAGATAAAACGCACATAACAAGTGTATAAAAACAGGTGTTAGTAACCACTATTGAGAATAATAATGCAGGGAATATAGGAGATTAGGGGAGCAGCATTAGTTGCCGTTTTGTATAAATGATCAAGAAAGGACTGTGGGGAGGTGTCACTGAAGCAGTGACCAGAATGAAAAACCTATGTCTGGGAGATTCATGCACCAAGCAAATGGGAAAATGGCTGCTAAGGGACAAGGCCTAGAGCATGATTGGAGTGCTGACACTTTCACATTCAAAATGTTCTTTAAGTAAGTTTTTCCCTAAATGAAAGGAATTTCTCTGCAAAATTCAGAATTGGCAGCTACTTCTGGGATGCACGTACTTTCTGCAGTCCTGTAACACACTGTTCCATCTGCTATATTATAATAATGACCCAGACCATCATCACGACCTCTATTAACCACAGACCAAGACTAACTTCAAATTGGATCTTGTAGGAAAGTACGCAGGAGGGAAGCTTAAAGAGAAGGAAGCTTCACAGCTTAAAATACCCATCAACCAACATTACCCTGAACCACATCACCTTAATTGCCTGCATTTTACATCAGAAGGATGGTCTGTCATATTGTGCTTCTGTGACTTCAAGATATGTGATAACTTTCCAGAGGTAGACAAGTTTCCATCAAACAGCATATATGTGCCCAGCCTGGATGGTCAAAAATATTCTGTGTATAATTAAAGATATTTATAGTCTGATTGAGGAAACAAATGTGTGCTCAGTAATAACATTGAGCTTATGATAACAACTTGGCCTAGCACTGTGAATAATGATCTCTTTTTGGATGGAGGGATGCAGCAGATGTATGAGGTCACATGTTAAGATATTTATTCAAATGTCAGAAGTACCAACAGGGAAAGTAAAATAGACATGACTTTGTTGGTAAGAACAGGAATTCTCTGCTTCTAAAAGATATTTTAGTGTTATGAAGGTATTTAACATTCTATGTATTTTAATACTTGTCTCATCAAAAATTGAGTGCTACGTGTTTCTTTATATGCAGTAATATATATTTTCAATTTCTTTTTTAATTTACTTGCTCCTCCCCTTCAACTTTTTAAGTTTTAATTTCCTGGCTCTCTTTGTTGAGGATTTTTGAAAGCAACAAATAACAGTGATAAAAAAAAATAAAGTGTTATAAAAACTAAAAGAACCTCAGACATGAAAAAAAATGTCTATAACTGAAAAGAAACCGATATGGTTCTAAGATGTTAACAAATACATAGTTGTAGCCTTTGCTGGCAAAAGAAGGACAGGGCAGCAATTTTACTGAGACCAAAGAAATTAAGTGATTTGCCTAATTTCAAAGAGCTTATACTTGTCAGAGTCACACCCTTAACACAATTTTAACTTTAAACACTGGCCAAACAAATATTGCTCAGGCCTTTAATTCTAAATATGAAAATACTGCATAATTTGATGTTTTCTTGGGGGTACTTCCCTGATGGCTCAGACGGTAATGCGTCCGCCTACAATGTGGGAAACCCGTGTTCGACTCCTGGGTCGGGAGGATCCCCTGGAAAAGGAAATGGCACCCCACTCCAGTACTCTTGCCTGAAAATCCCGTGGATAGAGGATCCCAGTAAACTACAGTCCATGGGGTCGCAGAGAGTCGGACACAACTGAACGACTTCACTTCCACTTTCACTTTGGGGGTACTTACATTCTGATTAAGGATGTAAAATACATGTTCAAGACGGGACATTAGGTACAGAGAAGAAGCTAGATGTTTCACAGTGACTAAAAGCTTCCAATTACATGTCTGTATTTGACTTTGCACTACAACCCTGCAAAGGTCATAGAGCATGCCTTACTATCTTCTTCAAGTAGGATGTATAGCTATGCTATAGTAGCCAAGAATCCTTAAACCCAGTGACTCTCCACAACCAACATTGATTTCTTGTTTGTTCTGCATGTCCTGAAAATCAACTGTGACTCTGTAGTCTCTATTTGGGATGCCACAGTTCTCCAGAAACCAGAAACAAGAGATGCGATAACCCACTGCATCCTAGAAATGACACAGCTCAATTCTGTCATATTCAACTGGTCAAATTCTTGACTTGTGAGTGAGATGTATTCAAGGTCAAGCCTAATGTCAGTTTCAGTGGGAAGCAAAGTTTCTCCCTTAAGAATTATATTTGAGATAGAATGCAGTTGACTACACAACCTATATTATGTAGATGAGGAAAGTGGAATTCAGAGAGAGCAGGTGGTACCTGGCCAGAGTGTAGAATTCAGCTCAGAGTCAGGACTCAAGGCCGAGTGTTCATTAATCGACACTGAAATGCATTGTTTAGGAAGTCAGTTGCTTAGCAACAGAGCTAAGGCTGTCCCAAGGAGGGGTCGTCTTGCCAGTGAAGAGCCAGAGGAAAGTTCTTCCTACGGCCTGTGCACATACACTCTGCACATCCCCACGCTTGGTACTGTGAAGGAGGGCATCTCTGAGGAGCCTGATCTCCGAGGAAATCCTGGACTCCATAGAGCAAAGCAAGAAAATAAATATTCTAGACTGAGTTCTGTTTGTTTGCTTTTTCCAACGGTCAAAGCAACTGAACAGACTCCCCCTTAAATTCTTTCACATCTGCAATATTCTGTGGAAACAAGATTGATCTGACTTCATACAACGTGAAAAATCATTTCTTGTCCTTAATGCTCTTTTGTTATAGACACAAACATAAAGGAAAATGTTTTTTAATAGGGAAAAATAATACATAAACCTAGTCTGAGGTAAACACTTCCCTAATTTTTGTTGTTTGAAATGGTGGATCATATGAAAAGAAATAGTTTTTAACCTTAAAGTGTTTTCTAAATGAAAACAATATATTAAAAATAGTGTTCAACTCATTTTTTTACAGAATTCATAGTGTGGGGAATTCTACATTACAAGTGATCCAATTTCTTCAACAAATAAAGTGCAAAGAAGCAATTTGTATATTAAAAAGTGTCTTTAAATGCACATGTAATAAGTTTCACTCTTCAAGATTTGAACAAACTAACTGCAAAAATTTTATGGGATAACAAGGGGTATTTGAAAACCTGATTGTATATTTAAAACTATAGAAGTACTAACACTGCTTTCAACCTTAGAACTATACCTTTTAGTGATATAAATTGCAATATTTACAGATGAAATATTCTGGGTGAGAAATTTCAACAGAATGCTACGGGGCTGAAGGAAGTGGATAGAAATAAAGATACAGTAAGCATGTTCCTGAGTTGGTAATGGGTAAAGCTGCTTGTTGGTGAAAATGTTAAGATTTGTTATATTCTTTTATCTTCTTCTGTAGGCTTGCAATTTGCCATATTAAAATATTTATGGCAGTTTGGTTCAATCCCTGGGTCAGGAAGATCTCCTGGAGAAGGGAATGGCAACCCACTTCAGTATTTTTGCCTGGAGAATTCCATGAACAGAGAAGCCTGGTGGGCTACAGTCCATGGGTTTCCAAAGAGCCAGACACTGTTGCGCAACTAATACACATGCATGGTAGGAAGATTGGAAACACAGCGCCAACTTCTTTGTTTTTAATTTATAAAATTTCATTCATCTGCTGATTTTTTAATTGTTTACTGGTGGGTTGAAACCAGAAGACTGAAAAGTGTAATCAGGTCCCAACCCTCTATGCCGTGACATTTCGATTACTGGAGACATAGACAACATCAGAGTCATCTTATCTTCTTAGGCTATAACCAGAATGGACAGAAATGAACATTTTTCTACTTAAGAGGGCGTGTACTTAAAGACAGAGGGTCAAGGATGTTTCCATATGTGCCCACTGACACCGAACATAATTTGCCTGGTATCTGAAACACATAAAAGAAACAACTTCTATTCCTTAAAAAGGTGGGATTAAAACTACCATGCAAGCCATGCATGCCAAATCACTTGAATCATGTCTAACTCTTTGCAACCCCATGGACTGTAGCTAGCCAGCTTCCTCAGTCCTGGGCTTCCCCAGACAAGAATACTGGAGTGGGTTACCAAGTCTCTTATGTCTCTTGCATTGGCAGGAGGATTCTTTACCACAACATCACCTGGGATGCCCCTGAAACTACCGAACAACCCAGCAATTCCACACTGGGCATATACCCTGAGAAAACCATAACTCAAAAAGACACATGTACCCCAATGTTTATTGCAGCACTATTCACAACAGCCAGGACATGGAAGTAACCTAGATGTCCATTGACAGATGAATGGATAAAGAAGCGTGTTGCATATATACAATGGAATATTAGTCATAAAAAGGAACACATTTGAGTCAATTCTAGTGAAGTAGATGAACCCAGAGACTATTATACAGAATGAAGTAAGTCAGAAATAGTAAAACAAATACTGTATATTAATGAACATATATGGAATCTAGAAAAATGGCACTAATGAACCTATTTGCAGGGAAGGAATGGAGATGCAGACATGGAGAACACTTTGAGCACAGTGAGGGAAGGAGAGGGTGGAATGAATTGAGAAAGTAGGACTGAAACATATACATTACAGTAAGGAAAATAGATAGATAGCTAGTGGGAAGCAGCTGCATAACACAGGGAATTCAACATGGTGCCCGGTGGCAGCCTGGAAGGGAAGGAGGGGTGGGGAATAGGGAAAGGCTTTGGAGGGAGGCAACATATGTGTACTTATGGGTGTTCATGTTGTTGTATGGCAGAACCCAATGCAATATTGTAGAGCAATTGCTCTCCAATTAAAAATAAATTCTAAAAGAAAACTTTTCTCTAGCTTAAGTATTCCATTTTCTATTCGCAATGATACGCACAAGGATTCAGAAGTGGAGAGGAACATCCCTATGTTTAAAAACGTCATCAATTGTAATGTAATAAGACTCAAAATACTAAAACTCAGCTTTTTTCTTACTCTAAGAAACTCATTCATAAAACCTGTATTTGCAGCTTAGCCTTGATTTGATTTTTGATGTCAAAATGAGGTTTGTTCCATTCAGAAGTTCTTCCTGCAAATTCCATACAATGATCTGTGAATCTTATGTTTAACATGGCTCTTACATATCTGGGATGTCAGCTTGCCAGCAAAAACCCAATGTGAAATCCTTGAGTCTATTTAACTTGAATCACTCATGGCTGACACAGTGAAGATCTAGAGCTGGTGTGTTTAATCAGTGATTATGAATAAGATGCTGCATCATACTTCGGGGCAACTCAGCTGCATGCCGCAGAAATCCAACACAGTGCAACGCATCGCGAGCTGCTCAACAAGCTCCGGGAATATGAGAGGGTAACCTGTTTTCGGTAACATGCAGTCCTTGTGTGTGTGATGTTTTATGTGAGCCTGACGCTTGTGCTGCTGGTGTGAAAACCTACCCACAGGAGAGGTGAATACTCAGCGCATGAGGACCGCTGGGATGAGGAATGTTTATTGCAGAATTTCAAGTCACAAAATGCAACTGCCTGTAGGTCAACATGGGGAAACAACACCTAAGCCGGAAGTTCTTGGTTTAGGTGTCCTTGGTAACTAGATCAGAACTAAGATAGATACAGATTGCTTTTACAGAATCTCCTCAAATTTCACCCATTTTTCCTCTCTGTATTATTTTTCCATTTCCTTTTGGGACCAACCCACAGCATTATCCCCTTGTGATTTGGTAGAGAGAATAAATCATTCTAAGCAAAATTAAGTAATGTAATTCTATGTACTGTAACAGAGCACAGTTGTTAAGACTCATTCTGGACCTGGATTGACTCGGTTTCTTATCACTTTTTTGTTGTGTGACTTCGTAGAGAACAACCCTGACTGCATATTGAATCTGTCCCTTTAGTTCTAACCTTTGTGCTGTTTCCTGGGCTTAGTCCTGCTGGCTCTGCCTCTTTTGTAAAAGAACATTGCCTATAACCTGAAATATATATGACAGCCCATTTCAAGGCTCTAACCTTTAAAGGTATGGAAAAGGAAATGGCAACCCACTCCAATATTCTTGCCTAGAGAATTCCATGGACAGAGGAGCCTGGCAGTCTACAGTTCACAGAGTTGCAAAAAGTTGGACACAACTGAGCGAGTATTCACAACTTTTAAAAGCATAACACTTTTCCATTCATATAGAGATAAAACATTATAGAGAATGATATTTGTCCTACTGGAGATTTACAGGAAAATTGTGATGAGACCTACATGGACAGCTGCAAGGGCAAAAGATTCCTGCACCGAGAAGTTTGCGACAACCAGTCCTACCCCCTCCCCTTTTGGTGTAAAAGAAGCCTCGATTCTAACTCGGGTGAGATGGTTCTTTGGGACACTGGTCCACTATCTTCTCTGATGCTGGCTTTCTGAATAAAGACATTATACCTTGCCCCAAAATCTCATCTCTTGATGTACTGGCCTATCTCGCAGCCAGCAGTACTTATATGACCTTGCACAAATTACTTAATTTCTCTAGGCTTCACTTTCCTCGTCTGTAAAATGAAACAAAGGACAGAACTTACTTCATAGAACTACGGCATCTAAGAGACAGTCAATTAAAATGCCTGGCTCTGTTTCTGATGCATAGCTGAAACTCTGAAAATATTAGCTTGCTGGAAAAGGACAGGGAAGAGGGAAAGTTTTGGGGTTTGCTCAGCAAATAAATATAATTAGAGATGAAGGGCTGGAGAGTGCAAACAGGAAGGGGGGAAATAGAGACAAAAGGAAAAAGTACTGAGAGAAAAACCTATATCCAATGTGAAAACAATGATACAAGCAAAGCAACAAAGAAACATATTCATAGGGGAAACAGATGTGAATATTATCAATTCATTCTCATCTTCAAATGACTACAGTATAATAAATGCTGAATAAGACACTACATTTGAATGAATGTAATAATCACAATAATGAGATGAGATGCTACTCGTCTGTAGGAGATCAGAGTCTAGTAAGGGGGCAGGTAGGAAAACCAATCTATGAGCTCCCTGTCAAGGGCAAGCATGGGGCATTTGGGAGCTCAGGAGATGGGAGGCTTGGGCCAGACAGAATCAGAGGAGGTTTTACTGAGGAGGTGGCTCTTAACTGGGGTCATAAAGAAAGACTAAGCTTTTGTCTATTAAAGTGAAATTGAAAGGTTGGTCTCAGAACATGCAAAATCAAGTAGACTTGAAGAAAGGTATTATTGAAAGTGCCAAGGACCTCAGGTGGGAAGGAGCCTGACACTGAGATCAAGGGAGTGGTGAGTCAGGAGATGAGAACTAAGAGAGCTTTCGGTTTGGACTTTATTAAAGAAAGGTAGCTACTGAAAAATATAAAGTGTGTGTGTGCTCAGACACATCCCAACCTGACTCTCTGAGACCCAATGGGCTAGCCAGCCAGTCTCCTCTGTCCATGGGATTCTCCAGGCAAGAATGTTGGAGTGGGTTGCCATGCCCTCCTCTAGAGAATCTCCCTGACCCAGGGATTGAACTCGCATCCCTTAAATCTCCTACACTGGCAGGCAGATTCTTTATCACTAGCGCCACCTGGGAAGACCATAAAATACAGGAGTGTAATCAAACTGACTGGTAGCAGAGCTGGCCAGGGCCAACAGGAGAAAGATAGTTCAGTTCGGTTCAGTCGCTCAGTCGTGTCCGACTCTTTGTGACCCCATGAACTGCAGCACGCCAGGCCTCCCTGTCCATCACCAACTCCCGGAGTTTACTCAAACTCATGTCCATCGAGTCTGTGATGCCATCCAGCCATCTCATCCTCTGTCGTCCCCTTCTCCTCCTGCCCCCAATCCCTCCCAGCATCAGGGTCTTTTCCAATGAGTCAACTCTTCACATCAGGTGGCCAAAGTAGTCGAGTTTCAGCTTCAGCATCAGTCCTTCCAATGAACACCCAGGCTGATCTCCTTTAGGAGAAAGATAAGTAGGAAGTAAAGGAGTCCCCCAAGACTTCCAGGTTTCCAGTTCAGTGATACGGAGATTTGTACAGATATTTGTAAAAAAAAAAAATTACAAAAGAAGTGTCAGAGAAGAGCAGAGGAATGATGAGTTTGATTTTCTTGAGTTTGAAATCCAGGCCCAGCCTCCAGATAAATGCGTCCAATGTGCTGAAGATCACTGGATGATGATTGTTGAAAATAAATATATTTAAGTTTTCAGTTAATTAGGGTTGATTGACTATATGCATATGCAGTCATTTTTCCCAGCATGTCTGATTCCTCCCATTAGACTTTAAGTGCCCCATACCGAAGTCAAAATCATCTTTCCTTCTTATCTCACAGTACCCTGAGCATGATGTAGGCTAAGTAGGTACATATAACAAATAGATGCATAAATTGAATTGTTTACACCAGGAAATAGTTCTTGAGTAGGAAAGCCCTTATTAGGCTATTAGTCAACTGAAATAGTAAAAACTAAAATAGTTTACAAAATAAAGATCAGTCACTAATAAATGCTGTCCTCAATTTAGAGGTCTTTACTTTGAATTCTAATAGGGCCACCTAATTTCATTGAAAACACGGAGTAAGATCTATATTCTTTTAAAATAAACATTATTTATAATATTGTAATACTAAATTACCTACATTTTCTTTTTTTTTTAATTCTTGTGGATTCAAGTGTATTACTGATGACAGAGGCTTCAAGCCCTTCATGTTTATCGTTTGCTGAATATCTGCCTTTGGACGTCCTCAACAAGTTCTCAGACTCCCCAAGTCCTGATCCAAAACCTCCTTTATCAGATCTTCCCACCCATCTCAGCTAATGACATCCCCTGCTCTTATCCAGATTCAAAATCCCTGATGCCTTCCGCTTCCCTCTTTTCTCATGTCCCGTCATTTGCCAAGTTCTGAGTTTTTTCTTACATATAAGCCTTTTAATCACCATTTTTGTTCTGGTTTTCCTTTCCTCTGCTCTTCCCAACACACTTGTCTTTTCATTGTTTCACATTTCACCAGTCAATGTTTTACCTGTTACAAATTTACTTGTAGGAGTGGCCATATGTACATATCAATCCTTAAAATGCATGAGCTAATTTTATCTCACAAGGAGGCATAAATGAAAGGAAGGACAATTCGCATAGGATTGGAGATAAAGTTGTTCATCAGAGCTTCTTCTCGCTCCAACTCCAAGTGCCATAAGAAAACACATCAAGAGGTCACAAAATGCCATCCTAATTCCGGACCCTGGCGGCCATGCTGTATTTAAACTTCATCTCTTCTAAGAATTGAAAATTGTGTGGATAGAGGGCAGCCTGCTGGCAATGTAACAACTCAGTGAGCGACTTTGTAACAATCTACACTTGTTTTATACCAGCAGGTATTTTTAGAGGATTAAAATGGAAAGGCTGTTACACACAGCACTGAATATGAGGCCTTCTTATAGAGCACAGGGGGATTCCTTTTTGCTTTATAATGGGGGAAATAATAAAAGGAAGGACAAACACAAACACTCTCTGATGCTTTTGTTGGAGAGAAGGTGTGTAGGAAAGAATTCTAGCCTGGAATCATGGGTTTCAGGGCGGGGAGAGGCCAGAGAGAGCCTTCTTTCCAGACTCCTCAAATTACAAATCGGGAAACCGACTAGGGAGAGTGCCATTTCCCCAAGGTCACAGTTAGTTACCTTTTCATCAGGGACTGGAGCTTGAATCTATTAAGTTCCAATCAAGTCTTCTTAAATCCTAAGAAAAGGTAGGAAACAAGTGCTATTTCCCTAGAAATCACTTATCTACTTGCCAAAGGTTTTTGCCTACTGAAAAAGGCACAGTCTCTGTTACCATCTATTTTAAAATATGCAGCAGTCACCCTGACAATTCTTTCTGGAGAGGTTTTTCTTTTTTTTTTTTTTTTTTTCTTTTTTTTCAGGCAAGTTCAGTATCTTCCTGCTGGGTTTCCTGACTATCCTGAGAAACTTATCCCAGGGCCCAGGGTTACTTCTACAGACTTTTCATACAAGAGACTAAACCAGTGGCTTCTGAATTATGATCCCTAAGCTATTTGGGGTTTGGCATGCCTAGCAGTTTAGCAGAGAAGTAAATTTTCAATTTCCAAAAGAATGAATTTGGGAAGGGGAAGTAAAAGAGTGTTTTTAACTGAAAAGTGAAAGACAAACTGTGAGTTTTACCAGGAAAGGTAGACAGTAATTTCATTGTGTGTGCACACATACATATATATATATAGAGAGAGAGAGTGCTAAAAAGACCATAAAAGACTGTAATAACAAAAACACATCATTATGTCTGTACTTACTAGTCAGCAAGCTGGACAGACCACTTGCTGAAATTCTCAGGGCTTTGAAAGAAGGCTGCAGGGATGAAAGAGAAACTCATCTGTATACAGAAAAAGTACAGTCTCTTTTCTGATATGACTAAGAAATAATTATTCTCAAAGATCCTGTGGTCTTTGCCTCCAATTGTGCAGTAGAATAAGAAATAAATAACATAATAGCTCTCACCAGGGAGAAACCTTATATGTCCCTGGCAGTATATTGGAGCATTCCAGAGAAAATTAACAGCTTCAATTCAGATAGGTTCCTGGGTCATAGAAACCCCTGTTGAGCATTCATCATTTAGGCTCAGTTTTTCAAATGGCCATATTTATAATCAGATACACACACACACTCCTAACAACCACACATGCATATGCAATCCATGTGCGCATACAAGCATACACTTGCTCACATGTTCACATACACACACAGAGCTAAATTCAGCACATGGCTACAATTTTCTTATTGTCCCAAATTGAATTTGAACATACAGTAAGCCAGCTGGATGGTGATAGCTTTACAAGGTCTGGAGATAATTTATCAATTGAACTTCAAAGGTCTCTCAGCCTTTCTGCACTGGTCATTATTAAGTAGGAAACTATGTAATCATTTGAGAAGAAAAAAATATTAGATTTAAACAAAGGTCGACTAATCTTGAATCAATGTAAATTTCCAATATATCATCTATCCCCAACTCCTTGTTTTCCTAATCTGCCATTCTGTCAAACATAGTCAGCACTTACCCAATGTCTTTAGATCTGAAATGAGGAACGCGTCTATGAGAGAATAAGAATTAATAAATATTAACAGGATCTCCCTATTTTTGCATCCCTGGAATAAATCCTACTTGATCATGATACATGATTCTTGTAATGTATTGGTTAAGTTGGCTGATATTTTCTTGAGGCATTTTGCATCTATGCTAATCAGTGATATTGGACTATTTTTTTTTCCCGTATCTGTCTGGTTTTGCTGGCAGTGATAATGGTCTCATTGAATGAGTTTGGAAGCCACCCTTATTCTGCAATATTTTGGAATAGTTTGAGATGGATAGGTGTTAACTTTTCTCTAAATTTTTGGTAGCATTCCTCTGTGAAGCTATGTGGTCCTAGAATTTTATTTGTTGGAAGTTGTAGTTGTTTTCCTTACTGATTCAATTTCATCACTGGAAATTGGTGTGTTTAATCTTCTGTTTCTTACTTGTTAGTCTTAGGAGATTATACAGCTATATGTAAATGAAATTAGAACATTTTCTCACATCCTATACAAAAATGAACTCAAAATGGATTAAATATAAAAATTTAAATTTACTTTAAATGGTTTTTAAAAAGCCTGAATGGTTTAAAAAAAAAAAAAAAACCTGAATTTAAAAATGGAAACCATAAAACTCCTAGAAGAAAAAGCAGGCAGAACACTTTTCGACACAAATCTGAAGAATATATTTTTC
This sequence comes from Hydropotes inermis, assembly GCA_020226075.1. Taxonomy (NCBI): domain Eukaryota; kingdom Metazoa; phylum Chordata; class Mammalia; order Artiodactyla; family Cervidae; genus Hydropotes; species Hydropotes inermis. Next base: position 5,541,406 of record CM035273.1, read on the forward strand.
AGATCTGTCCCTAAGGCACAGGAAACAAAAGCAAACATAAACAAATGAAATCTAATTAAACTTAAAAGCTTTTTTTAAAAAGAAGAGGGAATCATGTGTTTGTGCTCAGTCGTTTCCAACTCTTTGTGGCCCCGGGTACTGTAGCCCACCAACCTCTTCTGTCCATGGGGTTTACCAGGTAAGAATACTGGAGTGGGTTGCCATTTCCTTCTCCACGGGATCTTCCTGACTCAGGGATGGAACTTGCATCTCTTATGTCTTCTGAACTGGCAGGTGGGTTCTTTACCACTAGCACCATGAAGGGAACCATGGACAAAATAAAAAAAAAAAAAAGTACTGAATGGCAGAAAATATGTGCAAATTAATTGACTGATAAAGGGTTAGCATGAAAAATATATAAGCACCTCATGAAACCAGATATAAAAAAATCAAACAACCCAACTGAAAAATGGGTAGAAGACCTAAAGAAGCATTTTTCAAAAAAGACATACAGATGGCCAACAGGCATATGAAAAGATACTCATTTGCTGGTTATCAAAAAAACACAAATAGAAACCACAATAAGATATTACTTTAACCTATCAGAATGGTTATCATCAGAAAGACCACAACCCGAATGAATGTTGGCAAGAATGTGGAGCAAAGGTAATCTTTGTACACTACTGAATCAAAAACAACTGAAAAAAAGTTACAGGTCAAAATTTAAAATAAATAAGAGATGTCCCTATTCTTAGATGCACATGGTAGACAAGGCTTGATAGCTTAGAAATCTGTTATCTACTCTGAATCCAAGGCAAAATAACCTAAAATTAAGAAATGGGAAGGGTTGAAAAACATGGATAAAGAAGAGAAGAATTAAAGTATTTATCCCTTAACCGCTTTGGAAATACTTGCCATTCCCATTTTACTCATGAGAAAAATTGATCTTAGGGTGATTAATTAATTTCAGTTAGCAACCGGTGAAGCAGGCATGGAGGAAAAGGCTGGTTTGACCCCTAAATCTATCATTTCACTAGCCTACCATGAGTGAGAAACGATGGGAGGGAACTGCTCTTTTCAAAGTAACAGCTGTATTTGGCAAGTACTTCATTTTTAGGTTGTTAGACTAAAGTACAAACAGAAAAGGACACGGATACACAACAGGGTAGGCAACACTCCGGAAGTGCTCATATTTTTGTTAACAATCTACAGTTAGGTTGATCTCTGGTTGGGATATGCTTATTTAACACCTGTATTTCCAAGGACGATTTCTTCATGTATGAGAAATGCAAGAACTTAGAAAAAAAGAAGACAAAATATTTGCCCACACCATCATTATTAATCATTTTTTAGCAAACATAAAACAGGTAACAAAATAATTTCAGAATAAGCTAGGTAAACTCTAATGGAAGCATTAAAAAATCATCTGAGGAAAGATGCTACTTTAATTGAGAATTTTAAAATGGATATAAGTTGACAGGCTAACATGGGAATAAGTTTTCCTTGGTAAGACAAGTGCTAACAGCAAATAACAGGGCTTGAACGCTTGGTTCAGTTCAGAGATCCTCTGGTATATCACCCTGATTAGATGACAGAGCTGACTAGTAGGAAAGAGTAGTAGAGAAGAATAGGACTGGGTCCATGTTGTAGCAAAAATTACATTTGCCAGGATTTTTTTTTCTAATTTGGTTGTTTATAATAGCTTTGTGTTGGAGTGTTACAAATTGCCATGTTAGCAATTGCTAGTGCTGGGAATCTTCAAGAAAATATTCCACTTATGAATTTAATTTGGATACCTGCAGTGACTCCAATTTATTCAAGAATCAAATAGCCCCAAAGAACATCTATAATAAAAAATTATTTTGGTGTTCTATGCAAATCAGTGTAGAGTACTTGAGACTATTTCTTCTATACACATTTGTGTGTACTGTGCTATGCTGTGCTAATTTGCTTCAGTTCTGTCCGACTGTTTGCAACCCTATGGTCTGTAGCCCTCCAGGCTTCTCTGTCCATAGCATTCTCCAGACAAGAATAATAGAGTAGGTTGCTGTGCCTTCCTCCAGTTATAAACACTTATTATTACATAATTAGCTGATGCTATTCCCACAGTTTATTGAGAAGATTTCAGGCAATAACAGTTGGGATAATCACTGCAAAAATCTCCCCAAAACAACTCAAAAGAGTTTTCTTTCTGTTTCCATTTGGCTGTACAATGCAACCACATAACAGCAAAAATAATTTAAAAAAAGATTAAAAAAGCAAAGACATCACTTTGCCTACAAAGATAGAGTCAAGGCTATGGTTTTTCCAGTAGTCATGTACAGACATGAGAGTTGGCCCATAAAGAAGACTGAGCACCGAAGAATTGATGCCATTAAATTGTGGTTCTGGAGAAGACTCTTGAGAGTCCCTTGGACTGCAAGGAGATCCAACCAGTCCACCCTAAAGGAAATCAGTCCGGAATGTTCATTGAAAGGACTGAAGCTGAACCTGAAGTTCCAATTATTTGGCCACATTATGCGAAGAGATGACTCATTGGAAAAGACTCTGAAGCTGGGAAAGACTGAAGGCAGAAGGAGAAGAGGGCAACAGAGGATGAGATGGTTGGATGGCATCATCGACTCAATGGACATGAGTTTGCGCAAACTCAGGGAGACAGCGAAGGACCTGGAAGCCTGGCAGGATGCAGTCCATGGGGTCACAAAGAGTCAGACACAACTTAGAGACTGAACAATAACAACACTAAATTGTCTGCAGTATCCCAAGGAGCACAGACATACTGAAGTTTTAAAATGTTGCAAATCTCATCCAGGCTTTGTTGTGTTGTTGTTTTAATGCAACCTGCTTGGAGTTAGAAAAATGAAAGGAGGGATATGTAATTTGTCCTTGGGTTCACCAGGAAGTTGATTATCATCCTTACTCTCACAAGTATTACATTTATAAAGTTCTTTTCAATTCCTGGTTATACCTCTGTTCCCCTGTGGCATACAGTTTGAATGTAATCACCAGAAAAGTCAAGGTATTGAAACACAAAGTTGTCTTCAATGTTGAAAGCAGGGTATTCTAGTACCCAAAAAAGTTGGAAATAAATAATATTGGAAAAGCTAAAATAAAAATTACAGGTTTTAAGAGAGGTAGATTGAAAGTGCAGTAGTTAGTGGCCCAATGAGTAAAATACAGCAGATTCCACAAATTAATGGTTTGAGCCTGAAACAAAATTTCTGATGCAAATGCCTGATTTAACTCTCAGTTCTTGGCTTGATTTAGCATGTGACTAAATTCCATATGAGTAAAATCAACACAGCTTTACACGGGCAAACTCGAAAAAAATAGCTTCACCTCCTTTTCCTCCAATATTTCAGACAAAGTCATGGGAAGATTTTTACTTTTAAAAAACATCTCTAATGTTTGTGTTAAACTTAATCATAAATATAATTTTCCATAGGACTCTGCTTCATCACAAGCTTATTTTAAAATGTTTTTGTGTTCGGTGATGGTACTAAGTTAAACTGCTGAAGAGTAGAGGTTTCAACCTGTGTTCAGTTGAAATCTGACTTCCATGTGACCTAAATCCCCAATAGTTCACACAACAATCTCTAAATTTCCTTCTATGTCTCAACTCTCTATTTTTCCTTCTGATACATGCATTTTACCTTGTATCAGTTTAACAAATATCATTGCCCATTATGATTGATCAAATATTATGCTTCTATCCAGAAAGATAAATGTTTTTATGCCACTCATTATTAATTAGATCTAAATTTCAAGTTCAATGAGTGAATTTGAAAATCTCTCATAAGGTATGTCTTTCTTACCCAAACAAGTTTGCTATATCCCAACAATGCATTCTCCATCTCTCTCTCCTCATCCCATACCTCTTTTTTGAATATGCATTCCTACTTCTACCACTTTATCTTTGTATGTTTTGCCTTTACTTCTATAAAACATGTAGTTATGATCCCATAAATCTGATAGGTCCCTCAAAGTCCAGCTTGAATTCCCTTTGTTCCAGCCCATGATGCACAGCAACTCTGGTGACTGGACCCTGCATTCGATGATGGTGTGATAAAATTGAACTTTCTTAAAGCTAGCACAGTTTATACGTCTCTTGTTTCGTTAAAAGAAGCTGTCACAGTTTTTTGAACCCAGTAAGTCCTTTATAAATATTGTTTGATTGATGCTTCCATAGCTAATTTCCCTTTGGCACCTCTGTAGGGATAGAGAGAATATGCTTAAGAAATCACTATGTATTATATCTGTGTACAACTGTGAATAAGTCACCTGGTATTTGTGTTCTGTTGGTTCATAGCCTCCTTATATTATGTTATACTATTAGTTACCATTATATATTGAAAAAGGTCATAGTTTCAGATTAAAAGTGACTCACCGTTGCAAAATACAGCATAATTAGTCGCATCATGGGTGATAGTGTTCGTGTGGATCAAGATCCCTCTAATGTGGTCTCTTAAAAACTGCAACACAAGCCAAGTAGAGTCAATTATTATAAATAAAACATAATTCCAGTGACACATAAGCTCTTTGGAAGCATTGTTGACGCACATTCAGTGTTCTGTGGAGCTGAAGGGTGAATGGCAAAATAACGCCATTCACAGCGGGTGCACCTTATCGGTGCCTAGTAAATCACTGCCTCCATATTTCATGTTTTTTTTTTCCTTTTTTTAAAGGAACAAAAACCTGATCACCTCGTAGAGATAAAGAGAGCAGTTTTTGTTGGCTTTTATTTCTTCACTTGTCTGCATTGGTCTTAGTTGTGGCACTCAGTATGTTTTCAGTACCACGCACAGCCTCCCTAGTTGCAGCGAGGGCGTAGTTGCTCTGGGGAATGTGGGATCTTACTTCCTCAACCAGGGATCGAACCCTTGTCTGCTGCATTGAAAGGTGGATTCTTAATCGCTGGACTACCAGGGAAGTCCGTGCCTCCATATTTTAGAGCAAACATATCACAGACAAGATGTTCCCTTTATGTGATGGACTTACTCCTGGAAAGGTGTGGGGATTCATATGTTTGTACCTTTTTTCATGGATTAAATCCTGCTTTTCCCTCATTGACTTACACTGGATTTGTATTTCAGATATTTTTTATTCTTTTTTTTTTCCTCTCAGTAAACTCTAAGTACAAACTTAAAAATTTTCTGCTTTGCCTTCAACATTATTTTTTAACTCATGATCAAATGATTAAGTGCATTCCAGAAACTTTATTTTTAAAAGTCTGGTAGTAAATATTTCACAATGGTTGCTTACCTGCTTGCTGCTGATTTATCTGCATTTTCTTAAAGCACAGATGTACTGACAAAACCTTTAGTCAAGCTTTTTTTTTTTTCTCCTGGATTCAGTTTTCACCACCTTTTACCTCTCTCAATGATTTCTTGTTTGTCAAAAAAGTTGGGAGAGTCAAGAAGAACAGTAAATTAGCTCAAATCCTTGAAGAATTTATAAAGTCCAGATCCCCTTTTATGACCAGCAGAATGAAAAAAAGGAAAAAAACAGCAGTTGTACAACTTACCATATTTTTTTCAATGTCCTCTTAATTTTCAATGAACATTATCATTTTAATAGCAATAGCTCCAGAGACTGACAGAGAAGGAATTTTTACAAAGTAATAGGTAAGACATTCCTGAGAGCATGTGTCTATCAGTAAGAACTTGGCATATCAGGTGAAGCTCTGATAAAACAGCAATTCTCAGCATGTAGCCATGCTTTTCACTGTGATTGAAGTAAAGCCCTGAATATTTGCTAAAAATCATTTTCAGCCATGTCTCCCCAGCACATGGTTTTTCTGAGCATGGAAGGAAACTGAGGCCTTTCCGACACCTGCACAGCATCACTGTGTGGACAAAAGCTTTAAGCGAGATTAGGATCAAACAAGCAAGGTCAATATTAAGGCCTCTTGGAGGAGAGTCATGTGGACACTGAAGCAGAGAAAACCTCCGTTTGTTCTCTGGAATTGCAGATAGAGGGATGCTACAAACTCCAGCTTCGGATGGCTGTTTCTGCAACCAACCAAAAGGACTAGATCAAAGAACAGGAGGGGAGAAGCCAGCAGATCAAATCCGATGAGCTTATTTGAACATTTAGATTGAGACAAGCCTAAAATCAGCCACACCTCCTTGGACTTCCTAATTTCAAGAGCCAATCAATATACTTCTATTGCTTAAATTTAGGTCAATTGCATCACAAGACATTCTCATTTTCTTCTCGAATAAAGCAGAGTCATTATATACTCATGAGTTGGGCTTGGTTCATCCCGGTCTACCAGTCCACTGGCTCTCTTCCAGATGCTGATAGACATGCCATAGAGACATGGTGTTGAAACTACAAAATCTTTAAACAGAATGGCTTCAAAGAATCCATCCTATTTTTTTTTTTTTTTTTTCAAAGCTAGGTGTATGCTGTCTGCCTTGGAAATGAAAGAAGAGCAACTTTGGTCTCTGGGCGTCAGTTACGGATTCCATTGAGAATCCACATCAGAAGGACTCACCATTGTAATCAAGGTAAGTCAAATTGTCAGGAAACCCAAAATATCCTTGGTGTTTTTCTTCTGGTCTCAGTTGTTCCCTTGGCGAGCCCTTTGGATAACTTCCCTGCCCCCGTCAAGTCATATTCTAGAAGGGACTTGCTCTCAGCTGACTAGCAAACCCACCAGTATTAAATGTTGAAGAACCTCTCTCGTAGTGACACCATGGCAGGCAGTGCAGGCAAGAATCTGGATGGGGTGGGACCAGGCGGGGCGGGGGGCGGTGTTGTGGAATATTTGTTGTGTCACATCTTCTGGGGAGTCACCTATTCTGGCCTTCCTTCTTCTTCTCATGTTAGAGAAAAGAGAATTCTCCTTAGAAACAAGACCCAGCAAAGGAATGAAAGCCTGGGTTTTCCCATTTTATGTTATAAGCACCTTCTTAACATTTAAGAGTAACATTTTGCTCTGACCATCAGTTTCAAGAAATCTGCTGAAGTATTTACTTCCTTGGGGGGCAGGGAGGAGATATCTGATGTTTGGCCGTGTATGGCTTTTCATTTGGTGATATTGACTTGCAAAGCATCATTTAACTAGAAGTAAAATTGAAAGTCCAAATTCATTTGGTTGACAACAGGAAACACTTCTCTTCTACACATTTTCCTTTCATTTCAGTAACCAGTATTATTTTAACTTTAACAAAAGAACTCAATCCAAGGAATGAAAGACCAAATCATTGAATGTTTTATGCTTTCTAAATAAGCAAAAAAACCTCTTCAAACTTATTTACACAAATGCACACACACATACATACACACAACCATATTTCTCTAAACCCTAAACAAATAACTAGGAATAAAAACCTACAGAGGAAATGGAAAAGGACCTCTCATGGCTTAAGCTGTTTTGAGAATACGCCTGTTAAATATATTTTACATGTGATCTGAAGTGTGAGCCAAGGAACGTACATATGGTGAAACTTTAGCAAATACTTACTAGGGGAGTAACCCACAAAGGAATTAAGGATCCTAGCCACATATTTAATTTTTTCAACCAAACTGTTAAAAGTTATGTCATTTTTCACTGGAGAATGTAGGTTGGCTAATGGATTTAACACTACCATTTGGTCTAATTTCCTGATGTCTGCTCCAATCATTGTATAAGCCTCTTTTTAGAGGGGAAAAAAAAATCTCAGAGCTTTATCTCCTTGTTTTCTACATTCTCACACAGACATTCTGTTACTTTTTACTCACTGAAATCTGAGGTTGATTGAAAAAGAAACCATTCAGGATAGAGATGAGTTTTAATATTATACCTATCCTTGAAACCAAAATAAGTCAGATGAAAACATTTTCCAACATAAACTATACTTTGTAGGTCAGGATGGAAAACCTGGAAACAAGAAAAAATGCTTTATTCTATTTAAATGAAATGTTTTCTGAGTTTAATAATTTTCATCTTTTCCTATCTAAATCTAGTTTAGTTCCTATCTAAATTTTATGCTGTTCTTTCAAACAAAATTTCTATGTTGATGATCATTCTAGCAATAGCAATTACTCTCTGCTTGGTTTGGGTTGTCCCTTTGTACTTTGATTTTCCCAGATAAAGGAACCCCGTATTTGAAGTAGATTTATTTGTTGAGTAAAGAATTTAAAATCAGGCTTTAAGACTCATTTTAGAAGATTTGGAATCCTAATCTTACAAATTTACCAATTTTATGAGAATGTTTCACAACATTCATTACTAATTCAAATAGTTATTGAAGATAAATGAAAGTTTAAAGAAGATAAATAAAAGCCTAGAGTTGGACCTGGGTTCCAATCACAGCCCCATTATTTATGAGCATTGTGACCACAGATTATTTCCATAACTTTTCTAAGTTGACTTCTTTATCTAAAATAGAGACAGAGAATGCTTCCACATCACAAGAGAGTGATGAGAAATCAGTAACATGATGCACATTTTCAGCAGAATGTTCAATAAACAACGAGTGCTCAAAATAGACTCATGATGCTGTTATTGCTTTTATGACTGCACTATTCAAATTGTCATTCGATGCTCGTCGGCACCTCACAACACTGAGACTTTAAATGTAGAAAAATGCATGGTTTCAGAGGCTACAGCAAGAAGTTCACTATTCTCTATAAACTCTAAATTCTGCTTCATACAGGTTCCCTGGGGCTTTCCTGGTAGCTCAGATGGTCAAGAATCCGCATGCAATTCAGAAGACATTGGTGTGATTCCTCAGTCAAGAAGATCCCCTGGAGCAGAGATAGGCTACCTACTCCAGTATTCTTGGGATTCCCGGTTGTCTTAGAGGATAAAGAATCCACCTGCAATGCAAGAGACCTGGGTTCAGTCCCTGTGCCTAGAGGAGGGCATGGCCACCCACTGCAGTATTCTTGCCTGGAGGATCCCCAATGACAGAAGAGCTTGGTGGGTGACAGTCCCTGGGGTCGCAAAGAGTCAGACATGACAGAGACACTCAGCACAGCACAGCTCAGCAAACTTTCACAAGGAAAGGCCAGGGTCTATTTAGGAGTTCCCATCCTTAATTCAGTGTTGACCATCTGGTGATGTCCAGGTATAGAGTCTGCTCTTGTGTTGTTGGAAGAGGGTGTTTGCTATGACCAGTGCATTCTCTTGGCAGAGCTCTATGAGCCTTTGCCCTGCTTTGTTCTGTACTCCAAGGCCAAATTTGCCTGTTATTCGAGGTGTTTCTTGACTTCCTACTTTTTCATTCCAGTTCCCTATAATGAAAAGGACATCTTTTTTGGGTGTTAATTCTAGAAGGTCTTGAAGGTCTTCATAGAACTGTTCAGCTTCAGCTTCTTCAGGGTGATAGGTCAGGGCATAGGCTTGGATTACCGTGATAGTGAATGGCTTGCCTTGGAAATGAACAGAAATGATTCTGTTGTTTTTGAGATTGCATCCAACTACTGCATTTCAGACTCTTTTGTTGACTATGATGGTTACTCCATTTCTTTTAACGGATTCCTGCCAACGGTAGTAGATATAATGGTCATCTGAGTTAAATTCACCCATTCCAGTCCATTTTAGTTGGCTGATTCCATAAGTGTTCACTCTTGTCATCTCCTGTTTGACTACTTCCAATTTGTCTTGATTCATGGACCTAACATTCCAGGTTCCTATGCAATATTGCTCTTTACAGCATTGAATCTTGCTTCTATCATCAGTCCCATCCACAACTGAGTGTTGTTTTTGTATATATTACAAGTGAGAGGAGAATTTGTGATAGGCAGTGTGCATTTAGCAGGGTAGAAGTTATGTGGACTAAGATAACACCAAAAATTAAGTATCGGTTCAGTTCAGTTCAGTCTTTCAGTTGTGTCTGACTTTTTGCAACCCCATGGACTGAATTACACCAGGCCTCCCTGTCTGTCACCAAGTCCCAGAGCTTGCTCAAGCTCATGTGCATTGAGTTGGTGATGCCATCCAACCAGCCCATCCTCTGTCATTCCCTTCTCCTGCCTTCAATCTTTCCCAGCATCAGGGTCTTTTCAAATGAGTCAGTTCTTTGCATCAGCTGGTCAAAGTACTGGAGTTGGACATGACTGAGCATCTAACATTCCCTCACTCATTCTCCAAAAGAACATGTTTGATAAATAGTGAAAAATAATGCATAATAAAGAAAGAAAAGGCAATTAACATATTGAAATCTTAGGGCACTGTCCTTTACTTCACTTGGAGTCTCTTAGAAATGGAAGGAGAGAACAATCAAGAGGAATCTTGAAGCTACAATTGTTGTTCAGTCACTAAGTCATATTGGACTCCCTCTGACCCCATGGACTGCAGAAGGCTAGACCTCCCCTTCCTTCACCATATCCCGGAATTTGTTCAAACTCAAGTCCATTGAGTTGGTGATGCCATCCCACTATTTCACCCTCTGTTGCCCCCATCTCCTCCTGCCTTCCATCTTTATGCAGCATCAGTATCATTTCCAATGAGTCAGCTCTTCACATCAGGAGGTCAAAATAAATGGGTGTGAAATAAACTTAATTAAAAGAAATGACATTTATGAAAATATACCAGTTGCTCCAAACTGTGCTAGATATCATAGTCACACAATCAATATACCAATTCTCATAGCAACTTTGTAAGGGGGATATTTTTTTACCCATTTTTGAAATATTTAATTGGTAGTAATAGCCACACACATTCAAAAAACTAAGATCATGGCATCTGGTCCCATCACTTCATGGCAAATAGATGGGGAAACAGTGGAAACAGTGACAGACTTTATTTGGGGGGGGCTCCAAAATCACTGCAAATGGTGACTGCAGCCATGAAATTAAAAGATGCTTGCTCATTGGAAGAAAAGTTATGACTAACCTAGACAGCATATTTAAAAGCAGAGACATTATGTTGCCAGCAAAAGTCCATCTAGTCAAAGCTACGGTTTTTCCAGTAGTCATGTATGGATATGAGAGCTGGACTATAAAGAAAGCTGAGCACTGAAGAATTGATGCTTTTGAATTGTGGTATTGGAGAAGACTCTTGAGAGTCCCTTGGACTTCAAGGAGGTCAAACCAGCCCATCCTAAAGGAAATAAGTTCTGAATATTCACTGGAAGGACTAATGCTGAAGCTGAAACTCCAATACTTTGGCTACCTGATGCGAAAATCTGACTCATTTGAAAAGACCCTGAGGCTGGGAAAGATTGAGGGCAGGAGGAGAAGGGGATGACAGAGGATGAGATGGCTGGATGGCATCACCCACTCAATGCTGGATGGCATCACCCACTCAGTGCTGGATGGCATCACCCACTCAACTGAACTGAGTAGCCACACATAGACAGAATGGCAGATAAAAAGACTTACTCTCAAAGCAGCCTAAATTCATTGCTTAATTTTCAAGAAAAGTTGCAAAAGAATTTCAGTCAAATTATATAGACCCTGGATTTTCTGTTGAAATGCAATTTATGAAATGGAAGACTTTTAAGTATAGTGTGTCTTGCCCATAATTTTTCGACATGCTATAGTCCATTACCAGACAAGTAAAGTTGATCCTAATTATTTGAAAATGTGTATTTGCAAATTTGCCTTCTTGCTAAAATATATTTGTAAACCCAAAGTCCGTACTGTTGGTGCTTTAGCAGACACATGCACAAGAAAAATCAAGTCACCATTGCCTAATGTTCACTTTCCCGTCAGTTCAGTTCAGTCACTCAGTCGTGTCTGACTCTTTGCGACCCCATGGACTGCAGCATGCCAGGCCTCCCTGTTCATCACCAACTCCCAGAATTTACTCAAACTCATGTCCATAGAGTTGATGATGCCATCCAAACATCTCATCCTCTGTCATCCCCTTCTACTCCCACCTTCAATCTTTCCCAGCATCAGGGTCTTTTCCAGTGAGTCAGTTCTTTGCATCAGGTAGCCAAAGTATTGGAGCTTCAGCTTCAGCATCTGTCCTTCCAGTGAACATTCAGGACTGATTTCCTTCAGGATAGACTGGTTGGATCTCCTTGTAGTCCAAGGGACTCTCGAAAGTCTTCTCCAACACCACAGTTCAAAAGCATCAATTCTTTGGCGGTTCACCTTCCCATACAAGGTCTATTGATTAAAAGGTGATGCTATGACTTCATTTATTTTTCTTAATTTTTATTGTAGTACAGTCACTGTACAATGTTATGTTAGTTTCTGCTGTACCACAAATGAATCAGCTATTCATACCCATGTATCTTCTCTTTTTTAGATTCCTTTCCCTTATAGGTTATTATAAAATATTCAGTACAGTGTCCTGTGCCACAGTAGATTATTAGTTATCTATTTTTTACATAGTAATGTGTATATGTTAATCTCAATTTCCCAATTTATCCTTCCACTTCTGTGCCCCAGGCCCCCAGGAAGCATGTTTGTTTTCTATACCTGTGAATCTATTTCTGTTTTGTAAATAAGGACATTTCTTCCATTTCCTTAGATTCCACATATGTATTATCATATGATAAGTTCCTTAGAAAGCTAAAATTAGAGCTACCATATGATCCAGCAATGTCACTCCTAGGTATAAATCCAGAGAAAACCATAATTTGAAAAGGTATATGCACCCCAATATTCATTGCAGCAGTATTTACAATAGCCAGGACATGGAAACAGCCTAAATATCCAAAGACAGAAGAATGGATAAAGAAGATATGGTACATATATACAATGGAATATTAGTCATTAAAAAGAACGAATAACATGAAACTGAAAGTTTCTTAGTCGTGTCCGACTCTCTGCGACCCCATGGACTCTATGGACTATATAGCTTATGGAATCCTCCAGGCAAGAGTACCAGAGTGGGTAGCCTTTCCCTTCTCCAGGGGATCTTTCTAACCCAGGTATCGAGCCCAGGTCTCCCACATTGCAGGTGGATTCTTTACCAGCTGAGCAACCAGGGAAGCCCAAGAATACTGGAATGGGTAGCCTATCCTTCTTCAGAGGATCTTCCTGACCCAGGAATCGAACCAGGGTCTCCTGCATTGCAGGTGGATTCTTTACCAACTGAGCTATCATGGATGGACCCAAGGGTTCTCATAAAGTCAGTCAGATGCTCTGACTTCTTGCTTCAGTTTTCATGTTATAAACAAACAAGTGTCCTTTTCATGGTCTGTTCAGTACCATGTTTTTAATTTCTGTGTCTCAGGAGGCAATTTTGCTGTTTAAAATGCCCCCTAATCATAGTGCTCAATGACAGTTCCTCAGAGCAAGACAGCTGAGATGAGCCTCACAGAAAAATATATGTATTAGAAAAAATCCTGCAGACTTGAGATATAGTACTATGGTCCTTGATTTCAATGGTTAATGAATCAATATGTAAGATAAAGTGTCTTTAAATATAGACATCCATACTACAAGATCATGTATTGATGTTTTAATGAAAATACTCTAGCCAGAGGTAGGTATCTAGAAAAGATGGTCCAGTATTCGCTAATTTGATGTTCTCAGCAAATGTATAGAATAGACGTACTAAGAAGAATGGGGATCAATGATATGTCTTTTAAAAAGTTATGGTCCAGACAGGACATTTAAATTGTACTCTTATATCCCTCAACATTTACACCAAGATGTGTTTGGTAAGCTTAGTATTTTGAATTTGGTTTATAAAAAAACTTTTATTATAACCCCTATCTTCCATTATTTGTGTGTACAAACCAGCCCTGGAATGGACTTAACACTCTCTCCCCAAGGAACACACAAGGTCCTGTTCCCATGTCTTGTTGCCTATCATCTCCCAGGTCCAGTACTGCAGGCTGCTGGACTTGAAGCCACAGCCCTCATTTAAACTGAAGAGTCATACCCTCTCTGCCCAGCACACTCCTGTGGAGAGTAAGTTGCTCTTGAATTTTTTCATTCATTTTTGCAAATCAGACTGTAGCTATTTGTGGTTCCAGTCCTTTCCTGAGAAAAAATGATGGAAGTGGATGCAGTGAAGGAGCCACGGAGGCAAAATGTTGGAAAAAGATGTGAACCCCACCTGTGAACACTAAAGCCCCTGGAAAAGTCGAGAGGGCTTTTCTCTGTGAGCAGACGTGGTGTTTGAGATATCCAGATGAGTCAGATCTCCTGCCCCTGTCTCCCTCCCCCTCTCTCGCTTAATCTCTCCCTCTCTCTCTTTCATTGCTTAAACAGGAGGATGAGGCCGGAAGATGATTCACTTATTGCATCTGCCTGGTAAGAACAACAACAATGCAATTTCATCTCATCTCTAGACCTCAAGCCCTCTCCTGTATATCCTCTGAACTCCAACAGATGTTTCACATTTATCTAAAGAAAATGCATTTTGCCAGAGATTCTATGTTCACTTTTTGCCCTTCAGGTGCTATCCTTATACAAAGTGTAACCCTGCACCATTCAAACTATTGGGATAGATATTTATAATGTGGTGTTGGAGAAGAGTTGAGAGTCCCTTGGACTGCAAGGAGATCCAACCAGTCAATCCTAAAGGAAATCAGTCCTGAATATTCATTGGAAGGACTGATGCTGAAGCTGAAGCTCCAATACTTTGACCACCTGATGCAAAGAACTGACTCTTTAGAAAAGACCCCAATGCTGGGAAAGATTGAAGGTGGGAGGAGAAGGGGATGACAGAGGATAAGATGGTTGGATGGCATCACTGACATGATGGACATGAGTTTGAGTAAATTCTGGGAGTTGGTGATGGACAGGGAAACCTGACGTGCTGCAGTCCATGGGGTCACAAATTGTTAGGCATGACTGAACGACTGAACTGAACTGAGTATATGCAGAATCCAACCACTCCTCACTCTCTCTGCACCCGCTACCCTAGTTCATTGACTATTTTAAAATACCACTGCTTAGCCTCCTAGTGGAAATCTTCATCAAAACCCTTATCGTGACCCACAGAGGCTTGGATAGCCTAATTCCTACTCCCTTTCTCTCCGACACTATCATCTATCACTTCTAACTTTAGCCATCCTCATCTCTAGCTGCTTCTTGAATATCTCAAATGTTGCTGCTTCCTCTTTCCCCAGATATCAATACAGTAAGTCCCCTACATAAGAACCTGCAAGTTGCAAATTTGCAAAGGGAATGTGAGCGTGTATGTCAGCTGTTGTACTATCCTATTGTAACTTTCAAGGTACTATTATAAACCTATTACAGTACAGTACTATATAGCTGATTGTGTTAGTTGGGTATGTAGCGTAACATTGCTGGACTTAGCAGACGTGTTGGTCTTAACAAATGAACTCTTGAAATGGAACTCATTTGGATGTAGGGAACTTACTACAAAATTCACATTATTAATTCAGATCTCAGCCCACATATTAGAGATATTAGGTGTCCTTAGAGACACCTCACATAATAAACTTCTCTAAAACCATCCTATAAATCTCTAACATGTGCCATCTTTACTTCTTTATTATCAGGCAGTCCCTACTGAAGTGTGAAGTTCATTTAAAATGTGTTTTTCTCTTTGCTAAGTCACAAGAGTTTTAAAAGGTGCCTGGCATGTAGATGTTCAACAAATATTGATGAATCATAAGTTTGCATGACCAAAGTACTTTGACTGATTTAAATTTATTCCAAAACAAAGGAACATTGAGAACCACTATCTCTAGCTTATATTTTATTTCCAGTTTATATAACTCAAATTAAGCAGTATAGTATTCATGAATCCATTCATTTTTACTTTATCTGTTACTAGGTGGGGGTGGGGAAGTTTTTATTTGTCATGTATTTTTTTATTAAAGACAACCTTAAAAATTCAGGAAAAATATCCTAACCACATTTCCTAGACAGTTTATATTTCCTATCTTTATCCTTAAATTTCTGTATTATTCAAAATCACATTCAAAAAATTTGTGACAATTAGGAAAAAAGAAACTCTACATGCAAAGTATACATGATGGTTAATTTTATTTGGCAATTTGGTTAGTCTACAATGCCCAGTTGTTTGCTCTAACACTTGTTTAAACATTACTGTAAAAATGTTTTTTGGACATGACCTATCAGTAGAATTTGAATAAAGAAAATAACCTCCCAGAATGGTGAAGGGGGGGGGGGGGAGGAATTCAACGAATCTGTTGAAGGCCTTAAGACAAAGACAGGTTTCCCAAGTAAAAAGCAAATTCTGCCTGAAGACCACAGCATAGGAATCCTACTTGAGTTTTCAGCCTGTAGATTTGAAACTCAACACTGCAATGTCAACTCATATATAAATTTCCAGACTGTCAGCCTTCTCTATAGATTCTGAACTTGCCAGATCACACAATCGTGGAAGCCAATTCCATAAAACGGAACTTTCTAAATATACATATATCCTCTTGGTTGTGTTTCTCAGGAGACTCGTAACAATACAGCATATGAGTACCAAATAGCTCAGTGATATTAACCATGGGTGGGGCTTCCCAGGTGGCTCCAAGGTAAAGAATCAGCCTGCTAATACAGGAGACCCAGGAGGATGTGGTTCCATCCCTGGGTAAGATCCCCTGGAAGAAGAAAGGGCAACCTACTCCAGTATTCTTGCCTGAAAAATCCCTTGGACAGAGGAACCTGGCAGGCACAGTCTTAGGGGCACAAAGAGATGAATGCGAATCATCACACATGCATTAACTATGTGTATGCGGCTGGATTTCCTAATAGCCATCCCAGAGCTTAAGCTCTGCAGGCAGCAGCTGGTGTCCCCTTACAGCAACATCACAGGAGGAGCCGTGTGTAATCTATAGCATCCTGAATCATGAATGCATGACGCTAGCAGGGAGCAATGATGCTTTCTAAACTCCCTCATTGAGTTCATATGGAAATTAAATCTCAACTCTTCTAGAAAGGTGGGTATCCTCCTCGGTTTTCAAAATTTGCAGCGAGACAATTGACTTGATTTAGTATCCACTGCCACTGAGGTCTTAGTGGGAAACTTACAACTGGGCAATCCGCAGGGCTGTGTTCAGAGGAGATCTGGGTCCTTAGCATTTTGTGGCCACTCAGTGTCTCAAGCTTCCTGCCATCATCCTCTCCAGGGCACTATGAAGTCTAAGAACAGGATAAAAAGTTTATTTGTAACCTCACCTTTATCGCAGGGCAGTCATCACAAGCTTTGCATTTACAACTCCACAGAAGAGTTCTGTGTAGATTTTCTGGGGATGATTTCCCCTTAGAATATGTGAGAAAGAGCATGTGTGACTCTTTTTAAGCTGAAAGTACTGAGATAGTAAAAGCAGAAAAGAACTCTTACATTCCTCACCAAGATATGATCTCACATTAAAAAAATAAATACCCATTATACAGAGTGAAGCAAGCCAGAAAGATAAAGACCATTACAGTATACTAACACATATATATGGAATTTAGAAAGATGGTAACGACAACCCTATATGCAAAACAGAAAAAGAGACACAGATGGATAGAACAGACTTTTGGACTCGGTGGGAGAAGGTGAGGGTGGGATGTTTCAAGAGAACAGCATTGAAACATGTATATTATCTAGGGTGAAACAGGTCACCAGCCCAGGTTGGATGCATGAGACAAGCGCTCGGACCTGGTGCACTGGGAAGACCCAGAGGGATCGGGTGGAGAGGGAGGTGGGAGGGGGGATCGGGATGGGGAATACATGTAAATCCATGGCTGATTCATGTCAGTGTATGACAAAAACCACTACAATATTGTAAAGTAATTAGCCCCCAACTAATAAAAAATAATAAAAATAAAATAAAATTAAAAATTAAAAAAATTTTTTAAATGATAAAAATAAATAAATAAAAGCCCTCAAGTCCATTAAAAAAAAAGAAACCACTTTTAGCAGGTTTTAGGAAAATAAGCTAATGATAAATAAATCCAAGAACAAACTTGAGAGAAATGAGATTCAGTTCAGTTCAGTCTTTCAATTGTGTCCGACTCTTTGTGATCCCTTGGACTGCAACACGCCAGGCCTCCCTGTCCATCACCAACTCCCAGAGTTTACTCAAACTCATGCCCATCGAGTTGGTGATGCCATCCAACCATCCCATCCTCTGTCATCCCCTTCTCCTCCCACCTTCAATCTTTCCCAGCATCAGGGTCTTTTCAAATGAGTCAGCTCTTTGCATCAGGTGGCCAAAGTATTGGAGTTTCAGCTTCAGCATCAGCCCTTCCAATGAACACCCAGGACTGATCTCCTTTAGGATGGACTGGTTGGATCTCCTTGCAGTCCAAGGGACGCTCAAGAGTCTTCTCCAACATCACAGTTCAAAAGCATCACTTCTTCGGCGCTCAGCTTTCTTTATGGTCCAGCTCTCACATCCATACATGCTGCTGTTGCTGCTGCTGCTGCGTTGCTTCAGTGGTGTCCGACTTTGTACGACCCCATAGATGGCAGCCCACGAGGCTCCCCCGTCCTGGGATTCTCCAGGCAAGAACACTGGACTGGGTTGCCATTTCCTTCTCCAATGCATGAAAGTGAAAAGTGAAAAGTGAAAGTGAAGTCCCTCAGTCATGTCTGACTCTTAGCAACCCCATGGACTGCAGCCTACCAGGCTCTTCTGTCCATGGGATTTTCCAGGTAAGAGGACTGGAGTGGGGTGCCATCACCTTCTCCGACATCCATACATGACTACTGGAAAAACCGTAGCTTTGACTAGACAGACCTTTGTTGACAAAGTAATGTCTCTGCTTTTTATTATGCTGTCTAGGTTGGCCATAACTTTCCTTCCAAGGAGTAAGAGTCTTTTAAATTTGAGAGAAATGAAATAGTGAATAGCAAACTCAGCTTCTTCAGGAGAGAGAGAGGAGAAAGGAGCCTAACTGCCTACAGCCTAATGTGGAAAGCCCTATCAGAATTATCTGGATGCTCCCCTGTCTACACTCGGAATATAGATCAGGCATTGGTTAAATGTGCTTCTTCTCCTTCTGCACCCAACATCAGGCTTCTGTGCCTGTGTGTGTGTGTGTGCATGTTGTTACCAGATAAGGAGAGTCAAAGAAGACCTTTCCTCATGGGCCTCAGTTCTTGGTAAAGACACAAAGAAGAATCTGAGGTCTTATCCGTGGCAAAAACAAGTTTACTGAAGGGAGAACAGAAGGAAAACCTCCAGGGAGAGGTGGGCCAAGCCAAGAGAGGCACTGGTGTTGGAATGATGAGGTTGGGGGTTTTTAAGACAAGGCTTTTACTTATTCAACAGCCAGTGTGGACCAACTATCTTGGTAAGATAGCTGCAAGTCACATAACAGGAGGCTCTACTGCACATCTTTCCCATGATTCAGCCTGCTATAATCAGATGTATGTATGTATGTATAGAATATTTATGAACCCTTAATAGGCTCCTGGCTGCCTAAGGTCATGTGAGCACACAGCTGTTCATTGAGGGTGCATGTCCCAGAGTCGGGAAAGTTATTTTGTAGCATATCTGTGAACTCTCCCAGGTCACACTGGGATGTGTCTGGAATAGGGTTTAGAAATCAACTTGAAATTTTTGGGGCTAGGCCACCCCTCATTGCCCAAGCCTAATTGCTTACCTAAGGTATGTGTGTGCCTGGGTGTATGCCACCAGTTTTCATCTTGGCCACCCTATGTGAGTGGATTTCAGTAGGTGGGGTTTTCTCGTTTCTGAAGCCCCTTCCCCCTAGGTAAATCAAAAGCCTTCTGGAACCATTTCCCTCCTCATCTCAGTCTGACTGCTGACTTTGGAGTACTGACTAGACCCTTACTATGAAGCCATATGAGATAGTATAAAGAGTTTGGTTTCAATGTAGAACAACTAGTTACCCCTTAGAAAACAAATTTGCCATCTCTGAGGCTAAGATCTCCCTGCTAAGAAAGAGAGATAATGGCAGTCCTCATCTTCTTGGATTCTTACTAAGATTAAATGAATTACTGCATTCTAGCCACATAGTGTCTCTTGATGAAAGTGAAAGAGGGAAGTGGAACAGTTGGATTAAAACTCAACATTCAGAAAACTAAGATCTTGGCATCTGGTCCCATCACTTCATGGCAAACAGATGGGGAAACAATGGAAACATTGAGAGGCTTTATTTTGGGGGGCTCCAAAATCACTGCAGATGGTGACTGCAGCCACGAAATTAAAAGGCACTTGCTCCTTGGAAGAAAAGTTATGACCAACCTAGACAGTATATTAAAAAGCAGAGATAGTACTTTGCCAATAAAGGTCCATCTAGTCAAAGCTATGGTTTTTCCAGAAGTCATGTATGGATGTGAGAGTTAGACTATAAAGAAAGCTGAATGTTGAAGAAGTGATGCTTTTGAACTGTGGTGTTGGAGAAGACTCTTGAGAGTCCCTTGGACTGCAAGGAGATCCAACCAGTCCATCCTAAAGGAGATCATTCCTGAATATTCACTGGGAGGACTGATGTTGAAGTTGAAACTCCAATATTTTGGCCACCTGATGTGAAGAATGGACCCATTGGAAAAGCCCCTTATTCTGGGAAAGATTGAAAACAGGAGAAGGGGATGACAGAGGATGAGATGGTTGGATGGCATCACCGACTCAATGGACATGAGTTTGAGCAAGCTCTGAGAACTGGTGATGGACAGGGAAGCCTGGCCTTTTGCAGTCCATGGGGTCGCTAAGAGTTGGACACAACTGAGGGACTGAACTGAACTGACTGAGACACATAGTAAGTGATCATTTCATATAACGATGTCTAGTAAATTTCTGGTGATATAAACATATATGCTGAAGCGTAGCAAGGAATATAATTAAGTAGTGAGAACAAAAATTGAATAAGTGTTTTACTGACTAGGAAGAATCTGTTTAGAAATAAATGAGCGATTGATGTGTGTTTGAATGGTGATAAATGTCCTCACAGTAGAGGCTTTTCTTTGAAAGTGATAGGCTTTGTAATGATAGATAAGGAATATGAAGAATTATGAGGTGAGATGAGTCACATGTTCAAAGACAGAATGGGATGACCAGAGCACATGTCAGCATCTATCCACTCTAAAACGTCAACAAGCCTTGGAAATATGGATAAAGCAACAGGAAGTTTAAGTAGAGGCCAATTATCATCAATTTCTTTTCCAACATAAAATTACAAACTTTCTTCTTAGTAATTTTTAAAATTCAAAAATATAATTATTCATTTTATGTCTCAATACTTTTTTAAAATATTCAAAATGATAATTTGAAAATTTCAAACCGAAATCAAACTATTTTTCTCATACATTTATTAATTTATTGTTTGCAGTTATAAGAGGGAGAAAGAAATTCTTCATGCCACTTTCCACTTTAAAGACAGAAAATCCAATAATACTATGTGAAGTAATCATGAGATTTATTAGTCTAGAGATTACTTTGACCAAATGTTGACAATCTAAAGTATTGGGTTTGAATTATTTAATAGCTATGCCAAATGTATCTTAGACTTCAGTTAACATAAATGTTGAAAAAAATTTTTGAGAGCAAAATATGTCTTAACTTTCATCCTTACTTTAGTATTTACCAAACCTGGAATAATTAAGTTTCTGGTATTTATTTATTCATATTTAAATAACAGACAAAATATTTCTGGCTCATCAAGCTGAAGCAACATTTCTTCATAAAAAATGTGGGATGGGCAGCAGGTGTCAAAGAATTTCATCAGACACTAGAATGACCTACATGCCTCCTCTGGTCCTTCCTACACCCACAAAATATATTGGAAAAATTAATCTTGTGCAAGATTGCAAGACCCAACAAAGACCTTAGCTGAGCTTCATAACTTCTCAAAACACCAGCAGTGCCATCATCATGTAAAGAATGTGCTGGGTCAAAGTACCATTTCATTCTCTCAATGACTGAGAAGGAGGAATTGCCTTTTGTTACGTATGTTCCCTATATAAATACACTCTATATCAGAATATGCTTTATTTTATTATTTTCCTAAAATGTTAGATAGTTCATTGGGTTTAATCAGAAAGATAATATTCACCCAGGAAGAAAGTTTGGTAAAGTAATACAGGAATCTACTCTCTCTAATTAGCTGCTCAAGTGTTGAAAACAATTTTAATAGTGTTATCAAAATGTATCTGACATTAATTACTACTTTGCTAGGATGGGGTCAAAGGTTCAGATTCTGGTACCAATTTTTGAGGTAACAGATAATAGAACTAATGTTTCCGTTGTTAGCCGATCAAAAGGTGGTATTAACAGAATTGAAGCTAGGTAAGCTGAGTGTAAGACAAACATGCAGAAACATTCTGTAACACCATATCGTGAATATTTTTAATCTTGGGGTAAAGAGATACTAAAGCAGATTTGAATTAATTTGATTGCTAAAGTATTTCAACACTGATAGAAATCTGACAGTAAATAGGTTACATGAATTGAGTCTGCAGATTTTTGCCTTCAGCCTCAGAGCAGAGTCCCAGTTGTATCAATGTGGGGTTAATCCGAATATACCAAGTGCAATCACGGCAGAACGTTTCACAGCTGACCCTCAGACAGTGACCTTCCTCCCCTTCCCCAGAATCACTAATGCAGTACCCAAGTGGCTCAGTGGCAGAGCATCTGCCTGACAGTGCAGGAGAGGCAGGAGACGTGGGTTCGATCCCTGGGCGGGGAAGATGCCCTGGAGAAGGAAATGACAGCCCACTCCAGTATTCTCACTGGGAGAATCCCAAGGCCAGAGGAGTTTGGCAGGCTATAGCCCATGGGGTCGCAAAGAGTCGGACATGACTGAGCTTGGACACACAACAAGGCTTCAGTATTTGGGAAATTCCTCCATTTAGATTAGACCAGAAATCATTTTTAAACAGGGGCAAACCTGATTTTTCCCACTCCATTCTCCTCCCATTGAATGGTGTTGAAGATACTACAAATGCAACTTTCTGAACACTTTATATATTCCTAGTCATTGGACTGGCAATGGCAAAAACTGGAACATGGGGAAAGGAATCATTCTCCTTTGTTTCTTTAGACTTCTAGAAATGAGAATCCGAGGAAGTCATCCTGTTAACCAACCTTGAAACAAAAAAATATATCCCCAAAGTCAGAGCACTGCCGTGAAGAAAATGTTCTCACAAAACATCACAACAACCAGTTGCAAAGGGAAAACAGCATTTGCAGGATACCTTGAAACTTAACCCCAATATCTTTGAACCATTCACACCTAAATGAGGATTGGAAGCTGCTATTTTTAAGGATCAAATAATTTCTGTGTTTCTTTAGGAAAAGGCTTAGATTCCTTAGGCTAGGTTTATTCTTTTTTTTCTTTTTATTTTTTTCTAGGTTTATTCTTGATTTGGCTATTTTTGCTTATGCAAAATAGTTTTGTTTTGTTTTTTAGTAACCTGTATTAACAAAAAGACTCTCTGTGTTAGACTTGCCAGATAAAATATAGAATGCCTTGCTAAATTTGAATTTCTGGTCAAAAAGGAGTTTTTTTTTTATTTAAGCACTTTTATTTGCTAAATCTCATAACTCTATAGTATGCTAACTATTTACAAAATAAAAATGTAAAATATCTTCATGAAGAATCATGCTGTATCTCTGCTAACTATTATTATTGACGGAAAAATGAGCTGACAATTAGGAACAAGAGATGAATGGATATGTTTCCTTTTCCTTACCCTTGTTCTGTTTCAAAGAAGACTGAGAAAGATAGGCAGGTTTGGGGGAGGAAAGACAAGCTCAGAGGCACCTCCACTGCTGGAAGATAAGGTGGTCCCTACAACATCTTGGCTGGAAGGCCAGAACACAAGACAGATGGTCAGTTAGAATTACTTCAGGGATGGCATAGTAACTGGGGCAAGTGACAACCAGGTTGGATTTATGAAACATAAATATTATTCCGAATCACCCAGAAATCCATGCAGAGGAGACAAAAACCTGAGAAAAGACTGAGAACCTTGTGGTCAAGCAAGGTGGAGTTTAGATTAGTGCCTAAAAGGTCATTTTAGAAAGCGGTGGCAGCCCTGATGGTTAGAACACTAATGCATGAGTTTAGTTCAACACCCTGTGGATGTAGATACACTACCCCAGCCCAGACTGTATGTGAGAGGAGTGCTCCCAAGTCTGCTGCATTGACTCAGATTCTGGGTTACATGTAGACATAGCCTGAAACGCATTTCATATTTTCAAAAGCTAAAACATATTTAAAACATTCCACTGTTTGTCTAGGTAGGGCTCACAAAGGTTGTTTCCTTAAATACCATTGGGTCTAACTTGGCTCTTGATGTATAATGTCAATAAGTGGAACACAATCTCCCCAAACCTAACACTACAAAGACAAGTAGGAACATTCCTTCTAATCTAAAGCAATATTTATAGATACATTTACATACCTCACTATAAATACACTTATGTCAAAAACAAATGATAATGACCAAAGTTAATTCCCCCAAATCCTAGAAATACTTATTTAAATAAAGTAATGAATTTCCAAATTATTTTTCCAATATTAATTTATTTTATTAATAAGTGATTTCAAAATATAACAATAAGACATCCACACTATGAGCTATCTTTTAATGTTTTCAGGTGATTTCTAATAGTTCTCCTGAAAAGATGCTTGTGAGGATTTGTCTTTTGTATCAATTGATAATTATGCAATGTTACCAATGGAAAAATGCTTATATAAGT
This sequence comes from Hydropotes inermis, assembly GCA_020226075.1. Taxonomy (NCBI): domain Eukaryota; kingdom Metazoa; phylum Chordata; class Mammalia; order Artiodactyla; family Cervidae; genus Hydropotes; species Hydropotes inermis. The sequence continues at coordinate 5,565,879 of CM035273.1, forward strand.
ATCTACTCAGAATATTTTGTGAAATATTTAATTAAGCATAGAGGAGTGCTATTACTATCTTTTAACATCGTAGGATTTTCTTTTTTTCTTTAGCTGTGCTTAAAATAGTGAATGAATGAATGGATTACATAGATAGATAAATGATAAATAAGTAGATGGATAGATAGATAAATTTTAAAGTGCCATTTTAAGCCAGTGTAAGTAAGCTAAGGAGAGTTCTATAAGATGAATAACACCTTTAAAGAATTGTTTTTCCTGATGACTATCAAAAAGATTTTTAAAAAGGAAATTATATTAAAAATGAGTAGGTAAACATTAGTTACACAGGCATTCTTTGCGGAAAAGCCCTGAACCTCCTATAAAGGCTGTACATCTTATTAAATGTACAAAGAAGAAATTATTTGCTTTGATTACTTCTTCCCATATTTTCCTAAAAGCATTTCGTGCCAGAGAATGCTTTTAGTTCAGAGAAAATGGTAGAAGTCATTCCATATCTTTATGTGGCTCCATAAGTTCAAGAGGTAATGAGAAGGAGGTGGTAAGAAGTATGAGACCTGTAATGAAATTGTTCCACACACATGAAATTTCTAACCCGTATTCCATAAAGCTGGGTCATCTGCATGGGTCAAAATGTTGTGGTCTTCAGTTAATGTAGCCTTTCCCAGCTGGTCTTTTTTAAGCTAACAGCCAGGAGAATAAATCCATAAAGTGCAATAACCATAAAACATAAAGTTCGATAGTAAAGCTATTGCTTAGCTTAAGGTTTAACAATACTATTTAAAGCCATTTTACCTCAATATTGACAAAACAAATCTACTTTCATAGGGTTAGAGAACAAGAGTTATTGATGTGATATCAAATGTTTTTGAACTGGTTTTGAACTGTTTGGAATAGGTGTAAAGATTTGCTTGACTAAATTCTAGTATAGTCATTCTAGAATATTTTGGAACATGCCCTACATGGTCAAAATAAGAAACATAAGAACCATAGTTTATACCATAAACCAGTACACATAGAACATACTTACACATAAACACATAGTATACATAACACATTTACCACTTATAAAGATTTTAACATTTTAAATTCCTTTTTAAAAAATTTAATTGATGAATCATGATCCATAATTTCAAAAAAAAAAAAAATTGGTCTAAGAGGCAGTACTTTGTCCTCCTTAAGAGCAGGAAAATTGTCTTAAATTTCTATATTCCAAGGAACTAGTCCAGAGTCTAAGGATGTATAAATGTTAGTAAACTTTTAGTGAATAAAATCAAGTGAATGATCTGAAATTACATAAATGTATGTTGTGCATATGCATCATATTAAGTATAAGGGTCCAAAACTTTTGAGAGTGGTTATTATACTTCCCCCTACATTGCATCCCTAGCAAAAGAGGTAGATTTCATAGAAGGTAAATGAATGGATGGATAGATAGATCAAATTAGTGTGAGTTTTCCCAATCAGTCAAATAGGTTTTACAATCCTTTCCATCTCTATGCTAACAGTTCTCAACTAATACGGTGCTATTGTATTATTGCATCATGGTTAAGACCATGAATTTGGAAGCCAGATTAGCTGGATTCAAATCCTAGCTCTGTCAGTATCTTCTGAACATTTACCTTGTACAAGTTGTTTAACCGCTAAGTGTCTCAGTTCAGTCCAGTCGCTCAGTTGTGTCTGATTCTTTGTGACCCCATGAACTGCAGCACGCCAAGCTTCCCTGCCCATCACCATCTCCCGGAGCTTCCTCAAACTCATGACCATTGAGTCAGTGATGCCATCCAACCATCTCATCCTCTGTTGTCCACTTCTCTCACCTTCAATCTTTCCCAGCATCAGAGTCTTTTCCAATGAGTCTGTTATTCACATGAGGTGGCCAAAATATTGGCATTTCAGAATCAGCATCATTCTTTCCAATGAATATTCAGAACTGATCTCCTTTAGGATGGAGTGGTTGGATCTCCCTGCAGTCCAAGGGACTCTCAAGAGTCTTCTCCAACACCACAGTTCAAAGGCATCAGTTCTTCAGTTCTCAGCTTTCTTTATAGTCCAACTCTCACATCCACACATGACTACTAGATTAAGTGTCTCCGTTACCTGTAAAATGCAGATGGTATTAGATCATGCATCATAAACTTGCAAGGATTGCATTATTATAAATATTGTTATTTATATGGATTTATACTATTTATATATTAATCATATAAATGTATATAAATATTTATTATTTATATATTTATATAAATTTTATTGTTATTATTATATATAAAGAGCATTAAATAAGTGAATTACTTTGATCAATTCAGGGATGAAGGCATCTTTTTCCTCCAGTACATACCTAAACATAAAACCTAAGACACAGAGATCAAAATTTGTCAACATTGAAAATATGTGACCTGGACAGGTTGTGGTAAATTTCCCATGACCAAGAATATTCAAACCCACTCTGGATATTCACAAGCATTATGTGGATGTTGCACATGTTTATAGAAGACACCATCATGTCTTTCCCCATTAAATAACGACCATGCTAATGGAGCAGGATTAACTTCAGCCCCAACTCAGACTCAAACATTGGACCTAAGGAACACAAGTAAATATCCATATTTCCATCTGCTACCCATTGTATCAATACCATTGGTTGATTCAATAATGGGCTTTTATTCTCACCTTGAGTCTAGGCAGATGACACCACCCTTATGGCAGAAAGCAAAGAAGAACTAAAGAGCCTCTTGATGAAAGTGAAAGAGGAGAGTGAAAAAGCTGGCTTAAAACTCAACATTCAGAAAACTAAGATCATGGCAGCTCATCCCACCATTTTGTGGCAAATAAATGGGGAAACAATGGAAACAGTGAGAGACTGTATTTTGGGGGGGCTCTAAAATCACTGCAGATGGTGACTGCAGCCATGATGTTAAAAGATGCTTGCTCCTTGGAAGAAAAGTTATGACCCACCTAGACAGCATATTAAAAAGCAGAGGCATTACTTTACCAACAAAGGTCTGTCCAGTCAAAGCTTTGGTTTTTCCAGTACTCATGTATGGATGTGAGAGTTGAACTATAAAGAAAGCTGAGCACTGAAGAACTGATGCTTTTAAACTTTGGTGTTGGAGAAGACTCTTGAGAGTCCCTTGGACTGCAAGAAGATCCAACCAGTCCATCCTAAAGGAAATCAGTCCTGAATATTCACTGAAAGGACTGATGCTGAAGCTGAAACTCCAATATTTTGGCTACCTGATGCAAAGAATGGACTCATATGCAAAGACCCTGATGCTGGGAAAGACTGAAGGCAGGAGGAGAAGGGGATGACAGAGGATGAGATGGTTGGATGGCATCACCAACTCAATGGTCATGAGTTTGAGTAAACTCCAGGAGTTAGTGATGGACAGGGAGGCCAGGCATGCTGCAGAGTTGGGCATGATTGAGCGACTGAACTGAACTGAACTAAGTCTATCAGGATATGCCATTATTTTGTCCACAAGAGATTTACTTAAACATTTATCAAATTAAATATATATATATATATATATATATATATATATATATATATCTCAAGAATTATAAAAAATAAATCAAGTGCTTACAGTATGTCAACAACAGTGTTAAAAAATGTGCAGATATTATTTTATTTAATCTCACAGAAACCTCTTAAGTTAGAATTATAACTATCACCTATTTCAGATGAAGAAAATCAGACTACTAGAAATTAATATGCTTGTATTTAAGCTATATAATTAGTAAAAGAGGAAGTGGAATTCCAGCATTTTTCTAGGTCTTAAGAAGTTGTCTCTGCTGCTTTAAACTAATTATGTTATCAAGTTCTGTGTTAAAGAGATACTGGGGCCACAATTCCATATAGTCCAAATAGTTCAACAAAATTTTTTCAGAGTACATTATGAACCAAGTGATATATACAATTAGAGAATTTGTCAGAAGGACTTGAAAAGGTACAATCAGGGTATATTTATTTCTTCACTAGTGTGTTCAAGTGCAGTCTGAAATATATTTCCACTCTGTCACTGGGTTACAGTAAGGAAGATTATGGTAAATGTCAGGTCTAAGAACAGTATAGCTTCAGATATTAAAAAGTCTAGACCATCTAAACCCATAGAACATACAATACCAAGAAAAAACTCTAAAGTACATTTGAATTTGGGCATATTATGATATGTCAAGATTTGTTCTTGACATAAACATAAGCATATATATGTGTGTGTGTGTGTGTGTGTATAACATAAATAAATATACCACTCTTGTAGGGGAAGTTGATGATGGAGAAGGCCATGTTTGTGTTGGAGCGTGACTATATGGAGAATTTCTGTACATCTCTCTCAATTTTGCTGCAAATCCAAAACTGGTCTAAAAATAAAGTTCTTAAAAAAAAAAAAAAGCTATGCCTTGCAGCTTGAAGGAGCTTAGTTCCCCAACCAGGGATTAAACCTGGGCCATGGCAGTGAAAGCGCTGAGTCCTAATCATCGAACTGCCAGGGAATCCCCACATTTTTTTTTTTTAATTTGAAAGTCTAGACCAAGGATTTCTGTTCTCAGTCACGTTGGAGTAATCATTTATAAATTTGTCTCTGAACCTTAAATTACTAGAGGTGTTTTTCAGACCCTGAAGAAAAACCTATGCAGGACGTGATGTTTCATAGAAGGGGGGGGAATGAGGTGGACGTATAATAGTCCTGGTGTTTAGACTGGAATCAATTATTAGCAGAAATGAAGAGTCCAAACAGATTCCTGTAGCTCTGCTGAGTTCAGCAGACCAAGGTCAGAGGTTAAGGATGCTAAAGCAGGTAAAATTCATGTGTCAGAATGCCATAAAAAGAGGAAGCTACACATGAAATGAGCTCAAGAAATTTGCAAAGAGATCCCATTTAGTATTGATACATATTATACCATAGACCTTATTTAGGTCAGGATTAAACTGGAGAAGCAGAATCAGTAGAAAGAAATTATAGATGTATTTATTATGTATAAACATATGCATAATTATTATAAGGACTTGACTTATAAAATTTAGGGGGGATGATAAAGTTAACCCTGAAGCAAGGCAACCAGTTAGGAAGCGGAGACCGTGGATAGACTGGAGTCCTATGAGCTGAAGCTGAAGCTTGGCTCCAGGGCAGGCAGTGGGGGAGGGAGACCCGGAGGGAAGGGGCAGCCACGTCGGCCCTGCCGCTTCTTAGTCTGTGTCCTCAGGGAGCGCCTAAGCTCCCTCTTAAGGAGAGAGCCTGACTACAGTCAAGCCCACTCAGGACAGCTACTTCGATGAGTTCAGAGTTTAGTTCCATTAGAAAATGTCCCTCACAGCCAAACCCGGATGAATGCTTGATTGATAAACTGGGTGATGGGTGCACAGTACAGAATGGCTGCTGTCTCCCGTGTAGCTCATTCTAACGTGAAACATTCTGAGGGATCTTGTTTAGTCTAGAAAACTTGGCACATCGCAAAGTGATCACAGATGTGAAAAGTAAAACTTCAAAAGGCGAGCAGAGAAGGAGCAGAGAGTCATTAGCTGAACAATTCCCTGAACTCACATCAGAAGGGAAAATATTTTAGTTCCTTCAAGCCAGAGTAGAAAAACTAAAAGGGTCTCTCTCCCGATAAAAAGCTCTTCTAGTCAGGCCCTAGCAGAGTTTCAAAACACGACTGAAGAGATCAAACTCATCTGCTGGTAACACAGCTGTGCACCAAAACAAAACTCAGCGATCTTTAAAGAAAGAAAACAAAATCCAGTCTCTCAACAACATAATGTCAAAAGTGTCTAACAAGTACCCCCAAATTAGCCGACATTCAATAAGAAAGGAAAATGCTACCTGTGACCAGGAAAAATATGTCAGGCCTCTTTTTAAGTTAGTTTCCTTTTATTTGGGAATGACTGTAGTTAACTTTTATCAATGTGGAACTTGACTGATTAATGTTAAAAATCAAAGTGTACAATAAAGCTGGTAGCCATATTCAATATTGTAATTTGATTTTAGTTACCTTTTTTTTTAGGGATTTCTTGCCCTGAAACATCCACAGCAGAGGTTTTCGTTTTGTTTGCCTTTTACGTCTCTAGATTTATCTCTGTTGTTTAGTCGCTAAGTTGTGTCCAACTCTTTCATGATCTCATGGACTGCGGCCTGCCAGGCTCCTCTGTCCACGAGATTTCCCAGGCAAGAATGCTGGAGGGGGTTGCCATTCCCTTCTCCAGGGGACTTTTCAAACCCACAACTCCTGCATTGGCAGGCGGATTCTTTACAGCTGAGCATCATCATAGAAATTGCCGGTAGCATAGAAATGAGACAGATGAGAGAGTTAGCCAACAAGAATGTGAAAACAGCTATTTTAACTGTATTTGAGTATAAAAAGCAAAATATGAACATAGTAGAGATAGAAGTAGAAAATATAAAGAATAATCAAGCAGAACTTCTAGCCATGGGAAGTAAACAACTTGAGATTAAAATTTCACTGAATTAGAATACCTGCAGAAAGTTTCACTGATATTAAAGATATAGTACCAGAACTGATTAATAATGAGGCACAGTAAGGAAAATAAGCAAAGAAAATTTACAGAGCTTAAAAGATCAGTAGAAAAATATAGTTTAAAATATGTATATGTGAGTTTCAAAAAAAAAAAAGATGAAGGGCAAAACCAGCCACAATAGAGGCAATAACAAACAAATAACATCAGCAAAATATCCCAATAAAGCTAAAGAAATAAACATTTTTCAACACACACACACAGACACAGAGATTCACACGTCAAAGTTCAAAGAACCCAAAGCAGGATATGTACAGACACAAATAAACACATCCCAAAATACATCAAAATCAAATTACAGAAAATATATAATGAACTAAACAAAGCTTTAGGCAATAAGGAGAAATGATAACTTCATATAGAAAGAGATAAGAATAATAAAAATTTCTCATCATAAACAATGCAAACTGGAACAAATATCATGAAAAATTTAAAGTGATGAAGAATGTAATATTATGAAACTGAAATTACTAAGTGAAAATATTCACAAAGACAAATGTGATAATTTTTCAGAGAAACAAAGACTGAGAGAATTTGTCACCAACAGACTGACAGTATGAAAAATGTGGAAGAGGTTCTCTGGGTGACTGATAAACATCATAAGGTGGAATTTGTGCACACATTAGGATGAAGAAGAGTAGAATGACAAGCATGTGGTAGAACTGAACATTTTTCCCTTATTTTAAAGTTTTTCACAAAGACAATTTATTGTGTGAAGCAAAAATAATAACAATAATGTATTTAGAGGTTATCACATATGCATAGAAGTATAGTTATGACAATGAAAGGAGAGAGAATGAGAGGGCATATTACAGTATTCTGCTTGACATTTTTGTTATATGAAATTGTGATATAAGATACAATGGACTGCAATAATGTAAATTATAATATTCCAAACTTGAGACTAACCATGAGAAAATACAGAGATAGTGCTAAGAATTAAAAAATGAAAATAACACTGAATGGCAAAATATACTTACCTATTCCAAAGGAAGACAAGAAAATGGAAAAAGAAATTTAAAGATGGATGGAGCAAAAGGAAAACAACTAGCAACACATTACTTTTAAGTAAAAGCTTATCAATACGTATACTAAATATAAATATCCTACATTCTCAAAATACAAAGAGTGGCATAGTGTGTAATACACAACCCAACTATATGCTGCCTACGAGAAATCCAATTAAATATAAGGACACAGAGATTAAAATATAAAGACAGAAGAAATAAGGCATGCAAACTCTAACCCTATGAAAACTGTAATTCTTATAACAATATTAGACTAAATTCCAGAAGAAAGTGCAAGAATATGGAGATATTGTGGATTTGGTTCCAAATTACTGCAATAAAGCAAATATCAAAATAAAGAAAGTCACATGAATTTTTTTGGTTTCCCAGTACATGTAAAAATGTTGTGTTTACACTATAATGCAATCTATTAAGTGTACACCAGTATGATATCTAAAAAAACCCTCACTTGGAGAGAAAGGAGCAATATAACCATCAGTCTGTCCATCCACTACTACTGGAAACTCCACTGGATGGCCCCAGACTCATTTGGTAGTTGTCTTCGGCATTGTTTAGAATTCATAAGAGGTCATTACTACATTAAAAAAAAAAATCAGTGTATTTCAAGGGCAATCTGGAACCCTTGGCAACATATCCGCCCACTTGGGTGCCATAGGGACCACCCTTTTCATGCACCCAGTCTGCCATATCTGCTGAGTCAGTCACTGGAGCTCATACCTGGCCTAGAGCTCTGCTTCCTGATCACCAGGGAGTACATCACAGTACCCTCCTAGGACCATGAGCGAGCTAACTAGGATGGTGGCAGTGCTGGGTCCAGCCACACGGACGGGAGGCCCTACCTTGCTTTGTTCTGGGTATGCCACACTCACCCACCAGGAGCCAGTCTACAGCAGTAAACAGACCTTTCCGACCACAATCCTTCGCCCTTTGTAACCACTGATGGCAGAGGGGCCAAAATACTTCTGAGAGTGGCGATGTACTAGAGTACATCTGACTCCAGTATTAACCAAAGCTGTCATCTTTTGCTTATTTTTGAGAGAGCGGTGAATAATGAGCTCAACAGAAGGCCTCCGATTGCCTCCAAACTGGCCCCCATCTGGGGGCAGTCTTGACCTGCATCCTATCCCCAGGGTATGGGAGATATCCACCTAGAACAGGGCCACCCAGAGGCCTCTGCTGGAACGACGGGACATCGAGGATGGTAGGGGCAGGTGGTTACTAGTATGAACTTCGGTTTAGATTTCAAGGCTTTCAGTAAGTGACCAACACACCACTGGTTGTCAATCTATCTTTTCAGGTGGGGCTCTCAGCAACAAAGAGTTTAAGTCCGTTTTGTCTCTGTAATACATTTACCGGACCCTTTACAGCCAGTAAGGATAGCCCTCTGGCTTTGGGGAGTGGGTTCCTCTCTGTCTCAGGTCTTTGGCACCAGTTCATGGATTTGTCAGTTTCCCCCAGATCAAGACTGGACTACACAACATCATAAATGTCTTGTCCCACAGCTGGATTCAGCATAGATGTCAGTGCCCCCCACCTGGTGGTGAAGGTGGACGGGAGCATCATGGTTTTCATTCCTACAGTGAATGTAGCTCAGTTAGGGCCTTCAGATTCAGAGCTGTGGATGGGCTGTCTCATTCCCAACTCCCTAAGAATTTATAACATCTCTTTTACAGGTTTCTAGGGTCGCATGTTCCCTGGGAGATTCCCCATCCCGCATTGAGCCAAGCCTCTCTGCAGGCTACATAATCCCACCCATCAAAAGTGAGTACTCTGAATTTCCCAAGTGTCATATAGGCACTGCCTGTGGGGGTGATAGGTGTCAATGTTGCTAATTTTCTCTGCCTCCTGGCTGGTCTCAGAAATGCAATCACCCTCTGTCAGAAATGCAATCGCCCTCTGTATCCCTGGCCACACTAATCACGCGTGGATAGTCTCACTGACCTTTCTCAGCAGCTTAGCAGCCATATCAATAATCTCCAGTACTGGATAACTCTCTTGTCAATTTTCTGAAATATTTAACAAAGAGAAAATTTCCATTCCTACACCAATTCTTTTATGAAATCTCCTAACTGCCAGTAATGAAATGCCTGGCTTGATAAAGTACAAGCTGGAATCAAGACTGCCAGGAGGAATATCAATAACCCCACATATGCAGATGACACCACCCTTAGTCAGAAAGCAAAGAAGAACTAAAGAGCCTCTTGAAAGTGAAAGAGGAGGGTGAAAATGTTGGCTTAAAACTCAACAGTCAGAAAACTAAGATCATGGCATCTAGTCCCATCACTTCGTGGCAGATAGATGGGGAAACGATGGAAACAGTGGAAGACTTTATTTCGGGGGGCTCCAAAATCACTGGAGATGGTGACAGCAGCCATGAAATTAAAAGATGCTTGCTCCTTGGAAGAAAAGCTATGACCAACCTAAACAGCATATTAAAAAGCGGAAACGTTACTTTGCCACAGAGGTCCATGTAGTCAAAGCTATGGTTTTCCCAGTAGTCATGTGTGGACATGAGAGCTGGACCATAAAGAAAGTGGAGCACTGAAGACTTTGAACTGTGGTGTTGAAGACTCTTGAGAGTCCCTTGGACTGCAAGGAGATCAACCCAGTCAATCCTAAAGGAAATCAGTTCTGAATATTCATAGGAAGGATTGACGCTGAAGCTGAAACTCCAACATTTTTGCCACATGATGCAAAGAATGGTGTAATTTGAAAAGCGCCTGATGCTGGGGAAGATTGAAAGCAGGAGGAGAAGGGGACAACAAAGGATGAGATGGTTGGATGGCATCACTGACTCAATAGACATGAGTTTGATCAAGCTCTGGGAGTTGATGATCGACAGGGAAGTCTGGTGTGCTCCAGTCCACGGGGTCACAAAGAGTTGGACACAACTGAGTGACTGAACTGAACTGAACTGCCAGTATTACCCTGGCAACAAATCATAAAACTATTTCAGGAAAAGCAAATAAGATATTAACATCTTTCATGAACAAAATTTTTAAAAAGATAATAGTTATTGATAATTAAATGTAGTATTATTTCAAAAGAATAGTATACCATGCACAAATGGGATTCGTTCTAGGAATGAATGGATTCTTTTGAAAATAAATTTAATACACAATAGTTGATAAAAAATAAAATTCACTATAATTACTCAGTGGATACAAAAGAAACATTTGAAAAAATTCAATATCAATTTATAATAATAACATTCAGTGATGAGGAATAAAAGGAGAGGGCCTTAACCTTTAAAGGTAATCCTCATTAGACTATTAATATTTTATACAGGAAACAAGTGTTCTGACCACCTCTATTCAGAGATCCTACCAGTGAAATGAGATTTAAAAAAAAATGAGAGAGGAAAACTAAATAATAAAGATTACAAAGAAAGAAGGAGTGCTCTATCCATATATTAATGACATGAAGAATTTATAACTGGAACTAATAAGGTGACAGAAAGTAAAGTCAGTGCACCAAAAATCAATTGTATTCCTGTAAACTAGCAAATAAACATTAAAAATCAACTTTTTAAAGTTATTAACATTTATAGTAATTTCAAAATAAAAAATTCTTAGGAAAAAATTTAATAAAATATGTATAAATCTTTATAATTAAAACTGTAAAATATTGGAGGGGGGAGAAAGTTTTCAGTTCAGTTCAGTTCAGTCACTCAGTCATGACAAATTCTTTGCAACCCCATGGAGTACAGTCATGCCAGGCCTCGCTGTCCATCACCAACTCCTGGAGCTTGCTCAAATTCATGTCCATCGAGTCAGTGACGCCATCCAACAATCTCATCCTCTGTCATCCCCTTCTCCTCCTACCATTAATCTTCCCAGCATCAGGGTCTTTTCCAATGATTCTGTTCTTCACATCAGGTGGCCAACATATTGGAGTTTCAGCTTCAGCATCAGTCCTTCCAATGAACACCCAGGACTGATCCCCTTTAGGATGGACTGGTTGGATCTCCTTGCAGTCCAAGGGACTCTTAAGAGTCTTCAGCATCACAGTTCAAAAGCATCAGTTCTTTGGTGCTCAGCTTTCTTTATAGTCCAACTCTCACATCCATAATTGACTACTGTAAAAAGCATAGCTTTGACTAGAAGGACCTTTGTCAGCAAAGTAATGTCTCTGCTTTTAAATATGCTGTCTAGACTGGTCATAGCTTTTCTGTCAAGGAGGAAGTGTCTTTTAATTGCAAGGCTACATTAACAAACTGCAATGATTTTGGAGACAAAGGAAATAAGTCTCCAACTGTTGCCACTCTTTCCCCATCTATTTACCATGAAGTGATGGAACCAGATGCCATAATCTTAGTTATTTTTTTAATATTGTTGAGTTTTAAGCCAACTTTTTAACTCTCTTCTTTCACTTTCATCAAGAAGCTCTTTTTAGTTCCTCTTCATTTGCTGCCATAAGGGTGGTGTTATCTGCGTATCTGAGGTTATTGATATTTCTCCTGTCAGTCTTGATTCCAGCCTGTACTTCATCCAGCCTAGCATTTCACAGATGTATTCTGCATATAAGTTCAATAAGCAGGGAGGCAATATACGGTCTTGATATACTCCTTTCCCAATTTGAAACCAGTCCATTGTTCCATGTCTCATTCTAACTGTTGCTTCTTGACCTGCATACAGATTTCTCAGGAGGCAGGTCAGGTGGTCTCATATTTCCATCTCTTTAAGAATTTTCCAGTTTGTTGCGATCCACACAGTCAAAGGCTTTGGCATAGTCAATAAAGCAGAAGAAGATGTTTTTCTAGAACTCTCTTGCTTTTGTGATGATCCAGCAGAGGTTGGCAATTTGATCTCTGGTTCCTCTGCCTTTTAAAAACAGAGCTTCAACATCTGGAACTTCTCAGTTCGCATACTGTTAAAGCCTAGCTTGGAGAATTTTGAGCATTACTTTGCTAGCATGTGAGTTGAGTGCAATTATGTGGTAGTTTGAGCATTCTTTGGCATTGTATTTCTTTGGGATTGGAATGAAAACTGATCTTTTCTAGTCCTGTGGCCACTGCTGAGTTTTCCACATTTGCTGGCATATTGAGTGCAGCGCTTTCGCAGCAGCATCTTTTAGTATTGAAATAGCTCAACTGGAATTCCATCACCTCCACTAGCTTTGTTCATACTGATGCTTCTTAAGGCCCACTTGACCTCACATTCCAGGATGTCTGGCTCTAGGTGAGTGATCACACCATCATGATTATCTAGGTCATGAAGATCTTTTTTTGTATAGTTCTTCTGTGTATTCTTGCCACCTCTTAATATCTTCTGCTTCTGTTAAGTGCATACAATTTTTGTCCTTTATTGGGCCCATCTTTACATGAAATTTTCCCTTGGTATCTCTAATTTCCTTGAAGAAATCTCGTCTTTCCCACTTGATTGTTTTACTCTATTTCTTTGCACTGATCACTTAGGAAGGCTTTCTTATCACTCCTTGCTATTCTTTGGAACTCTGCATTCAGATGGGTATATCTCCTTTTCTCCTCTGCCTTTAGTTTCTCTTCTCTTCTCAGCTATGCCTCCTCAGCCAACCATTTTGCCTTTCTGCATTTCTTTTTTTCTTGAGGATGGTTTGGTCATTATCCTCTGTACAATGTCACAGACCCCTGTTCATAGTTCTTCAGGCACTCTATCAGATATAATCCCTTGAATCTATTTGTCACTTCCACTGTATAATCATAAGGGATTTTGTTTACAGCATACCTGATTACTTTAGTGGTTTTCCCTAGTTTCTTCAATTTAAGTCTGAATTTTACAATAAGAAGTTCATAATCTGAGCCACAGTCAGCTCCTGGTCTTGTTTTTGTTGACTGTATAGAGCCTCTCCGTCTTTGGCTGCAAAGAATATAATCAATATGATCTCAGTATTGACCATCTGGTGATATCCATATGTAGAGTCCTCTTGTGTTGTTGGAAGTCGGTGTTTGCTATGACCAATGCATTCTCTTGGCAAAACTCTGTTAGCCTTTACCCTACTTCATTTTTTACTCCAAAGCCAAGCTTGCCTGTTCCTCCAGGAATCTCTTGACTTCCTACTTTTGCATTCCAGTCCCCAATAATGAAAAGGACATCTTTATTTGGTGTTAGTTCTAGAGGGTCTTGGAAGTCGTCATAGAACCGGTCAATTTCAGCTTCTTCAGCATTAATGGTTGGGGCATAAAATTGGATTACTATGATATTGAATGTTTTGCCTTGGAGACAAACAGAGATCATTTTGTCATTTTTGAGATTGCACCCAAGTACTGCATTTTGGACTCTTTTGTTGACTATGAGGGCTACTCTATTTCTTCTAAGGGATTCTTGCCCACAGTAGTAGATACAATGGTCATCTGAGTTAAATTCACCCATTCCTGTCCATTTTAGTTCGCTGATTCCTAAAATGTTGATGTTCATTCTTGCCATCTCCTGTTTGACCACTTCCAATTTACCTTCATGGACCTAACATTCCAGATTCCTATGCAATATTATTCTTTACAGCATCGGACTTTACCTTCATCACCAGTCACATCCACAAGTGGGCATTAGTTTTGCTTTGGCTCAGCCCATTCATTCTTTGGAGCTATTTCTCTGCTCTTCTCCAGTAGCATATTGGCCACCAACCGACCTGGGGAGTTCATCTTTCTGTGACATATCTTTTTGCCTTTTCATACTGTTCATGGGGTTCTCAAAGCAAGAATATTGAAGTGTTTTGCTATTCCCTTCTCCAGTGGACCATGTTTTGTCATAACTCTCCACTATGACCCATCTATCTTGGGTGGCCCTACATGGCATGGTTCAAAGTTTCATTGAGTGAGACAAGGCTGTGGTCCATGTTGTCAGTTTGGTTAGATTTCTGTGATTGTGGTTTTCATTCTGTCTACCCTCTGATGGATAAGGATAAGAGGCTTAGGGAAGCTTCTAGATGGGAGAAACTGACTGTGAGCCAAATTTTTAAATGAGTCCAAATAAGTTAAGAAATATTCTAGACAAATGGACTGGAAGATTCAATATTAGTAAGATGTTAATTCTCCCCAAGCTTATCTACACATTCAACACAATTCAAATGAAAATTCTAAGAGGTATTTTGTAGAAATAAGAAATCTTGTTTAAGGTGTATGTGGAAATGCAAAAGACCTAGGATGGTTAAATTACTTTGAAAAAGCAGAGCAAATGTGGAGGACTTATCATACCTGATTTCAAAGCTTACATAATGCTACCATAATCAAGATATCTTTGATATCTTTGTAAGGATAAGCATATAGGCAGACAGTACATAAATAAACCCATTCGTGTATAGCTAATTTTTATACGACAGTGATACTTAGGAAAAGACAGTCTTTTTAACAAATGTGTTTGAAACAATATAGTATTAATTTGAAAAAAAAAAAGTAAAACTAGGATTTTGTCTCTTGATATATACAGAAGTTAACTTGAAACAGATCATAGAGCAAACTAAATTGTAAAACTGTAAAAATTCTGGAAGAAATCATAAGAAAACATTTTTATAACTTTAGGAAAGACTTCTTAAGTTGGAAACCCCAAACACATGAAACAGAAAAGAAAGTGAGATAATTTGTCCTCTACAAAGTTAAAATATTTTTCTTTCGGTAAGATATAGTAGTTTAGTTACTAAGTCATGTCTGATTCTTGTGACCCCAGAGACTGTAGCCTGCCTGGCTTACCTGTCTATGGGATTTTCCTGGCAAGAGTACTGGAGTGTGTTGCCATTTCCTTCTCCAGATGATCTTCTGAATTCGGGGATTGAACCCGGGTCTCCTGTATTGCAGGCTGATGCTTTACCCACTGAACTATGAGGGAAGGTAAGATATGCATTTAAAAAACGAAAAGGCAAGCCACAGTCTTGGGAAAATAGAGTGTTTGTGATACATCTGTTTCACAGAGGATTTATATCCAATATAAACAGGATACTAGACTTGCAACTCAATAATAAGATGAAAAGTGAAAATGTTAGTCACTCAGTGGTGTCTGACTCTTTGTGATCCCTAGACTGTAGCCCACTAGGCTCCTCTGCCCTGGAATTCCCTAGGTAAGAATCTTGGAGTGGGTTGCATGCCCTTCTCCAGAGAATCTTTCCAACCCAGGGATCAAAGTGGGGTCTTCCGCATTGCAGGTGGATTCTTTGCACCTGATCCACCAGGGAAGTTGTGTCCAACTCAATAACAAGATAATCCAAGGCAACCGTTTGAACATTTCCCAAAAGAAAATGCATTAATGGCAACAAAAGCATTAAAAATGCTCAAAATCGCATCAAAACGATAATGCAAACAAGCCTACATGAAATGCCATTACTCATTTACAAAATTAGCTAATTTTACAAACACAACACCAAGTTTTGATTAGGATGTAGAGTAAGCAGAACTCTCATACGTTTGTTGATGGTATTGTAAAATGGTACAGCTTGGCCACAGAGGATGAGACGGTTGGAGAACATCACTGACTCAATGGGCATGAGTTTGAACTAATTCTGGGAGATGGTGAAGGACAGCGAAGCCTATAGCATTGCAGTCCATGGGGCCACAGAGAGTCGGAAGCAACTTAGAGACTAAACAGCAACAACAGCAACTTGGAAAATAGTTTCACAATTTCTTAAAAGTTAAATACATATACTTAGCATATAATACACAAACTGCAATCCTAGTTATTAACTCAAGAAAAGGAAACCTTGGCTGATTCATGTCAGTGTATGACAAATCCCACTGCAATGCTGTGAAGTAATTAGCCTCTAACTAATAAAAATAAATTAAAAAATAAATTTAAAAAAATTTCAAAAAAAAAAGAAAAGGAAACTTAAGTTTACACACAGGCTTTACAGTTCATAACAGGTGTACTCACAGTATCCCAAGACTGGGAAAAAAAAAAAAAAAAAACTCAAATGCTCATCAGTAGATGAATGAACAAATCATGGTATCCCCATGTCAAAGAATACTACTCAGAATTAAAAGGGAAAAAACTATGAATGCATCAATAAATGTGTATAGATTTCAAAAAGTGCTGAATGAATTAATGAAGCAAAACAAAAAAACACATACTGTGTTTATCACCCTTATTTATTTGAAATTTGGGGAAAAAAAAATAAAAGACTATAGTGACAGAGAGTATTATATATGAGCGGTTGCCTAGGGCCAGGAACGAAGCTAGGAAGCAATAACCTGTGAAAAGGCAGAAGAGATTTCCCCCTCGAGGTGACTGGAAGGCTCTGTTTTGCTTGGACACTCGTTACACCCATGTATATGCATGCTCAGTTGCTCTGTCACGTCTGACTCTGCAACCCTATGGACTGTAGCTCACCAGGCTTCTCTACGCATGGGATTCTCCAGGCAAGAATGATGGAGTGAGTTGCCATTTCGTCCTCCTGGGGGTCTTCCCAATCCAGGAAACGAACCCACATTTCCTGCATTGTTCATCATTTTTCAAAAGTATTCAAAATGTTCATTTACAACTAGGTGCTCTTTAGTAAAATAAACATTTTACATTGCACTGTCTAATTTTTCCACTGTTTTTCCCCACTCATGTGTTTCGTCTTCCAATGCCAGGGATGTCCTAGGTTAGGAGTCCTCACAAGCAGAGGAGTGAACTCCTGGATGCAATGCTGGGTGACTGGTACCTCTGCTATGTTAGGTATCAGAATACTGACCCTTGAGCATGGGTCCATGTGAGTGATTTTTTCAAGGCACTTCCGACTCTACCTCCCCTCCAATGACTGAACTGTACTTTTTTCCTGACAAAGTGATGAGCCCTGGTTGATGCTTCATCACCCCTCTCAGTTCCTGACCCAGACGGTACACCTAGAGTATCTATCTGCTAGAGTCCATTTGACCCACTGGGATCTCGAAGCCAATTTCTTTCCTGAAGCAAACTTGGCCACCAGTAACTAGCTCATCTTGTCTTGATAAATAATACAAATAATTACTCTCCCTACTGAAGGTCTGTCCTCTTGTCCAGCTCTAAAATTTACCGCCAGGAACTCTCCATCTTTCTGACTTTTCCAGGTAAAATGCGAGCACAAGTCTTTTCACAGATACATGTCAGATACTCACGAGGACACTCCCAAACTCTGACGGCTGCATTGTCAGCAGAGGATCAGATGGTTGTTCACTCAGCTCTCTGACTCTTTGTGACCCCATGGACTGCAGCACGCCAGGCGGCCCTGTTCTTCACTGTCTCCCGGACTTTGCTCACACTTATGTCCACTGAGTAGGTGAGGCCATCCAGTCACCTTATCTTCCACCTCCCACTTCTTCTCCTGCCCTCAATCATTCCCAGTATCTGGGTCTTTTTCAACGAGTCAAGTCTTTGCAACAGGCGAGCAAACTATTGGAGCTTCATATCCAGCATCAGTCCTTCCAATGAGCATTCAGAATTCATCTCCTTTAGGACTGACAGGTTTGATCTCCTTGCAGTCCGAGGGACTCTCGAGAGTCTTCTCCTGAACTACAGTTTGAAAGCATCAAATCTTTGGTGTTCAGCTTTCCTTATGTTCCAACTCTCATATCTCTACATGACCATTGGAAAAACCATAGCATTAACTATATGGACCCTTGTTGATGCAGTGGTGTCTCTGCTTTTTGGTGGCTCAAATGGAAAAGGGATCAGCCTTCACATCTCAGCAAAAGTTTACATGGGAACAAAGAGACCAGTCACCATTTCAGAAAAAAAAATACCGAGGGTTTATGAGCGATTCTTCTGGTTTTGCCTTTATTGGGCATGGGGGTGAGGAAAAGGGGAGAGGGAAATATTTGCTCACCTTTAGATGACAGAAAGCAGAAGTAGCACTTTCTTCTCTGTATTTTCATTTTTAATGCTTTTTTAATTTTCAGTTTCTAGCCTTTTCTTCTACATATGGGAGTCAGTTTCCCCAACTCTTACTAAATCTCATGGGATCATGTAAAGCAGCCTTCACTATAACACAGGATTTCTTGTCACCAATTATTTTTTATCTTTAGGTCATTAAACAAATTAAGTCATGAAGAAAAGTTCCACTTGAAATTCTGTGATGCACTAGATTTGAGATAAACACTGGGTTAAAAAAAAGGTATATTCTACATCTTCCAGGAGATCATGGGCAAGTGCAGAATGCATCTAGGTAAAGTATTTCAACACAGTGTAGTTAACATGAAGTCACATAGAGATTCGTCTCCTAAGGAATCCAGTCTGATGGAAAATAAATTAAGAATCTGAACGGTTAGGGCATAGAATGTAAGGTGCTATATGAGAAAAAAACGACAGGTCAGAATGACTCCTGAGAAGACTGCCCCTGACTTCTCACTTATTATAATCATCTGTACTATTTTTAACATTTGTTTTATATAACATTCAGTAGTTGCTTTATTTAATTCAGTGCCTTTGTAACTGCTTAGTCTCATTTTTTTTCTGACTTGTAGGCAAGCGCCACTTGATGTCTACTAGAAATTAGATATAAATATAGTTTTTTAAAAGCCCTTATGTTTCTCAGTAAGCTGTTAAATTTTACCTGGGGCATGACTGGCTTAAATAAAACCTGGAATGCCAGTTACATATGCAGAAAAACAAATCTATACATTTATACTTATATTCATATTTATGTAGCTGTACATAAAGAGTATAATTTGCCAGTATGATTGCCAATTCTAAGGATATCTAACTGCCCATAAGTAATTGTAAAAGTTAGAGGTTCATACTTCTGTTTTTATCCAAGTTAAAGAATGTAGTTAACAGGTTAAATGTAATTAAACTTCTATGATTTTAGTATAAAGTTCTGCATGAAACAGGAATAAGCTCTATCCAATGACACTAAATTTCTAGGAAATTTATAATGTGCCTGTATTCCTACCTCCCTTTTTTTGTTTTCTTGCCTCCACATCTCTTCCCAGCAGTAATGCAAACTGAAATAACTTTCAAGGAAGAAAAGTACACAGTAGATGCATTGGTGAGAATTTAACCAAGTATCACTCACTGCCATTCAGTAACATTGGATTTTTCACAATCAACAGTAAATGAGGTAATAAAAAAGATCGAGAATCAAAACCCAGGCTCAAGCTCATCTAGACTTCTCACTTGAGCCAATCATGGGTTAAGGGTATGTGCTTTGATCAACGCTCAGCTAGATTTATCCACATACCTTTAGCATGCAGTATTAAATCAAATTATTTTCCAGCTCACACACACACTTAATGTTTTTAAAAGATAAACAATGTATACATTTTCTACATTAATTTAAAGTGCTAATAGACTGCACAAAAGGGCAAAGTAAGAACATAGCATCGGAAAAAATACTTGTCATCATATCTGTTATATACCATGTACTATTCTAAATGTCACATTTTAAAATAACATTATTTCATAAACACCTTCCTAGTGCTTACTATGCACAATATGTGGTTTAAGCCACTTTATACACATTCAGTTCAGTTCAGTCACTCAATTGTGTCCAACTCTTTGCAACCCCATGGACTGCAGCACGCCAGGCTTCCCTGTCCTTCACCACCTCCCGGAGCTTACTCAAACTCATGTCCATCGAGTTGGTGATGTCATCCAACCACCTCATCCTCTGCCGTCTCCTCCTCCTCCTACCTTCAATCTTTTCCAGCATCAGGGCCTTTTCAAATGAGTCAGCTCTTTGCATCAGGTGGCCAAAGTATTGGAGCTTCAGCTTCAACATCAGTCCTTCCAATGAAAAGTCAGGACTGATCTCCTTTAGGATGGTCTGGTTGGATCTCCTTGCAGTCCAAGGGACTCTCAAGAATCTTCTCCAACACTACAGTTCAAAAGCATCAATTCTTCAGTGCTCAGCTTTCTTCATAGTCCAACTCTCACATCCGTACATGACTCCTGGAAAAACCATAGCTTTGATGAGACAGACCTTTGTCGGCAAAGTAATATCTCTGCTTTAATATGCTATCTAGGTTGGTCATAGCTTTTCTTCCAAGGAGCAAGTGTCTTATAATTTCATGGCTTCAGTCACCATCTGCAGTGATTCTGGAGCCCCCCAAAGTAGTCTCTCAATGTTTCCCCTGTTTCCCCATCTATTTGCTATGAAGTGATGGGACTGGATGCCATGATCTTAGTTTTCTGAATGTTGAGTTTTAAGTAAACTTTTGCAAACATTAGTTTACTTAATTCTCATAACCACCCTAAAAGTTGTATAATATTAGTCCCACTTTACAACAGGGAAAATGCAGAACTGCTGAAATGTGGTGAAATTGGGATTTTAACCCCCAGGTCTTCTGGCTTCAGTGGGTTACTTTCATCATGAAAGAAAAACAAACTTCACTTCATTCATACATATATTTGGCCAAGCCAGGATTTGCACTTAGTTCTCTTTGCTACTAAAGTTCATTATCCTATTGTATAAAAGTAAATGCAAAAGCTCAGATCAAATCAATTAAGTTGGACAAAAAGAGCATGACCTCAGTTTGAATTTAGGGAAAAAAATTAGTATATATCAAACTCCAACTCCCTGTGTGCTAGGTTTGAGGAGTATAGAAAAGGAAATGAGAGATTTCCCAATTGTTTTCAGCAGCAAATATGATTGTTTACACTTCATAGATATATGATTTATGTTTCCTGCATAAACAAATAAATAATTGAAAAATTACCTCCCCTAAGGGTACTGAATTTGAAGGATGAGTTCTTAATGAAGACAATGAGGATCTAATCTGTCCTGGGCAAGGGTAGGGGCAGAGAGTGCTGTAAGAGGGTGTAAGAATCAATCTGAGATTCAGTGAAACAAAAATATGGCAAAAAAGCAAGAACTAGATGACCATTCTAGAGTATAGAGTAGTATGCTTCTATTGCTGAATCATGCTTTGTTCAGTAATCTATTACTGCTTAACAAATAGTCCTCAAATGAATGGTTTAAAACAATTTATTACTAGCTCTCATGGTTCTGGGGATGGACAGGTGAGCTGGGAAATTTTTCTTTTGTTATAAGTGTTGTCACCTTAGTATGCAGCAGGTGGTAGACTGGTCCAAACCATCTCTGGCACCTTGGCAGGGATGAGCCAAATGTTGGACTCAGCTCAAATGCTGATCAAGAGCCTACAGGATGATGGGCTTGGTTTGGGGTGGGAGGTTGTCAAATTTCATACATGGAAGCTCCGGGCTAACAGAGTAAGATTTCCATGAGACCTGGCAGGAAACTACTAGGATTCTTACAACTTAAACTTAGATTGTCCAGCTGCCACTTCCTTCACATCCTATTAGTCAAGTAAATCACTTAGACCTACCTAAGGGGCATAGAAGTAGACTCCATCTTTTAAAGAACTCACAGCTGTCTTTAATCTACTCGTAGCCCATTGAGTTTTAAATCACAATAGATTTCAAATCACAAACAAGCAAAAGCTCTCTGCACTAAAATTCTTAATACAGTTACCATCCTGACAGACACCCATGCAAATCCAAGCACATCCTCAAGTGTGCATGCAATGTTTCATCTCTTCACTGTGTTGGATAAAGGCAATTGCTAGGTTCTCATTAGCATAGCAGCAAAGACAGTTAAAGAGGTATGTGATAAACACTGTTTCCCAGCTATTGAGGATAAGGTACTCTCTGGATTCAGGCCTTACTGCACTCAAGCTCAGAGCAGAGATGGGAACTTGACATGTGCCAGAAAGATTGCTAGATTGGTCTTTTTCTTCCATTGGTAGAAACATGCTGTTCCGTTTACATGAGAAAAACGTGTTCTGAAACTTCCCCTGCCTTTTTATCCCTCCATCTCTCCCCACCACCTCAAAATCAACCCCACTAAATTAAATCCATGTTTGTGGATCCTAAAAGGAAATTTCTCTTAGTAGCCAGTACATAGTAGTAGGTTTTGCTTCTTGTCCATGTGCTGTGTGCCCTGCTGAGCGGTTCACTTCATTTGGCGTTGCTGGGAGACTGGTAATGAATTTCCCTGACAGATACATCCCTTCTCAGATCAGATCAGGGAAACAAGCTCTTTGGGGAACAGGCTTTTATGAAATTATAACAGTATGTATTCACTGACCCCAAGTTGAAATAACGCTTCATTCCAATACTCTGAAATGGAAATTGATAGTCTCTATTGTTTTCATTGCTTAACCTTCACATTATTATGAGGGACTTTATTTGAAATTAACTTGAGTGTTTGCATAGCTTTCCATGAAAAAATTAAAGCAAATGCTCCATATTTTGTTAGCTGCACATTGATTACCGGAAACCAATTTCTTCTCTACAAACAAAGAAACAAAATCCTGACTTTAAGATTTACTAACAGTAATATCCTTGTCTCTGTCTCTCTGAGGCACACACAAACACACATACACACACACACACAAACACACACACACACACACTTTAGCTCTGCTGTTCCTCTGTGTACTTGAATAAAAGTAATAAATTCTATCACATGTCTCTCTGGTCTAACACCTTTCGAATAAAGCTGCGAAATCTTAGCTTGGAATGAATTTGAGTTAACTGTCAAAGATTTCTGTCTGAAGTTCTGTTTTCTTTGAATTTTAATTTCACTTGGACATAGTACTTGCAATCAAAATAGTCTCCAAAATCAGAGCTGAGGGATTGGCCAGCCTATGCCTGACCTTTCCGGCAGATGTCTGTATGTGGAACGAATGGCTTTTCCCAAACCAAAATGCGTAATCTTTGGTTAGGGTTGTTTTCCATACAAATACTTAGACAGACTGTGGTTTGTGCCGCTGGGTGTTAGTAATAAGATATACACAGAGCCCAGGTCACTGACTAAACCCAGCTGGATCAAGAATGATCATTTTTAATCTTGGGGTGAAAGCTTGATACATTAGGGAAATTAGTTTATCTGGTCAGCAAGATTTTTCTTTTCTTGCTAAGGCCCGAATTATGATCTGGACAAGCACTTGGCATGCTCAGCAGAAGAAACACAGAAAAATAATTCAACTCTGATTTGCCCAAAATGCCAACTGGCCAACACAACTCCAGATATGTTTCATTGAGTGATGTCAGCAATGTAACAAGGTGAGCCCACATCTGGTTATTTAAATAGAATGGCCTGCCATGAGAGAGAAAGTGAGCATGGGAATATTCACCCTGGAATGTACTATTTGCCCCAGCAATTCCACGTAAGTGAGAAACTTGAAGAAACAGGATCTTATAGCACTGTGGGAACCACTGTTCAGGGACTAAGAGCCGTCTACTTATTTTAAGAAAAATGGCATCATGTTTCAGCGCTCAGGAAGAGTGCATTGGCTGACCCTCCACAAGGGAAAAATGAGAACTAATTTTATGAATGAACATACAGAACTGATAACTTATAGATAGTCCCTTGATAGAACTCCTTGGAGCTGTGACATCCCACATTGCACTGGTGCTCCTCTTGAGAGGTGGAGGGATCCAATGACGAAGGAGTCTTACAGACAACTGAGGCTTCCTAATGGCGCAGAAAGCTTAGCAGGTCAGCTGACTTGGGTTTGACTTGGATTTCTACAACTTCTAGCTGTGTGACCTTGAACAACTCAGCCAACCTCCCTGTGCCTACCATGCATACTTTCAGTTTTATAGGAAGGCTAGGTGAAAATGTGGGTAAGGCACCTGACATTAGGCTTGGTGCTTGGGAGTGCTTTATAAACAGTAATCGCTACAATCACTCAGGTTTTGTGTTCGTGAGTGAGACTACCAGGTCTGAATGCCAGATGCACCCATTTGTAGATGTATGATGAAAAGTGATAGTCACTCAGTTGTTTCTGACTCTTTGCAAACCATGAACTATAGTCTGCCAGACTCTTGTGTCCATGGAATTCTCCAGGCAAGAATACCTGAGTGGGCAGCCAATCCTTTCTCCAGGGTATCTTCCTGACTCAGGAATTAAGTCCAAGTCTCCTGCATTGCAGGCAGATTCTTTACCCTCTGAGCTGTCAGAGAAACTCACATAGATGTATATATTAGAACAAATGTCTTTCCTTCACTGAAATTTAATTTCTTTATCTTTATAATGGGGGGGTGGGGGGAGGTAACAATTACATTGTAGAGATCATTTGATCATTAAACCCATGTTACAATAAAGTGCCTATGAGCGTCTCCAGCATTTAACAGGGTCCATTTATTATGTCATTACTGTCCTACATTTTCCCCAGATTAGGACAAAGATGAGCAAGGAGATTTGTCAAGAATATTGGTTAGCTCTCCAAGGAAGACAGACCCAGACTTGAGTTCCACATGAAGACAGAACCACAGCAGAAGAAAATGTGACAAAAAACCTAAAACTCAAGGGAGAGTTGTTACAATTTAGAAAGACAGAGCTCATCCTCGGGCAAGAAGCACCCAGAGAAATCAAGATTAGATGTCTGTAGTCACCAAAAGCAAGGTACCTGACTCAAATCATAGGATTTCTTGTAACTGGCAAAAGATACAAGGGGTTGGGAGGAGCATGGAGATCTGGACGTGTGGCTGATGGCAAACGTTCAGGGGCTTCTGCTACGATGATAAGCAGCTACAGATACAAAACTCTTTTCATGCTTGTCAGCTAAGTTTTAAATGATTTGCTCTCAGAATGTTGTTTAAAGTATTTTGTCATATTTTCTGTCTCTGGAGTACTCCAAGACTTTTTACCTATTACTCTTAAAAGGTATAAAGCATGCCAGGAGGGACAGGGAATAAAAGGACTAATATTTGTCTTGTGGTACTTAAACTTATTCCCCCTAAACTCACACCCAAGATCTTGTCTACAGGCCAATTTGCATTTTGGCCACATTTTAAGGGCTTGGCTACGAGAGCTACTGTGCAAACTCACAACATGTGGTACTAATTGGCGCTGTTGGCAGTTTAAGAAGAAAGGCTGGGGATTGATTGGGCATGGAAGCCTAGCAATGCCTTCACACAATGGCTCTCCACAGGAGCTAGACGTTAGAACTGTGCGGAGAAGGATGGGCTTGTGCACCAACGGGCTGAACTCTCAACACTTTGCAAAAGCAACCAAAAAAAAAAAGGCAGGATAAATATTTGAACTAGATACTCTCTGTTGCTTTTGTTGTTGTTTGTGTGTGTGTGTGTGTGTGTGTTCAGTTTTGTTCAACTTTTTGTGACCTCATGGACTATAGCCTGCCAGGCTCCTCTGTCCATGGAGTTTCCCAGCAAGAAAACTGGAGTGGGTTGCCATTTTCTACTCCAGGGGATCTTCTCAACCCAGAGACTGAACCCACGTCTCTTGTGTCTCCTATATTGGCAAGCTTTCGTGTGAAGTCACTTCAGTTGTGTCTGACTCTTTGTGACCCTATAAACTGTAGCCCACCAGGCTCCTCTGTCCATGGGATTCTCCAGGCAAGAATACTGGAGTGGGTTTCCATGCTCTCCTCCAGGGGATCTTCCCCACCTAGGGATTGAACCCACATTTCTTATGTTTTGTACATTGGCAGGTGAGTTCTTTACCACTATGCTACCTGGGAAACCTATAAATTAGATACTGTATTTGGTACCAAATATTTTAAATAGGCTAAGGAAATGGGCTTCCCTGGTGGCTATGTGGTAAAGAATCTACCTGCAACGTAGGAGCCCCAGGCAATGCAAGTTCGATCCCTGGGTTGGAAAGATCCTTGGAGAAGGGCATGGAAACCCTCTCCAGTATTCTTGCCTGGAGCATTCCATGGACAGAGGAGCCTGGAAGGCTATAATCCATGGTGTTGCAAAGAGTGGGACGCAACTGAAGCAACTTCCCATGCACGCATGCAAGGAAAGCTTGTTCACTTAAAATGTACAGTCAAGGAAAACGAACATGCAGATGGAGGAAGAAAGCGGGGTCAGACAGGTTGCCTTGGACAATATGGAGTCTCAACCACTGCCTGGGGCCAGTAAAACTGCTTCCGGGTCAGTTTCTCCATCTGCAAATAGTCATGGGCTGGGCTTTCATAGCATTCACCTCCAATCAGCCAAAGGAAACAGGGAGCCAATTTATTGGTTGTTAAAGTGCTTTGATTTCGCAAACTTCAAACCCAAACACAGGGATCTCTCATAACATGCTAGTGATGGGTCTCTGGAGGCATGTGGAGAGCAGCACTGATGCTGGGGATAATTATGGCCCTAGACAGCTGTGTTAGTCCAGCTCTTCTAGGTTATAAGAAACAGAATTTGCAAGAAACTGAATGGAGCCCCAGGGAATCAGGGTTAATTGTAGGGGATACACTGGGGAAGATTGGAAGCACAGAGCCGCCTCAGTGGCCACATCTAAAGGCTCACAGAACTGGACAGCTTTGTTTCTTTAAGTCAAGATACAACAGCAGCTTTGGTTTCCCAGTAGCAATTATAATCACCTTCACAGTCAGCCAGTGTCTCTTTTCTTTCACTGCACCTATGCATGCTTCCTTCCAATCAGAGCACAATAAAGCCAAAGAAAGTTCCCTGATCTGGTTCTACCATGTTCTTTACAGAAACTTCAGCTACCTTCTCCCTGAGAAATAGGAATGCAGTTACAAAGGCCAGAATCGACAAGTGAACCTTTGCATTTTTCTCCCTCTCATGTATGCCCTTTTTCCACCCCTCCCCGCATAAGACTCACCCTTAAATTTGCCAGGTCTGAGACAAGGGTGTTCATTGGAAGGACTGATGTTGAAGCTGAAACTCCGATATGTTGGCCACCTGATGTGAAGAGCTGACTCATTGGAAAAAACCCTGATGCTGGGAAAGATTGAGGGCAGGAGGAGAAGGGGACGACAGAGGATGAGACGGTTGGATGGCATCACTGACTCAATGGACATGGGTTTGGGTGGGCTCCGGGAGTTGGTGATGGACAGGGAGGCCTGGTGTGCTGCGGTTCATGGGGTTGCAAAGAGTCAGACACGACCGAGCGACTGAACTGAACTGAGACAAGGGTACCACTAGAGAACCTTCAGCTTCACCTTTTCCCTTCCCACCTCTAAGTCTGGTTCTTCAGCCTGAAGGATGTCCTACGTGTGTGAGAATACTCATCCTCTAAAACCTGTGTTCCATTTACCTACTCCTCCCAGAGGTTACAAAGGAACACTCTGGGCCTTCAAGAGGTCTGTGCAGGATTAGAACTGGGTTTAGGGACATGGGTCAGGCAACTTCAGGGTTTCAAATAATTAAATATGATCTAGAAGAGGCCCTGGTACCCAGGAGCTTCTTGTTCTAGGGAACAAAGCTAAAGAGTCCAGGGTCCAGGGACTTCTAAAGCCTAGGACTTTGGGAAGGGCCCTACATTGCCTGGGTCTAAGGCCACCTATTTTGCTTCCTTTCCGCTCCTATAACTGTCTTAACTGCAACTGCAGATACAACTGCTATACCACTATATATGAATGGGAAATGATATTTAATACAAGGAGTCCCCTTGAAAAAAATTTAAAAATGATCTCTTCATGCAGTACTGGAGGCTGGGAAGTCCAAGATCAAGGTAGCAGCAGCTTTGAGTTTGGTGAGAGTATGTTTCCTGGTTTGCAGGTGGATTCTTTCTTGCTGTATCCTCACTTGATGGAGAGATTGAAAGAGAAAGCAAACTCTTTCAAGGCTCTTCTTACAAGGGCATTAATTCCATTTAATTTATGGTCAGATTACTGCCTGAACACCCCACCTCCAAATACCATCCCTCTGAAGATTAGGTTTCAACATATGAGCTGTAAAGAAATGCTTTTTGTTTTTGTTTTAATTCTTCTTATTTTTTGGCCATGCCTAGCAGCATGTGGGGTCTCAGTTGCCGGACCAGGGGTTGATCCCAGGCCCCCTGTCATGGAGGTGTGGAGCCTGAACCACTGGGCTGCCAGGGGAGCCCCCAGGAAACAAACCTTTAATCCTAGCCTGGGTGAATCTATTCCGATCATTAGAAACAGGAAGTACAGAAGGCAGTGGCCATCAGCACTTCCAGGAGCAGGTATGAATGTGAACACCATGAGGAAGAGATGTAAATACAGGTACCAAATGCATTCCCACAGAAATCAACGAAAGAGCCAGCTCCAAGATTGGCTATAGATCATTCAAACCAGAGTTAGACACTGTGAGTCCATTTTGTCGCTTGGTTTCCTGACTTCTAAGCCTTTGCACTCAGTTAAATATTCATTTTGAAGTTGGTCCTGGGCTGTGAAGTGCAGGCAACTCAGCAGCTGAAAACTGCAGGGATCTAATAAGCTAGAGCGGTCACAGGGCCTTGACAACCTCTTCTTATCAATTTTCCCACATCACCCAGAAGAGAGGGTTTACTTTCATTTTTAGAGTTAGAAATCAATTTTAAGGAAGTTTGGGAAGTTGATTCGGTCATGAATTTGAGAATGGTAAAGTTGTGATCTAAATCCATGTTTTAGACTCTCAAAGCCACAAAGATTTACTCAGAAAACGTATCACAATTGTCTCTAAATTAACAAGCAAATAAGAGCATAAACTCATGAAAAGACAGAGGTAGCTTTGGATAAAGTTTTATTGCCTCCTTACAGTTTCTTCTCATTTTTAAATTTTTTGGAACAAACAGAATCCTTTGTATTAGGTAAAACGCACATGCCAAAGATAGAAGGCATCACTTTCAAACCAAAGCTTTAAAATATCTTATTAGTTCCCCATGCTCTCTTTTCCCTTGTCCTTGAAGCCACCAAGATTTAGGGGAAGTGACTGAGCTACTGCAACATATGTATCCCCCAAACTAATTATTATACCAAAAGTTGACCAGCCCCCGGGTAGTTTAGGAAGACTGTGTGAACTCGTTCAGGCCAGTGAGACCTAGGCAAGAGTCTACTTGGTTGGAGTTGGGGTAGTGGTAATTCTGGGAGCCCTATGGATTCCCTAAAGAAGGCAAATAAGATGTGGCTGGCATAGATCTTTAAGCCTTCTTCCTTAAGTTTCTTCCAATTTTCTACTTTGAGCTGAAATATAACCATAAAATGATATGCATATGGAAAAAAATCATTTCATTACAGATGCAGAAGAGAATAAAAACAAAATAGAGACGCCCTATAGCATCATTAAACTATCCCTAGCAACCTAGTAATCGCTTACCCCTAAACTTATTCTTATGCAGAAAAGAATGGATTAGCTTGAGTTATTTTGAGTCTCGTAGTATATGCTTTTAGTTGCATCACCAACTATACCCATCTCAGGTTCAACCCAACCTTGTGGATCAAGCTGGGTCTCTAAGTGTCCCCCAGGAGTAGCCTACTCATCCCCATACCTTTGCTCCAGCTAGTTCTGCAGTGTGAGATGCCTGCCCCTTGTTTTAATGACTTATCAGAATCCGTATTGTGTAAACACAGTTCGTGCTCAACCTTCCCAAAGGAGATAGATCAGTTCAGTTCAGTCCAGTCACTCAGTTGTGTCCGACTCTTTGTGACCCCATGAAGTGCAGCACACCAGGCCTCTCTGTCCATCACCAAATCCCGGAGTTTACTCAAACTCATGCCCATCGAGTCAGTGATGCCACCCAGCCATCTCATCCTTTGCCGTCCCCTTCTCCTCCTGCCCCAATCCCTCCCAGCATCACGGTCTTTTCCAATGAGTCAACTCTTCCCACGAGGCGGCCGAAGTATTGGAGTTTCAGCTTCAACATCAGTCCTTCCAATGAACACCCAGGACTGATCTCCTTTAGGATGGACTGGTTGGATCTCCTTGCAGTCCAAAGGACTCTCAAGAGTCTTCTCCAACACCACAGTTCAAAAGCATCAATTTTTCCGTGCTTAGCTTTCTTCACAGTCCAACTCTCACATCCATACCTGACCACTGGAAAAACCAGGGCCTTGACCAGACGGACCTTTGTTGGCAAAGTAATGTCTCTGCTTTTAAATGTGCTATCCAATTTGGTCATAACTTTCCTTCCAAGAAGTGAGTGTCTTTAAATTTCATGGATACAATCACCATCTGCGTGATTTTGGAGCCCAAAAAATAAAGTCTGACACTGTTTCCACTCTTTCCCCATCTATTTCCCATGAAGTGATGGACCAGATGCCATGATCTTAGTTTTCTAAATGTTGAGCTTTAAGCCAACTTTTTCACTCTCCTCTTTCACTTTCATCAAGAGGCTTTTTAGTTCCTCTTCACTTTCTGCCATAAGGGTGGTATCATCTGCATATCTGAGGTTATTGGTATTTCTCCCGGCAATCTTGATTCCAACTTGTGCTTCTTCCAGCCCAGTGTTTCTCATGACATACTCTGCATATAAGTTGAATAAGCAGAGTGACAATATACAGCCTTGATCAAGTACTCCTTTTCCTATTGGGAACCAGTCTGTTGTTCCATGTCCAGTTCTAACTGTTGTTTCCTGACCTGCATACAGGTTTCTCAAGAGACAGGTCAGATGATCTGGTATTCCCATCCTTTTCAGAATTTTCCACAGTTGATTGTGATCCACACAGTCAAAGGCTTTGGTGTAGTCAATAAAGCAGAAATAGATGTATTTCTGGAACTCTCTTGCTTTTTCTATGATCTAGCGGATGTCGGCAATTTGATCAAAGGAGATAAGCAGTGGTTAATTACTTAAGTTTTAGAGTCAGAGGTCATAGGCTCAAATCCGGAAAATGCATATACCAAACTGTGTAACTATGATCAATGCAATTTACTATATAAACTTATCTTTAGAATGGGGATAATTATTTAAATCTCTTGAGATTCCTGTGCACAGTAAATGAACTTACTTAAAGAACCTACCAAAGGCCATGTTTCAAGTGTACAAAACAATCTTATAAGGTTAAAGTTTACAATTTTTTTCTTTTACCAGAGCCCATTCATCTTTCTTGTCATTGGTATCCTGCTAGATTACTCATTGGTTAGAGTAAGATCACTAAATTCTGGATACTTGATCTAATTTTGATTTCAAATGGGTTATCCTTCTTTATCAAAATATTTGTCTTATAATCCAACATTTTTTAAAAATTTTCTACTTGGAATATTTGCATGGAATTTGCAGTTCTAAAGCCATAGCATATGGTCATCCTCAATATTTCAGAAAGTGTTCTAAATGATTTACATGTATTACCTCTTTAATGAGGGAGGCATGATTATTATCTTGCTCTTGCAATGGAGTCATGCATACTGGGGGAGCTCGTCATTTGTCCAAGGTCACAGAGATAGGAAATAAGGGCAATGTTACAGTTCACACTCAGTCTGTCTAACTCTGGAGCCCATCTCTTTCAATGTTCTGCTCTCTCATCTATATACTAATAACTCAACTCATGCATGGTCATCCAAATACCGAAGGGCCACTAGCCAACACCTATCTACAGAATGTTATGAACTGCTGGTAAGTGAATCATTCTTTCTCATTTCTACATTGGTGCAAAAAGTAGATTAAAACAGAGGGTCTTATAAAGTCATTATTCTCCCTTCATTCTGCTCCTATTGGAATGCACTACTTTCCTTAATTAGTCTGTATCAGGTATATCATATTTATCTGTGGATACCCTGGACATAGAACCATTCTTAAAACACAAAATATCTCAAGCAATTGTTGAACAAAAAAATATTAGAGATAGAAGTTTCATTTTAAAAAAAGCACAAAGACTAAATTATATCAATTTACTTCCTGAAAGTTGGTATTACTGAAATAAACTTCCTGAAAGTTGGTATTAATATTTCAAATATGTAGCCTAGATAGAAAAGCATTAAATTTTCCATTTCTGATTATAATTTGTCATAAATTCAACTTTTTATTTTCTAAGTTATATATTTGATTATAAATTTTTTATCCATTTAAAAAATTAAGTTGCAATAACTACCCTCTCATTTCCATAGTCTATAAGGTATCAACCTACTCATTAATTCAGACAAAAGTCATTGTACTTTGCCTTGGAACAAAATTAGGAAATATAATTTTTTTGTAGAAATGTCATCTTATGTCACAACAAAATCAATGATAAAACTTAACACAAAAATGTAAAGTTAGCTTCAAATAAGGAAAAATTATATTAAGATACAGACACAATCATAATTAAAAAGAGGAGTTTTCCAAACTAAACTCCCTAAAGTTGGTGGCAAATCTCAGAAATTCCAGTTAAGAAACCACAAGCTGAAAGACCATGGGCAACTCCTTTCTCCAAGTGACAAGTTTTTGCTCCCACTACTGCACAGACCACCCGCAGGCTGTTGGACCTGTTAAGAACAGGAAACAGTGGGAAACTGGTGCTTTTTTCCTCTGTTACAAAATTCAAGCCAAAAAATAAATGAATCTGGATGCATAGGAATGCTTTTCTTTTCAATCGCCCAAGGTGACCTTCAACAGAAACAAAAACAAAAATGTTTCTCTCCTCCTAAAGGACGTCATGTCTTCTTGAAATAACATATATGGAAGCATTTTAAAATTCAAGTATTCTTTGTATTAAGACGTGCCACTCTTGATAGTGAGACAGCGGTTTTTATTTGCAAGAAGAAATGTCTGAAAGGGCCATACATTTAGAGATTAATATAAATCCAGGAAATTTTTAAAGTGAAATATTCTCTTACTCACCCCTTGCCTCCTGCCACCAACAGACTCTAAGAATCAAGTGTCCGACAGACCCAGAACATGACTAGGCTATTGTCTAGAAGGTAGTCTCCCAAAATACAATTCACCAACAGCAGAGCTGATCACTTATTCATCTACCAGATAAAAGTATAAACATGCAAACTAACAATTTATTTGAATAGTAATAATCTTCAGTTTTAGGACTTTCCAGGTGGTGCTAGTGGTAAAGAACCTGACTGCCAGTGCAGAAGACATAAGAGAGGTGGGTTTGATCCCTGGATCAGGAAGACCCCCTGGAGGAGGGCATGGCAACTGACTTCAGTATTCTTGCCTGGAGAATCCCGTGGACAGAGAAGCTTAGCAAGCTACAGTCTATGGGTTGCAGAGTTGGACATGACTGAAGCAATTTAGCATACACGCATGGACACAATCTTTAGTTTTAAAAATTATAAAGAACTTCCAGCACTCAATACAATTTTAAAAAATTCCTATAAGCTAGAGAAATCCTGACATCAAATATTTATAACAAATTAAATTTAAAATTGGTCAATAACACATTCTCTATCCCCTCAAATAGGACCCCTTCTTTCCTATCTTTCTTTATCTTAATTACCACAGTACCTATACATGTAAAAGGGAGATTTTTGTTACAGTCCTTTCAATTAACATTGTCTCATCCACTTTTTCGAGAAAAACTTGATAGCATGAA
The DNA here is from genome assembly GCA_020226075.1 of Hydropotes inermis. NCBI lineage: Eukaryota > Metazoa > Chordata > Mammalia > Artiodactyla > Cervidae > Hydropotes > Hydropotes inermis. Next base: position 5,599,492 of record CM035273.1, read on the forward strand.
TTTTGTGTTACTCTCTGTGAATTATTCTCAGTGACCAATAATAGAGCATTAACAAAAAATCCTGTTACACATGAAAACACTTAATTATATTTCTGAATATCAGAGACTACTATCTATCTATCCTGCAAGGTCAGCATTTTCTATGTTAAACCAACAAGAATTTATCCTACCGAAATGAATCCCTAACACTTTTTTAACGTGTGATATTCTTCTATTACAATAAAGCATTGCCAACAAGACTGGGCATTTAAGAAGGAATGGAGGCGCAATGAACGAGAGAGAAATAAGAACCTCTATTTATGGGAAGTGAAATACAAATGTAAATTTGATTATCTGAGTGGCTGTATTATTATAATTCACTTCAAGTATATATTAAACTTTAGTATAATAGAAAAAATAGAAACATTTTACCAAACACACACAGGCAAAGGCTTAGAAAGATTCTAATTCATGTTAGCAAATTATATATTGTCATCACTAACAAACACATCTGGCTTTTTATCATTATCCACAACTATAGGTGGTATAGCCGCCTGGTCCCCAAACATCCAAATAAAAGAAAATTCAAATCAGCCAACCATCCAAACTGTTAGTTCATTCAACACTGGACATCTGTATATTTGAAATTCTCCAAATCATTCATTTTTTTTTTCAGTTCTTATCCAGATGGTAGTGCATTTTATACTTGACAAACAAAGGAATCGCTCAGTCTAGTGAGTTTACAAAGGAAAATAACAGAGGTTTAGAGAATGAGGATGTGAGATTTCTATAAATGATATTTTGAGTAGACACATCTAAAGCACCGTCTAGAGTTTCAGATTATCAGAAATTCTAAATCTAGAATTCCATCACATTCTTCACTCCTTTTTGCCCTGATAGCTTCCCAGGTAGTGCAGTGGTAAAGAACCCACCTGCCAATGCAGAAGACCCAAGAGATACAGGTTCAACTCCTGGGTTAGGAAGATCCCCTGAAGTAGGAAATGGCCACCCATTCCAGTATTCTTGCCTGAAAAATCCCATCGACAGGAGAGTTTGGTGGGCTACCGACCAAGGAGTGACAAAGAAAATGGCAATCCTCTCCTGTATTATTTCCTGAAAAATCCCATGAACAGAAGAGTTTGGCAAGCTATATCCCATGGGGTTGCAAAGAGTCTGAAATGACTAAGCAACTGAACACACACAGACAGCACATCTAATGCCCAGAAGGCCTGTCTCTGATCAGGAACCATTTTCAACTTCCTGTACCCTTGTGTTATCAGTTTCCTGTCCTGTGTAAAGATTACTGAAAATTTAACAGCTTAAATGTGCATGTCTATTATTTCACAGTTTCTGTAAATCAGGATCTATGTGCATCTTACATGGGTGCCTTGCTCAGGGTCTCAAGAACTTAAACCAAGAGATTAGCTGAGCTGTGTTCTTATGTGGAGGTTTGATAAGGAAAGGATCTGCTTCCCAGGTCCCCCAGTTTGTTAACAGAATTCTTTTTTTTTTTTTTTTTCTGCTTTAGAATTCAAGGTGTCTTGTTTTTCAATGTCAGCAAAAGAGAGAAGGTCTAAGTTAGGAGGAAGACTTGACTGATTAGGTCTGGGCCATCCAGGATAATCTCCCTTTTGAATAACCCAGAGTCAAGTGATTTGGGACAGTAATCACATTTAAAAAAAAGAAAGAAAGAAAGAAATCTTTTCACTATTATCATATTCTACTACTTAGGAACAAATTCCAGGTTTCTCCCATCCTCAAGGGGAAGGCATTATCCAAGATTATGCACACTGGAGGAGCAGGAATCTTGGAGATGATCTCAAAACACTGCCTACCACATCTGGTCAAGTCAGGGATTGCTACTTTCATCACCACCATCAGCCACCTCCGCATAGACCAGTGAAGTTGCTCAGTCATGTCTGATTCTTTGCGACCCCATGGACTGTAGCCTACCAGGATCCTCCACCCACGAAATTTTGCAGGCAAAAGTACTGGAGTGGGTTGCCATTTCCTTCTCCACAGGAGCTTCCCAACCCAGGAGTCAAACCCAGCTATCCCACATGATGAAGCAAAATTTGGATTGTTTAAAAATGAGTTTTGTCTTTGAAGTTCTTGCCACAGTTCATACAACTGAAAGACAACACATTTAGGAGGATTCTTTGTGGGGGTGCACAATGGGATTAAAGGATGTGGTAGAGAACTTCTCAAATTTATTTTAGAGGAAAGGCTACTCATGTGGATATATATAACGCCAAATGCAGGAGGTGGTCTGCGTGAAATACCCTGCCAAGGACTTGATGAATCTGAGGTTGCTACTTCCATCAATGCAAAGTTTCTTTTCCCACGTGCAACTAGAACAGGAGAGTGTGGTATCATGTAGCAGCTTGAGTCTCCTAGTCTATTACAATCAACAAAAATGTACTTTTCAGTGATCTTCAAGATCCTTCATTTCTAAATATGTGTGTGCATGTGCATGTGTGTGTATGTGAATCTTACATTCTGAAATGAGGATTTCATTATGGTTACAAAAGCAAATATGCACATACTACAATTCATTAAATGACACATTTCTCTAGCAGTAAAACCAACAAAAATGTATCCATTTTCACATTGGATTTTTGCTCAATCTACATAACCATGCTTTTCTAAAACTTTATAAGCTTCTCAGCTACCCTGAGAGTAAATTTTGTAGCTTGAGGAATTAAATTTGTTTCCCACAACTAGTTGACCAAAACATTCTTGAAGAACAGCAAGAATGAAGGCACAACTGGAGATATTGAAATTATTTCTAGAAATTGTAAAAGAGGCAATCAACAGAATGTGGACTTTCTTTGACTTCTTTCTCAATGAACCATGGACAAACACAAGATTGTTCAGACACATTGACCCTTTCCTTCAAATCAAGAAAAATAATTTTATAGTTTTCATATCTACTTTTTGCACTATAAACCTCTCCCTGGGGACAAGTAGTGGAGTGATCTCATACCTCTCTATTCTCTTTCCAATTTTACTGTAATGGTGTAAACTGCACCGAACTTCCCTCAGGACCATGTGCATGCCGTTCACACTTTCTAAAAACCTGTGAATGCTTGAATCGTCCATATAAAAAACAAGAAAACAGTAACTTCTTGAAATTACACCAAGATTTAAAGCATCAAAAAGTGATTTTTTGGCTTAACCATACGCTGATCTAGTAATTCAGAAAATATTTACTGAGCCACTATGACCACTTGCTAAGCAGTATTTTGAAAACCTGTCATAGTGAGAATAAGATAAAAAAGATTTTGATCTCCTGCCCTCAGAGAGCTTATATTTGAGTGTGTAATAGCATATAAGGTTGTGATAAGTACAGAGCCAAGAAGTGGGAAGTAAAGGGAGGGTTATTATTTAAGTGAGGCAGTCAGAAAGGGCCTCTCCTACAGAGGGGATCTGCTATACATTCACTTGTTTATTCATTACTTTTGCCCTCAGTAGGCTGTCAGTTTTATGAGTGGCACACATGGTGCATACCTAGAAGAAGCCTGGAAGATGCCTAAATAAATAAATACTTCAGACAGTGGCATCATGAAAGGCAAATACGAATATTTCAAGAAAGAGAGTACCCAAGAGTCAAGTGCTGGAGCAAGCATCAGGTATGCATAAGCTGAAATATCTCTGTTAGACTGAGCACCTTGGGTAGGAAGAACAGATTCTCCAAAGTGGTACCCAGCTACAGGGGATTAAAAGGTAAGTGGTGGATGTAGACATGGAAACAATAGAAGACATTTTTCACAGAGGCCTTTAATGAAGGCATCAGACCACACACAGAGCTAAGCGAAGAACATTCCAGAAAGAAAAAGGAGCAAATGCAACAGTGGAGAAGAAGCATGCGCACTCATATGAAGGTGGATGTAAGTGGATTTGGTTCAGTTCAGTTCAGTTGCTCAGGCGTGTCCGACTCTGCAACCCCATGAACTGCAGCAGGCCAGGCCTCCTTGTCCATCACCAGCTCCCAGAGCTTGCTCAAACATCGAGTCGGTAATGCTATCCAACCATCTCATCATCTGTCGTCCCCTTCTCCTCCCACCTTCAATCTTTCCCAGCATCAGGATCTTTCCAAATGAGTCAGCTCTTTACATGAGGTGGCCAAACAATCCTTCCAATGAATATTCAGGACTGATTTTCTTTAGAATGGACTGGTCCAAGGTACTCCTTGCAGTCCAAGGTACTCTCAAGAGTCTTCTCCAATAACCACAGTTCAAAAGCATCCATTCTTTGGTGCTCAGCTTTCTTTATAATCCAACTCTCACATCCATACATGACTACTGGAAAAATCATAGCCTTGACTAGATTGACCTTTGTTGGCAAAGTAATGCCTCTGCTTTTTAATATGCTGTCTAGGTTGGTCATAGCTTTTCTTCCAAGGAGTAAGCAGGTTACAGTAACACAATAAACAAGGTAGGAAGAGGTGGCCGTTGGTAGCCTCACGCATCATAGCTTGGACCAGAACATCAGATCTGATTCTAACTAGCATGAGAAGTATGTAAAGTCTTTGAGCAGGGAAGCAAAATGATCTATGTTTATGGAGAAGAGAATGTAGACAAACATGCATGGAAGCAGGTAGACCTATTAGAACTCTGTTGCATCAGGCCTCAATAGAGAGGCAAGTGTGGAAAAATGAAACATGCTCCTATTTAGCACAGATTTTGAGGACACAGCTAATAACCTGACTGGTGAATCTGAGTTAATAAAGATGTCTTTGTTTACCAAGATATGCAAGACTGTGGGAGAAGATTCAAGGTGGGAAGGTGATATAGACTGAATATGTGTGTCCCTTAAAATGTATAGGTTGAAACCCTAAGCCTTCTTACCTGCCAGGGTAGCTGCATTTGTCAATAATGTCTCAAAGGAAGAAATCAAGGTTAACTGAGGTCATAAGGGTGGGTTCTAGTCTGATAAGATTAGTGCCCTTATAAGAAGACACCATCAGGGAATGGAATTAGCTTTGTGGCAGCATTTACTTTCAATTTCCCCTTCAATAAATGTTTCAGAATCCTGCAATAGAGTTATGAACTGAATTGTATCTCCTACCAATTTCATATTAGAGGTCCAACCTTCAATGTCCAACAAAGGTCCATCTAGTCAAGGCTATAGTTTTTTCCAGTGGTAATGTATGGATGTGAGAGTTGGACTGTGAAGAAAGCTGAGTGCCAAAAAATTCATGCTTTTGAACTGTGGTGTTGGAGAAGACTCTTGAGAGTCCCTTGGACCACAAGGAGATCCAACCAGTCCATCCTAAAGGAGATCAGTCCTGGGTGTTCATTGGAAGGACTGATGCTGAAGCTGAAACTCCAATACTTTGGCCACCTGATGCAAAGAGCTGACTCATTGGAAAAGACCCTGATGCTGGGAGGGATTGGGGGCAGGAGGTGAAGGGGACAACAGAGGATGAGATGGCTGCATGGCATCACCAACTCAATGGGCATGGGTTTGAGTAAACTCCAGGAGTCGGTGATGAATAAGGAGGCCTGGTGTGCTGTGGTTCATGGGGTCAAAAGAGTCAGACATGACTGAGCGACTGAACTGAACCTTCAATGTGATTGTGTATGGAGACATGGCTTTTAGGAATAGTTAGTGGATGTCATGAGGATAGGATCCTAATATGATAACATTGGTGACCTTACAAGAAGAAAGAGTTCTCTGTCTCTTTCTCTTATTCTCTCTCCCTCTCAACAAATGAACCAAGGAAAAGCCAGGTGAGAACAAAGCAAGAAGGCAGCTACCTACACCCCCAAGGGAAGATACCTTACCAGACACCAACCTGATGCACCTTGAACTTAGACTTCCTGTCTTCACAACTAGGAGAAAATTAATTTATGTTGCTTAAGGCATGCCGTCTGTGGTATTTTGTTATTACAACCTGAGTAGACTAATAGAAGCAATGTAGCAAGAATTTTGTTTTGGACATTTGAAATTTGAAATTACTTATAATCCTGGGCCAAGATGGCAGGTGTTGAAATATCAGGCCTTCACAGAGGTCAGAGCTGGAGATATAAAAGTCACCTGTTGAAATATGGTATTTGTGGTGGTTAACAGAGTAGTTAATCTAGACTACAGGATGAGATCTTTATGGATGAGAATAAAAAAGCAAGTGGGCTCAGCTGGGAGTTCTAGAAGACTCCAACATTCAAAGCCTAGAGAAATATATGGGAAAACTAGGAGGGAAATTCTGAAAAAGAAAACAGGATTACAGAGCAAAACATTAACTTGAGCTGGAAGTAGGAAACAGTGAGGAGAAAGAGCAGAGAATAGAAGGAAGCTTAGCAGACACAGGAGACTCCAGAAGGGCTTTCACTGTAATCAGACTGCATCTTCAAGTCCCCCCATCAAATAGAAAGTTTGAGCTATAACTATGAGAACGAGTGATTATGAATGTGTACCTTCTCCAGTACAATTCAGAAATGAGTTGAAACCACATCACCTTAGTAGTAAATAAAGAATCATTTCTACAATACTCTGACACTGTCATTTAACAATGTGAAATTAATTCTCCCAATGTCAAAATTAGCTATTAAACCAAGAGTGTGTTCTAGGTTATAGTTAAAATAGTTAACTAGTCTGACATTCCAAAGAAACAACATGACCATAAAACCACTTCAATTAGCATGAATATATTCCAGCCCAGGAATATATTAACTGATTAACTTTTTTTATTAACTTTTAATTAACTGATTCTTTTGCTTTTAATTCAATGGCCAGGAAACCTGAAGGGTTACTTGAAGAATTATTATATCTATATTTTCAACACAATCTTATGTCTGAACTTCAGCTCTATTTCCCCAAATTCTGTTGGATTATCTCCACTGGGGTGACTGGTAGCAGACAAATCCAATACTTCTCAACAGGATAAGTCATGTTTTCTAACAAAGTAGGTCCTCTTTCATATTCTTTATCTCCTTGTACGTGAGATATTTTGCATATTTCATGCCTTCTAACACATCTTGTATTATAATTGTTTTTTTTTACATGCATTCATCTATGATTTTGGCTTCTGAAAAAGGGCAGGATGAACACCACCTCGGAAACGAAGATGTGGTACAAGGGAAATCCTCCACCAACAGGGATAGATAATGGAGAGCCCTCTCCCCTTTACTCCCTTGACATGTGAGAAGGAGAGAAATGGTAAGAGAAGAGCCCATTAACTCTGTTTTCCTTACACCTAGGGTTATAAAAATGAAGAGTAAAATATGAAGACCTTGAGAATGTAACCACTGAAATTTCCTAGGGAAAAAGCCGGGGCTTTTTGGCTGAAATCTAGATCCAGCACCGCATGGGAGCAGTTGAATAGCATCTTTGGGAGAAGATGCTTAAGTGGAAAGCTGGGTTACACTGCTGACTGTGCAGGGTCAACCCATGACATGCAGGACCACAGAAGTTACCGCCTCTCTTGTTAGTAAGACCGAGGAATGCTGAGAGGACAGCTGGACCCAAAACAACCTGCATCAGAAGGAGGAGACCTTCATGGATATGAACATCAGTAACCATGGATGATGGCAGAAAGCAAACACAGGAAATGACACCTCAGAACACGAGGTGGGATGCCACTGACATTCGGAGACCTCTACGTTGCAGCATCCCCACTCCTCCTCAAATGGGAAAATGACAAGCTTTAAAAGGATAGAAAGAAAGAGAATGTGCAAGACACTGAGCACTTACCTGAAAAAGTAGAGTTTCTTGAATTAGATTTTTTCCCCCACTCTAAAACTCATTTCCACTAATTGGTAGTTTAAAATTCTGGCCATCCTTTGATACTCAGTAGAGTAGGAGCTTAGGAAAAAGTTAAATCGGTTATAGAAAATAAATAACTGTATTTTCTTTTTGCATAGCTGAATGGTGGTGATAAATTTTCCCACTTACATCATAGAAAGGAAACCCCTCTCAAGCAAAAATGCTCCAATACCTTACTAAACCCACCCCCTTCTTTTTGCTGACTTCCAATCTGTCACCAATAATTTACAGTTAAACATCTGGCTTCTTAAATATGCCCTTTTCTTCCTCTTTTCTGGATGCCAGTAGCATTTTTTCCACTGGTCTCCCAATCTCTTCTCATTTAGAATTATCTTCCAAATACAGACTAAATTATTATTTTCAATGAATTTGTCACTTGCTTAAAATTTTCTTTTGGTTCTTTATCACTTGAATAGTAATTTGCACCTTTGTTCTAGAACAGTGGTCCTTAGGATGACTCTTCATACCTGTGGCATCAGTATTTCCTAGGAATGACAGAAAATCTGGAAATAGAACTGCCATGTGACCCAGCAATCCCACTCCTAGGCATACACACCGAGGAAACCAGATCTGAAACAGACACGTGCACCCCAATGTTCATCGCAGCACTGTTTATCATAGCCAGGACATGGAAGCAACCTAGATGCCCATCAGCAGACAAATGGATAACGAAGCTGTGGTACATATACACCATGGAATATTACTCAGCCATTAAAAATACATTTGAATCAGTTCTAATGAGATGGATGAAACTGGAGCCCATTATACACAGTGAAGTAGGCAGAAAGATAAACACCAATACAGTATACTAACGCATATATATGGAATTTTAAAAGATGGTAATGATAACCTTATATGCAAAACAGAAAAAGAGACACAGATGTACAAAACAGACTTTTGGACTCGGTGGGAGAAGTCAAGGGTGGGATGTTCTGAGAGAATAGCATTGAAACATGTATATTATCTAGGGTGAAACAGATCACCAGCCCAGGTTGGATGCATGAGACAAGTGCTCAGGGCTGGTGCACTTGGAAGACCCAGAGGGATCGGGTGAAGAGGGAGGTGGGAGGGGGGATCAGGATGGGGAACACATGTAAATCCATGGCTGATTCATGTCAATGTATGACAAAACCACTGCAATATTGTAAAGTGAGTAGCCTCCAACTAATAAAAATAAATGGGGAAAAACAAAAACAAAAAAAAAATGCAAATCGTTGACTCTTCACATAGACCTATAGATAATCTGAGACTCTGAGGGTGGGGCCCAGCAATCTGTATCCAAACAAAGCTTCCAGGTGACACAGGATCACTTTTACTTTTTAGATTTACTTTCCCAGGAGAACCCTGAAAGTAATTCAAATCACACTGCCTGATGGAGTCAAGTGTAAAGTGCAAGGTTTAGCCAAGATTCCTTTTATCATTTTTTTCTTATGGATGTCCAATTGTTCTTTGACCAGGTGCTGAAAATTCCTTCCATTAGATTGGTTTGCAGCTTTGCTAAAAATCTGTTGGTCATTCATGTATGTGTCTATTTCTGAGTTCTCTGTTGAATTCTATTGGCCTGAGTATCTGTTTCTCTACCATGACCACACTCTCTTTGATTATTGGAGCTATACAGAAGGTCTTAATATTGGGTAGAGCAATTCTTCAACTTTATTCTTCTTTTTCAAAACTGGTTTTGGCTGTTCTAAGATCTGTACCTTTCAAAATACATTTTAGAGTATACTTGGTTGTGTCTACAAAAATAACACTAAGATTTTGATATGGATTGTATTAAATTTACAAATCAATATGAGAAAAATTGGCATCTTTACCATGTTGACTCTTTCAATCCATGAATACAGTATGTCATTCTGTCTATCTAGGTCTTCTTTCATCAGTGATTTTTAATTTTGAAATTATATATCCTATATATATTTTGTTAAGTTTATACTTAGATATGTCATTTCTTTGGAGTGGTTTCAAATGGTATTGGCTTTTTAAATTTTACTTTTTATGTGTTCATTGTCAACATATAGAAATGTGACTGACCTTTGTTTGTTAATCTTGTATCTTGTAACCTTTCTGCACTCTCTTATGAGTTCTTGGATTTTTTCTTGGGCTAGTATATTAGCTGAAGGAAGAATTTTACATTCCTCCGCACAAAATGCTTGAGATCATTAAAACACAACCCCCATTTGCCTTTTCAGACTCAATCTTTGTTCTCAACTGACACTGTTTCCCAGGGTTTGTTTATTTTCAAGTTGTTATTGAAGACCTCCTGGGCCCTCATCTGAATGGCTTTTAAATGTAGGTTCCAAATACTCACCCTAAAGTCTGTGGAGGCAGCCTAAACATCTGCACTTTTAGCATGGTATTCTTGGTGATTCTCACATACCCTTACACATGAGAGCAAAGTCCTCCTGCTTCAGCCAGAAAGAAATTCTCACTTTTCCTGAACTTACTACTCACTTTAAGGCCATCAAATCTACTCTTGATTTCAAGATCTCATCGCTCATTACTTTCAAACTTTCATAGTATCACATCAACATCCCCCACAACGATACTTCAATTTTAGTTAGTGACAGTTGCTCAGTCAGTCGTGTCAGACTCTTTGCGACCCCATGGACTGTAGCCTGCCAGATTCCTCTGTTGATGGAATTGTCCAGGCCAGAATACTGGAATGGGTAGCCATTCCCTTCTCCCCGGATCTTTCCAACCCAGGGATCAAGCTGCATCAAACTATTCTTTATTTCTGTACCTGGAAGACAAAATCACCCAACTCTTAGTAAAAGTGAAAAGTGAAAGTCACTTCATCATGTCCGACTATGCGACCCCGTGGACTCTCCATGGAATTTCCAGGCCAGAATACTGGTGTGGGTAGCCTTTCCCTTCTCCAGGGGATCTTCCCAACCCAGGGATCAAACCCAGGTCTCCCACATTGCAGGCAGGTTCTTTACCAGCTGAGCCATGAGGGAAACTCTTAATAAAGGCACCATTAATACTTCATGGTATCTGACCTCAGATGGAGTCTTCACGTTGCTCAGACATCCTGAAATGTGTACCTGGTCAAGTCCTCCAAATCTACACAGCGGTTACTTCCATATATCCATTTCTTCAAAGTTCCTTTCCTCTCACCATATCCTACTAAATGACCTAGTTTCCTAATTCACAATTAAAAAAAAAATCTGTGTTTCATTTCTCAACCTAAATCTTGCCTTCATTCATACATCATTCAAAGACTATTCTAGCACCTTTGCTAAGACTTGCAAGTCTTCTTGATGGAAAGTAACTTCTATCAAGTACCCTCTTACTCAAGTGGGTTTTTTATTACTTTCCACTCAATCATTCTCCTAAGAATATACACATACTTGAGATCTTTAACCTATAAAAAATACAAAAATAAAAATTCAACCATACTGTGTTCCTTTTTTACTGCTGTCCTATCAGATATCAGTCCTTCATTTCTCACCTTGTCAAACAGAACACAATACATGATGTTCCTGCTTCTTCACTTCTCAGATCATTGAAGGTTGGATTTGCCCTCATTGAAAATGGCCTAATGAAGTAATCAGGATCCTTAATTCCCAAATCCGAAGGATAATATTTAATTGTTTGTGCACTAGCATGTGATTTCTTTGAAACCTTTCTCCTTTCTCAACTTCCATTAAACCATACTCCCCAGAAACCTCCTTCTTAGTCTTTCCCTTGTGAGTTTTCAGTGCCCTCTGATCCTATTCTCTTGATAATCTGAGCCTGGGCACTCCATTCCACTCAACTATTTTAATTACCTGTTTCGTTTCCAAGTCCTGAATCAACATTTTCAAACTCCCTGAGTTCTCTCTTCATCTCTCTCCTGAGCTCTTCCATGATGCTTCCAATTTTGAAGACTTGACAACACAGCAGAAAGTTAATGTACCTCAGACTCAACTTGTCCTAAAACAACCTCATTCTCCTGTTTCTTCTAACAGCCTTCCTCTCCTATTTCCTGTTTTGGTGAACAGAAGGCCAGCTTCTCTAGCTGCCTTAGCCAAAACCAGAGAGCGGTTTCAATCCTGCTCTCTCATTCCTGTAATAGATCGGTCACAAAATCCTGCCATTTCTACTGACTACCTCTTTCCTTCGTCAAATCTGCCTCCCCTCTCCATGTTCAAGGCCATCACCATGGTTCATTATTTAATTAAGTCTCGTTTGAACCACAGAAGCAATCATCTAATTTCACTCCCCTTCTAGGTCTAATGCATTTCAAGCCATCCTCTCTCTACCTAACAGTCTGGGTAGTATTTCAGATAAGCAAATCTCTGTTCAGATTTTTTTTTTTTTTCAGTTCTTTCCTACTCCTTATAGACTTAGCAGGACACAAAAGACTTTTTATGACCTGGCTCCTCCTGCCTTTCCTCTCTAAACCTAAATTTGCTGAGTCCCTTGGACACATTCAACAATCTGATTGTCCCAATTTAACTGTTTTCTGCAGTCTTTCCTCTTTATTGCCTGACAAGCAACTTTCTCTTCATCCTCAAAATCTCAGTTTTATACTAATCTATCATTAATGAGGCCCTAGCAAGACAATAGGCCCTGGAGTGGCAGCTGGTGGTGCTGGAGTGACTTTGGGGAGATACCCCAGGTCCACAGGCAAAGGAGAATCCCCAGTAAGACAGTAGGAGGGCCAAAATCACATTTAGAATCAAACCCCATGCCCACCAGAGGTGCTCAGAGGGCTCAAACAAGCCTTGTGTGCACCAGGACCCAGGGACCCCACAGAGACTGAGGCAGAACTGTGATTGAGCACCTCCTGCGGAGGTACGGGTCAGAAGTGGACGGCCACAGGGGCGGGGCTCTGGATGCAGCAGACCTGGGTGTGGCATAAGCCCTCTTGGAGGAGCTCACCATTAACTCCCCCACAGAGCTGCCAGAACTTCACAGGGCTGGAAAACAGACTCCTGAGGGCGCAGACAAAACCTTGTGCACCAGGACCCAGGAGAAAGGAGCAGTGACCCCACAAGAGACTGATCCGGACGTGCCGGGAGTCTCCAGTGGAGGTGTGGGTCGGCCGCGGCCTGCTGAGGGTTGAGGCCACTGAGTGTAGCAGTGCCTGCATGGGACGTTTTGAAGGCGGTCATCATTATCTTCATTACCTCCATCATAGTTCGGCTTCAGGTCAAATAACAGGGCGGGAACACATTCCTGCCCATCAACAGAAATTTGGATTAAAGATTTACTGAGCATGGCCCTGCCCATCAAATAAGACTCAGTTTCTCCCTCAGTCTCTCCCATCAGGAAGCTTCCATAAGCCTCTTATCCTTTACCAACAGAGGGCAGACAGGCTGAAAACAACAAGCACAGAAAACTACCCAATCTAATCACACAGACCACAGCCTCGTCTAACTCAATGAAACTAAGCCATGCCACGTAGGGCCACACAAGACGGATGGTCATAGTGGAGAATTCTGACAAAACGTGGCCCCTGGAAAGGGGAACGGCAAACCACTTCAGTTTTCTTGCCTTGAGAACCCCATGAACAGTATGAAAAGGCAAAAAGATAGGATACTGAAAGATGAACTCCCCAGGTCAGTAGGCAATCAATATGCTATGGGAGAACAGCAGAGAAATAACTCCAGAAAGAATGGAGAGATGGAACCAAAGCAAAAACAACACCCAGCTCTGGATGTGACTGGTGATGGAAGTAAAGTCCAATGTTGTAAAGAACAATTTTGCATAGGAAGCTGGAATGTTAGGTCCCTGAATCAAGGCAAATTGGAAGTGGTCAAACAGGAGATGGCAAGAGTGAATGTCGACATTTTAGGAAGCAATGAACTAAAATGGACTGGAATGGGTGAATATAACTCAGATGACCATTATATCTGCTACTGTGGGCAATAACCCCTTAGAAGAAATGGAGTAGTCACCATAGTCAAAAAAAAAAAAAAAAAGCCTGAAATGCAATCAAAAATGACAGAATGATCTCTGTTCATTTAAAAGGCAAACCATTCAATATTACAATAATCCAAGTTGATACCAGAAATGCTGAAGAAGCTGAGTGGTTCTATGAATACCTACAAGATGTTCCAGAACTAACACCCCAAAAAGATGTTCTTTTCATTATACGGGGCTGGAATACAAAAGCCGAAGTCAAGAAATACCTGGAGTAACGGAAAAATTTGGCTTTGAATGAAGCCAGGGCAAACACTAACAGAGTTTTGCCAAAAGAAGGCACTGGTCATAGCAAACACCCTCTTCCAATAACACAAGAGAAGACTCTACACATGGACATTACCAGATGGTTAATACTGAAATCAGATTGATTATATTCTTTGAAGCCAAAGATGGAGAAGCTCTGTACAGTCAGCAGAAACAAGACTGGGAGCTGACTGTGGCACAGATCATGAACCACTTATATCAAATTCGAACTTAAATTGAATAAAGTAAAGAAAACCACTAGACTATTCAGGTATGCCCTAAATCAAATCCCTTAGACTATACAGTGGAAGTAACAAATAGATACAAGGGATTAAATCTAATAGAGTACCTGAAGAACTATGGACAGAGGTTTGTGACATCATACAGGAGGCTGGGATCAAGACCATCCCCCAAAAAAGTAAATGTAAAAGGCAAAATGGTTGTCTGAGGAGGCCTTACAAACAGCTATGAAAAGAAGAGAAGCAAAAGGAAAAGGAGAAGAGGAAAGATACACCCATTTCAAAGCAGAGTTCTAAAGAATAGCAAGGAGAGATAAGAAAGCCCTCCTCAGTGATCAGTGCAGATAAATAAAGGAAAACAATAGAATGGGAAAGACTAGAGATCTCTTCAAGAAAATTAGATATACTAAGGGAATATTTCATGCAAAAATAATAATAAAGAGCAGAAATGGTATGGATCTAACAGAAGCAGAAGATATTAAGAGGTGGCAACAATGCATGGAGGAACTACACTAAAAAGATCTTCACGACCCAGATAATCACACTGATGTGATCACTTACCTAGAGCCAGACATCCTGGAATGCAAAGTCAAGTGGGCCTTAGGAAGCATCACTATAAACAAAGCTAGTGAAGGTGGTGGCATTCCAGTTGAGCTATTTCAAACCCTAAAAGATGATGCTGTGAAAATGCTGCACTCAAAATGACAACAAATATGGAAGACCCAGCAGTGGCCGCAGGACTGGAAAGGTCAGTTTTCATTCCAATCCCAAAGAAAGGCAATGTCAAAGGATACTCATACTACTGCACAATTGCACTCATCTCACACGTTAACAAAGTGATGCTCAAAATTAACAATCTCAAAAAGCTTGTTAGCCAGGCCAGGTTTCAACAGTACATGAACTGTGAACTTCCAGATGTTCAAGATGGATTTAGAAAAGGCAGACGAATCAGAGATCAAATTGCCAACATCCGCTGGATCATCAGAAAAGTAAGAGAGTTACAGAAAAACATCTACTTCTGCTGATTGACTATTCCAAAGCCTGTGACTGTGTGGATCACAACAAACTGTGGAAAATTCTTCAAGAGATAAGAATACCAGACCACCTGGCCTGCCTCCTGAGAAATCTGTATGCAGGCCAGGAAGCAACAGTTAGAACTGGACATGGAACAACAGACTGGTTCCAAATAGGGAAATGAGTATGTTAAGCCTGTATATTGTCACTCTGTTTATTTAACTTATATGCAGGGTACATCATGAGAAATGCTGGGCTGGAAGAAGCACAAGCTGGAATTAAGATTGCCGGGAGAAATATCAATAACCTCAGATATGCAGATGACACCACCCTTATGGCATAAAATGAAGAAGAACTAAAGGGCCTCTTGATGAAAGTGAAAGAGGAGAGTGAAAAATTTGGCTTAAAACTCAACATCCAGAAAACTAAGATCATGGCATCTGGTCCCATCAGTTCATGGGAAATAGATGGGGAAACAGTGGAAACAGTGACAAACTTTATTTTGGGGGGCTCCAAAATCACTGCAGATGGTGATTGCAGCCATGAAATTAAAAGATGCTTGCTCCTTGGAAGAAACTTTATGACCAACATAGACAACTTATTAAAAAGCAGAGACATTACATTGCCAACAAAGTCTGTCTAGTCTAAGCTATGGTTTTTCCAGTAGTCATGTACGGATATGAGAGTTGGACTATAAAGAAAGCTGAGTGCCAAAGAATTGATGATTTTGAATTGTGGTGTTGGCAGAGACTTTTGAGAGTCCCTTGGACAGCAAGGAGTTCCAACCAGTCCATCCTAAAGGAAATCAGCCCTGAATATTTATTGGAAAGACTGATGCTAAAGCTGAAAGCCAATACTGTGGCCACCTGATGCCAAGAAGAAGCTCCTTGAAAAAGACCCTGATGCTGGGAAAGATCAAAGGCAGGAGGAGAAGGGGACAACAGAGGATGAGATGGTTGGATGGCATCTCCAACTCAATGGACATGCGTTTGGGGAAGCTCTGGGAGTTGGTGATTGACAGGCCGGGCTGGGGTGCTGCAGTCCACAGGGTCACAAATAGTCGGACACGACTGAGTGACTGAACTGAACTAAATCATTAATGAAGACTTCCTTTAATCTCGCAGGCCAACTTAGGTACCTTTTCTTGTCTTTTTATGTAATATTTCATATATTCTTTTATGATCACTTATATCATCTTCTAACTGTGTTTAACTGTTAATCCATTGAATTCAGTATAAACTCTATTAGAACAAGATTCTGTTTTGTTCTATTTTGCTTCTAAAATTTCTTTAAAAAGAGCATGACCTTAAATAGAAACATATTGAATATTTTGAGTGATACATTGGATAGTTGAAGAGAGAGATGCGCAGAAATCATAATAACACAGGACCAAAAATGACATAAGTTCTATTGGAATATAAATGAAACGTGATTATATAGAAGAGAAACACAATGAAGTTGAAGATATTTGGTTTTAGCCTAAAAAGATAGCTGCAACAAAAGCAGAAGAAGAGAGATCTCATGTTAGGAAACAGGTACAATATAACTAAACTTGGTTTTGTTTAGTCACTAAGTCGTGTCAGGCTGTTTGCAACCCCATGGACTATAGCCCACGAGGCTCCTCTGTGCATGGGATTTCCCAGGCAAGAATACTAGAGTGGGTTGCCATATTCTTCTCCAAGGGATGTTCCTGACCTAGCGATCAAACCAGAGTCTCCTGCATTGGCAAGTGGCCTCCTCACCACTGAGCTACCAGGAAAGCCCATATAACTAAATACATACATATAAAAACCAAGACATGTTGATTTGCTGCTGCAGAGTCTGGCAAGTCTATGTGGTTTAGCAAAGAAATGGGTATAATGAGAAACAAGAATGTAAAAAAGATGTTGGACTTTATTGTGAAAGGTTTCCAATTCCATGTTAGGAAATTAAAACAGCAGGCATTCAAGAGCCACTTAAGCATTTTTGAGAGAGGTGGGCAGATTTTCAGGAATTTGCTTTAACATTAGTATAAAACAGTGGGGTTTTATGCTTCACAAATACTTAGAGGTGGGGCAGCTGGGAAGTGCCTTCAAAAATTCAGAAGAAAAGTAACATGGACCTAAACTAGAGCAATAGATACTAATAAAGAAAGAACATATACAATCTGACTCTTAACTCTGGTGACTTCACATTTTTGTTGGAGGCCCCAGAGAATATAAATAACTTTACCTGCATGTGCTTTCAAAAAGGAAGACTGTATTTTACTGTGTTTTATAATAGAGACAACATATAAAAAATAAGGCCTGCCCCCATAATGAAGCAGAATGTGATTTGCTATGCATGGTTTTAACTTCCTGGATGCTAAAAGATCTTGCCAAACCAAGCAATTCTAATAGTGAATGAAATAATCAAGCATGAGGAAAGAAATTATGCTAAGTCCAAGCAGGGAAAACATACTATTCTTTTATGAGAACTCAATATGTATGAAGAGTTAAAAAGCAAAGGAAAACTGAATGCTTCTCCTAAAATATTTGTAAATGATTATATAAAATTGGTTAGGCTTTTTAACACCTGAGTTGTATTTATATGTTTAACAGTGCGTTATTCATAATCAGACAGTCAAACACTTGATAGTTCTGTAGATATAGGAGTGTTTGTGTGCACATATATTTATATGTGGAAATATAATACTTCATATACATACGTACACATATACAGATACACAAACAGATGTAGTGCAAGCCTTCTAGATTAACTGTAAACCACAAATGGTCATTGTTTCAGATTTCTTAGACATTATAAACTATGACACATATCAGATAAAGAAGACCACACTGCAAAAGAATGCATATTCTTATCTTTGCCGAGACAGATGGAAATCCACGAGAATTATAGATAGGGAAGATTTTGGAGGTCAAGAATCTTGTTGCTCTTGCCAATTCCACTGCTGCTATAATTCCTTATCACTTGAGTTTGAAAGTGGTAAAGTAAGATGCTTTTATTTCCTTTGGAAAATCATCTCCTCTTACCATCTTCACTGTCCCTCTTGCTGAGCTCATGGCCTGACCTTCATCTTGTCAAGGCTTTCTTATTATGTAGAGTTCTATTTCAATCCTAAATGCCATTACCACTCCCTGGCTACTGAAACAGCCATGTTACACTGTGTGTACTTTATTTTTTAATGGATTTTCATATCTTCTTAACTAGGTAGAAAGGTTATAGAGGGACATATGGCTTATTACATTTTTCCCTCTGTAACAACTAATAATTCACCAGGAACAAATTCATGGTATAATATCAAAACATATTGTTGAATTGAACTTATTGTAAAGATCTTCGTAGAGTCCCCCAAACTGATTTTTTATAATACTCATCCTATTTGTGCTAGATGCTCACCCTAGACATCTCCCTTACAGTTTTAACAAGATGCCTACACAATGTTTGTGTATCTGCCTAACCCACTGTGCCCGTCTTAAAGCAACATCCAGCACAGGACTATCTCAAAACCTGTGAGTGGAGAGAACAAATACCACAGGGACTCACTCTGCCTCCTCTAAGAAAGTCACTTCTCCATGAAGATCATATCAGAAGTCTTTGCTAAGTAACACTCAGAGGGATGAGAGAAGGTGATATAAAGACTGTGACGAGATTTAAAGTCACCACCAGGTTTTACACAGAAAAAGTAAAGAAACCTAAGTGGAGAACAAATTCAGATGAACTGACCACGTGCTATGATTTCAGAAAGCATTTAACAAATCCTTAAAATAGGATACTCAAAGAGGAGAAGACTAGCAAGGTCAAACAGAAGTCAACCCTCAAAGCTAGACAAGATTTCAGAGAATTCTACCCTGGGTAGTCAGGGTCTAATTCACTCTGTAGACCTATGTAAACTTATTCTAAATCTGCAGGTTTCTTTCTGCTTTATTCCAGCATCTCTGAACTCCTTCTACATTGTGGATTTCTCCCTTTTTAATTCTAGAAAACTTTTCTATATTCGATTCTATTTTGAGTATTGTGATTGACTACAGTGAAATTCCAAAAATCTAACAAACAATTATTAATCATGTTCACATCAGATAGTTTGGCCTCAAGGCAGGGGTGGAAATTCTAAGGTGGTTTCAGTTCAGTTCAGTCGCTTAGTCGTGTCCGAGTCTTTGCGACCCCGTGGACTACAGCACGCCAGGCCTCCCTGCCCATCACCAACTCCCGGAGTTTACCCAAGCTCATTTCCATTGAGTCGGTGATGCCATCCAACCATCTCATCCTCTGTCATCCCCTTCTCCTCCTGCCTTCAATCTTTCCCAGCATCAGGGTCTTCTACCCTTATGTGTTAAAAGTCACTTCTGCCCTGGCAAATCTTCACCTCTCTCTTTTCCACTCTACTCTGGACCCTGGGAGGCTGAGCCCTTTGGAGTACTTTAGAGGATCCCTGCCCTCTATCGCTGTGTGATTTCAGCCAACAGGAGGTAGGAGACGAGAAAGTGGGAGGTCAGCTTCCTCCCGGCTAGATGAATGATGTCTGTCTGCATTCCTCAACCTGAGCTCTCATCGTTTTGTTAGCTGTTCAGTCGTGTCCGACTCTTTAAGACCCCCTGCCAGGCTCCTCTGTCTATGGCATTTCCCAGGCAGGAATACTGGAGTGGGTAAGCCATTCCCTTATTCAGAGAATCTTCCTGACTCAGGGATAGGACCCGGGTCCCCTGCATTGCAGGCAGATTCTTTACCATCTGAGCCACTTCTTCAACATTTTGCTCCTCCAGAACTGTTTCTAGGCCCAGGGTCTTCCACTTTTCCTTACTGATTTTTCTGAATTCTGCCAAAGCCTTTTAAAATCATCTCTTTACTAAATTTCTTCAAATTACTGGGTTTAACTGTGCCATCTGTTTCCTGCCAGGACTCTGATTAATATCTTTCATATCCTTTTACCAGGAAATCAACTTTTTCAAGGGAGATGAAAATGACAGGAAAGAGAAGGGTATGGAAACTTTGTGTTCCTGGGTCTTGTCTTAAAAAACAGAAACAAAAAACAGTGAAATACTATCTTCAGTACCTATCTCCCACCCCCAATTCACAACTGATGTACCAAGTCCCAGTAGATGTCCAGTAGTTATAACAAAAGGGTGAGAAACTTATGGTGCCACCCATAGAATTTCAACCTATGTTTTCAAAAAAGGAGGATTCTATCTTGGTGGGTTTGATAGAAGTTGTCAGACTATCAATTTAAAAGCTCTTACACTCTTGTATAGATTGAGCCCTAGAGTCTCCTACCTGCTTAGGGGATATTCCACCTTTCTTTTTTATCCATACTCCAGATACCCTATCTTCATAAACAGTGTTTATATTATTGTAATCATCCCCTCTTCTTAAGGAAATATTTATACCCAACTTAACATTTTCAGCTGTAACCATTTTTTGTCACCCTCACCTGGTTTATTGTGGTGCAAATATGGTGTTTATTTTTTTTTTTTTGGTGTTTATGTTTTGACTAATACATGTACCTATCTATGTTCTTTTTTAATTTTCATTTACCTATGTTTATAAAAATAGTTTTCACATCATTGCTACCTTGATTAGAGCCATTGCAAAGAGATGTAGATATGAAGCAGGCAGTTTACACCAAGGTTAGTTTCCCGCCAAACTCTCTTGACTCCCAAAACTCTGTTTTATAAATCTGATCCTAAATACTCATTAACAGTTTTTACAGGAATACCAAGAATTCACCCTTGACTTTGAATTTTGTTTAAACAATGACCAAATACAAGTCGGAATAAGGTTTCCTGTTATTTGGAATAATTTATTCATAGCCTTAACCCGGCATCATATATCCTGATGCTAGAGTTATGTTGATATTTTTGTCTCCAAGAATAGTTTCAAAAACATTCCTAAGTCATGAACATGCATCATACAAATATGCAAAGCTTATGTAGATGCCAAGAATATAAATGACATTTCAGAATTATTTTTCACCTTCATCAAATAATATGGTCATCAGCAGGAAATAATGATTATTTTTAGAATATATCTCCTAACTTGTCTATTTTTGTCCACAGAAAGGAGAGTGGGACATTTTCAGATTTACCTGCCTTTGAGGAATATGAATACCTCTTTAAGATCTCCAGAAATATGCCAAACCTTCCTAACCTATGTTTTAATTATGATATATAGTCACTTAAATCTGCCTCAACTGCAATCAAAACAACTATCCTATGCTATGTGCTCAGCCATGTCTGATTCTTTGGGAACCCGTGGACTGTAGACCACCAGGCTCCTCTGTCCATGGAATTTTCCAGGCAAGAATATTGGAGTGGGTTGCCATTTCCTACTCCAGGGAATCTTCCCAACCCAGGGATCAAATCCACCTCTCTGATGTCTCCTGCATTACAGGTGGATTCTTTACCACCGAGTCACCTGGGGAGCCCAAACAACTAGCAAAAGACAATGATTCAGCAAAACTGGGATAATATTATTGAAGAAAATGTAAAACTATTTTGAGAACTTCACATAAATTTATAACAACAATATTATTGTTATTCTCATATACAGAGTCAATACCTCTAAGAAGCAGTATCTTCAGCATCATATTCTATGCCAGCTTACTTTTACTTAATGTGCAATTTAAATTCCTCTTAAACAGTTCAAGACAAATCTCTATTATTTCAAATAAATTTAAAAGATTGGTAGTTCTGAGCTCTGTTTAGAAATTCTCTTCTAATAAAACATTATAAGCAGCTGGGTTATGAAATCTGGTTTGAAAAGTCCACATACAGGGGAAGACACCTGCTATGGTTTATATAGCTGAAACATCTGCTAAACCTTCTGACACAGACTCACTGGAACTAGATCTGTTCTTTGAATTATAAATTAAATAGCAACTACTGAATATGTGGTCCTTCAGGGAGGGGTACATCTTCCATCTGCAAAGATCACCTGGCCTTCAAGCAGACAACAAGCAATGAAAATGCTTCAGGATTAAACCCAGCAGGACTGTTCCTTTAAAAAGGACTTAAAACACTGGGAAGCCCTGTCTTTTCCTAGGGAGGCAGACAATTTCTATTACTACTAATATTTGGAAACATGATTAGATAGAAAAACACAGCATTGAATTAACTGGAGAATTGGACAAAGCCCACAGTGGATGAAATTGTACATGGATGAAATACAATCTGATAGAGATGGCACTGTGTCATTAAGGATGTGACTCAATTTAGAACCCAGAAAGACATTCTGTATTGGTTCATAAGCAAATAAATGCACAATGTACTCAAGAGAGAAAAAGCTTTAGAAGTTTATGAAATGGTAGATATTCAGGTTTGAATGTGTTTCATTTTTATACTTGCTTTAGGTTCACTTTGGTTGCAGCTCAAGCTCCATTTTCTAGTGAATATCCAAGACTATTGCTTGCTAAGATCTGCGTGTTCCCATTCTTTGCTATTCACCAATCTTCCCTGAAACACACTCAGTGCTTTTAGTGCACAGATCCTGGTACAAGTTTATAATGTTCTCTCCAAAAAGAACCTGGAAATGTCCTGAAAAAGTGGTCATGGCCTCAAAAAACTAAGTTTTGTAGTGGTTAGTTAGCTGAAAAAAGCATGTTTCCTTAAGAATAATGCAGGGGAAAGATTCTTAGAATTACATAGACATCCAAACTGATACCTTTCCCATTGTTTGAATCTGAACAGATTATTAAAATCAAGGAATGTTAGTGCTTCATCTATAACTTGTAGGTTTATAGTGAAATTTTAATGATACAATTTATATGAAACATCTAGCATAAGAGCCGGCATGGAGGAGACGCCTAACAGATTTCATTTGCTTTTCCAGGGTAACACTAACCTAGTAATTGTGGTCAGGACTAAATGAATTAGTAGATAAAGCTTCTAGAATGAATTCTGATACTACTGGTGCTCTTTTAAAATTTTTATTAGCTATTTTTATTATTACCATTAATATGCCAAGACCTTAATGATATTAATTCAGTAATGGGGATTAAAAAATAAGTTAGAGCAATGACATATCAGTGATTGGATTATGCCAACTAGAAATGCGTAGTTACACGGAGAAGAAGAATCCGAATCAGTGACTGTTTGGTTTTTTTATTATGGTTTCTTCTTTCAGTGAGTGCACACTTTTTCAAAATTCATTACTCTATGTATCAGGGTTTTCCAGAGAAATAGAACCAATTAGAAACTAGATCAACAGATAGAAATAGAGATTATAGAGATATACAAATAGATTTCTTATAAGGAATTGGCTCGTGCAATTATGGATATGGACAAGTTCCAAGATCTGCAGTGTAAGTCAAGTTGGAGGTCTAGGAGAAGCAGAGGTATTATCATTCCCTAGTAGCTGAAGGGTTGAGAAACAGGAAAGCCATTGATGTAGTTCTGGTCAAAGCAGCAGACTTGAAACTTAGGAAAAGCCAATGTTTCTTTGAATCTGAAGGCAGAAAAAAAATGCAATGTCCCAGTTTGATGGCAATGGGGCAGAAAGAATTCTCTCACTTGGTAGCATCTGCTTTTTGTTTCTATTCAAGTCTTCCACTGACTGAAGAAGGCCATCCAAGTTAGGAAGGGTAATCTGCTTTATTTAGCCTACTGATTCAAATGATAACTTCATGCACAAACACCCTCACACCCACACCCATAATTATATTTTGACAAAATATTTCAGTACCCTGTGGTCTAGTCAAACTGATATAAGCACTATACTCTAAATGTTCCAATCTAGTTAGAGACAAGAAAAAAAAATTAAACCTTATATAACTGATATCAACCTATATATATATATATATATATAACCTATATATATATATATATATATAACTATATATATAACCTATATATATATATATAGGCTTCCTAGGAGGCTTGATATTGATACGACATATATAGTGTTAATTCACCAAGTGAGTTCAGAACAGGTGCTCAGTCATGCATGACTATTTGCAGCATAATGGACTTAGCACGCTCGGCTTCCCTGCTCATCACCAGCTCCTGGAGTTTGCTTAAACTCATGTCCATCAACTCAGTGATGCCATCCACCCATCTATCCTGTCATCCCCTTCTCCTCCAACCTTCAATCTCTCCCAGCATCAGAGTCTTTTCCAATGAGTCAGTTCTTCACATCAGGTGGCCAAAGTATTGGAGTTTCAGCTTCAACATCAGTCCTTCCAATGAATATTCAGGACTGATTTCCTGTAGGATTGATTGGCTTGATCTCCTTGCAGTCCAAGGGATTCTCAAGAGTCTTCTCCAACACGACAGTTCAAAATCATCAATTCTTCAGCACTCAGCTTTCTTTATGGTCCAACTCTCACATCCATACATGACTCCTGGAAAAGCCACAGCTTTGACTGGATGGACCTTTGTTGGTGAAGTAATGTTTATGCTTTTTAATATGCTGTCTAGATTTGTCATAGCTCATCTTCCAAGGAGCAAGCGTCATTTAATTTCATGGCTGCAGTCACAATCTGCAGTGATTTTGGACCCCCCAAAAATGAAGTCTGTCACTGTTTCCATTGTTTCCCCATCTATTTGCCATGAAGTAGTGGGACCAGATGCCATGATCTTAGTTTTCTGAATGGTGAGTTTTAAGCTAGCTTTTTCACTCTCCTCTTTCATTTTCATCAAGAGGCTCTTTAGTTTCTCTTCGCTTTCTAACATTAAGAATGGTGTCATCTGCATATCTGAGGTTATTTACACTTCTCCCTGAAATCTTAATTCCTGGTCCTTCACCCAGCATATAATTTCACATGATGTACTCTGCAAATAAGTTAAGTGAGCAAGGTGACAATATACAGCCTTGACATACTCCTTTTCTAATTTGGAACCAGTACATTGTTCCATGTGCAGTTCTAACTGTTGCTTCCTAACCTTCATACAGATTTCTCAGGAGGCAGGTAAGGTGGTCTGGTATTCCCATCTCTTTAAGAATTTTCCACAGTTTGTTCTGATCCACACAGTTAAAGGCTTAAGTGTAATCAATAAAGCAGAAGTAGATGTTTTTCTGGAACTCTTGCTTTTTTGATGATCCAACGGATATTGGCAATTTGATCTCTGGTTCCTCTGCCTTTTCTAAATCCATCTTGAACATCTGGAAGTTCTTAATTCATGTACGGTTGAAACCTAGCTTGGAGAATTTTGAGCGTTACTTTGCTAGCATATGAGATGAGTGCAATTTTGCAGTAGTTTGAACATTTACTGGCATTGCATTTCTTTGGGATTGGAATGAAAACTGACCTTTTACAGTCCTGTGGCCACTGCTGGGTTTTCCAAATTTGCTGGCATATTAAGTGCAGCACTTTCACAGCATCATCTTTTAGGACTTGAAATAGCTCAACTGGAATTCCATGACCTCCACTACCTTCATCCGCAGTGATGCTTCCTAAGGCCCACTTGACTTCATACTTCAGGATGTCTGGCTCTAGGTATGTGATCACACCATTGTGGTTTTCTGGGTCATTAAGATCTTTTTTGTACAGTTCTTCTGTGCATTATTGCCACCTCTTCTTAATATCTTCTACTTCTGTTAGGTCCATACCATTTCTGTCCTTTATTGGGCCCATCTTTGCACAAAATGTTCCCTTGGTATCTCTAATTGTCTTGAAGAGATTTCTAGTCTTTCCCATTGTATTGTTTTCCTCTGTTTCTTTGTATTGACCACTTAGAAAGGTTTCCCTATCTCTCCTTGTTATTCTTTGGAACTCTGCATTCCGATGGATGTATCCTTCCTTTTCTCCTTTGCCTTTCACTTCTCATTTGTAAAGATGCCTCAGACAACCATTTTGCCATTTTGTACTTCTTCTTCTTGCTAGGAAGTTAGTAGCACCATCCAAATTCTGTACACAACTCTGGTTAGGAATTTACTGAGGTTTACCTCATCATACACTGTGCATTGAACCTAGTCCATCATCATAAACATGGAATAAGCAACAACACAATGTATACTTTACATTATATGATAGAGCACTTCTAAGTCTTATATGATATAGACTACCTTACGGAAATTAGAAAACTAAAGATAAATTTCATGTAGAAAAGTAATATGATAAGGTATATTTTTAAATGTTCATTTTAATAATAACTTTTTTACAATGATTAAAGTGACTTATTTTTTCTACCTCTTCCTATTTTGGGGGGATTTCATGGCATTTATATGACCAGGAATGCCATTAAGATTTAGCAATTGGTATGACAGAGGAATGAGCAATTAAAATAAACACCATAGTGCTATAACAATGTCCTGGAAACTTCTATGGGGCTTAATATTACATCTTCAGTAGGATAATCATGGGGAAATTGAGGCAAATTCACAAGGAAAAAAAAAAAAAGAACCTTGGATGAAAGTGGTAGCATGATATGGTCACGGAAACTCCCCCACAGATAGCAATCATGAAACCAAGAATACTCTGCTCAAATCAATAACTGACAAAGAAAACACCCATGCACAAGGGTCCCAGGGTTTGGGCAAAGACAGTGATGAAAGAATAATTTGCTCCCAATAGCCTAAGAAACACTTAGGCAAATTCTGCAAAACTGTGGCTTTTTTAACTGAGAGAATTTGCAGTTGTCTGCAGCATAATTAGGATAAAGTTTGAGCTTACTAGCCTGTGGCATTAGAGAACAGAGCCCAAGGCTGACAGAGAACCTGGAAATGAGGGGAGAATTCCTGGAAGCAGAAAACCACAGGCATTAAATCCTTATGTCTGAGAATAATCTCTGCCCAAAATTCCGGTTGACCATCAAACTGCGCAAACTTAGACAGGACAGGATAGAAAGGTAGGAACTGGAAGACAAAAACATAGCAGGAATATGAGCTGCCATATACTGTGAAGGAGACAAAGTGTTTAGTATCAACTTAAGCAAATTAATTGCTTCATAGTACAAAAAACAGTAATTCTCAGAATACAACAAAATTCAGCGATGTTACAATATGTTATTGACAATATCCACCTTTCAAATGAAAGTTAGATACAGGGAAAAAGAAGCTCAGAAAATAATTCTGTTAGTGAGGAAGAAGACCAATTAAAATTAAAATTTTAATTAAAATTAAAATTAAAATCTAAGGGGAGCTAGATGTGAAATTTGCCAGGCAACAGCTTCATAGCAGTTATTTTAAATATGATGAAACAATTAAAGGAAAATCTGATATCAAAGTAGTAGCAAATAGGAAATCTCAACAGGGAAATGTAAAATATCAAAAGTGGAAATTAGTTTGCTAAAAAATAAAATAACTCACAATAAAAGTTCCCCATCCCTGCATGCTCAGTTGTGTCTGACACTTTGCAACCCCACCGACTGTACTCCACCAAGCTCATCTATCTGCAGGATTGTTCAGGCAGGAATACTGGAGTGGGTTGCCATTTTCTTCTCCAGGGGACCTTCCCCATCCAGGAATCAAACTCACGTCTCCTGCATCTCCTGCATCGGCATTGAGCCACTGAGGATCCAAGAAGTTCACTGGATGATCTCAGTAGCAGATTGGAGATAGCAGAAAAACGATCCCAGAAAACTGAAGAGACATGAATAGAAAGTACCAATTCAAAGAACAGAGGAAAATTGGTAAATTTAAAAGTAAAGATGAACAGAGAGGCTCAGAGACTTGAAGCTTTGCAATCCAATCTGTGGGCATTATTGAAAGGATTAATTATGCACATAATTTGAGTTCCAGAAGGAGAGAATTGAAAAGGGCAGGAAAAAAATATGATGAACAAAACTGCTAAATCTGGTGGAAAACTAAGTGAATACTTCCAGACCCAAGAGTGGCAGAAAACTTCGAGCAAGATAAATACCAGTTCTAGGCACAACATACTCAGACTGCTGAAAGTGAAAAATTAAATGACAATCCCCAAAGCAGCCAGACACCTTTTATATACAGGAACCATAATTATAATAAATGATTGATTTATCATCAGAAACCAAGAAGACCAGAAGAAACTGGAACAACATTTACAAAGTGATGGGAGAGAAAGAAAAACCTGCACCCCAAAATTCTATCAAATAAAATGTTCCACTAGAAATGAAGACAGAATTATAGCATTTCCAACAAGCCAGAAATGATGGAGTTTTTCAGACTCAAGTGCACTTAGGGCAATTCAAAACTCCAGGAAACAATGAAGATTAAATTGGCATATAAAAAGCTACATGTATATTTGTGCATATATACTTTTTATCTGTTAAATAGAACATGGCTATATGAAGCAACGCGTGTAACCCTGATTTGTTGAGTTTATGAACTCTGTAAGATGTAAATGCATGACAGTAGTACTAAGGGAGGGTATGGGGAGAGTAAACAGAAACAAACCGCTGCAAGTTTCCTATGTTTCCCTGAGGCGCTTCAGTATTGCCACTAGTTCATCAGAAGGACTGATGTTGAAGCTGAAACTTCAGTACTTTGGCCGCCTGATGCAAAGAGCTGACTCATAGGTAAAGACCCTAATACTGGGAAAGATTGAGGGCAGGAGGAGAAGGGGACGACAGAGGATGAGACGGTTGGATGGCATCACCGACTCAAAGGACATGAGTTTGAATAAACTTCGGGAGTTGGTGATGGACAGGGAGGCCTGGCATGCTGCGATTCATGGGGATGCAGAGAGTCAGACACGACTGAGCGACTGAACTGAACTGAACTGGACTGAAATGTAATGATGTGAAGTAGCATATAATCTCTAGATCAACTGCTAACTATTCTAAGAGAATTGGAATCCTAAATATGCTTGATTAATAAAACAAAAAAAAACAAAAATAATAAAAAAACAATTTGAAATGGTAGCCATAAGTAAAACTATATAAAAATTATGTTAAATATAAATGGAATATACCTTCACTAAAGGCAGAGACTGTCAGGCTGATATTTGTGAAAAAAAAAAATCAACTATATTTCATGATGAGTGCATGCTCTGTCACCGGGGGATTGAGCCATCATCTCTTAAATCTCCTGCATGGCAGGCAGGTTCTTTACCACTAAGCCACCATGGAAGCCCAAAAGAAAATAAAATCACTAGGCCAAAGTGATATCCACACCCCCAGTTTCACTGCCAAGACAGAGAAACAAAGTGTCAGTGGATAAGTGGGAAATGCAGTGTACATACACAATGGAGTACTATCTGGCCTTTTAAAAGGAAGAAAGCTTGTCATTTGGGACAGCAGGCATTAACCTGGAGGACATTATGCAAAATAAAATAAGCCGGGCACAGAAAGACTTACTGCCCGATTTCACTTATGTGTGCAGTCTGAGAGAGTTGAATGTTAGTTCATAGAAACGGTTTATAATAGTGGCTACAAGGACATACAAGGGAGGAGAGGTGGGGAGATATTATTGGCTGAAGGGTGCAATCTTCTGGTTATGAGATGAATATGTTCTGGAGACCTATTACATAGCATTGTGACCATCATTAGTAATCATGCATTACTCACTTGTTAACAGAGTATATTTTAAGCATTCTCACCACACATACAAAGAAATGGTAATTTAAAAAATGATAAACATGTCAATTATCTCGATTGTGGTAATCGTTTCCCGGTGTATACATATCTCGAAACATCAGGTAATACACTATAAATATATACAATTTATTTATCAGTTATACCTCACAAAAGTTGAGGGGAAAAAATTTACCAAATTCCATCCAGATTGTAAAATGAGATAATGAGAGTATTGTCATAACCCAGAGGCAAGAGAGTAGGGGTATATTAGAGTCCTTGCCTGTTGAAGATTATTTCTGATTATCTTTGATACTAAAGATGAGAGAAGAATTTTCTAGGCCAGTAATTGCATGTAGTAGGTTCTAAAGTTTCTGTTTATTTGCTTCAGTAAAAGCACCACATTTGAATTTATAACTGTGAATTATAGCATGACCTGGTTATATCCATAATAATCTAACTCATTTTTCATGAACAATATAGCTTCTTTACTAACCAAAATGTGCATGTGAAACAATGATGAGATGGTAATCAAGACTTTTACATTTATTAAGACTTTTATAAAAGTACTAATTTGCTCTTCTCCTAAAAATCCTACATAGCGTTTGGATCACTGTCTTGTGAAGGGAACATCTTAGGGATTTCCACAAGCTTTCCTACTATAAAAGAATATAGTTCAGAGAATAATTGAGGAGATTACTTTAAGTATGTACTTAGTGCATTTATTTTTACCATGTAGTCTGAATCTGAAAAACATAAGGAAACAATGAATGGACCCTCAGTGGCACTGGAGAGATTATGAGATTTATAAGACTCCAATTACCACATAATCTTCATAAAACACTACAGCCAGTGGGCCAGAGTGGTATTTCAGGTCTGATGCTTTTTATAAGTTCAAAGTCACTATGAAACATCAACAACAAAAAAAGACCAAGAATTTACTGTCTGAGGTCACTGTCACTCTGGAAATGACCATGGACTACTTTGGGAAAGTCTTAGGGGAAGATGCATACTGTACATCTGTGACCACCTACAGGGTCTTCCCGAAAGGGACCAGAGTTTTACATCAAGCAATCTAGAGCTATTAACTGGTTTCTGTCTTTTGGGAAAGACCATGATCTCTACAAGGGCTGCCCTGGGGATAAGATGATAAAAAATCTGCCTGTATGCAGGAGACTCCGGTTTGATCCCTGAGTTGGGAAGATCCCCTGGAGAATGGAATGGCGACCTACTCCAGTACTCTTGCCTGGAGAATTCAATGGACAGGGGAGCCTGGTGGGCTACAGTCCATGGGGTGGCAAAGAGTCAGAGACAACTAAGGGACTAATTTCTAATGATCTCTGAAAGTGTCTCAGATTGGGTTCTTTCTATTAGACTTAGGCAATGTCTGTTTACACGTATGTCAAGCAGTATCTCAGGAGGCTACCCATCTATTTAATTCTTCAGGACTCTGTGATCAATTAGCTATCACAACAGATTCTGCCGGATCCAAAATCTCTGATCACCACTTTGCCCAGTGGCTTATCATGATACTTGTGCCCACCTTTCTCTTTAATGATAAATGTTGCCTCTGAACCTTTGGTGGAAAGCTGATGCCAACCGGTGGCACTCTAGCAAAAATCGAGTCCCAGGAATGACACCCACTGATTTCCTGCTGATGCCTCTCATGGTTCAAACTTCTCTGAAAGCCAAAGCTTAACAGGTCACATTGATAGAATCTGGAGTACAGAGCAGGGTGAGAAAGGATAGGAAGTTAATCTGGAAGAGCAAAAGGAAACAGTTTCACCAACTAGACAGTGAGCTCTATGATGGCAGTGATGTTATCCATGGTCTTCCCTGATGCACCCAAACACTTAGAACAGTAATGGCCATTTGGTATATGCTACATAAATATTGTTGAATAGGGCTTCCCTAGTAGCTCAGATGCTAAAGCATCTGCCTGCAATGCAGGAGACCTGGGTTCAATCCCTGGGTAGGAAGATCCCCTGGAGGAGGAAATGGCGACCCACTCCAGTATTCTTGCCTGGAGAATCCCATAGACAGAGGAGCCTGGAGAGCTACAGTCCATGGGGTCACAAAGAGTGGGACATGACTGAGCCACAAACACACATGTGGATCAATGAATGTATTGACAGTTGGACATATTTGAGATTGAAGATATGTAGCTACACATCAGGAAGAATGCAAATAGATGAGGCACAAAGACATGGGAAATGACAGACTGATATTACAAGGCTTGGATTTCCAGCAGACGGTGCCTTTCTTTGCCAGGACTACTTTTAAAGAATAGGCATGATCCTGGCTTGTCAAGACAAGCAGTAACACTTTTAAAACACTGCTTGTTACCACTTTGAACATATATGATAGTATTTCAGAATCCAAAGGAAATCCTAGGTTTACACTCAAATCTCTCTCTCCAGATCAGTTGGTAGAAATTTATTGTTCTATTCAGATTGTGATGACATTAGATTCAATACACATTTTCTTATGAAAAACTTAGGAAGTTGATAGACCACTAAGGAAGACGATGACTCACCTCAGTGTAAACAAAAATTTTATACTCCTTTTCAAGAAGATAGTTTTATTTGAGAGGACCAAAAGAAAGTACTTCAGTACTAGGTTACTATTGCTCAGTCACTGCATTCTGCACAACTCTGTGACCTCATGAACTGTAGGCAGGTTCCTCTGCCCTCCACTACCTCCCTGAGTCTGCTCAAATTCATGTCCATTGAGTCAGTGATGCTTTCTAACCACCTCATCCTCTGCAGCCCCCTTCTCCTTCTGCCTTCAATCTTTGGTACTGGATATCCACTGGGAAACGTGAAGAAATACATGCTCAATGTTGAGAGGACCAATAAGAAAGCAATGACTTGGGATATATTGATAGAATTTACAATTTGTGCAGATTGAAGGAAGAAAAAACTGGCCACAAATTCTTTGAGACTTCTCTCATCAAAAAGTAGTCAATTTCTCAACCCCTTCGTCCAAGACATAGCCCTTGTCTTACTTGGTACAGTGGGGTATATACAAAGGTAATGTAGGCAAAGTCATGTGCATTGGGGGCCTTATCTATTCTTGTGGCTGGGGAGCTTTCCACCTCCGTAAAAGTGAATCTGGGCTAGTCTGCTGAATAATGATGAGATCAATGTGGATTTGCCCCTTGTAATTTAAGCCAGTTATCTGACAGGCAAGTACACTAGACTAACCACTGCCAGCCACCAAATATGTTCATGGAGAGATCCAAAATCATCCTACCCCAAGTAACTTGACGCAGACCAGAAGACACATGGTCGATCCACAAAACCATGAAAAAGAATATAAACATTTGTTGTTTTAAATACAAGGTCTTGGAATGATTTGGTGTGCATCCAAAAATTTCTGATAAATTAAATTCACATTTTTTCCCTATTAGTAGAGTTTTTGCCTTCTTGCTGAGAAAAAAAAAAAGAAAAGAAAAAGAATGCATACATGTTAGAGGTGACAAGACTACATAGAAGAGAAGAATTGCTCGAGATGCTCTCACTTCAGCCCTTTTTTTAATCTGATTTCCTCTTCATGATTTCTTTCTTCCCAGGATTCCCAATTGGCCTTGGAGATGTAGTGGGCAGAGCTAGTCATATTTGTTATGGGTAAAGAAACCTCCTTGTCGCTAAGAAACACTTTAGGATCATTTGTCAACTTCTACCAGAGGACCTTCATGCTTGCTTAAATTGCAAATTCCCGAGGTGGAGGTCGTATTTTAAATGGTTTTCTGTCACTTTTGCTTTTCATGAGAACTCTCAGCTCCATTCTCAAAAGGGGATTTTGATAGAGAAACAGTGTGAGACTAATGGATGCCTAAAGGTAGAGAGTGTCAGTGAAGCTGATTAGAAATAGGAAATTGTATTGGGGGAGGGAGAGAACTCTAAAAGAAAAAGTCAACTATTCTACATTTTGCCAACAGTGGATTTTGATATGTTCATATCAAAAAAACACTGTGGACATTTCCTATGATTGCATTGTGAGTAAAACTTCTATAATATTATATATCAACCATTTGTTCTGTCCTTTTCTAAGACAAGATAACCTAAAAATGACAAGAACATGATGAGAACCTGTTATATTGTTTTTGTTTAGTTACTAAGTCATGTCTGACTCTTTTGTGACCCAATGGACTATAGCCCACCAGACTCCTCTACCCATGGAGTTTTCCAGGTAAGAATACTAGAGTGGGTTACCATTTTCTCCTCCAGGGGATTTTCCTGACCCAGACTTCCATAACTATTAAAATTACACTTAAAACAGTAAAATGAGAATGCATGCATTACACAATATACCTCTCATTGTTAGCATTAGAAATAGAAGGCAATTATTATCTTTGAATTGTGTTATTTGATTATAGGGATGAGTTCCATATGAGAATGACAAAGCCCTTTATATGAAAGACAGCTACCCAAACAATATATCACTAACAAAATGAGATTTGCGTTTGCCCTTTGTCCTGTCAAAATTCAAAAAACTGGAATACTTTTTGAAGCTAAAAAATCATATCATAAAGCAAATAAAACAGATTCAGTATTGTGCTGGCATATGGTAACTTGTATTCCACAGTGCTTTACACCATAATAATTTTCATTCCGTAGCATTTTTCTTGTGAAAATTTTCAAAGCCTATTACATTAATATTAATTCAACTGTGATGTATTCCCTTGATGTAGGGATTTATTCTTCATATCCCTATTTTATGGACAAGCACATTAGGTGCTTTGCTGAAGAGTTCACATAAAACCCCTAAGTCAGTTAACAAGTGGATTCTAGAAATCCTAATTTCCTATCCCTTGTTCTGGAAACTTGAGACCATTTTCCAAATAGAGAAATGTATTACTCTTCAGCTAAGTAGCAAGTTAAAGACAGGCTGTCTGATGTAATCTTGTAAACATGGTTTAAAAGTCGTCAGTGCTCCTGAGAGGTTCTCGAGGTGGCAAAAAGGAAGTGGAACTGAGAGCAGAAGGGAGACTAACTTGCATTCAGCAGCCAGAGGTCAATTCTGCAGAGAATAGAGCATCAGTTAGATTCTCTAGATCATCTTTGCAATGCAGAAGTCCGTTTTGCCTGTCTCCCTGCTGACATATGGGCTTCCCTGGTGGCCCAGCGGTAAAGAATTCACCTGTTATGCAGGAGATCCAGGTTTGATCCCTGGGTCAGGAAGATCCCCTAGAGGAGGGCATGCCAACCCACTCCAGTGTTCTTATCTGGAGAATCCCATGGACAGAGGAGACTGGCAGGCTACAGTCCGTAGGGTTGCAGAGTCGGACACTGCTGAACTGACTTAGCATACACACGCTACTGGGGTATAGCCAATGAAGCAGAGAGAACAAGGTATGAAGAATCCTAAGCAATCTATGGCAAACGAATTTTGTACAAAGTACTTACAACTAGGACCCAGCCTCCAAGGTGGCTTCCAGATACCAGGTAGCTTTGTTTCCTTGAATCCATGGTCTTGTGATTGTCTATTCACACTGAATCAGAACTAAGTTCTGAAAATGACTGCAACTTCCACCTTGGTCTCTAGGATGGCTCATCCAGGAAAACCAAGCAGTGACTGGAGAACACTGAAGCATCCAGGAAGAGGCTCAGATAAAGAGAAACTGTGACATTGTACTGGCAACCAGCATCCACTTTGCAACTCCACGCAAAAGCCATCTTATAAATGGATGCTGCAGCCCCAAACAAGCCTTCAGATGACTGCAGCTCCAGTCCACCACATCCAAATGAGAGACTCCATGCCAGAATTTCTGAGACGAGATGCTACGGAAATCCTAATCCACAGAAACTGTGGGAAGTAATAAATGATTATCACTTCATGGCAAATAGATGGAGAAACAATGGAAACAGTGTCCGACTGCATTTTCTTGGGTTCCAAAATCACTGGAGATGGTGACAGCAGCCATGAAATAAAAGGCGCTTACTCCTTGGATTTGAGAATTGGACTATAAATAAAGCTGAACACCAAAGAATTGATGCTTTTCAACTGTGGTATTTTAGAAGATTCAATGGACATGAATTTGAGTAAGCTCTGGGAGTCGATGATGGACAGAGAAGTCTGGCATGCTGCAGTCCTTGGGGCCACAAAGAGTCAGACACGACCAAGTGACTGAACTGAACTGATCGTTGACTTAGGCACTAAGTTTTGGGAAGATCTGTTTTATAGCACAAGATAAAATATACAATCAAACAATGGATAGAGCTGAGTAAAATAAGTAAATTCATTGTTTCAATTCAGCAACTATTTCATAAACATCTACTTTCTGTAGAATAGAAAACGACCTAGTAAGTAATGACCAGGCCTTAGCATAAAAGTAGCTTATCACTTGGAAAAATGAAGACAGCAAATACTCTAGCACCAACTATGCAAGCTTCAAGAGAGAAAAGATATGCGTTATGAAATGGCATGAAATCCCTTATTTATAAATTTGCAATGTCTTTCTATAGCATTTTTGGTTAAAATTGCTCTTTGCCACTTCTGATCCCTAATGTAGTCTTACTTATTCCTTCTCCAAGCATCCTGGCCTTCTGTCTCCTGAACATGTTGTTCAGTCACTCAGTCGTGTCTGACTCTTTGCGACCCCATGGACTGCAGAACGCCATCCCTCCCTGTCCATCACCAACTCCTGGAGTTTACTCAAACTCATGTCCATTGAGTTGGTGATGCCATCCAACCATCTCATCCTCTGTTGTCCCCTTCTCCTCCTGCCTTCAATCTTTCCCAGCATCAGGGTCTTTTCCAATGAGTCAGCTCCTGTTACCAGGTGGCCAAAGTATTGGAGCTTCAGCTTCAGCATCAGTCCTTGCAATGAATATTCCGGGTTCAGTTCCCTTAGGGTTAAATGGTTTGATATCCTTGCAGTCTAATGGACTCTCAAGAGTCTTCTCTAGTACCACAGTTCAAAAGCATGGATTCTTAACACTCAAGACTTTTTTGTAGACCCACTCTCACACATCTGTATGCGGCTACTGGAAAAAAATCACAGCTTTGACTATACGGACCTTGGTCAACAAAGTGATGTCTCTGATTTTTAATACTCTATCTAGGTTTGTCATGCTTTCCTTCCAAGGAGCAAGCGTCTTTTAATTTCCTGGCTTTAGTCACCATCTGCAATGATTTTGGAGCCCAGAAAAATAAAATCTGACACTGCTTCCACATATCCCTTTTCTATTTGCTTTTGAAGTGATGGGACCTAATGCCATTGTTTTCATTTCTTTAATGTTTAGTTTCCAGCCAACTTGAACATACCAAGATCTTGACTTCCTAGAGCTTTAGCGGAAGCTCTTCCTTCAAACTCATTCAGCTCCATTCTCCAGCCCGTAATGCTATTCATGTCCTTTACATGGCTAACATCTTCAGGTATCAGCTAAATATTTGAGAAACATCTGGAAGGTGCTGAGTCATGTCCAGCTCTTTGGGGCCCCATGTACTGTAGCCCACCAGACTCCTTTTCCATGGAATACTCCAAGCAAGAATACTTGAGCAGGTTTCCATTTCCCTGCTCCAGGGGCTCTTCCAGATCCAGGGATCAAATCCTCATCTCTTTCAGCCCCCTGAACTGACAGGCTGTTTCTTTATTACACCTGGGAAGCTCATTCGCTTAATCAGCTTAAATATCACCTCTTCTAAGAAGCTTTTAAAAGAGCACTTTCTGTAAACCGCCCTCATCACCACACACACACAAACACACACATGCAAACCCACCAAAACACATAATTTTGTCATCACAAGACCCCCTTACTTGTTTCTCTCAAGTCAGTAATCAAATCTGTAGAAAAAGATCCATATCTGTTTTCTTTACCCATTGATTTTACACAGCTATTGGTTAGCAGTGGGTCTTCATATGCTAAATGCCCAATAAGTACTTGTTGAACAAATAATTAAAAAATCAAAAGTGTAAACAAATCACTGTGACTATCCAAAGGTTTATTAGCTTATTTTAGGAGAGACTTCCTAGAAACAATGGCATTTAAGTGAGCCTTGTTGATTGCCTTACGTCTCAGAAGGCTAGTATTTGTGATAGAAATTATTCCAGGGGAAGTGCTGTATAGAGGGAGTGAGGAGGAAAAGCAGTATTGATTTTTCAACCTTTTACATTTGTTTTTTGTAGCCAGTCTTCTTTCCTCTCAGAAAAAAACACTAGAAGGTGTGTTAGTCTATAACACAGTTTTGCCTGATAGCACTTGCGAGGAAGAAAGGAAAGGTCACCACAATAGCGGCATTATGAATTGCATCCCTTGTATTGATTAAAAATTCACAAATGAAATAAGGAAGCAATGCTCCATCAGTGGTGGTTCTGAGATTAGGGGATGCTAGGAATGGGGAAGGATTATAATAATGATCTGCACTAGCTTGTTGACATTTTTTTGCCCCATTCTAAAAGACTGTTAATTTGGGACAATTGTGCAAAGTCTACAAAGCTGATGGAAATACTCCTGACAATGACTGGACACAGGCAACTTTGAGCAAAACACTTAAGAACAGATTATAGATGTGAAATAATGTCCAATTAAAGACTGACATTCAACCACTTTATGAAGACAGAATTACAGATGCCATAAGTTTGTTAGGAAGAGACTTCTTCACATTTTTAGATCTCAATCTAAAAAGTTTTTTTTTTTAATTTCACAAAATGTCACAAAAAATTCAAGCTCTTCTCTATGCATGCAAAATGGTAACTGCAATGAAAAAACAATTAGATATAACATATATTTATGTTATATCTGATTGTTTTTATTTAGTTGCTAAGTTCTGTCCAACTCTGTGACCCCATGAACCCCAGGGACCCTCTAGATCCCTGCCAGGCTCCTCTGTCCATGGGATTTCCCAGACAGAAATACTGGAGTGGGTTGCCATTTCCGTCTCCAGGAATCTCCCTGACCGAAGGATCGAACCCACATCTCCTGCATTGGCAGGCAGATTCTTTACTGCTAAGCCACCAAGAAGCCCTACATATAAAATAAAACTAACAGACCAACAAATCCTAGAGAATGGAACACATAATTGTAGCTTGGATGGAGAATTTGACCAGTGCATTTGTCTGTATGTGGCTGAATCCACCAGTTGAAATGAAAAGATGGTTATGGCAATCTTAGTGCTGATAAAGTTATCCTTATGAGCCAACCATGATCCAAGTAGGACAACAACTGCTCTCTTTCACCCAGCAAATACATAATTATGCACAGCACTGTGCCAAGGATTGAGCGCAAAGATGACTGGAACCCGGGCTCTACCTTCAGGGGTCTCCCTGTCTGGCAGGTAAACAGTCTAAGAGCCAGCAACAATTGAATGCAATCTAGCTTTTCTTTTCTCATGTGAAATGAAGGAGCCTTGTGAAAGAGAAAACACAAATATTGTATATTAATGCACTCATGTGGAATTTAGAATAATGGTACAGGCGAACCTATTTGTAGAGCAGAAACACACATGCAGATGGAGAGACTGGACATGTGGATATGAGGGTGGAAGGGGGTGGATGAACTGGGAGACTGGGATCCACATGTCTACACCACCATGAGTAAAACAGGTGGGAACCTGCTGTAACACGCAGGAAGCTCATCGGGGAGCTCTGCGGTGACCTAGATGGGTGGGTTGGGGGCTTGAGAGGCAGATCCTTGAGGGAGGGGATATATGTCCACACGTAGCTAATTCACTTTGTTGAACAACAGAGACTAATGCAAAATAGTAAAGTGACGGTACCACAACAGCAACAACAAAACGTGAGTCCTCACCCTTGGAACCTAGACAGATCTTCGTGTGATGGAGCTCACACTAAGGAACTTCTGAAACAAGGTCAAAAGCCTAGAGCTACCATTTGGTTCTCCCTCAGGATGCACCTATGCTTTATATCTCATTCTACTGCTTTTTGCAAACTGTCACAGAACTGATTTCTAATAATAGTAGTTTTGTTTTTTTTTTAACCTGGTCAGAGTCAACTTTTTAATGTACAAATATCCTACCACCATATTGTTGCTGGTTTCCTTAACAAATTTCACTTGACAACTCAAGGTGAGCCAAGATTTTAACGTTCCATTTTTTCATCTCTTGACTCCTTAGTGCAATGCAGAACATGCTATAGTGTCTACGTCCCTGTGGTCTGTTTAGTCTGTATGTATTTTTGTTGTCATTGTTTTAATCATTCTCTTGAGGATATTTTCCTGTTTTTTTCACTGTCCTCAGATCAGATTTTCTAAGAATGTTCTCATCTCTTATCTTTATTTATTCTTCTTCTAGTTGGGGAATGTCTTATCCAGTCTAAAGGATCAAAGTCCTTCTCCAATGTGAAACTTCTCAGAGTGTTCCACAATGATCTCTTTCCTTCAAATTTATGGAATCTATGAGATTATGTCACACAAAATTATACAATGTCTTGTGCCCGCTCTTTTAAAATCTTATAGTGTTATATAACCTTTATTAACTTTCATTGTAATGATAATATTTCTTCTTACTAAACTGCAATCTCTTAATTTATCAAACAGAAAACATCAACTTTCTTAGTACATAATTGAGTATCAATTATTAGTTGCTAAGGCAGATAGAATCTCCCAAACACTATGATAACAGTATACATCTCATTCTATGTGCAATTTTTATAACATGAAGCTCCTCCAAACCAGAGACGGTGTCTGTGTTTCTAGTCCTTGAAAATGGGCAGACCTTTACAAATTTCCCATCCACCAGATTATGGTAGAAGTGATGCTGACTAATCCTCCACTTAGTCATAAAGGCAATGTGGTTACCAACCTGGTGTGACTCTCTCTCTGAGGGCACGTGTCCTTAGAAACTGGAGCTTCTTGAAGCCACCGTGGTGAGAGCCCTCAGAATCAGGCCTCAGGGAAACAGAGATGCTGACAACTTTCAGTTGTTATAGTCACTAGCCATGTGGGGCTTCCCCGGTGGCTCAGCTGGTAAAGAGTCCACCTGCAATTCAGGAGACCCCGGTTTGATTCCTGGGTCTGGAAGATCTGCTGGAGGAGGGAAAGGCTGCCCACTCCAGTATTCTTGGGCTTCCCTAGGGACTCAAGTGGTAAAGAACCCGCCTGCAATGTGGGACACCCAGGTTCAGTCCCCAGGTTGGGAAGATCCCCTGGAGAAGGGAAAGGCTACCCACTCCAGTATTCTGGCCTGGAGAATTATATGGATTATATAGTCCACAGAGTCATAAAGAGTCAGACACGACTGAGCGACTTTCGCTTTCCAACTTTTGAGTCTTCCCAGCCCACATGGCAAGACTGGCGAACACAGAAGCTTTAGAGATTACTTCACTGGCAGCCAATGAAAAGAATGCAAGCAAACTTTGTCCAAACGAGCCTCGTCAATTTTCCGAAATGTCCAAGATAATAACAACAGATTATTGCTACTGTTTTAAACCACTAAATTTGGGATGATTTGAAGTGAAAGTGTTAGTCGTCTCTGACTCTTTCTGATCCCATGGACTGTAGCCCACCAGGCTCCTCTGTCCACGGAATTCTCCAAGCAAGAATACTGGAGTAGGTAGTCATTCCCTTCTCCAGGAGATCTTCCCAATCCAGGGATCAAACTCACATGTTCTCCTTTGCAGACAGATTCTTTGCCATCTGAGCCACCAGGGAAGCCCATGATTTATCATATAGATAAACAATTAGAGAGATGGTAAGTTTGTTATTTTAACTCTTGTATCTATAAGGCTTAATATGAATGTAGTTTAGTATAGAATTTTCAAATTTTTCAAAGTATACATCTATTTTATTATTTAATTTTATTCTTAACTGTCCTTTTTTTTCCCATAAATTTTCTCATTCATTTATATATGTCTCAATCTAGAACATAGGTTCTGTAAGGACAGGATTTCTCCTGTTTTATTAATAGCTGCATTACCAGTAAACAGAATACCAGTTTGTGTCACTGGCTTATAAGTCTTTAGAAGACCTGGTATAATTCTTGCTGCTTTGGGAGTAAACTGTGAATTTAAGGCTAGGTGTTATGGGTGATTGACCCAAATATTCCTGGTCTTTATTAGCGGTGAATGAACTATGGAAGGGTATATGTGGGTGATATCTTTATTTTGTATAAATGCCCACATTCTTACATTTATGCATTAGACACAACTTGCTTCTTTATCTTTTCACCCTTGGGTCATCCTGCAAGTTCCATTAATTCTTCTTCCCATTATAAATCTGAAGTATGATTCAGTACTTCTCATTAACAATATACTCCTTTCATTTAGTATTGGTTCTGAGTGTTACCTGTTCTCAACCTCTGGGAAGTCTCCTTTCTCTTATTTCAATCTTTTTTCATTAACTCCAGATTTTACAAGCCTTTTTAAAAAGTCTTTCCCTGACCTCACTAGAGCTTTCAAAAGCTATTGAATTAATATCATCCAAATTTAATGTGCTGTTTGCTCCTTTTCAATCATTAATGAAGTTGTAAAACAAGACCTGCGACCTAGTCTTTTGTCATATTTCTTGATTTGCCACCCCCAGCCAGCCATCATACCAGTTAATAGAACTCATATCAAGACCAATTTGGAAAGACGTCCTTTAAAAATAACTATTTTCAGCCTTGTTACTCCCAATACTTGTTTTCTGTGTTCACCACTGTTAACCCAAAAGCTCAGTGTTTTCTTGAGAAGAGAGAAACTCAGAAAAGTATAAAATAGAAAAACTGCTGCACCTGCCTCCTAATGGCATTATTTTCTATGAAATAAAAAATAGATCTGGCTGGAGTCGGGTAATTTTCTCCTTGACACACTGTTTTTTAAAATAAACAAAATGGTCAAGAAATAAACTTGTCAGACTCGGGTGATACGGACAAAATCAACTTAGTGAGAAGATTGAGGTAACGTGGATTTAAATGTTTGTATGCTTTCTTTGTTGAGCTTCCCCGGTGGCGCTTGTGGTAAAGAACTTGCCTGCCACTGCAGGAGACTTCAGAGACTCCCAGAAGATCCCCTGGATGAGGACAGGGCAACCCACTCCAGTAGTCATGCCTGAAGAATCCCATGGGCAGAGGAGCCTTGCTGGCTATGGTCCAAAGGGTTGCAAAGAGTTGGACATGACTGAAGTGACTTACCACACATGTAAGCATGCATACATGCTGTCTTTGTTACTATTCTTGGTCTCTGTTCCATAGGAAAGGGGTTTTTGCAAACTCTTTACAGATGGGGATCTGGTTCCTAACCCTTCTGTAAATCTACAACGATCCACAGGCAACATAAATCTGAGCTCCTTCCTTTCATTCTGACTGAGTTTCTTGCTGCAGTAATATTGCCCCACATTTGAAACATGGATATACTGTTAATGGGATGATTCTCATTCCCAAGGTATCTTGGACTACATAAAGATCACCATCAGATTCAGAAAGCAAAATGGCATTTAAGAAGGCATTCAGAGCACTTTCTCCATCACAAGATTATATTCAAAACACATCTTTGCCAGCCTTCAGGACAATCCTGATTGATAATCATCTCTACCACCTGAAGCTCTGAATGATCCTCAAGTGTCTTTGGGCAATTTGTCACTAATCAAATAGGCAGGACGCCCCATCCCCAAGCTCCACAATAAGAGAAGTCGCTGTGATGAGAAGTCCATGCACTGCAACAAAGAGGAATCCCTGCCTGCAGCAGCTAGAGAAAGCCTGCATGCAGTAATGGAGACCCAGCACAGCCAAAAATAAACAAGTAAATAAATAAAAATCAAAATTAATGAATAAAATTTAAAAATAAAAGAAAACAAACGGTCCTCTCAGCCGTCCCAAGTTTCTTTGATTCCTCTAAGCCCAATCTTCCCACAGCAGGCCTTCTTTGGATTTCAGTTCTATAAGTTCCTTCTTGTGGAGAGCATGCATACTCATTAATCCTGAGAGGTTGACAAGGGGAAGATATTATTTTCCCAATGTGGCCTCCTGAGGTTCATGCCCAGAACAGTTCTTGAACAGCGATCACCCAGATTCTCTTATATATATTCCCTTAGTAAATCCTCTGGTTGTTTCATAGCTCCTCTACTTATGGCCCCACATGCCTAATGGAACTGTCTAGTTCTCTCCCAAGTGGGCTCATTACAATTCAATTCAGTTGCTCAGTCATGTCCAACGCTTTGTGATCCCATGGACTGCAGCACTCCAGACCTCCCAGTCCATCACCAATTCCTGGAGCTTGCTCAAATTCATGTCCATCAGGTCAGTGATGCCATTCAACCATCTCATCCTCTGTCATCCCCTTCTTCTCTTACCTTCAATCTTTCCTAGCATCAGGGTCTTTCCCAAGTAGGCTCAGCCTACAAGTAATCTCTTCATATTTTAGAATTTGTCTTAATATTTGCATGTAGCAAAACTATATTTCGTTGCATTGTATATGTTTAATGTGGAATCATTTAAACAGTGCTTATTGCAAGTCCTGATTTGGCATTTTACAATTTT
Source organism: Hydropotes inermis (assembly GCA_020226075.1). Classification (NCBI taxonomy): domain Eukaryota; kingdom Metazoa; phylum Chordata; class Mammalia; order Artiodactyla; family Cervidae; genus Hydropotes; species Hydropotes inermis. Next base: position 5,643,467 of record CM035273.1, read on the forward strand.
TGCTATCAAGTGTAAGAAGAGCTTGAAATGCAACCTCCGGGAAGTCCAATCTTGGCATTTCTATCATTGTATCCAAAACGATGTGCTTTGTTTTCATTTTTATCAGAGTATAGTTGATTTATATTGTTGTGTTAGTCTCAGGTGTACTGCAAAGTGACTGCAGTACAAAGTGACTACAATATCTACTCTTTTTTAGATTATTTAACGCTTATTTTAATGTAAGTGACCCACCACAGGCCAATGACTTTAGGGGCAGACATTATTATTATAGTCATTTTTGTATACCTAGAAACTAGCTTCCCTGGAACATAAGGGAACTTCAGTGAAGGTTTGAAATATAATAAATGATTGACCTGAAGGATGAATGGAGGGAAGAAGGAATAATTGTCTAAAATGTTGCCTTACCACCTTGGATTCAGGAGATCTAAAGATGAACAAGACAACAGTTTCTCCCTCAAAATTTTCTTCCTTTTCTATACAGAACAGGGCCAGGAAAGCAAAGACATATAACTCAATGTGAGAACTGCTTAACAGAGTCAGGTGCAGGGACCAATCAAAGCCAGTGGGGAACTCTATGAAAAATGCAGTCTTCCATATTTAAGTACTCAATATCTGAAAAGTGAAAGTGAAAAGTGAAAGTGAAGTCACTCAGTCGTGTCCAACTCTTTGCGACCCCATGGACTGTAGCCTACCAGGCTCCTCCATCTGTGGGATTTTCCAGGCAAGAATACTGGAGTGGGTTGCCATTTCCTTCACCAGGAGATCTTCCCATCCCAGGGACTGAACCCAGGTCTCCCGCATTGTAGGCAGACGCTTTACTGTCTGAGCCACCAGGGAAATCTCAATATCTAAGTACATGGATAAATGATTTAGTGTAGAAAAGTCAGGCAGACATGGTTTTAAATCTCAGCTCTCCACTTTTTATAGGCATGGTAAACATCTCTATAAAAAGAGCTAATAGTAGTTTATATTATAATTATAAAAAATAAAAATAATGCATATTCATATGATAAGATGATTCTAGCTCAGAAGAATCAGTCATCTAGGAGGACTAAATACTTTTAAGATGTTCTAAGATTCTAATGGTAATAAAAGTTTGATTAAATTAATATATGACTTCAGAACATTACTGATAGGGACAAAAAAACAATATGAACAAAAACAGCAGTCATGAAATCTTCCCCAGCTTAATCAGTTTGTCCATGCAAGAACAATTATTCCAATGTGATTCACTATCCCTGGCAGCCTGAAAATACATTTCCTCTGTCAGCAGAACTAAAAATGGACCTAAAGTGCTTTAGACATACAATGAGAAAGGCTTTGGTTTCAGGGTTTTGCTAACAACAGTCTGGGTCCCTCATGTTTCTAAGTGATAATGGGAAATGTTTAAGATCTGACCTCACTGACTGTCCATCCACTACCACTTCCAAACTGAGGAAGACAGAACCTCTGGACCACACAAGTAAATACCCAGACATTTAGGAGAAGCATTATTTCAGTACAATCTATTACATGGCAGAAGAAGCTAATAACTGTTCTGAATTAGATCATGGCATCCAGTCCCATCACTTCATGGCAAATAGATGGGGAAACAGTGGAAACAGTGGCTTACTTTATTTTTTTGGGCTCCAAAATCACTGCAGATGGTGATTGTGACCATGAAATTAAAAGAGGCTTACTCCTTGGAAGGAAAGTTATGACCAACCTAGACAGCATATTAAAAAGCAGAGACATTACTTTGCCAACAAAGGTCCATCTAGTCAAGGCTATGGTTTTTCCAGTGGTCATGTATGGATGTGAGAGTTGGACTATAAAGAAAGCTGAGTGCAGAAGAATTGATGCTTTTGAACTGTGGTGTTGAAGAAGACTCTTGAGAGTCCCTTGGACTGCAAGGAGATCAAACCAGTCCATACTAAAGGAGGTCAGTCCTGGGTGTTCATTGGAAGGACTGATGTTGAAGCTGAAGCTCCAATATTTTGGCCACCTGATGAGAAGAGCTGACTCATTTGAAAAGACCCTGATGCTGGGAAAGATTGAGGGCAGGAGAAGAAGGGGACAACAGAGGATGAGGTGGTTGGACGGCATCACCAACTCAATGGACATGAGTTTGAATAAACTTCGGGAGTTGGTGATGGACAGCGAGGCCTGGCGTGCTGCAGCTCATGGGGTTGAAAAGAGTCGGACACGGCTGAGCAAGTGAACTGAACTGAACTGAAGCCTAACACCTCAAGTCAAAATCAGTTTTCCTCTGTTACTTCCTATCTGTGCTTCTGGTCAACTGGCTGTAATTTCAGGTTTCTAGGATTCCTCTTTGGGTTCAGTTAATTTGCTAGAGTAGCTCACAGAACTTCAAGGAAAAGATGATTTACTAGATCATACGTTCAGGATAAAAGGAGGTGACTCAGGAGCAGCCAGATGGGAGAGATGCAGAGGGCAATGGATGGGCAGGGGCATGGGGCTCTCCTGTCCTCTGAGAGCTTCACCCTCCCAACACCTCCACACGGTCACCAACCCGGAGCCTTTAGGGTTTTATGGAGGCTTCATCACTCCAGCGTGATTGACTTCAGCCTTGGTCATTGACAACTGGTTCAGCCTCCAGCCCCTTGCTCTTCCCCAGAGGTCAAGGGAGTGGGCCTGAAAGTCACAAGCCTCTAGTCACATGATTAGGTCTCCAAGCAACCACCCCTGTCCTCAGGTGAGGTCCTAAAGTCACCTCATTAACCTATCAAAAAGACACCTCAAAGGCTCTCATCACTTAAGACATCCCCAGGGATGTGGGGAGCTGTGAGCTGGAAATCGTGGTCAAAGACAAAATATTTACAAGAAATATCTTCTAGTCTTCTGAAACACAAAATACATTTTTTAAATAAAACAATATTTGCACTTTTTTTTTAATTTAGCTTTTTTTTTTCTATTTAGCTATTCCATGGGAGGTAGAGATGGTTTTAAAGGATGTGCCCTCAAGCAATCTTTTGCTCTGATGTTAAGTACATTAACCAGTAAGAATCAATAATTATCTATACTTGATAATGCATTTTGCAGCAAGATCATTTCCTTCTTCAAAAAGGAGCCATTTTATTTAAGGTACAAGACCAACAGCTTGTAGTAGAATAAGGAGGATGGCAAGGAGCTGAAGGAATGCCACTATCTTTGTGTTTCATTTTTATTCCTAGTTTCAATATTCTCCCTTCCTCCCTCTCCCCCTCTTTTTTTTGTCCTGTTTGCAAATTCTTCAACATTACATGCCATGACTTTGAACAGAGGGACCCTCTAGTGGCTAATTTTTCCAACAAAATCTGCAATTGCCTTTGCAAAATGAAAAGGCATCATTTCCCTGTGACTTTAGAGAAGGGCAGAGTTGGCATTCCTTTCCGAGTACTAGCGGACCGAAATGAAGTGCACTCTTCTGGCCTCTGACCATTCCTGGTGCCCCCTCACCTGTTGCCATTCAATACTGAGGAGCTCTTTAATCGCTGTCCTTTCTCTAGGTTGATGTGACAAAATACAGCTTCAGGGAAAGAGACGCACATGCATCACCCAAGTCCTCTCTGCCAAGTGTTCTGTTTCTATTCTACGCTGCCTCCAGGGAACAGATAGTGCCCAAGTAACAAATGAAGTGGGAGATTTAGTCATCAGACCTGAGAAAAACTCATAGTGTGAATCCTTGCCCTTGAGAGAATTTGCTGAGAAGCATTAGCCAAGCTATTTTCCTACTACTGTGGCTAAAGATCAAATAGAAACCCAATGTTTCAGAACCATCCAGACGGCGAACTCGCGTTTAAGGCACTTTTCTTATGTGAAACATAAGTTTCGCTGAAGCTCCCACTTCAGATTCAAAAATCTGATTTTTCCAATATAACCTGAAAGCGGGGAGAGTGGAGATATATTGGAGTGGCTTCATTACCCAGGCTTCTGTTTGCTGCCAGCAGCCTAGAGAGAACGCATTTTAGATTTTAATGAGTTAATTAAATTTCATGCTTAACCCAGAGTAGCCCTTTAAAGAAAATTCTTGCTAAATTATTTGAGCAGCATTATTACAAGGAATCATAGCCAGGCTCACCTGTAGGTAAAGAATGTGGAGATTTGGGAATGGAAAGGAAACGAATATATGAGTCAAGTCTCCTTTTTTCTCCCTAAAATAAAAGAATCCCTGATTCAAACTAGCTGAAGCAAAGGAGGAAAGACATGAACACAATTCTGAACTGGGAGCTTGGGGCTGAGTATACACAGTACCGTGTGTCAGACAGATGGCTAGCGGGAATCTCCTGCATAACACAGGGAGCTTAGCTCCATGCTCTGTGATGACTAGAAAGGCGGAAGGGTGGGAGGGACGTCTAAGGTGGACGGGTATACGCATACATATAGTTGAGTCACTTCATGTCACAGCAGAAACCAACACAAAATTATAAAGCAATTTTGCTCCATTTTATTATTATTATTATTAAAGTGTAAGAGTTAGAGTTGGAGAAGGGAATGGCAAGCCACTCCAGTATTCTTGACTGGGTAATTCCAAGGACAGAGGAGCCTGGTGGGCTACAGTCCACGGAGTCGCAAAGAGTCGGACACGACTGAGCGACTCACACACAGGAGTTAGAATAGCTGCAGGCCTGGCAGTCTGAACTAGGTGTCTCTTCATCTCTTAGCTTCTCCCTCGGGCTGGAAAGGCAATTGCTGAACCTACGAAGCTTGACACCTCTTGGCTTCGAATCCAGCAAGGTGTCCCCAACATTTTCAACACCAGACACAGTTTTTCCATGGACCGGGGGCCGCGGATGGATTCAGGATGACTCAAGCATCTTGCCTTTACTGTGCACTTTACTTCTATTGTTATTACATCAGCTCCACCTCAGATCATCAGGCACTAGACCCCAGAGTTGGGGACCCCTGAGTTAGAGCATCTGCCTTTCAAGGGCCTCAGTGAGTCTTGTACTGTCTCATTCGCCTGACAAGGTTGAATATCCACCCGTGACAGAGGAAGACAAGATTGTGATTGGCCATATCTGAGTGAGCTGGCATCACCTGCCTGAGTAGGAATAAGGAGGCGAGACCCCCAAACCCAGATTGGAGCTGACTTTACGGGGAGCTGGAAGAGAAGCAGCGGAAGAGGGTGAAATGGAAATAAGGTGTTTCTCTACAGCCAGCCTGTGTTTCAATCACATCACAACAACCCCTGGGGGTTGGAGCTGGGCATCAACGTTCTCCCTAAAGCCCCCCTTGTGGTTCCAGTGTGCGGCCAATACTGAAAAATACTGCTCCATAAGCATCCAAGTTCCCCTTCCTCAGACCTCTCTCCATCACAATCCTTGAATTTCTTCCATTACTCACTCCCCTGGGCAGTCTTTATAAAAGACTGCCTTTGCTAAGTACATTACACACACGGGACCTTATTTAACCTTCTCAATAACACTGTGAGTTTTCCATAATGGCTTTTCCCCTTATGCAAATCAGGTAACTGAGACTCAGAGAGTGTAAATTGTTCGTTTAACCACATAGCTTTAGGTGCTGGAGACAAATACAGAAACCAAGTGTGATGGACTGCGCGGTCATTTCCTTCGTGATTGCATTTGCGGCCACAATGCCTGCACATCTGAGGGTCAGAGCAGGCGGGCCATACTGGAAACCCAAGTGCTGTTTTCCAATTCTGGTTCTAGTAGTTTTGTCATTTCGTTTCCTGCCCTCTAGGTCTTAATTCTGATCTGTGCTATGTTACATCCACAAATTGTTCCTAAAAAAGCCCTTTTGAGTTCTCAGGTCCCTCCCTGTGGACGCCCTCTCAGGTCCTCTTCAGATCCCAGACTCAGCCTCAATTTCCTTCCATGCCTTCATTTTCAAACTCTTAAACTGCCTTTTTTGACAAAAAGTTCCTCTAGACTTTTTAACTTTCTTTCAATCCCTCATTACAAGTATACGCTCTTTTGGATGGAATTTATCTCTGCTAGACAAGTTTTGTGACACGGAGCAAATTGCTTAGCCTCTCAGAGACCTCCTTTCCTGGTTAAACATTTGCAAAATTACTTGCCTTGTGACTGTGGGGATTCAGAAAGATCTAGGTAAAGGGTCACGTATGGTGTCCCTACCCAGGATTGAGTCAAAGATGGTAACTTTGATTATCGCTCCCTACCACCAAAACTTTTTCAACTCTCACTTACAGAAAATTTGAACAAATCACAATGTACCTTAAACATACTAATATTTAATGGTGAAATGTTGAAAACATTCTCAATGGGATTGGAAAGTCCTGCTTCATTTAAAATTGTCCTGGAGGTCCTTGATAATAAGCAAAGAAAAAGAATGAAAATTATACGTGAAGAAATAAAATTACTGTTATTTATTGTGGGCATTATTGTGTATACAGAGAGCCAGAGACCATCAACAGGTAACACAGCAGAATTAGAATTTTTAACAGATTTTTTTCAGTAGTGTTAGATTTACATAAAAATATAAGACAGTAGAGTTTCTGTCAGCTGTTGTCAACATCTTATGTTATTATGATATATTTGCCATAGTTCGAAAACCAGTGTTGATACACTATTATGAACTATGGTTGACACTTGATTCTTTTTTTCTTTTTTTCCAGTTTTTTTGTATATCCTTTCTCTGTTCCAGGGTCCCACCCAGGACACCACATCACATTCAAGAGTCATGTCTCCTTAAAACTCCTCTTGGTTGGAACAGTTTCTCAGAATTTTTTATGATCTTGACAATTTAGAGAAATATTGGTCAAGTAATTTATAGAGTGTCGCTTAATTGGAAGTTAATGGTTTTCTAATGACTAAACTGGCGTAATATATTTGGGAGAGAAAGATCACAGAGGTAAATCTGTTCTCATATCAAGGGTATAGTCTGTGAACATGACACTCAATTGTTGTTTTTTGATTGACCTTGATCAGCTTTCTCGAGGCAATGTTTCTTTGTGCACTAGACTTTGGAGATGCAGATGCTTGTCAGGTGTCAGCATTGTAAAGTTACGCTTTTTCCCCTCCTCTCCTTACCACACTCTTTGGAAGAAAGGCACTATGGCAGCCACACTTAGGAGTCAGGATTTAAGCTCCAGCTCCTTGTGAGTGGATATTTACATAAACTGTTTGAGATTCTCTGTATAAGAGGTTTGCTGTTCTTTTCTACTTATTTATGTAATCATTTGTTTATGTCAATATGGACTTATTTGTTATTAGCTTACAATCCAATTCTAATTTATTTACTTTCTTGCTTAAAATTTTCCAGGTTGGCTGGAGCTCTTTCAACTGGTTCCTATATTCCTTTAATATATCCTTCTCACTGTGTTTTTTGTTTGTTTGTTTGTTTGTTTGTTTGCTTGTTTGGTTGATTGGCTGGTTTTGCATTTTGTTTGTTTATTTAAGTACTTTGTTATTTTCCAACAATAAAACCTTGAAGCTCATCATGCATTTTTTTTTTTTTTTTTTTTTGCCCCAGTCTTAGAATCTTCCATTTCTCCCAGGAGTTCTGGTTCCTTTTATTAAACAATGATATTAGAAACCAAAGTTTGGGCACTACGTAGCCCATTGCTCCTGGGGTTCCACTGTTTCTAGAACTAAAATGTATGTACATAGAGATCAATAAGTATTTCTGTATGCAACCAGCTGTATCTATGTTAACCTAAATATATGCTCATACTGATGTCTCCAGTTCTAATCCATTAACTTATGTATCAGTCTAGTTTACTTCCCTGTCTGTCTGTAACCTCCCACTCCATAGAGAGAAAACTAGCTTCCACCATCTGTCATCCATTTATCAATTGTCCAAGTCCACAACACATATATAGAATTTACTTTCAGAATTATTAATTCATACCACAGTAAGAAATGATTTTATTAACTGGAATAAGTGCTGATATAGAGTATTCTTGCCTTCAGTTTAGACCTCACTTATTTTTAAAGTTACTTAGGTTAGAACCATATCCTTCCACCCCATACAAAGAGTTACTTATATGTACTTGTAATATGTTTGCCTTGTTAAACACATTTGTGTTCTATTTTGGGATCCCTCAAATTCCTGAGTGATTTTTTTCAAGTCACATTCATTAAGATTTACTCTTTGTACTGTAAAGTTCTATGAGTTTCCATAAGCGCTTAATGTGTTGTATTTACTGTTATAGTATCATAAAGAATAGTTTCACCAGATTCAAAATTTCCTCTGCCTCATTTCTTCAAGCTTCCTACCAAGCCTCAATCAAACCACTCGCAAACACTGATCTTTTTACTGCCTCTATAGTTTTGCTTTTTTCAGAAAGTCATATAATCAAAAATCACTCAGCTTTTAGAGTTTTCTGACTGGTTTCTTTTACTTAATGTGCATTTAACATTCATCTATTTGATGGCTTGGTAGCTCATTTCTTTTTGTCATTAAGTAACATTTCATTTTATGGATGAACCACTGTTTGTTTATCCATTCACTTAGAGAAGGATATCTTGTTTGCATTCAGTTTTTGATGAATAAAGCTGCTGTAAATATTCACGTGCAGGTATTTATGAGGACATTATGTTTTCAAATAAATTCAGTAAATGTGTAAACTACAATCACTAGATTGTGTAGTAAGGCTACATTTAGCTTTGTAAGAAACTGCTGAATTATCTATCAGAGTGGCTGTGCCATTCTGAATCCCCACCAGCAATATATGCGAGCTCCCATTGTTTCACATCCCAGTTAACAGTTGGTGTTGTCAGTTTTCAAATTTTACCCATTTTATCAGAATGTCTTGGTATCACAGTACTGTTTTAATTCCTTAATGACAAATGATAGTGAATATCATTTCAAATGTTTATATGCCATCTTTTGTTTAACCTTCTTTGGTGAAGTCTTCATTCAGGTCTTTTATCCACTTTCTAATTGAGTTCGTTCACTTTCTTTTTGTTGAGTTTTAAGAGCTCTTTGACTATTTTGCATACAATGCCTCATCAGATATCTCTTTTGCAGATAATGTCTGCCATACACTGTTTGGATCTTTATGCACTTTACTGTGTCTATCCACTTCACAATATTATGGACTACTGTCTGTGTAATTATTTCTGCCTTGAATCTTGGTCATCTTTAATGACTCTAGTACATCGTGAGAAACGCTGGGCTGGATGAAGCACAAGCTGGAATCAAGAGTGCCGGGAGAAATATAAGTAACCTCAGATGTGCAGACAATACCACCCTTATGGCAGAAAGTGCAGAAGAACTAAAAAGCTTCTTGATGAAAGTGAAAGAGGAGAGTGAAAAAGTTGGCTTAAAGCTCAACATTCAGAAAACTAAGATCACGGCATTCAGTCCCATCACTTCATGGCAAATAGATGGGGAAACAGTGGCTGACTTTATCTTTTTGGGCTCCAAAATCACTGCAGATGGTGACTGCAGCCATGAAATTAAAAAACACTTACTCCTTGGAAGGAAAGTTATGACCAACTAGATAGCATATTAAAAAGCTGAGGCATTACTTTGTCCACAAAGGTCTGTCTAGTCAAGGCTATGGTTTTTCTAGTAGTCAAGTATGGATTTGAGAGTTGGACTACGTAGAAAGCTGAGTGCCAAAGAATTGATGCTTTTGAAATGTGGTGTTGGAGAAGACTCTTGAGAGTCCCCTGGACTGCAAGGAGATCCAACCAGTCCATCCTAAAGGAGATCAGTCCTGGGTGTTCATTGGAAGGACTGATGTTGAAGCTGAAACTCCAATACTTTGGCCACCTGATGAGAAGAGCTGACTCACTTGAAAAGACCCTGATGCTGAGAGAAACTGAGGGCAAGAGGAGAAGGGGACGACAGAGAATGAGATGGTTGGATGGCATCACCGACTCGATGGACATGAGTTTGAGTAAACTCCGGGAGTTGGTGATGGAGAGGGAGGCCTGGCGTGCTGCGAGTCAGACGCGACTGAGCAGCTGAACTGAAATGAACTGAGTGAATTAACCAAACAAAGCCTGAAGGGATGTTTGTTTTACTAGCTACAAAAATCCTCTCACATTTTTGTTCAGTTTTTCCCCAAAGATATTATGAAACCCTTTTATCTATCTCATAACACCCTGCATTAGAATACTGACTCTAGGCCCTTAATTCTCCAGTGTCTTTGTTTCCTGGCCTGCTGTGATGTTAGAGGTGAACTGTTCATTTGATTGTAACAACTTAGTTTCAAAGGATAACTTTTTTATTAATGTAAATGCTGAAGCTAAGTATCACTCATAAAATGTTATAATCACACATCCAACCATACAGCAAGTTGTTCCTCAGACTGACATGAAGAGCAAATTTCAGAAAAGAGCAAATACAGTGAGAAACACAACAATTTGGCATAGACTTTCCCTTAATAAGTTACAAGGTTTTATGGCCTGTCATCACCAGAGATTACTTTGGGAAAGTGCCTCACAGTTTTAAGATTGTGGTCTGTTTTTATTCTTTAGACCATTATTTGTCTCTCTGCAATTCAGTTTCCAACCAACCATTGAAAGCAACTGATGTTAGCTCTAGTGACTGCATCGTGCATGATTATCATCTTGTTTCTACCTATTGAGTATGAGTGAGGCATGTTTAAGATGAATATTTAAGATGATACAAATAAGAGTCTTATAAGAAAGATGCTGTCATTGCCCCCACTTTAGAGATGGGAAAAATTGAGGCTGAGGGCTTAAATGACTGGGAAATACACACTTCCAAGGGGTTAGAAGTATTCAAGTCTCAATATCGCTGATTCTAGTGTTTTGTTGTTTTAACATACTGGCCAGTGTCTTCCTGAGCATCTAGTTGTGGACAGATGCTTCATTGGCTTTGAATTCCACCAGAAGAGCAGGCTTGGTCCATCTTTGTAGCTGTTAATATGGTGAAAAAAACCATACACAGATTAAGGCATCCTAATATTATCCAATGGAGAAGGCAATGGCACCCCACTCCAGTACTCTTGCCTAGAAAATTCCATGGACAGAGGAGCCTGGTGGGCTGCAGTTCATGGGGTCACCACGAGTTGGACACGATTGAGCAACTTCACTTTCACTTTCCACTTTCACGCACTGGAGAAGGAAATTGCAATCCACTCCAGTGTTCTTGCCTGGAGAATCCCAGGGATGGGGGAGCCTGGTGGGCTGCTGTCTATGGGATCGCACAGAGTCGGACATGACTGAAGCGACTTAGCATCATCAGCAGCAATATTGTCCAAAAGAAGAATAGGGATGGAGTCTGTGTGGGCGGAGGTTGGGGAGGGAGGGCAAGCAAAAAGAAAAGAGAGGAAAAGAATGAAAATGTAAAAGATGTACAGACGTTAATTTCTGGCAAATGTTTTTATTAAATACATCTGAGATAGAAGAGAAAATCTTTTGTGTTTGCTTCTGCTTACTATCACAGAAAAGCTATTAAACAAACAACATTTTATTTTGAGCTTTGACCTTAAATCTCTTTTCTTGTCCTCCTTATGCATATTTTACACATACGGCTTCATTAGGCACTCACGAAAGTGCTTTTTTTAAAAGCAAATATAAATGCATTTCTCCCCCATGGGAAATTATTGCTTAGAGCTAACTCTATCTTGTTTGCTTACAATATATGCACTTTTGAAAATGCTATGTAACTTAAGGTTCACATTAAGGCTGTTTCTCCTCTTAAAAATGTGCTTATGTTCCTTCTGCCTTCCCAGGATACTGTGAGGAGTTCACGGTAGGTTTTGGCTGCCCGCGCTGGTCAGTTCTCTTGAGAAGAGCCAGACAGAGCAGCCTCTGGATGGCACCCACACTGTGATGAACGGTCCTGGGAGTTCCCTGGCAGTCTAGTGATTAAGAGTTTGAGTCCCTGGTGCTGCAACAGTTAGAATCTACCAGTCAGTGCTGGAGACACGGGTCAGTCTCTAGGTTGGGAAGAGCCCCTGGAGAAGGGAATGGCAATCGACTCCAGTGTTCTTGCCTGGAGAATCCCATGGGCAGAGGAGCCTGGTGGGCTACATCCATGGGGTTGCCAAACAGTCAGACACGATTTAGCAGCTAAATAACAATAGTAACTCCCAATGCAGGGAGCACAGGTTCAATCTCCGGTCGAGGAACTAAGATCTCGTATGACCCGTGGTATGGCAAGAGTAAACAATAAATGATATTTTAAAGATAAAATACACAGTCCGTCACAGTATAGCCTGCGGTTGCGTGGATGCCTGCTTTTCCCTGAACCGGGGCTTGCTCGGACGCATAGACGTGCTCGGGGCTTCGCCGCCCTCCCCAATCTCTGCATCTCCCCCATGGTGCCTGCGGGCCTAGCAACCTGCATGCTCCTGACCAGACCTCCCCGCACCTCCTTCCGGGAGGCTCTCCCAGCATGGGCATGGGGCCGTGCCAAACGTGAGACTTCTCTGAAGGCTCCCAGTGTCCGAACCCGAGGAGGCAGGGCGCTCCCCTTGAGCTGCGCCCAGCTTCGCAGCCCCGTCTGCGCGCTCCCGCTGGCGCCCGGCCCCTTCCGTCCCGAAGGCGTTCAGCGCAGAGGCGGCGAGGAGAAGGCCCCTCTCAGCGCGCTGCGGCGCCTCTTTGAACCTGCCTCTCCCCACCCCATCGTCCACCCGCGGAAGGCCTCTCGGGCTCCTGGGGGGAAGCCCCCCACGCCGCGTCAGCCTTCTTCCCACTCTCCCGCGCCTCTCTCCGGGGCAATCACACGGAAATCCCCAGGAAATGAAACACGAGTACCGAAAAGACGTGGGCATGCAGTGTATCGTGATATCCGTTGTTCTTTGTTGTTGCTGTTTTTTAAAATCGGATTCCAGCTTTCCTTTATGTCACGTCTTAGGCTCCCGTAATTTCACGGTGAAGGATGCTGAAGAACTTTCATAGCAGGAAATATTCGAGAACAGACTGAGGGCCCTGCGTGAACACAGGCTCCGCACACACTCTTGTCATGTTCTACCAACACAGCCCAGAAGCCGTGCGATGCTCCAGCAGATCCCTCCAGTGTCCTTTGCCTCTGATATCGCTTGTCTCCTGCTCAGTTTCACTTCAGCTACCTTGCTGAGGCCCTTTCAAAAGTAGAGATAAATTCAGTACGCCTGGTGACTGGACCGGAGGGTCAACTGGCAAGAGACACCAAGTGACTGGTTCCAAGAAGCTGCCACCTGATGCATTCACCACTTTCTTGGAGGCTTCCAGCACCCGCTTCTGAACGCTCTCTTCCAATCTGCTTTGGATTCTGCATCCTGATTTGATCTGAAATTTCCCACGTTTGGAGTCCGCAATTACCTTGTCTCCTTCTTATCCCTGATGCTTCATTTTCTTCTTAGTATGAACCTTTGTCTTTCTCTTGACTGTACTTTGGATTCGTCCTCTGACTGAGACAATTCTGTTTGTCTTGCGTAAAGCTGCTACCAAATCAGATTCATGGCCAGCACCTTCTCCCAGGGCTCAGCTCTCTTGGTTACTGTTCCAGCTGCTTGCCTCTACTCTGTTACCCAAAGAGAAAGTGCTCTACTGTCTTCCTTTTGCATTTTCCCGTCTCAGTATTTCTTCATATTTCTTTTTTCTCTTTCTGTATCATAAATCTCTGTAGACAGATATCAAAATTGTGTGAGCGAAGATCATGAATTTTCATTTGCCTTGAATTTGCCATGAAGTTTCATTCAGGCTTCCATTCGTTTTCTACTCTTCCTTAAATTTTATTTTTGGTGGATAAAGAATATTATGTTTATAATAGCCAATGGTATAAACTTGGAAAGCATGTCCACTGGAGGGTGAATTACTTTTATACTGCCCTATGTTTACCATATTGTGAAATTTCCAAATGTAAAGAGAGTGCAAAACGAAAAGTAATGCATCAGGAGAAAATCTCTTTGAGAAAATTATACAGCTTGTGCTGTGATCCCCCTTCTTTCTTATGCAGGATGATCTGCTCCCATGATCTGCTCCAAGAAAGCAGGTTCATTTAAGGGCAGGCAGATTCACCAAAAACCAAGCAGAAAACTTGATTGTCTGAAGTATGCTGTTTTTAAACTGGTGACATGTACAGAGGCAGCTTCATGATTCCGCCAAGAATGTTTCTGCCTCAAAGCCCACACTTTTTCTTTTCACTATTAACAACTTACTGTGGCATTATTTTATGAAACAGTGCAAAGTTGTTTTATAAATCCATTATATCTTATATCAGAGTCAATAAAAATTTTGATAAACTGCTCTTTACAGAAAGTTGATACATGGCTACATGAGTCTTTAAATATGATTCATCTGGGAGTGAAAGAATTAAGAGTTACATCAAAACAGACATTCCCTAATAAGAAAAATATATAACATATAATAAATTACATATTATAAAAGCTACTATAACTAGAACAAAAATAGGTAATACTGAGTCTAGGAATAATATGATAGATAATGCTTCAGAGCACTGTTATCACTCAGTATTCTAATATATGAGGAAGATGTTGCTTTTACAAAGGCATGGAAAATCTCTTAGATAGTTTCAGGACATGTGTCCCTACAAATAAGAAGGAACCATGAAAGTGTTATTAGCAGATCTATCTATCCAAAAAGGATGAGTCTGCAGTTATTAACTGAGAATCCTGAAAAGCAGAATCTTTCATAAGTAAAGCCACTTTAAACCTTCAATGATTTTTAAATGGACCAATAAGTATAATTTTTGAAGTCTCATAAACAAAACCTGATTTGATTACTTTAAAGAAACATAGTTTTCTCTTGCAAAGAAAGTCAGCAAAGATAGACTTTCCATATAAGCAAATAATATTAGATGCTCATAGAATATAAACAAATCTTGAATCCTTTCTATTATTATGTTTGGAGCTTAACTTGAACTTCATCTTCACACAGTACACACACAGTTCTTTTTTCACTTTTCTTTTTTTCTTTTTCCTTGTTTCCAATGGGCTTATGTGAAGTTTTGGTGTTTTTTTTTCCTGAATCCCGAAGTTATCTACATCACTAGGCTAAAGTCATGTAAATACAACTATAAACTATTACTCAACTGGACAGGTATTAGTCTCTTCATTGTAAGATAGTAAATATTCACCCCACTGTGGGTATGAGCAAATGTGAAAAGCAAAACAGAAAGTTAACTCTGGTACTACTTTGAAGCATCACAGTGTTGAGCATAGATTTTCTCGGTCTTTACCCTGAGTTGTAAACTAAATGCATTTCAGTAACCACTGAAAAGCAGATCCACTTTTCCATCAGAAAGAGGTCCACCAATACTGCAAAGAGGCTTAACCATGTAATTTTTAATCTCTAATAATTAAAAAAAGCTATAGAAGATCAGTAAAATACCAAAATTGAGATTGTCCAAGCAGGACTCTGTCAATGATGGGAGTGATAAACAAAAGTGAAAAAAAGAGCAAAACATATAGAAAAAGACATGGGAAGAGAAAGATATAGGATTATGACTTACTTTAATATTTCAAAGCAATTGATAGCCTTCTTTTTATATTTATGTATTTTCTTAATCTAGAGAATCAGACTTAATTGTATCATTTTGCTTAGGGGATAATATAACACTATAGAGAATTATTAAATGTGTGAACTAGTCATGTACAGATATCAGAGTTAGACCATAAATAAGGCTGAGTGCTGAAGAAATGATGCTTTCAAATTGTTGTGTTGGAGAAGACTTGAGAGTCCCTTGGACTGCAAGGAGATCAAATCAGTCAATCCTAAAGAAGTCAATCTTGAATATTCACTGAAAGGACTGATGCTGAAGCTGAAGCTCCAATGCTTTGGCCACCTGATGCAAGGAACTGACTCATTGGAAAAGACCCTGATGCTGGGAAAGATTGAAAGCAAAAATAGGAGAGGGCAGCAGAGGATGAGATGGTTAGATAGCATCAGTGACTCTGTGGACATGAATTTGAGCAAGCTCCAGGAGATAATGAAGGACAGTGAATTCTGGAACACTGCACTCCGTGAGGCCACAAACTGCAGGACACAACTTAGCGACTGAACACCAACTATCATTTCAAGTGATGGAGTCAGACAATTGGATCTGGATCTTAATGATTCAAAGAAAATATTTGTCCAGTTATATTCACTTGTAACTTGCGGTGTACTAAATGGTCCATTAATAATTATATTTACATTTTGGCAGGAGAAAAGCAAACATCACAAATATAATTCCTTTGGAATCTTTCTAGGCAGTTGTATTATCAAACAGCTTCTAGTATTTCCCAACCACTAGTTCTTACCAGTTCTATATATACAAGCCACCTGTTAGTCTAAGAGCCAAGAAATTTACTATAAGGATCAAAGCTCAAAAATAATTATAGGAATTTTTGCATTATAGGAATACAAAAATATCCACAACCAGAAAGGTAAAATCCATAATGTCAGGCATTCAATCTAAAATCACCAGACATGCACAGAAGCAAGACAGTAAAAGAAACTATCCAAAATTAAAAACAGGGAAATAATCAAATAAAAAATTAAAGGGAGTTTGTAAGACAACTTTAAGGATCCTAATAAAAGATAGAATCAGAATACTTGAAGGATGGAACAGAAAAAAATTGAAAAAATAATGGTCAAAGTTTTTGCAAATTGATGGACACTATAAATCCATAGAAGCAAGAAGTTCACCAAACCCAAAAGAAATCTATACCAAAGTACACTATAATTAAATTGCTCAAAGCCAATAATAATAAACAGAAAATGTTAAAAGCAACCAGAACAGGGGAAATCACACTACTTTCAAAGGGAAAAAAAAAAAGCAAGAATTTACAGTGTTTTGTTGTCATTAAAAAAATGTGAGTGATAAAAAGTAGATAACATCTTTTCAGTACAGAAAGAAAATCCTGTCCACCTAGAATTTTATCTCCAGTGAAAATATCTTTCAAAAGAAAAGTCAAAGTAGAGACTTTTGAGACATACAAAAGCAGCAATAATTTATCACCACTAGATCAATACCACCAGACATGATGAACAATGCCCTTTGAACAGAAGGAAAATTGCAGTGTGAAACTGTCGTTTGACATATGACATATGGTTTGACCACTTGACATGCTAAGTAAATAAGATTTTCTACTATTACTTAAATTTAATTAATATCCACCTTATTATTTAGTATTAAGTCCAACAAATATAAGATAGATAATATCTTATGACCAAGTAGGTTTTATCCCAAGAATGCCATCATACTAAAAAACTAAAAATGAAAATATTATAAGGAGATCTCAATAATAGAATTAAACTTTCTGAGTCTAATGAATGGCATCTAAAAAACAAACAGGAACTCTGTAGATAACAGTATACTTAATGGTAAAAAACTTAAACTTTTTTCTGTGCTCAGAAACAAGGTAAAATCATCCATTCTGAACATATATCTACAAAATCATCCTGACTGTAACAAATGAAGTAAACTGTACTGATTTAAAGGTGACTTGACATTTTAAGTAGAAAATATACAATAGTGGGAATCTACTAAAAAACTACTGTAACTAATAGGTCACTTGATAGGTTTAAAATAAGAACAAACACACACACAAATAAAATAAAATAAAATAAGAACACAGAACCAAAATACAAAAAGCAATAATAGCATCAAAGAATATAAAGAAATCAATGTTTAAAATATCATTTTAATAGTATGAAACAGTATAAAATATTTAAGATAAATCTGACAAAAATTACAAGAGCTGTCTGATTACACTTACAGTATACTGTTAAGACAAATTAGAGAGACTGAATAAATGATGGGACACACCATTCATGGAACAGAAGATTCAATGTATATGATGCCAATTCTCTCATAATTTATCTATAAAGTTTCAACACAATCCCAACTGAAATCCCATCAGGTATTTTTTAATAGAAATTAAAGTAAATTTTAAAATTTATATTGAAATAGAAAGAACCTCTGCAACAGCTAAAAATAATGTGAAGATAAAGTTGGAGGCAAAAATTATCTGACTTTGAGATTCATTCTAAAATTGTAGGAATTAAGACAGGAATCAGCATAAATATAGATGAAGAGATAATGGAGCAGAATAAATAGTCACACTTCCTAGGTTGGTTGGTAAAAAGTTAAAAGATTAACATTACCAAGTGTTGGTGAAAATTTGTAGAAAACTGAAGCTTTGGTACACTGGTAACTGGAATGTACAACAAGATAGTCTTTCTTGCACACTTGTGCTAAACTTGCTCTTCTATTTTGAGCAGACCATAATGAATGAATTACCCAGAGGTGATGTACCATGAGAGATATATTTTTTTTAATTTGTTCAACCAGAAATTTATCTCCTAGAGGCAAAGCAGAAGTTGCCCATACGGAGATTCCTCCAGTTGCTTCTTGGCCATCGCCATCCCCAGAGCATGATCTATCATGCATGCATGGCTATCATTCTTTCTGAGGGTCCACTGTTCATTTTTTCCAGTCATGACAATGCAGTTTTTATCTCTAGCTATGGGGCTCCAGCTATTTGTAGACCAAAATTCAGCATCATGTTTGCAGTAAGTTCATGGTTTCAGTTACTGCCAGCCAGGTGTTGGACACAGCAGAGATGCCACCTCAGATCCATTTCTGGAGACACAGTATTTTTCTCAGGAGCAACATTGGCTTGAGAAGTCCCCTAATAATCTTGTCTGGCCATTCAGCAGGCAAAGAATCCACCTATAATGCAGAAGACCTGGGCTCGAACCCTGGGTCCAGAAGATCTCCTGGAGAAAGGAATGGCTACACAAACTCAAGTATTCTTGCCGGGAAAGTCCCATGGACAGAGCAAGCTGGCAGGCTGCGTAAGTCACAGGGTCAGCACAACTGCGTGACTATGCACACACACACCATCTTGTCTAACTTTTTGAGAAGTACACGGCAGACTAAGATGCTTTCCCGCCACCTTCCTTCACTTGAGATCACATCTGCATCATGCTCTGACTGCACTTCTCTCCTGTCCTGGCTTCATCCCCGTTTTTGCTCACAAGTTGTTCCCCTAATGAATGTCTTGTATGTTTAATCTTATTTGGCATCTGCTTCTCCTAGAATCTGGACTAACACAATGACTAAAGGTACATACACTTTGTGTCAAATATAAGCCCTAGGACACTGGTTAAATGTGTTTCAGAATTCATTATTCAATTTATGAATTCAATAAACCAGTTCAGTCTGAAGCTGGTATCCAAGAAATGGACTGCCACAATTTATACTTTGCCTCTCTTCCCTTTATTCTGTGTGCAATAGTGAAACATTGAGAGCTTTTTATGGTTTTGTTTTTTATTGTGTTTTAGCAGAATGGTAACATTATAGAAGGGATCTACATGAAAATAAAAGAACATAAAGACTATGATGCTTTTCTAGAGAGAACATACAACTGCTGTCAGCATAGGGAGTAGGAGGTATTTATAGCTTTAAGAGATGTTGTAAAGCTAGTCAACAGGACTTGGCAACTAGGTATCTATGCAGAATGAGATTTCCTGTCAATTTTTGTGTGAAAGTTTGTTAAACATAGAGTACATCCATTTCTTATGTTCTCATATTGAGTATATTGAACAAAATTTGCAATTTCCTTGGTTGGAAAAGCAAACTATTTAGCTGGTAATTTAAAGAGCTCTGATCTTTTAAATTACTTTGCCAAAAAAGGTCCGTCTAGTCAAAGCTATGGTTTTTCCAATAGTCATGTATGGATGTGAGAGTTGGACTATAAAGAAAACTGAACACCAAAGAATTGATGCACTTGAACTGTGGTGTTGGAGAAGACTCTTGAGAGTCCCTTGAACAGCAAGGAGATCCAAGCAGTCCATCCCAAAGGAGATCAACCCTGAATATTCACTGGAAGGACTCATGCTGAGGCTGAAGCTCCAATACTTTGGCCACCTGTTGCAAAGAACTGACTCATTTGAAAAGACCCTGATGCTGGGAAAGATTGAAGGCGGGAGGAGAAGGAGAGGACAAAGAATGAGATGGTTGGATGGCATCACCAGCTCGATGGACTTGAGTTTGGGTGAACTCTGGGAGCTGGTGATGGACAGGGAGGCTTGGCATGCTGCAGTCCATGGGGTTGCAAAGAGTCAGACACAACTGAGCAACTGAACTAAATATGATCTTTTCAAATTTTTTACCTTTATATAATGTATTGAGGTTTTATTTTCTTTCTCTCATTTTCAGCTACATAATCCTCAAACTAAATAATTACAGAATACAAGCAAAATAAAGGACAATAATTTATAATAAGGAAAAATGAAAACATATCCATGCCAAAAAAAGTGTACATTAATTATCACAATAGTATTGCTCATAATAACCAAAAAGTGAAAATGATTTCAATATTGATCAGCTATTAAAGAGACAAATGTGGTATATCAATATAATTGAATACTTTTTAGAAACAAAAAAGGAATAAGGTAAGCATGAATGAATCTTAAAGATTTTATGCTAACTCTCATCACATCTCTTATGATTTCATCTATGTGAAATGTCTAGAATAGGCAAATATATAGACAGAAAGTAGCCTAGTGATTGCCAAGAACTGGGGGGCAGGGAATGGTAAAGTAGGATGGACATGGGGAGAGAGCAAGCAGGGCGGTTTAGGAAGTAATCATGGTTTATTGTAGTGATGGTCATATCTATCTGAATATACTAACACCATCAAATTGTATACTTTAAACCAATGAATTATTTGCTATTTGGATTATATCTCCATAAAGCTTTAAGGAAAAATGTAGTCACTAGGATTTTGAAAACTAATCCCTCAAGATTAGAACTCTACAGTTAAAGGACTCTATAAAAAAAAAAAAAAAAGGACTCTGTGAATGTCCCCTTTATAGAGTATTACATAAATTAATATAGTATGCATATACAAAGCATGTTTATCAGCTTCACTTAAGTCCAGTCTAATAGTAAGTAAGATTTCACTTCATATCAATATACCTCTCCTTGAAGTTGATCTCCATGTTGTGAGATGAATCCATCTCATAGATTATTTTCTTATCAGTCATCCATGAAGCCTGGCTCCCAATTCCTCTACTTTTAATGCTTATTGTAAAACTCAGTCAAGGAGACAAGTAAAACTCCTGACTTAACTTTTCTTAATGCCCTAGGTATTTTTAGTCTTCAATTGGAAAATACTCATCACAACCATTCTTTCATGTCTATGGAGAACTAGATTGACTCATTATAAGATGACTTATTGTAGTAAGTAATCTACCTAGGGAAGAAATAATGTCTTAATCTGAGCTCAGTGTTGATCTAAGTAATAGAGGCAAAACCTAGGAAAATATGTTATATTTCCAATCATCTGGTTATTCTGTGATCATTGAAACTTTTGTATAAATACCAATTTTATTAAAAATCACAATATTCTTAATAAATAAATACATTTTATTCAGCAATCTTTAGGTGGTTTAAATTTTCATTGCACATGTTTTCATCTAAGAACCAGAGAACTTTTCTGCATGGGGTTAAGTTTTAAAATAATTAATTTAGTTCACAGGGTTTGTTCTATAAAATAATTTTAC
Organism: Hydropotes inermis; assembly: GCA_020226075.1. NCBI lineage: Eukaryota > Metazoa > Chordata > Mammalia > Artiodactyla > Cervidae > Hydropotes > Hydropotes inermis. The sequence goes on from CM035273.1 coordinate 5,664,856, forward strand.
TAAAGATAGCATTGTAAAATCTCAATGTGAAGCTATAAAACATAATAAAGTTTAATTTGAAAAGCTAACAAAGTCCATGGAGACTCAACCAGATTTCATGACAATTTATTGCAGTTACTGTTAATAGTGCCAAGATGTAGAAATACTGTTTCAAATAAACTTTCCTCAATTTTTGTTCTGCAATGTCTAGAATCACAATAGGCTAGCTATCACAGAATGAAGGGAATAAATACTAAGTGTGGTAGAAAGACCCAGAGGAAAATGTAAGGCAAAGAGAAGGAGATTTACAGCATGCATATATTTTCCCTTCTTTTTTTTAGCTTAATATATTGAGGTATCTTTGATATATAGAAACTATATATATTCATGCTATATTTCTTGAAGTTTTGCTTTATGTATACATTGTGAAAAAGGCATAACAATCAAGCTAAATAACTTACCTATTCCCAGGTCTCTCAGTAGTAAAGAATCTGCGTGCCATTGTTAGGAGAGTCAGGAGATGCAAGTTTGATCCCTGAGTTGAGAAGAGCCCTTGGAGGAGAAAATGGCAATGCTCTCCTTTATTCTTGCCTGGGAAATCTCATAGACAGAGGAGCCTGGTGAGCTGCAATCCATGGGTCTCAAAGAGCTGGACACAACTGTGTGACTGAGCATGCACACAGAATTCTACATAATTACCATTGTGTGTGTGTGTGTGTGTGCTGAAGAGATTTAAGACATATTCTCTTAACAAATTTCAAGTATACAATATATATTAACTATGATAACCATGTTGCACGTTAGATCTCCAACACTATCTTTCTGGACTGAAGCTTTGTAGCTCTTGACCGCTACCTTCTCCTTCTCCTTCACCTACCCTCCACCCATGGCAACCACCATTTTCTTCTTCGCTTCTGTGGTTTGATTGACCAAGATCCTACATATAAATGATATGCAGCATTTGTCTTTCTGTGTCCAGCTTATTTCTCTTAGCAAGGTGTGCTCCAGATCCATCCATATTGTCGCAAACCACAGGGTTTCCTCCTTTCTAAAGGCTGGATAATGTCCTTTTGCCTGGACGCACCATGTTTGCATCACTCATCCATCCACTGGCATTAAGGTCATTTCTGCATCTTGGCTACTGTGGATAATGCTGCAACAAACATGTGGGTATAGATATCTCTTCAAGATTCAGATTCAATTTCCTTTGGATATGTACCCAGAAGTGGAAATGCTGGGTCATATGGGAGTTCTGTTTTTATTTTTTTGCAGGACTACCATACTGTTTTCTGAAATGGCTATACCAGTATACATGCCCATCAACAGTGTACAAGAATTCCCTTATCTCCACATCTTCACCAACACGTTTATCTTTTTATAATAGCTATCCTAGCATGTGTGAGGTGATAACCTCATTGAATTTGGATGCATTTGATAATCTTTAATTTCAAAATATATTACAAATCAGCATTTGTCTCTCTGTGTCTAGCTTATCTCACTTAGCACAGTGTGCTCCAGATTAATCCATATTGTCACAAATGGCAGGATTTCCTTCTTGTTAAAGATTGAATAATATTCTAATCAGTCACTTACTCATGTCCAACTCTTTGTGCCCAATGGACTATAATTCTCCAGGCCAGAACACTGGAGTGGGTAGGCTTTCCCTTCTCCAGGTGATTTTCCCAACCCAGGGATTGAACCCAGGTGTCTTGCATTGCAAGTGATTATTTACCAGCTGAGCCACAAGGGAAGCCCACATTGCAAATCAACAGTAATCAAAACAGTATAGTGCAGACATAAAAACATACATATAGACCAATGGGATAGAATAGAAAGCACAGAAATAAATTCACATATTCATGGTTAATAGCTATTTAAATAAATAGTGTTGGCAAAACTGGATATACACACACAGAAGAATGAAAGTACCCTACCCTTATTTCATACAAAAATCAACTCAAAGTGAGCTACAGACTTAAATATAAGACCTGAAGCTGTAAAACTACCATAGTAAACCATAGGGAAAAATCTTCTTGACGTTAGTCTTGCCAATGATTTTTGGTCATAATACCAAAAACACAGACAGCAACAGCAAAAACAGACAAATGGGATTACATCAAACCGAACAGTTTCTGCACAGAAAAAGAAACAGTCAATAGTGTGCCGAAAACCTAAGAAAACAGAGAAAATATTTGCAAGCCATACATCTAATAAACGGTTAAGATCCAAAATATTGATATATAAGGAAATCATGTAATTTAATAGGAAAAAAGCAAAAACTAATGGAAAAATGGGCAAAAGATCTGAATAGATATTTCTCAAAAGAAGGTATATAAGCAGCCAACAGATGAACTACAGATAAGCAACAAATGGTGCTCAGCACCTACATGCCCTTGACCGGTTCGTGGAATCTATCTGCAGCTGTATTCACACAGTAAAGTGAAAGCATATATACTGAATGTTCACAGCAATCACTGCTTGTAATGGTGAAAAGTTAGGATCATACAGAATATTGACAGGGGTCCAGATTCTATTCATTGGTGAATCTTGTATCAACACTTTCAATAATATATTGAGTCAGGGAACTGTTTTGGTGTGTGCCTGCCTGAAAACAGTCTCGAGAGATTGTTTACAAAGATGCAGACAACACACCATGAGCTAGCTCAAGCACCTGCTGTGTCCTATGCAAATTTGAGAGGCATTTGTCAAAAGTCAAATGGGTGCCAGGTGCTCTTAGAGGAACCATCACCGAATCTTACTGTGTCAATTACCTAAAAAGATGTTTCTATAACAGTCAAGTGGGTCTCAGGGAAGAAACCAAAAAGAAAAAAAAAAAAAGATTTTTAAGTCCAGAAGACCAAATTTCCAGATAAACATAGGTTGCTAATGATAAATGAAGGAACAAGCCAGTGTAACTGACCATAAACCTGATTTCTTTCATTTCTCATTTGGTGCAGACCAACCATCAAACACACCTCGCTCTACCTCCAGGATTTATACTTATCTGCTTATACTCTGCTTCTTTTAGCAATGTCCTTCTATACCCAGTTATACTTGCAACCACTCGATGAACCAGGCTTCCCCAATCCTTCCTTTCTAGTGAGGGTTTAGCAAGTGTTAAGGACACTAATTTTGGCTATTGTTGTAATAAATAAATAATTGCTGTTTAGTCACTAAGTCATGTATGAATCTCCTGCAACCCCACGGACACAGGAGTCTGCTAGGCTTCTCTGTCCATAGAATTTCCCAGGCAAGAATAATAGCGTGGGTATACCTAAAATTATTTGAATAAGCAAAAAAATATACAGAAAAAACTTTAAAAGATATCACCTGTATTTTCCTGTAAATGATGAGGTTATTTCCGTATCAATAAATAGACCTCTATATCCTCTCTCTTGATGAGTTTCATAATAGCCTATTGTATAGACATAAGAATGCACCGAAATTGATTTAACTATAGTGATATTATTAGATACTAAAAAAGCAATGGAGCAATAAAAATCCCTATACACATGTCTGAGTACACACTTTGATTTTACTACTTTCTTACATCAAATGCTTAGATATGTATTATTGACTCACTTGTCCTATGGTATTTCTGTAGCAAATGTCCACAGATAAAAATGCAATCCACTTTTACATGCATCAGCCAGATATGTTATTTTCCTTAATAGGCTCAGAGGTAGTGGGTAGCACAACTATTTTTAAATCTTGGAAAATTATAGTGAAACATATTATTTTATCATTTGAATAGTTTCTATTGTTTTTCTATTTTCTAAACTTTGATATATCTTTTTTTTTATCTTTTTTAAATTATGTAGACATACCTAACCTTGGATGGTTTGCTAGAATTTTTTGAAAAATTCTCTGGTGATAGAGTGTATTTGTCTGTTGTCACATTTTAAATATCTTTTATGTTATTGGGCTATTCAGTTTAAAAAACATTTGTGTGTGTGTGATTTTTATCCACCATTTTATAAGAGTGAGCTTTTGTATTTCTTTTATCATAAATAAATTTGTCACTGATTTATCTTTCAAAAAATATATTCTTATCTCAATTTGGAAATGGTTCATTTTCAGTAGCTAGTGCCCTTAGATCTGCACGAATGGGTGTGTGTATGTTACTGTGTGTCTTCTCTTGGTGGCATAGTTTATTTATCTTAATCTTCCCATTAATAATAAAAGCACTCAATTATATCAGTATTCTGCCTTATACATCTTAGAATAAATACCATGAGTTTTTAGGTGTATTGTTGTCATTATCATAACAGCTTTGTTCCCCTCTTTGGCAAAACTTTTAGGTGTGATTGTTTTAAGTTTCCAGGTATTTGAGAAATTTTGTTGGTTTCTTTGGATAATTGGAATGTGGATAATGTTAGAATTTAAAATTATCTTCTAATAATCAAATAGTGTATTCTCTAAAACATCTGTTTCAAGGACTCATATTTTCAAGTCACATTGCTCAAATTTTGAAATATTCCATAAGCATTTGAAAGCAAGCTATAGACTTTGTAAAAAGAAAATAGAGTTTTATATACAAATATATTAACTTAATCCATGTAAATGAATTGTAATGTATAATAACTGTCAAATATAAATTAATACATTACTGGCAGTTTATATAATTAGCATTTATTATGAAGTTTGTCTTATTTTTCTAATTACTTTCCCTTGTGACCATATTCAAAATATCTTTGTTCTTTGAAGGTAGTTATCATTATGAATTACCAGAATACTGGAGTGGGTAGCCTTTCTCTTCTCCAGGGGATCTTCCCAATCCAGGGATCAAACCCAGGTCTCCCACATTGTACGCAGATTCTTTACCATCAGAGCCACAAGGGAAGCCCAAGAATACTTGGGCTTGGAGTAGGTAGCCTATCCCTTCTTCAGCAGATCTTCCTGACCCAGGAATTGAACCGGTGTGTCCTGCATTGCAAGCAGTTTCTCTACCAACTGAGATATCAGGGAAGTCCATTATGAATTACATCCCTGGTTAATTAAAAAACGCTTACTTGTGCTAATGTTTTTGCCTTAACACTTCTCTCATGATATCAATAGTGTAAATTATACTGAATAGTGACAGTAACACTAACTCTGGAAGCAAACTCTGCTATGTACTTAAACTAGATATCAAGGACAAGTTAATATATAAATGAGCCTCAGTTTCTTTAGCTGTAAAGTGGGTATAATCTCCATAATGATCTCTGAGGGTTTAGAACTCTGTAAGTATGAGCTACAGCATAATTTTCTATTTCCATTTTCCTGAATATGTCTTCTTACTTTTACATTTTTTTCCCACCTCACTTTAAGTCTATTTCATATAATCAACATCTACCAGTTTTGCTTTTTGTTTTTTGAAGAGAATCAGCTTGCATGAAGGGGGCAACTCCTTTACTAGATCCCTTCTGTGTTATGTGCTGGGGTTCGGAAGACCTGGAATCCAGTCTTTCAGATCTTACACCTTATCACCTTTGGGAAAGTCATTTAACCTCTTTGAATCTCAGTATTTTTATCTGTAAAACAGGAATAAAACCCTCTACAAAAATTTTGGTGGTGCTCAAGGGAGATAATATACAGGGAATCCCTTTAGAAACTAAAATGGTGTTACACCACTGTGAACTGCTATTGTCACTGCAGATTCACAAGCCTCTCAGAATCTCTTGCAAGACACTTAATCTTTTGAAGATAGCTTGAAAATTCAGAATATCTTGGATTTTACAAAAGCAATTCAGTACATGTGCAAATTTTTAGATTCAGTGAGATCTGGATAAACAAGCCATAACACAATACCTTAGTATTTCTACAGCAAAATAGGCAAATATTCCCACTCAGAGGGATAAACAAAAACCATGTATAATGTAATGACCGTTTAGACAGATTTTACTCTTAACTGAGAAATGAATTTTTTTCATCTCAATAAGTTTTTGGATTTTACCATCAGAAATGAGGTATTGCTGCCCTGTATTTCCATGATTTCAGAATTAAATCCCATTTGCTTTGGGGAGAAGTTCGTGAAGATTCCCTAGTGGCTCAGACTGTAAAGAATCTGCCTGTATTCCAGGAAACCTGGGTTCGATCCCTGGTTTGGGAAGATCCCCTGGAGAAGGGCATGGCTACCCACTCCAATGTTCTTGCCTGGAGAATTCCATAGACTGTATAGTGCATGGGTCATAAAGAGCTGGTCACAACGGAGCGACTAACACTTTTACTTCACTCAGATTCCACTTTTTAAAAACACGTATTAAGTGACTTGATGTGTGTGTTGTGTAAAGCAATGGAAGGGAACTGAAACAGCAAAAAAAAAAAAAAAAGATGATTGGACTTTATCCAAATTTAAAACTTTTCTATAACAAAAGACACTATTAAAAGAATGAAAAAATAGAATGGGGAAACATTGGCAAATCATTTGCCTGATAAGGGTCTAAGAAATCTGTGTGTGTGTGTGTGTGTGTGTGTGTGTACGTGCGTGTGCTTTCACTTCTCTTGACCACACAGTTTATTTCAATAAAGGACAATTTCCATACAATGTCCATGGACTAATAAAGATACTGACTTTGTTACTGTTCTCATCCAGTGTGGTGTGTACTCACTAAGCACATGTTTAGAAAGAAGATTTTGGACCTAATACCCTTCTAAATTTTGAATCCAAGCAAGTTCAGTTTTCCTGAGTTGTGTATTATCTCCTAATTCTAATACTTGGTTTCTGGCTTTCTGAAATTCTAGCTGTTAAACTTAACTTTAAAATATAAATTCTAAGATACCTGCTGTTAACTTTAAAATATAATTTCTAAGATAACTGCTATTAAGAACTCTTTCTTTTGATGGTCTTAGCACTCAACAGTTTCTCTTTCTTCACTGGATCTATAATTTTTAGAAAGCATGCAAAACTCCCAGGACTACTCTGCTTGTCCATTATTTCAGGTGGTTTATAAAAGTCCCTTCACGTTGAAACTCCCTTCCCCTTGCTTAGTGTCCAGGGTAGATTTGGTGTAGGTAAGCAGTACAGACTCAGACAGTAAAGAATCTGCCTGCAATGCGGGAGACCTGGGTTCAATCCCTGGGTCAGGAAGACCCCTGGAGAAGGAAATGGCAACCCACTATTCTTGCCTGGGGAAATTCCACGGACAGAAGAGCCTGGTGGGATACAGTCCATGGGGTCCCAAGGAGTGGAACACGACTGAACTCCTTTCATCTTCACTTTCAAGCAGTAGAAACAAGTGTCCAACACGTAAGGGCTCAAGAGTCTTGTGGTTGGAGCTCAGATCATGAGTCAGTGCTCAGGCTGGTATGATGACAGAAATGGGAATTTTCTACCTTTTCTCAGATAATACCTTTTCCAAAAAATGCCAGGTCAAAACCTGGTCAATATCTAGGTCAGGTCCCTGCCCCTCCCCGCCCCACCCCAGTTCTAGTTACTTTAAAATCAACAAAATCTTAATGAATCTAGCATTAGTTTTTCTATGTATTAGTTCAGCTTTCAACATAGTTAGCATTTTCACATTAATGTAATTCCACCATCCTCATAATGATGAACTATGTAGAAACCATGTTTTAGAATTTAGGCTAGCTCTATCTTAGCCTAAAAAAATGAAGGGGAAAAATCTTACTTTTTGATATCATTTTAAAATTTTAAATTAAATTTGAACAATGCATAATTTCAGAGTACATATTTGTAAAATTAAATGGTTAAGAGAATATGCTTCAAATTTTAAGGGCATTCAGTGAATTTTACCTTTATGGATTAATTTTCAGATTAATTTATGGTATGTGACTTTGAGCAAGTTTTTTATCCTCATTTTTATTACTGTTCTTGTATTCAGTAATAATGCCACTTCAGCTATTGGCAATTAGAGTTTTAAAAATTTTATAAACACAGAAAAAATGAAAACAGAAATTCTCATAAATTATTTTTAAGAGGTTATTATTCCAGTATTAGAGAGATCAAGAAGCAGTTTGATGAGAGAGATGCTGTCTAAGGCAGGTCCTTCTGAAACTCTTGGTGTCTTCAAACGTTGCAAGTTTACTCAAGAAATCATCACTTTTAGAAAAAACTATCACAAGATTATTAAATGACTGTTGAACACCCATATTGATTTGGTATCATTTGACTGTCTGGGACCCAGAACCTTGTATCACCTTAACTTTTGGGTTGGCCTAGAAGTTCATTTGGGCTTTTCTGAAAGGTGTTACAAAAAACACCAAAAGAATTTTTCGGCCAACCTATGTTCCACTGGAAAGATGAGGAGAAGGAACAGGGGGCGAGAAATGGAAATGTGTCAAGAAGATCCCACATTCTGCGCAGCAGTCTTTACTACGTGTGGAGTAGAAGACCACATAATACCATGTTAGAAAAAATCCTAAAGAATCTTCTCTTGAGAGCACATTCTTGAAGAGTCATCAGTTTATGTTTATTTACTGAAACCTGCATGAAAGAACATAAAAAGTCATGGAAAAGTTGTGTGTTTAACTGGTCAAGTCATCATAGAACAAGTTAATGGCAATATCTCCACAGTGCCTCAAGTCCTAGGATTCAAAAACTCCACGTATAAACTAAGCATAAGAAATTTTACTAGTATTCAGTAAAATCTCAGTTCAAAGTTTAAACATCTGTCTTAACTCATCGCCAGTTTCTTAAAGGAATGCATGCAAGATCAGTCACTCAGTTGTATCCAAATCTTTGCCGCACTATGGGCTGTAGCCCGCCAGGCCTCTCTGTCCATGGCATTCTTCTAGCAAAATAGTGGAAGGGGTTGCCACTGGGATCGAACCTGTGTCTCCTGCATTGGCTGGTGAATCCTTTACCACGGAGCCGCCTTGGAAGATCTCTTAAAGGAATACAGTAATTCTAAGAAAAGCAAGTTACTCTGCACGTTTTTTTTTAAACAGTGTCAGTTCTTGATATCTTTTGATGTTCACGTGGATTTTATGTCATCCATCTCCTTAAAATATCTATATAAGAAAAATAAATTGTCAAATGAGCACACAGATGAATCCTGAGGTATTCGTTTTGGACACAGACCTGTCGTCACACCCTTCCAAAACACATTTTCACCTACGTGCACACACTAGGTATTCATCAGCCTCATTTCTTGAAATGTTCTTGATAGTATTCATTCTATTTTAAACCACCTGTCAAAACAACCCTTTAATTAGGTTAAGCTGTCTGGCTTTGTGAAAAGGTTTACTGTACTCAGTTGTCCCAGCTATAAAATTAATAGTTCAACCAACTTCTAAGAAGACGGATTTTGCACTCGTGAAAGTCAAATTAAATCCACCTTTGCCAAATAGGGGGAAAAATTGGTGTGTCTGAAACTTTGAAAGCAGCACTTCATTTATTATAATCTTTCGAGTGCCAAAGTACAAATTAGGTGGACCTGCAGCTGCAAGGAAACCCAAGTTATAGCACGTTGCTCTCGTGACCCTTCCGAAGGCAACACACCTACAAGATAATGAACAGAGAGAATGACTGTGCCACAGCCAGCACTGCCAAACGTCCAACCAAACATGTAACAAGCAAGCAATCGTTCACTAAGTTAATATTCCACTGACTTAAATATTACCTAAGCTGGTAACTGTACATCATTTCTAGACCACAATTCTGATCCTACTTTTTAGGACTAAGGCTCATTTTATTATTAAAATTCAGGAGGATAAAATTGGCTTTAAGAATACTTTATAATTCTATTCAAGTCTTGTAAAACTGCTTTTGGACTCACATTCTTAAGGAAGTAATACTCAAGACCGTTTAATTCTGAAGAGAGAGTGATGTGGAGTTTTGGTTTGGGATTTTGTTTTTCCCTCAACACATTAAATAAATGAGTCTTTATTGACCTGGAGATAAAAATGATTCATGATTCAGATTATTATTGAAGGCGTGTAAAGTCTTAAGGTCCCTAAGGTGACGACTCAGAGTGGACAGTATAATTAACTAGGATAAAGGGTTCTGATATTTTTCCCAGAGTCAAAGGGAATCTGGAAAAGTTGAAAAAGCCATATGGTTTACTTTAAAACATAAGAGGGTAATAATTAATTTAAGACTTGTTGGTGATTTCTTTCCTTAATTCTGTATCTTCATTCAGTATGTATAGCTTATTGAAACTTGTCTGATACTTACGGTCAACTGTAATTATTAAGTAGTTTTTGGAGTTTATGAGGAGTAAATAAACCTGATTTCCTGTTTCTTCCGTTAGTAGTAGAAGATACAGGGTCATAGGGCAGTGCCTTGACTCTGAGAAGAGCTTTATCACCTCTCAAGACTACCTGCAAGCGTGATTCGAGTACCCCATGTGTGAAATAGACAGCTAGTGGGGAGCTGCTCTGTGATGACCTGATGACATAAAGGGGTGGCATGGTGTGGGGTTGGAAGGGAGGTCCAAGAGAGAGAGAATATATGCGTGTACATATGGCTGATTTACACTGTTACACAAGAGAAATTAACACAACTATGTAAAGCAATTATACTCCAATTGAAAAAAAAGATAGTCCAGGGGCTCAGGGAAGAGATGATTTAATGTTTCTTCATATTCTCCCACAATAATCCTCAATCAAGATGAAAACAATATTTTTTAATGCTTTGTTTCCTATCTTGGAATAAAATTCACATATAACACTTTTATTCCCCTTAAAAGTCAGTCTAAAACCCTGTTACGTAGAAGAGTAAAAATAAAATAATTTATACTGAAATGTTTCATTTCAGCTTGCAAATGCTCAAACCGACTATACCAGGAAACATGAAGTCATCAATTATTTTACTAATTATAGTAAACATGGGACTTCCCTGGTAGCTCAGAAGGTAATGAGTCTGCCTGCAATGAAGAAAACCTGGGTTTGATCCCTGGGTCAGGAAGATCCCCCGGAGAAAGGAAATGGCTACCCACTCCAGTATGCTTGCCTGGAGAATTCCATAGACAGAGGAGCCCTGTGGGCTACAGACCACGGGGTCACAAAGAGTCATACAACCAACACTTTCACTTTTTCCTTTAGAATAAAAAGGGGAAAGATCATCAGAGGCAATTTTGTATAATCTTTACATAAAATAAAAGCAGAGATAAAGTTGGACATTAGAATAAAACTCAGTATGAGGAGAAGTAAATGATAGAGTTAGTTACCTGTGAGTGATATAGATGTAAATGACTTTAATCAATACAGGTATACAGCACCAACAATTATCACAGACAGTTCAAATGGATAAAATGAGAACTCAAAATGTTTGCGGATGGTCTAGACCTCATTTATAGGAGTCGTTTGAAAATAATTCTTAATATTTCCTTTATCAAAATATCTTTATAATGTTTTCTGTGTGTCTGGCTTAGCTCTATGCTTTTTAAATGTATTAACTCATTTTCTCATCATGTGAATTTCTTTAATAGATGGGAATCATTATTTTGCAGGAAGATAAGACACAGAGGTGTTAAAAATTTACCCAGGATTCTGTAGCTAGTAAGCAGCAGAGCCAAGCCGTGAAACTAGGTATATATTTTTAATTTTTAAAACATTTCATTGACATATAATTTTGTTAGTTACAGGTATATGCCCTGGAGAAGGAAAAGGCAACCCACTCCAGCATTCTTGCCTGGAGAATTCCATGGACAGTGGAGCTTGGTGGGCTACAGTCCATGGAGTCACAAAGAGTCAGACATGATTGAGTGACTAACACTTCAGGTGTAGAGCACATTGGTTCAGTTTATGTAAGTATGTATGCCAGTGTCTACACACTTGATTGCCATGTGAATACAATTTGGGATAGGACAGAATCAGAGAGTCACAAAATGTATCTCCTGTTTTAAGATCCTACCATATGTTGAAGTATATAATTTTTTCTATTATATAAAAAGGCCTTGGAGTCCATATTGATTAATGTAAGACAAGGAGACACTGAGACAAAGAATAGGAATAAAAACCCCATAGAGGCATAGTGACTCAAACCTCTAGGGACATCATGAATGCATGTTTACAGTACAGAAAACACAAAAATAAAAATTGATTCAATATGGTTGTTCAAAACTTGATTTTTCATTTTGTTATGTTGTTCAGTTGCTTAATCATGTCTGACTCTCTGTGACCCCATGGACTGCAGCACACCAGGCGTCCCCGTCCTTTGCCATCTCCCAGAGCTTGCTCAAACTCATGTCCATTGAGTCAGTGATGCCATCCAACCATCTCATCCTCTGTCATCACCTTCTCCTGTCTTCACTCTTTCCCAGGGTCAGGAATTTTTATAATGTCAGCTCTTCTCATCACGTGGCCAAAGTATTGGAGCTTCAGCTTCAACATTGTGCTACAGAAATACTCAAAACTAAACAGTCAAGAACATGAATTAACTTTAGACAAACTCTATTAATAAAATGTAATGTCTCCACTACTTTTATCTCATGTCTCTACTACTTTTAATATTTTCACCTGCTGTGAAAAAGAGTCTCCCATATCCCCTGTCAAAAGCTTACATGCAAAATCTGTAAATTGAGATCCAGATTTAAATTCCAAGAGAAGTGCGGCCACATAAATATTCAAAATGATGTACAATTCTTGGTAATGTTTAAAAAAGAGCTATCTTCCTTTAATTTATGTAACATTTTTATTTCTTGGTTATTTAGTTTGTCAAAAAAAACTGCTTGAATTTATATATAAATTGGGGTTTTAATCTACAGTTTAGGTATAAACAGGTTTTGGCTACAGGAAGGCTATTTAACATCTCTGCTGAATACAAACTATACGTTTTTGCAGCACACTTTTGATCATTGTGGGATATCTAACCTTCCTGGCCCCACTCACCAACTCTAGTTTAGCCACCTCCCCCAAGTGTTGTGATAACTAAAAATAACCCCATAAATTTACAAAATGCACCCTAGAGGGTGGTAACTCCCCCACTGAGATCCATTGATTTAAGGTTTTGCATGCAGAGGTAGCTAAAGCAAATTTCACAGCTTGAATAGTACAATTATGTAAGCCAATAAATTCCTCTTTTTGGCAATATACATTAGAGTGATGATGCACTATTTTAAAAAACAAAACTCATTTAAAAAAAATAAAGCATAAATGAGTTTGCATTTTTCTTCTGAGTTCTTTCACACAATTATCATTCTACAAGAATGTGAGAACAGTAGGAGCTATATATGGGCAATGTAGATTTTTTTCTTTCAATCTTACTACAAATGTATAGATTTCAATGAAAATGTTATATAGTATCTAACTTAGAAGTAATAGTTGAAGAGGCCATATGTATCAAACAACCAGATACTATATTAATAAAATACTCTCAAGAAATTTATACTCTGGTATGCAACCAATACAAGTGTCTGATAAGAAATTTTATTTTCAAAGTCAAAAGATTTAAGAAACTCTGTTAGTAGTCTTGGAAATGAGCATGCTAAGTCAAGGGCAAAATTTAATAGATGGGAATCATTATTTTGCAAGAAACTCTAGTAAACTGAATATTTTAACCCCAGGGATAAAACTGATTTGAAGTTGTGATTTTTCATTAGAAGTATTTTTCAATATTTTGGAAAGTAGGACTTATTGTAACAAATATCAATAGATAGGTGTATGTGTATGTATACATATTCATCATGTACACAAACTTTTGTATTTTTTGTATACACATAAATACATATTAAAAAGAAAAAGAATAAGAGCACATGAATTGATTCTGGGTTACTTCAAAGTCCCAAAACAGCTTACCAAATCGGGTTAAATAGTTAGCATTTTATAACTATTCTTTGTGCTGTGAACTCTTCTAAGCACTTACATATATTGATTAATATACACTACCATCTGAGCCACCAGAGAAATCCCAATAATAACAGACATTATTATACCAACATCACCATTTTATAGCTGAAAGTGGAGTGAAAGTCACTCAGTCCTGTCCAACTCTTTACAAACCCATGGACTATACAGTTCATGGAATTCTCCAGACCAGAATACTGGAGCGGGTAGACTTTCCCTTCTCCAGGGAATCTTCCCAACCCAGGGATTGAACCAGGGTTTCCTGCACTGCAGATGGATTCTTTACCAACTGAGTTCTCAGGGAAGCCCATTTTAGAAGCCCATAGCTAGAGAAATTTTAATTAAGTTTCAGATGAATTAAGAGGCAAGATTCCAATCCAATCATTTTGGTCCCAGAGTGTTTCTTAAACATGATACCCCATGGCTTCTTTCTACTAGTCTATAAAACATCAATATACAGAAGTTGTACACATGTAACAAAATAACTCATAAAGTATGTAATGTATGTTCAACTTGAAGACAGGTTACTTCCCAGATGGTGCTAGTGATAAAGAATCTACCTGCCAAAGCAAAAGACACAAGAGACACGGGTTCTATACCTGTGTTGGGAAGATCTCCTGGAGTGGGGCTGGCAACACACTCCAGTGTTCTTGCCTGGAGAATCCCGTGGACAGAGGAGCCTGGCAGACTCCTAGGGTCACAAAGAGTCAGACACTACTGAAGCCACTTAGCGTGCATTGCCTTATAGACCTTAATATACTAATGTGTATTTTTATTTTCTAGAACACAAATCCCAATCTTCTTGGACTACTAAATTCCTTTTTCTTCCTGTTTTTTAATTGAAGTGTTGTTGATTTACAATTTTGCATCAGTTTCAGGTATATAGCAAAGTGATTCACTCACACACACATATTCTTTTTCAGATACTTTTCTATTATAGGTTACTACAAGATAGCAAATATATTCCCTTGTACTTTACAGTAAGTCCTTGTTGGCTATCTACTTTATATATTAGCAGTGTGTATCTATTAATCCAAAATTCCTAATTTATGCCTTCACCTTTATTGTTCAGAAACCATATGCTTGTTTTCTGTGTCTGTGAGTCTATTTCTGTTCTGTATATAAGTTTACTTGCATTTTTTAAAAATTCTACATTTAAGTAATATATAATATTTGTCTTTCTCTGCCTTCATGTAGTTTGATAATATCTAGGTCCATTCATGTTGCTACAAATGACACTATTTCAGTCTTTTTTATGATTGAGCAATATTCCATTGTATATATATACTACATCTTCTTTACCCATTCATTTGTCGATGGACATTTAGGTTACTTCCATGTATTGGCTACTATAAATAGTGTTGCTATGAACATTGGGATGCACATATCTTTTCTAATTAGATTTTTTGTTTTTTCCAGATATATGTCCAAGAGTGGGATTGCTGGATCAAAAGGTAACTCTATTTTTAGTTTTTTAAGGAACTGCCATATTGTTCTCAATAGTGGCCTCACCAATCAAAATAAATCATTTTATCATAAACCATTTTGTAAAAAATAGTGTTGCATGAAACATGTTTTTAAAATGCTACATAATACTGCGTTTAAATAATATATAATATTCAAGAACTAATAATTCCATATTTCACTCAAAATTTTATCATCAATGTTTTAAGTTGCATTTTCAAATGTTTTATACCAATTTTTGAAAAATATTAATTTATTGAATTTAGACCCTCAGAATGCTGCTAATAAATATTTTTAATTAAAAAGATCTTCTAAGTATGACATTTTAAGCAGATTTGCTAAATCTTTTTGAATATAAAAATAATCAAAGCCATACCCCATGATTCTAGCACCTTCTTAAGGACCGATGTGAAAAGTGGCATTTGTCCTTTTAAAGTATTTGATAATTCATTTAAAATAATGGGGAATAAATGAATGGATAAATTTTGCCTGTTTTTCTCTAAGAAGTATCAGCTTTGACCTTATAATAGACTCATGTAAAGTTAATACATCTGAAAACCAGAAGTACCCTGAAATCTAGGAAAATAATAAAATTTAATGATCTAGAATATATTTTGATGGGTTTAGTTGTAGCAAAGAAAAAGAAAAAGATCCAGCAGTCCAGAAAAAGGGTGCTGTATTCTCCATTATAAAACATTTCTCATGTAAACTCCAAATATTTGTATGTCTTTCATGTAAACTCGAAAAATGCTTAAAATTTCTCAACTTGACTTCTCTTTACAAACCTAAGCCTTAACTTTCAAAAGATAGCTAGCTTTTCTTCATAAGAAATTTTGAATTACTTATTTTTAAGTTCAATTGGAAATTTCAAATGACTTTCATTAAAAGGAACATACGTTATCTCTTTCACAAAAATTTACTAAGCCATTTTGATGGTTCTAAACTGGGATGGAAATGTGGAGGTACAGAGTTTTTAGGCAAAGTCCTAATCCATGGAGTTTTCCATTTTGCTAATTATGTCATGGGCAAATAATTAATACTGATTTGAACTACATTCAGATATGTCTATGTGATGCTCTTGACTCAAATCCTCACAAGTATACATGGTGAGCAGATGGTTTTCTGCTATTAAGAAGTGATGCTTTTCAATTTCCTATTAAAATATCTTATTTTTCATTCCTTATCATGTTGATTTCCATCTCTATAACACAGAAAATGATGCAAAATAAAAGAGTTTCATTAAGGATAAACCACAAGAAATGACCAAATATCACACATGCAAAAATAAACTATTAGGTTCATTAATTTCTTTGGGGATACCTATAATTGCCTTTTTTTTTTACACATTGATTTTACCTTCTGTAGTGAAAAAGAAATCAAGTATCTTGAGCTGAGTTTCACAAATAACATCTAGAGTTTGGATGTGATGTAAAAAGTTTTGAAGTAGAAAACAGTAATACACTGCTAGGAGCTAACTTACCTTTTCCATAGATCAATGCAGTGTGTTAATATGTTGAATGTAACATTTAGGGTTTGAGGATGACAAAGGCAAGAAAACCAGGGGAGCTGCTGAAAGGACTCAGTGTAAAAATCACTTCACCCTTGCCAACTAAAAATTGGCACTCACCATCTGCCTCTGCAAGGATAAGTCATTCACCAGTGTGGCCACTGACCTTCAACATACTCTGAAAGGAGCTCAGGATGGAAATCAGAACTAGTGGCAGAATAATAGGCTGTTAGATCGTTATTTTCAGGAGCCCAAATCTTTTTTTTTTTAAGAGCCCAAATTCTTGCATCTTCAGATATTTAGAAAATCACCGAAATCGTTAACAGTGACATCTGCTCTTCACAACTAGCTGTAAGCCTCAACCAAGATGCATGCTTGTCTGCATGTACCCCTCAGCAAAATCACATATAATGCTGACCTCCCCCATGACCTCCTCTTTGCAGCCAGTGCCTCAGGGCTCTCTGAGATGCTGACTCCTGGGTTGTAGCCCTCATTTTGCCCCAAATGAAACTTCATTCAGAACCCCTCCCCCGCCCCCCTTTTTTTTTAACACCCTGTTTAAGCTAATTCTGGCAGAAAGGGAATCTGACATCAGCATTGGGAACAAAGAGGCAAAAATTACTTTCTATCACCTCTTTTAAATCTTGGCTGAAACTCTGGGAAAATTCATCTTTTTTCCTATGTCTCTTTTATACATGTGTATTTAATAAAGACTAATTAGTTCCCTCCTTCCAATGTGCTATAACCAGTTATTCTATCATTTCTGTATCTAACTGTCACATTAATTGATTACCTTTCTCCCTGACAGTGGGTTTATTTCCCACCCAGTTTTTCCTGGATGCTTAATAAATTATCAAAATTTCAGTCATTTGTGAATTGCTTTCAAAATTTTGCCATATCCACCTATCACTTTTTTTTTTAACTTTACATTTTAAACTCACTGTTTTGTGTTTAAACAAAGTATTTTTCCAAGCTTCATATTTCACGTACTCGTTTGTGCATGCAGACCCTAACCCGTGATCTGGGGAGAAGTAATTACTAAGTTGCTTCTCCCTGGTCACTGCGCCCTTGTTTTAGTGGACCAAGTTAATTCCATTGTTGTTGCCGTTCAGTTGCTAAGTCGTGTCCAGCTCTTTGTGACTCCACTGGCTCCAGGAGTTCCATAAATTAATTTAATTATGTCCACAAATTAATTTGATTATTTACACAAATTAATCCAATGTGATTAAATCAAGGGAAATTTGTTGAACTGATTGTAGAAGCTATCTTTTTGGTCGGGTTGCTAAACTAGTTATCTTTAAGCCAGCTTTGTTAGTACCATGTCAGTATCATTCCCAGTCAAAGCCTTCATAAGAAGGAAACCCACAAGTATACAAAAACAGCCACAAATCAGAAAATGTTTCCCGATGACTTCCTCTCAGCACCTGGGTCCAGTTTCGCCTTAACCTCAAAGATCTGCTCTTGAACATTTCGACTACTTCAATCGATGCATTCCTGCTTCTCTGGCTTAAATAAAGTTGAAATGAGTTTGTCCCTTGCCACAAAAAGAGGTCAATCATATATCAGCACTGTGTTCCCCAGAGGCATTCTCTGTGATGACAGTCTGAATCAGATCAGTCTGGGTTCTTTAAAACATGTGGATCTTTGTGTGCCCCCAGAAATCAGAATTTCTGGAAAATGAGCTCAGGAATGGACACAATTTATCATTCTGATATCTGTTACTCACTGATCTGGAACCTGTTTGCTCCTTTCCATTTTCTTGACCCACTAAGCCCTCCAAAGCTACTTCCATGCCTCCTTCAAATTAATAACACAGTTATCTCAACTCCATCTTTCCAGTATTTTGAAAAGTAACTTGACCTTGAACATGTCTACCCTTGCACTATCGTACCCTTTTATTGAATCAGAGTTCAGGTCAGGGTCTGGACTGGCCTAGAAATGCCCCTCAGAAATCTTCCTTAAGTAAAGGACATTTATGTTTTGAAACTTTGTAAAAACTGAAATTTAAAGGGGACTTAGAGCAGTTATTCCTATCTGACACAGATTCTACAATGCATCCAAAGATGTACATTTAGGAATTCGGAGGATTTCTTGTAAACAAAGGCAGAGAAATTCTAATGAAAGACACCTCAAGTTGACACAGAAAGATGCAACAAGAACAAATGGGATTTAAATCCATCGTGGGCTGTCTTGATGGACAGTGAAAGCGGGAGAAAAGTGAGTCTGGAGAGCTGTTTTGGGAAAGTGGATGTAATGAAAGCAGAAATGGGCCGGCAACCTGGATAGTCAGGACTCAAACTTAACGATGGACTGTAATTCAGCAGTCACACGCCTGGCACCTTTTCCCCAGCTGTGTGTTCTCACCGTAGACCTTTCCTTCTGATGGCGCCCTGGTGGTCTGCTTGTTGGAGGTCCTTTTTGTTTCCATTCAGAACACCTTTGACTTGCTCTCCATTTCCCTGGTCCATTCACCCTAATTATGACTATCTGATAAAGAGTGGAGGTGACACTTCCAAACCACTAGCCCAAGCGGTCTCATTAAGCAGAAAACCATGCCATTTGCCTAATTTAAATAAAAAGCTGCCTTTTACAAGGGCAAACCCAAGCAGTCAGCCACAGAAATTTCTTTCATTGGATCTATTTACTTCTCTTCGGTATTCAATGTGATCTTTTAAGGCCCTTGTTATCACAGTTAAATGGTCCTCTCGTTTTTGAAATGGAAGTCAGATTTAGAAGGTGTTGGAGTTTTGCAGACCTGCTAAATTTCTAGGCTTACACATTTTAAGAGTTAACCATGAAGCAGTTATGTACTAAATAAATACAGAGGATGCTGTGCTATTTAAAAACTTCTTCAAAAACACAGCAGGGAAAGCAGCTCGTGAATTTAATTCTGTGGCATCATTTTCGAAAGGACAGGTTAATAATTGAGTGGTACTGTCAAGAAAGACTGAATAGAGAATAGTTGTGAAGGTGTTCTGGGAAATGAACATTTACAGTTGACACTGGTGTAAAATGCTGAGACTGGATGTGCTTAAAAGTGAACACGGTGAGTAGTTCAGATCCATGGAGTGAATTTTGGACTCAGCTTCTCTCATCTCCTTCTTCAGATGTGGAGGGGGTCAGGGGACATCAGTTGCTTCTCCATCCTGGACTGGACCTTGGCAATAAGGGACCAGATCATTTTTAATGTGGTGGTGGTGGGGTCAAGCCTTCCAACTAAGTCATCTGAATGCTTGAGTCGCTAAAATAGCGATTTCTCCCCTCCGATTTCATAGCAGGTTCTTCCAAGATGGAGAAAGCCATGGTTTAATGCTCCAAGTCACATATTTACTATGTTTCTTCAAAGATAAATCCTGATTGACTCTATGAATATACTGAACCTCAAATGAAGACCACACTTTTTTTATACTCATTTGATAATATACAGTACTAGGATTGTGACATAGCAACAGCCTTCTTTTCTTTTAATAACAAAGTGGCCAGAGTGGTTATATGATCTTGCTAAAATGATCTCATCAGCTCTATTTAGGATCACATGAACAGAATGTTAACTTGCCAGCCGCTGGCTGCTAGCACAGTAATTATGCAATGACGGGCCCTGGCAGGTTAATTTCACATGCACTTCCATATTAGGCGCTTTGTCATTTGCCTGACCTTGCTCTTTCTTCCCATTTCCAATTGAATTCCTGATTGAGAGAGGGGTGAATTTTGTTCCATTGCTGTTTCCCACAATGACGCATATATAGTTAAACTTTCTTGTTAATTTTTTCTGCAGCTCTTGTACTTTTTTGTTTTTATCTCTCCTGTTTCCTGTCATTTTCAGCTGGGTCATTGGTCTTCTTTTGTCTTTACATATACCAATCTTATAATATCCGATAACATTAAAAGGAAACTGGGGATCAGAAAGAGGTCATTTCCTTTAAAAAAATAAAAATAAAAAAAGAAGGATATTTAGTTGATGATTATACCATGAGGCTGAAAACTTGAAGAACGGCAAGACTATGTTAAACTTTTCTTGGGAAAATTTGATTCATGCTGCTCCATTCCCAGAAAGAAAAGACAGTGGATAGTACAGTGGAGTCCAGTTGTCTTGGTGGATTTTGTCCAACTGTGGACAGAGAAGGAAGGAAAGCAATAAGAGGAAGCATGTGCTGATTTCTAAAGCAAAACCTTTAGACCTGGGTGTTGGTTTCCAGAGTTTCAATTATGGAATTCGAAAGATTATCACAATCTTGTCTCTTTCAACCGGAACTTACACACTGTTATCTCAACAACTGTTCCCAAAATAAACATCTGAAGGTGAAATTGGGAATCAAAGTTGGTCTAGCTGCAATATAGCAGAGTGATCGATTGCAAGCTTGTCAGACTCGATGGTGACCAAAGCTCCCGAGACCAGTAAGGAGACACAAACAACACACATTTCCTGGTACGATGCCCTGAGATGGTAATAATGCCTCTTGCCAAAAATGCAAACCCAGATTTGATTGTAAGGAAACATCAGACAAACCCCAAAGGAGGGACAGACTACAAAGCAACTGTCCAGCCTTCTTCAAAAACATAAGGTCACAAAAAATAAAGAACAATTTCAACTTGCAGGAGACTACATAAACATAATCTTGAATTACAATGAGGGATTATGAATTGAATCCTGGACCTGAAAAATCACATTAGGTACACAATTGATGAAATTTGTGATTACTTCACTAATTAATTATTGACATTAAACTAAGAAATTAAAATGATTATTATGCTTGTAGTTATACAAAGATGCCATCATTTTGGAAAGCTGAAGGGTGATTGGTGGGAATCTTCATATTACTTTTGCCACTCTTTTATCTTTTGAAATTATTTAAAAATTAAAGTTAAAATTTTGTTAAGTTTAAATAAAAAAAAAAAATAATGGTCACAAATGACCCCATGGAATCAAATTCCCCAGCAAAATAAGAAAACAATTTTTATAGTTTAATCAGTTCTCCTAGTAAACAAGCTCAATGCATTAAATGCAATTTGACAAGTGTACTTGGAACACTTTTTCTACACAATGAGCAAGAAGGCTGTCAGGTTTGGGGAGATATAGTCTCTGCCTTTTAGAAATGTATAAATTATATCAAAATTTAAAGTTTTTTAAAAGGAAAGGATGGGAAATAAATTCAAAAATCCACAACATGAAAACTGTGTTCCATAATTTATTTTTTTTCCCATTATGTCAGAAATCATTTCAGAGCTCTACAATTGTTATGAATAGAAGTTTTCAGTGTATTGTAGGCATGGGAACGGACAAATTAAAATAAACATACACTCATTAGAATGTGGGATATGAGATATTCTCATGTAACTTTCTAAATAACTAATCATAAAATTCTCACAGCACAGAATCTGATCATTAGCTAGCTTATGCTCTTGAAGAGGTATAATATGTGAAAGAAGTTATGTACTTTCAACTATGACAGACCTGAAACTATTTTTCCATTATTTTTATGTAACTGAGCTTAGTATATTTCAAGATGAAGCATTCAACCCATCAGAACACTCTTTTGCATGTACCATTTGAGTAATATTTGTTACACTAGGAAAACCTTCACTAGAATTGTGCTTATAGCAAACTCCTATTTTTTCAAGAATCAACGTCAGTAACAAATCTTCAAGCTTTTCCTCACCCCCCTGGCCAAAATGAGTGTGCATTCTCCCTTGGTTACATTGTTGATTCTGTATTCATTTGTAAACCACAGGGACTGTCACGCTTTACCGTAGTTTTCTACTCAGGGTACTTCTGCACTGGACGTTGACTCTGCTACAGTACCGAATCCACTGCACCATCTCAATAAATATGTAAATAAAATAATTTCACTTGTAATCCATGATTAAGACTGGCAGTTCAGAATCACTGAATGGAATATATGAAATGATAAAAAGTTGACTGTGACCTAAACTGACTTAATGGGAAATTGTTTATTCAGATTGGAACACCAGGGACTGTAGCCCACCAGATTCCTCTGTCCATGGAGTCCTTCGAGTGGGTAGCCATTCCCTTCTCAACCCAGGGATCAAACCTGCATCTCCTGCATTGCAGGCAGATTCTTTACTGTCTGAGCCATCATAAAGTGAAAGTGAAGTTGCTCAACTGTGTCCAACTCTTTGTGACCCCGTGGACTATAGCCCAACAGGCTTCTCCACTCATGGGTTTTTCCAGACAAGAATACTGAAGTGGGTTGCTACAGATGGGCTTTAATATAGCAATTATGACACTGAAGCTTTGGGGTCCCGATTTAATAAAGTAGAAACAATACCACAGAAAAATTCTTAATTGCCATCATCTTAAACAAGGCTGACTCATTTGAAAAGACCCCGATGCTGAGAAAGATTGAGGGCAGGAGGAGAAAGGGATGACAGAGGATGAGATGGCTGGATGGCATCACTGACTCAATGGACATGGGTTTGGGTGGACTCCGGGAGTTGGTGATGGACAGGGAAGCCTGGTGTGCTGCGGTTCATGGGGTCGCAAAGAGTCGGACACGACTGAGCGACTGAACTGAACTGAAAACAAGGCTGATTTGTTTAAACCATAAAACCCCAACTCTGATCCACAGAGAATGAGTGCTTTCCACAGAGGTTTAAGGTTTGCTTGTCCTCATTCTTCCAACAGTCTCTGGGGGAACACCAAGAACATCAGAATACAGGCATCAGCAGGTCTCTTGACATTCCAACCAGGTCGGTGTGGGAAGGCCTTGTCCTCTCAGCTGCCCAGAGCATGCCTCTTCTATGTGTGTTCCTGTTGTCTGTCTTAGAGACCAGTGCCCATAAAATGGAAGATTAATGAGATCGTCTTCAGCCCTGCTTTAGGCAATCACATTTATCCCTCATCATTCTCTTTTCCCAGCCCTGACATTTAGCCTCTCCTTACACTGCTGTCTGATATTACAAATTGTGCTGGGCAATTTCCCCCAGCCAAAGCAGGAGATTTAGAAGCATCGGGGAGTTCTGGAAATCCATCCTGCCCGTCATGAAATGCTTCCTGTTCTGGTTTAACAGCCCAAGGGGGAAAAGAAATGAGTCTACATCAGGGTGGTGGGGCCACTAAAAATAACAGAATCATAAGTGCCACATAAGGAAAAAAAATAAAGTTTGATTTTCTTTGTAAAAATTCCTATGTTGACACCCAATAGCTAATAGAAGTTGGGAAATTTCTTGAACATTACATAATCTACCTACCTTAATATGACATGATTCGTTTCAGCAGGATTATTTCCTTAAAAAAAAAAAAAACTTTAGCTTCTAAATGATACCCTTAACCTTGGTGATAAAAAAGTTTTTGTTTAAAGACAAAAAGTCTAGGATGTCTGTGGAAGTGAACTGCCTTCAGCCGGCGCAGTACATTATGTATGGGAACCTTCAGTCTCCTGTGTCCTCACCAGATGCTGGAGGACTTGGCTGTATACGAAAGATGGGTTGTGCACCTATGGAAACTGCCTATGATCAGGAAAGCTGTACTCAAATTTAATCCCGCTAGTGTGTGTGTGTGCTCAGCCATGTCTGACTCTTTGCAACCCCATGGACTGTAGCCCGCCGGGCTCCTCTGTCCATGGGATTCTCCAGGCAAGAATCCTGGAGTGGGTTGTCATGCCCTCCTCCAGGGGATCTTCTTGACCCAGAGATCTACTCACCTCTCCTGTGGATGTGGGTTCTTTACCACTGGGCCACTTGGAAAACCCATTTTATTACCCTGCTCCTACCTGTATCTTTGAGATCTAAAGTAGGTAATAGCTTAGAAGAATTATGAAAGTTTTCTTTTAACAGAAATGTTATTGTAAATTCTGGTTTGCTGTGAGCTTGCCCCATTCCTTCCTTTAAACAAATGTAGAAGAATTGGGAAGATGGGGTAGGGATGGTTCAGAGTCATGCCCATTGCCAACTCCTCACTCTAGTCTGATTAAAGTCAAGCACAAGCACGTGTATCCTAGTGTATGGAATCTCTCCAGAACATCCAAATGGAATGTCCACTAGAAACTAGCTCAGAACTGTTTACACAACCACCCACCCACCACAGCTGCCCTCTCGTGGCAGCAACCCTAAGTGACAGATGTACAGGTTGAGTTCTTAGCCTCCAGAACATTTGTCTTCAGGCCTGAGCCTTGCAAAAGCCGGGAAGTTGGCCAAATTCATAGCTTCCCGTAGAGATACAGAAAATTAAGGCTCAAAGATACTAAGTTCTTCAAAGAAATGGTTACAAAGTAACATCCCCTTGGAATCCCATCTCCCTGAGCTGGACCTTTCAAAATTTTAAGAGCAGTTTCAGGGTTCTTTGATGCCTTTTTCCTCACGTCATATTTGGAGCCCTTATGCTTTCAGGCAAGGATTTAAAAATATTCCCACTGAGGCAGAAATGGCTTAATAGGTTTGTCTTGTATGGGTCATCATCTCCTTGATCGATCAAGAATACAACCAGTTAAGTCTGAAAGAATGCTCAGTGAGCGGCAGGTGAAGGCGGGTCAGGGAAAAGAGTCACCAAATTCCCTAAAATTTCTCACTTGAAATCTCACTACCCTCAGATGCTTCTTCTATGTATTTGTTAGGAAGCGTCTTCACGGAAGAGAATTCCAAGCAGGCTAGCCAGGCAAGGCCTGCTTATCTTTGTTCCGTCAACCCCACATCCCAGTCTTCAGTAACAGAAAATTACAATTGTCAGTCACATCTGCAGCGTGGCTGGTATGAATTCTCTCTCTCCCTTGCCTCTCCCTTTTTCTCATTTTATGCATTGCATAGTTTTTCTACTACCACAGGATCAGTTTTGGCTGAACTGTGCATAGGCATCACCTTGTTTAGTAAACCTTCTATGTGCATCACTAACAGAAGTGGGGCCCTCCCCTGGGATCGGGAATCGGAAGACACGAAAGTTAATCTCTCTGTTCTGACACTTCACCACTATTGAGAAAGTCAATGGACAAACACTGTCGCCTGGACCACATTTGGGTCAGGCCTCTCTGACTAGACCTCAACAACTTTGGGCTTTCATGTGCTTCCTTGCTAAATCCAAGTTTAGCAAGAATACAGACGGATCAGTTTAGCAAGAAACCCCTTCATCTGTATATAAAACAGATAATCAACAAAGACCTGCTTTATAGCATGGGGAGCTCTGCTTAGTATTCTATAACAACCTATAGGGGAAAAGAATCTTAAAATGAACAGATATATGTATAACTAAAATCACTTTGCCTACGTCTGAAACTAACACAACATTGTAAATCAACTATACTCCAATATGAAATAAAATAAAAATAAGATGCTTTAAGGTGTAAAAAAAAGAACCTCCTTCCTTGACACCTGATCATCATCAGTATCGTTTCAATTGGTATCTGATATCAGGATCAGATCATCCTGGCCTGCCTTCAGCAAGACTCCTGTCAAGTCAGTTAACCAGAATCTCCTCTTCCTCCCAAGGCTCCCTCTTAACTGATACTCCACCCATTGTCCCCTGCAATCCTGCTCCTTGGCTATAATTCCAACTTGTCCATGCTGTATTAGGAACTGAACCCGGTTTTACAGAGGTCTCTTTTGCTCTCACAATAGTTCTCTGTTGTTTTAGGTAAAATGTAACTTCATTGCTTTAACTACTGTTTTGCTCTGGTTTTCCTTAACACACTTAATCTCTTTGAGCTTCCGTGCCTTTACTTGCAAAATAGGAATAACACCTTCTATAAAAATCTTAGGTGAGGCTCAAGTGAGATAATACAGTATATAATTTTAGAAACTAAAGGCATCACACCATTGTTAGCTGGTAGTACTTTCACTTTCAATCTCCTTGGAAATCTCTTCAAAATTCAGAATATTTTGGATTTTTTTAAAAAAATTAATTCCATTTGAAATTTGCTAAGAAAATCCATCTTAAGTATTCTTGACACTCACATACTGTAACTGTGTGTGGTGATGGATGTGTTCATCAGGTTGATTGTGGTAGTCATTTCACAAAGTATATGTATATTAAATCATGACTTTGTACCCCTTAAAAGAATGAATTTTATAAGCATCCTGGGGGAAAAAGTAACTCAGTATATATGCCAATTATTAGATTCAGTGGAGCCTGAGATAGCATTCTATTATTAAACACATTAATATTTCTGAAAGAAAGTGAACAAATATTCCCATTTAATGGAATAAATAAAAACTATCTCTAGTTGCATTATGATTTAGGAGAGGTTTTACTCAGAAGCAAATTAGGAAAACTTTCCATTTCAATAGCTTTTCAGGTCTTGGAATCTGTGATGAGAAATTGTCAACCTGTGTTCCCACAACTTCAATACTATAAGCCTTTCTTTCTTGGAAAGTCCATGCAGATTTCTATTTTTAAAGAACATCTATTAAATACCTGAATGTATAAGGCATTGTGTAAGATCTGCTTGTTGAGTTGCATAAGTATCGAGCAAAACGGATAAACTGGGCTTCATCAAAATTAAAAACTTCTGTGCATCAAAGGACATTATTGAGAGTGAGAAGGTGACCCACAGAATGGGAGGAAATAATTGCAAATCATGTATCTGATAAGGACCTAGTATCAATGTCCTCATAAATAAGCAATGAGACTTCCAAGAGTTAGGGACCTCTGGAAAACCTGTATGGTTGGGGCAATAAACAAATACTGAGTTATTTACCACCAGTAGATTATAGTTAGAAGCAATAAAAATTAGAAGGAAAAAAGAAGTGCTAACTAGAAATACTTTTTATAGTCTGTGGTCTTGGAATGCCTCATGCCCCTCTCCTCAGATATTTAGGTCCCAGAATACAGCTGTTTTTCTGACAACTATGGAAGCGTCAGTGGAGTTGGTAGGCAGCCCTGCTTATCTTTGCATCGTTCCTCAGTTAAGCATCACTCCCCACTCCATTTTTTCCGGCTTTCTGCGTCTATCACATACATAAAGCTTTTCCAAATCGCCTTTGAAGGAAGCATTTTGACATGCTAAATTAAACGGAGCTCCAGAGACATTTGTTTTAGGCAGCAAAACAAACTCAACTAGACAAAAAAAATGCCGAGCCCATCAGATCTGAAACCATATTTCTCCTTGTCTGCATGTTAAATAGCAATAATGTAAATGAATGTGAATCGCTTGGCGAACTGTGAGAAAATAAGCTGCAAATTACGAAGCTGGCGAGTGAATGCTGAAATTGGTGGAATGTGATGATAACGCAGTGGGTGGGGACCTGCGCCTTCATTAGAGAGTCTCATTTCTCACTCATTTCATCGCCAGTTATAAAGTCCAGTGAAATGGATCTGGTAATTGCACTGTCGATTGCCATATCAGTTTAGGGGAAATGAATACAGTTATTCCTTTTTTTTCCCCTTTCTCCCTCTCTACTTCCTCTCCCGCTCTTTTGTTACATCCCTGGGATTTTTAGACAGCTTTTCCAAACTATCAGCAGAATCAAGCTCTTTAGTAGCTTTGACATTTCTATGGCCTGTGGGCACCAATGCAATTTTCTCTTTTCAAAATGAGGCGTGATAGCATCACCAAATGACAAATCAGAGCTGAAGACTTGGTGCCCTGGATATCCCAACTCTTCCTACACCAAGAAAAGAAAACTAAGAAAATCTCAACTTGTCTAAGTAAAGGCTTTATAAGGACAAGAGGGTGACGCAGAGTTTATTGGATCTTGCTGGTGACGGGAAGTAGACTGTGAAATCTTTAACATCAAAGGTGACCATTTAACTGCATCCGAAGCTCTTTGCAAGTTAAACTGACTCTAACTTTATGACAACTCTAAGTAGATTTTGTGGGACTTGTCCAGTAGGGACAAGTGGGACTTGACTATCTTTTCAAAGAAAACAAAGAGAAACGACTGTGCCAAGCGTTTGTTGATATCTGTTCTCGTCATGCTCAGAAGACATGTGTAGAATTGACTAGTTCATAGAAACCACTTTTCCATGAGAATGGCCAGATTTCAGCATGGCTGGCACAGTCCTTTTAAGGTCTGTTGGTGGCAAAGCTTGCAGATGAGCAAGGTGAAGATGAAGTGCATAGATTGTGTCTAGGGATGCTATTAGTAGATTTCCATATTAATGTAGGGAAGCCTAATAGCACTGATAGACTTCCTGCCCAGAGCATCACAGTCCTTGTGATCAAATTCCATTGGATGCATGGGATTTAATTCCTTTCCAACAAAGGCGAAGCAAAAGTTCAGGATGAGTGCATGCTAACTGTCACGGCTCCAGGGAGTTGCACAAGGGAATCTGACCCTTGCTGATTGCTGTGATATTACATTTAGGAATAGCACAGATCAGTAGGGCATGAGTCTTACCTATATTGGTTTGCCCTGAATTGCAAGGCTGTAGTTTCTGCCACTTTGTTCTGTTCCTTTGGATAGTAGGGTTGAGATTATAAAAATAAGTCACAAGGAACACCTAGCTCATACAGAATCAGGCAAATTCTTTCTCAAATGTGAAGCAGATAAACCTCTATAGTGTGGCAGTTCTGTGTTGTCAGCTTGAATGAGTCATGGGTGCCCAGACTTTTGGACAAACATTGTTCTGAGTGTCTCTGTAAGATGTTTTGTTGTTTAGTCGCTCAGTCGTGTCTGACTCTTTGTGACCCCATGGCCTGTAGCCTGCCAGGCTCCTCTGTCCATGGGATTCTCCAGGCAGGAATACCGGTGTAGGTTACCATTTCCATCTCCAGTAAGATGCTTAAGTAAAGTGAATTGCCCTCCCTTAGTGGGAATGGACTTTATCCAATCAGTTGAATATCTGAACAGAACACAAAGGCTGAATTGCAGGGAATGCCTTCTGCCAGACTAACTGAGCTGGACATTGGCCTCTGCTTACCTTCAGACTTGAATTGAAGTCTCTGCCCTTCCTGGGTCCTGAGTTTGCCTCCATTTGGACTGGATCTACACCATCAACTCTCCTGGGTCTCTAGCTGGTTGACTGTAGATCTTGTGACTTCTAACCTGTTTAAGTCAATTCTCTTTCTATAATGCATATAGTTTATTATAACACAGGGTTTCATGCCCAGGGACCCCCAGGGTCCTGTTCAGTTTCATTACGGTGGTCGTGGTAAAGAACCCACCTTCCAGTGCAAGAAATATAAGGGATGTGGGTCTGAGCCCTGGGTGGAAAGATCCCCTGGAGAAGGGCTCATGACAGGCCATTCCAATATTCTTGCCTCGAGAATCCTATGGACAGAGGAGCCTTGCAGGCTACAGTGCTTGGGGTCACAAAGAGTCAAACATGACTGAAATGACTTAGCAGGTAAAAAAAAAAAAAAGTGGAATTTAATTATTGAGATATGTACATATGTACATTGAGATATGTGACTTGAGTGCCTCACAGAAAGGTGGAAAACACTTTTTTATCTTCTATGTGTTAGGAATTATGCCGAGACCTTGGCAACCTTACCAACAGACTTGCAAATATTAAGTCATTGAGCAACGGGTGCGCCCATATTCATTCATTCAGTGGCTAAAACAGCATTCACATCAGGTCCACTCGACACTGCCCTGACACTCGGAGGAAAGAGGTGAAGCTGCAAGGACATCACCTCTGCTCTGGGTGAGGAGGGGAGAGCCGCGGTAGGCACCGGTTAGTTGTGCAAACTATTTATCACTCTGCTCACCACCTCACGTTTCTTTCTTCTTTGCAGATACCAGGATGGCACTCAGCCTTCTGCGCTCCATCTTCACTTTAAACTCACGGATAGAGCATGAAGTTCCAGCCAAGAGAGATTCCAGGACTCTCCTATTTGGCTCATGTTGGGACTATACCTCAACCAAAATTTGAAAGAAATGGAAATCCTATGTGTACACTTTTTAAAGTGCACTTTTTAAAGTAACATATTGGAGACTCAGATGTATAATTTCCTATACCCACAGTTTTATTTTGGGGGTTGGATGGGAAAGGAACAAGGGAAAAGTTGGAGTGAAATTAGTCAAGTAATTTTACATAAAAGTTCTTTCTCTATTGTATGAAACAGGTGATTTGTTGAATTTATAAAATAAGCACTTTGGACACGATGCTTCTAATTTTCTCCAGGATTAACATTATTTGTTTGTATGGTTTTACTTCTAAAGAGAAATTCCACAAACATCCAATACATCCTTTGTCTAAAATTCCTTTCTCTATTCCTTCATTTGTAACCTGACTTTTATCCAACCTTTAACAGTTGACATTTAAAAAATTCTTCTTGGAAAATTCAAAGGACTTTACATAGTGCCACTCTTCCTAAGCACCATATAGTATTTGGCACTGTAGGTCACCTGAGAATTTATGTAGAGATATTTTTTAATGCAATAGTATAATCTTGCCTGGAGAATCCCAGGGATGGGGAAGCCTGGTGGCTGCCATCTATGGGGTTGCACAGAGTCAGACACAACTGAAGTGACTTAGCAACAGCAACAGCATAATCTTGCAGTGAAATATCACAGTATTTTATCACAATTTCAAATAATCAAATTTCATGGCATAGGAAAAGATCCTTTGAGTTGTATAATAATAGAAAAAGTAGAAATAAAAAAATAGGAAATCATCGGAGACCATTGTCAAAGTAGTTCTATGAAGTATTTAGAATAAAGAAAACCTGAAAAAATGAACTGAAAAATGAGAGAAAACTGAAGAAGCAAGAACGTCAGGTGTCGTTCATAAATTTCAGAAGTAAAGGTCTTTCCTTATCATGCCTTTTTTAAAATTTTTTTTTAATTGTAGTGGTTTTTGCCATACATTGACGTGAATCAGCCATGGATCTACATGTGTTCCCCATCCCGATCCCCCCTCCCGCCTTCCTCTCCATCCCATCCCTCTGGGTCTTCCCAGTGCACCAGCCCATGTTGTGCATGCATGTATGCTAAGTCGTTTCAGTCGTGTTCAACTCTTTGCAACCCCAAGCACTGTAGCCTGCAAGGCTCCTCTGTGCATAGGATTCTCCAGGCAAGAATATTGGAATGGCTTGTCATGCACCCTTCCGCAGGGGATCTTCCCACCCAGGGATCGCACCCACATCCCTCATATTCCTTGCATCGGCAGGCAGGTTCTTTACCACAGCCGCCATAATGAAACTGAACAGGATCCTGGGGGTTCCTGGGCATGAAACCCTTTCTGTGTCCCCCATTTCTTACTTGTAGGGAATAGGTTTCAGTCTCCAGGACCTTCCCTGAGTTCCAAAAGGCAGGTTCAAGCAGGTGTAAATCAGGTAAGGGAGAGGATGCAGAAACAAGAAGGGGGAAACAAGAAACATCATTGCAGCCTTGGGAAGGGATCTGGGTCCCGCCTCAAGGGATACTCATAACAATATCTTTGAGCTCTTCTGCAGAACTAAAAACTCCAACAAATGGAGGATGTTAATCATGTGATGAAACATCCTTCAGAAAAGATCAAGAGGCCACCTGAGGCCAGATTAAAAGGATGCTGACCCTGAAACACACCCTGATACTTATCATCAGTCCCACCCTTGAACCATGGCTATAAAACTCCTCACCAGATGCCCACAGACTGAGACGCACAGGTTTTGAGGGTATGAGCCCACTGCACCCCCCACTGACTGGCAAAGCATTAAAGCAATTCATTTTGACTTCACCCAGAACTCTGTCTCCAAGATTCAATTCATCAGAGGCCGAGTTTCGGCATCAATAGCAATTTAGTGCTTACATTCAGAATGGTCATTGGCAGAATGTGTAATAGCCACCAAGTTATCTCACTTGATAGAGTGTTTAACGGGTTTATCCAAGTTGATACAGAGATTTGTGGCAGATCAGAATTTGGGTGTCCATATCTTGCTCTATACCCAAACTATCTATATCATTTTCTATAGCTTCTTAATGTTTTATGTATGTACTTATTTGTTTTTCTCTCAGACTCTTGGCTAAACTTATATCTCATCACATGATGTAATTAAGAAGAAATGGATTTTTGACTCACAGGGCCTGAGTCAGAGCCTGGCCTCATTCGCTACCAATCCTGTTTCTTCATCTGTAATGTAGAGCTAATTTCACATTCACCTCACTAATTTGGGGGGTGTTTTGTTTTGTTTTTGTCTTTTTTTTTTAATGTGAGGATGCACATAAAGCACATTACAGTGCTTTAGAAGAATTCCATAGACGCTGGAGTAATTGTTATTTTGGTGTTTGTATTGTTCTGCACAGGGCAATGCAGCATCATCTAGAATGAGCTCTTTGACAGTCAAATCAAGTGTCTTCCCTTTCTCGATGTGGAAATGCAGGCAAGCCTTATTATCACAGACTTATTAACATGTAAGTCTTATTAACACATGGAGCAAACAAGTATATTAAGGTTTACAAGAGTCACCACGCTCATTATTGAGAAGTTCTCACCCAGGCCTACAAGGACTGTGTCATTCTTCATGGAAAAACAGACTTGTTTTTCCCTCTGATCTCAGTAGTCAGGAGCTAGAGCTGATTGGTCACAACTCCACTCCCAAATCTCTGCAAATAACTGTTTACCTGGTAAAAACAAACCTTCCTAGGTGCAAGGAGCATGTTGCCCTTTTATGAATAAGCATTTTATACACAAAAGTAACAAATGCCAAATGCATTGAGGTGACAGGACCCAAGGAAATTAAACTGAGGAAGGTACAAAAAGGGCTGAGGGGTGAATTTTGCCGTTGAGAATTTAGAAGGATTCCCAGTAATACAGCCTCCTTCTATATTACAGTTTTTCTGGCCAGAATACTTTTCATCACCAAAATAATGCTGAAAATGTCACAGTTGTGGCTAGAAGGTCATGAGGTATTGGCACAAACCCACATGATCATTCGTATCTGCATAGTGTACCCTGTATGGATAAAAGAGCTTTGCCAAGGACCACATTAGTGCCACATAGACTGCTCAGAAAAGAGTATTTTTGAAGTATGTGAAGAATCAAATGAAAAATCAGAAAAAATCAGAAAAATCATTTCCCTCATTTGATCTGATAGAAACAAGAACTCATCTTTACCATGACCTCATTCTAAGCACCTGGCAGCAAAACTAGTCATTTTAATCCTGATGAACAATTTCATAACCTGGGTGTTATTATTATTCCATTTTTTTAGATGAGAAAATTGAGTCAAGGAGAGGTTAAGCAATGTGCCAGCTCCAGTCAATGGTAGAGGCAGGTTTGGTGCCCAAGTACAAATTTTAGTCTCCTGAGTCTAAATCCTAGTCTCCTGCATCTGGGTTCTGTCACCTATTAGCATGCTCTGTGCCACAGTAAACTGTAAAATCCAGGAGATCCTTTTGCAACTGATAAATTTCATCAGTGTGGTTTTCTGATGGGTCCTCTGAAAAGAATATCATTATCAAGATCATAGTCCATCAGAAAACATCTATTTTGATGCGAAGGCCACGACTGCACTGAATGATTGGCAGTCAGATAAAGACAGCACATCTATTAAAAATGAGTCCAGATTCCCTTTTGCTTCCTTAATTCCTTAACCTCCAGACAGTGTGTTCCGGATTCTCAAAGTTATCCCCAAAGAGCAAAAGGAATAAAAGAACTAAATCAAGGGAAAAGGTATTGTTTGACACTTGAGCTTAAGGGAAAAAATGTAGAACGCTTTAAATTCATTTTCTGTACCTGAGACCTTAAAATTCTTTCCCCATCAGCACCACATCTAATAAAACCAAGGTAGTGTCACCCCCTCTCCCCACCCAGAAGAGCTCGTTACCTCTCCTCCTCTTGACATGATAGGAGGATGCTTACTTCCCCAATGCCAGCTGTTTCCAAAGCCTGGGGCCTGCTTCACCTCTAGGAACATTAGCTTTAACCTTTCAATCTCATTGACTTAATCATATAACCATGTAATTAAATTCCAATAGTCAAGTTTCAAGGGCAGGGAGGCAAGGACTGGGCAGGCCCACTTAGCCAAAGCAGATGGCAGGCACTGCTCCCAGGCCAGCAGGCTCAGATTGCATGTTGCCAGCATTTGTGTTGAGTCCCTATTAAACACATGCAACAAAAACTTCAAGTCCCCTCACTTAAAGAATGAAAGCCTCTTCACCTGCTTCCCTGAGATAAGGTGCAATGTATTTTTAATGTACACTTTTATCTCTCCTTGGCAGTCAAGATGGTTTCCCCATGATAGCCAAACCATAAGGTAAGCAAAGCTAATGGGTCTGATTTGTAGACAGCATATGGACCCCTAGATTCAAATTAATGCATTCATTCTTCTTCTTTTGCCTGAAGCTTTTCAAGTGTTGAGGAAGAGCTTTCAGGATTGAGTTTAAAGATGCTTCTTCAATTTGTATAGCTGATGTTAATAGCCAGGTGTTATTTCAACACCTGGTTGAAGTCTGTTTTATGATTTTACCAACAGGACATCAGCAACATCTCCAGCCCCGTTACAATGATAATGTGCTGATGAGGCCATAGTAAACCAGGGTTTCCATACAGTGCAGATACATCTGTATCTTAGTACAAAACTGTTGAAAGAGTGTGATAATATGAAATGAATTTCTAACACTATTCATATCTTTGGCCAACTTTCTCAATGATTCAAGTGTATAAGCAAAAAGGTGCTGCCTTTATATTAAAAAAAAATTAAACTGAATATTCTTCATTGAACCACTGATTAAATAAATGTTGGTATATCAGTAAGATGGAATGTGATGTTCACATAACAAATTTTATGAATATTGATTTTCAAGTAGGAGTCAAATAAGTTTAAATGGATTATCCCAACTTAATTTCTTTAAAGAATATACACACAGATATGAAAATGATGACATTAGTCAGCTTTGGCTGATGAGACCTGGGTAATTTTTATTTTTTTTTATTTTTTTTTTCCTCTTTTTTTTTTTTTTTTTTTTAATCTGTGGTGGATTTTGTCATACATTGAAATGAAACAGCCAAGGGTTTACATGTGTTATTTTTTATATTGTACTTTATTTTTATATAGTCTTTATATTTTCAGCAACAAATATATATTGCAATTATATGCAAAGAGAAAGTGATTTACAAATGACTCCCATGAAATTTTCATAGCTGCCTCAAATCTACACTATTATTCATAGAAAGATCACAAAGCAAAAAGCTGCTCTCTTCATGGAACCCATTCCATCAGAAACTCCTCAGGATAATATCTGGCACAAATATAAATGTCAAGGGGCATTTTCTGTGTGTGTGTGTTGGTTTTAATTCCATCAGCCTTTTTGGAGAAGGAAATGGCAACCCACTCCAGTATTCTTGCCTGGAGAATCCCATGGGCAGAGGAGCCTGGCGGGCTACAGTCCCTGGGGTTGCAAAGAGTCGGACACGACTGAGAGACTAACACACACACGATTTTAATGTCCTTTGTGTTAAGTGAAATCATTCTGATTTTCATCAAGTGACTTTGAAAACCAGACAATAAATGACCTTCAATCAATTAATACAAAATTAACGTTAATGTGAGAGGACAGAAACATCAATAACCTCAGATATGCAGAAATATCAATAACCTCAGATATGCAGATGACACCGCCCTTATGGCAGAAAGTGAAGAAGAACTAAAGAGCCTCTTGATGAAGGTGAAAGAGGAGAGTGAAAAAGTTGGCTTAAAGCTCAACATTCAGAAAACTATAAGATCATGGAATCTGGTCCCATCACTTAATGGCAAATAGATGGAGAAACAGTGGCTGACTTTATTTTTCTGGGCTCCAAAATACTGCAGATGGTGACTGCAGCCATGAAATTAAAAGATGCTTACTCCTTGGAAGAAAAGTTATGACCAACCTAGATAGCATATTAAAAAGCAGAGACATTGCTTTGTCAACAGAGGTGCATCTAGTCAAGGCTATGGTTTTTCCAGTGGTTATGTATGGATGTGAGAGCTGGACTATAAAGAAAGCTGAGCACTGAAGAATTGATACTTTTGAACTGTGGTGTTGGAGAATATTCTTGAGAGTCCCTTGGACTGCAAGGAGATCCAACCAGTCCACCGTAAAGGAGATCAGTCCTGGGTGTTCATTGGAAGGACTGATG